>JALIRH010000068.1:0-600000 GCA_023055505.1 Callipepla californica brunnescens
CTACCAGCAACCAAGAACAACCAACCAGGCGCTAAGTTCTACCAGCAACCAAGAACAACCAACCAGCGCGCTAAGTTCTACCAGCAACCAACTACGCGCTAAGTTCTACCAGCAACCAACTAGGCACTAAGTTCTACCAGCAACCAAGAACAACCAACCAGGCGCTAAGTTCTACCAGCAACCAACCAGGCGCTAAGTTCTACCAGCAACCAAGAACAACCAACCAGGCGCTAAGTTCTACCAGCAACCAACCAGGCGCTAAGTTCTACCAGCAACCAAGAACAACCAACCAGGCGCTAAGTTCTACCAGCAACCAACCACGCGCTAAGTTCTACCAGCAACCAACCAGGCACTAAGTTCTACCAGCAACCAAGAACAACCAACCAGGCGCTAAGTTCTACCAGCAACCAAGAACAACCAACCAGGCGCTAAGTTCTACCAGCAACCAACTACGCGCTAAGTTCTACCAGCAACCAACCAGGCGCTAAGTTCTACCAGCAACCAAGAACAACCAACCAGGCGCTAAGTTCTACCAGCAACCAACCAGCGCTAAGTTCTACCAGCAACCAAGAACAACCAACCAGGCGCTAAGTTCTACCAGCAACCAACCACGCGCTAAGTTCTACCAGCAACCAACCAGGCACTAAGTTCTACCAGCAACCAAGAACAACCAACCAGGCGCTAAGTTCTACCAGCAACCAAGAACAACCAACCAGGCGCTAAGTTCTACCAGCAACCAACTACGCGCTAAGTTCTACCAGCAACCAACAGGGACTAAGTTCTACCAGCAACCAAGAACAACCAACCAGGCGCTAAGTTCTACCAGCAACCAACTACGCGCTAAGTTCTACCAGCAACCAACCAGGGACTAAGTTCTACCAGCAACCAAGAACAACCAACCAGGCGCTAAGTTCTACCAGCAACCAACCACGCGCTAAGTTCTACCAGCAACCAACCAGGGACTAAGTTCTACCAGCAACCAAGAACAACCAACCAGGCGCTAAGTTCTACCAGCAACCAACTACGCGCTAAGTTCTACCAGCAACCAACTACGCGCTAAGTTCTACCGGCAACCAACCAGGGACTAAGTTCTACCAGCAACCAAGAACAACCAACCAGGCGCTAAGTTCTACCAGCAACCAACCACGCGCTAAGTTCTACCAGCAACCAACTACGCGCTAAGTTCTACCGGCAACCAACCAGGCACTAAGTTCTACCAGCAACCAAGAACAACCAACCAGGCACTAAGTTCTACCAGCAACCAAGAACAACCAACCAGGCGCTAAGTTCTACCAGCAACCAACCAGGCGCTAAGTTCTACCAGCAACCAACCACGCGCTAAGTTCTACCAGGAACCAACCAGGCGCTAAGTTCTACCAGCAACCAAGAACAACCAACCAGGCGCTAAGTTCTACCAGCAACCAAGCAGGCGCTAAGTTCTACCAGCAACCAACCACGCGCTAAGTTCTACCGCAACCAAGAACAACCAACCAGGCGCTAAGTTCTACCAGCAACCAACTACGCGCTAAGTTCTACCAGCAACCAACCACGCGCTAAGTTCTACCGGCAACCAACCAGGCGCTAAGTTCTACCGGCAACCAACCAGGCGCTAAGTTCTACCAGCAACCAACTACGCGCTAAGTTCTACCGGCAACCAACCAGGTGCTAAGTTCTACCAGCAACCAAGAACAACCAACTAACTAACCACTAAGCTTAGTCTAGCTAGAGACTCAATCTAACCCCACACTTACCTGTCACACCTACCTTGGATGGTGATGTGCTCCTGGTGCAGGAAATGTAACACAACACTCAGTTCAGTGTGACAAATATTCCTTTATTCCATCACAACACACACAAGACATTGCTCATATATCAGCAATAGATATCCCAGAGCAGTGCAAACAATACACATTTACAGGCACAGCATACGCAGTGTCTGCATCAGTGCAATTGACAATTATAGCAAAATACATATACAGAGTGCGTTCCAGATATCATTGTTGGCATACAGAGACTCAGCGCAGGTCTGAGAAACAGTTACAGCCACAGCATACGCAGCATCAGAGCAGGTCCGTCATTGTACACAGCATCAGAGCGGGTCCGTCATTGTACACAGCATCAGAGCGGGTCCGTCATTGTACACAGCATCAGAGCGGGTCCGTCATTGTACACAGCATCAGAGCGGGTGCCACACAGCATCATGGTACACAACATCATTGTACACAGTATCAGAGTGGATAACACACAGCATCATGGTACACAGCATCAGAGCGGGTCCATCGTTGTACACAGCATCAGAGCGGGTCCATCGTTGTATACAGCATCAAAGCAGATCCCACACAGCATCATGGTACGCAGCATCAGAGCAGTCCCATCATTGTACACAGCACCAGACCAGGTCCCACATCAAAAGCAACACAGACCTCAGGCCAAATGGACAGAACTCAAGTCTCAGAGTGGCCGCAAACCGGCACGAGTCTCAGAGTGGCCGGGAAGAGGCAAAAGGCCTCCAACCAACGGCCGTGCGTTGGTTACAGGGTTGGGTTAGCCTACTCTACAAGGAAAAACTGAGCAAGCTAACCCAACCCCGTAAGCAAGGCTTAACTAAACTCAATTTGGAAGAGGCAAAAGCCTCTGCTGCGCTGAAATCAGCGCTGGAATCCAATTGGCCGCAAACCGGCACGAGTCTCAATCAAATCAGAGAGGAGTGCAAGAGGACTCTGTGTGAGATGGGGGTGTTGGTGACAGGGTTGGGTTAGCCTGCTGGACAAACAAACTCACAGCAAAGCTAACTCAACCCTCTAAGTAAAGCCTGAAGTCAATTTGGAAGAGGCAGAAATCACTGCGTGAGCAGAAATCAGCATCTATCTGTGGCCGCAAACCGGCACGAGTCTCAGAGTGGCCGCAAACCGGCACGAGTCTCAGAGTGGCCGGGAAGAGGCAAAAGGCCTCCAACCAACGGCCGTGCGTTGGTTACGGGGTTGGGTTAGCCTACTCTACAAGGAAAAACTGAGCAAGCTAACCCAACCCCGTAAGCAAGGCCTAACTAAACTCAATTTGGGAGAGGCAAAAGCCTCTGCTGCGCTGAAATCAGCGCTGGTAGCCAATTGGCCGCAATCAAATCAAATCAAATCAGAGAAGAGTGCAAGAGGACTCTGTGTGAGATGGGGGTGTTGGTGACAGGGTTGGGTTAGCCTGCTGGACAAGCAAACTCACAGCAAAGCTAACTCAACCCTCTAAGTAAAGCCTGAAGTCAATTTGGAAGAGGCAGAAATCACTGCGTGAGCAGAAATCAGCATCTATCTGTGGCCGCAAACCGGCACGAGTCTCAGAGTGGCCGCAAACCGGCACGAGTCTCAGAGTGGCCGGGAAGAGGCAAAAGGCCTCCAACCAACGGCCGTGCGTTGGTTACGGGGTTGGGTTAGCCTACTCTACAAGGAAAAACTGAGCAAGCTAACCCAACCCCGTAAGCAAGGCCTAACTAAACTCAATTTGGGAGAGGCAAAAGCCTCTGCTGCGCTGAAATCAGCGCTGGTAGCCAATTGGCCGCAATCAAATCAAATCAAATCAGAGAGGAGTGCAAGAGGACTCTGTGTGAGATAGGGGTACTGGTTATAGGGTTGGGTTAGCCTGCTCAACAAGAAAATTCAAAGCAAAGCTAACTCAACCCCGTAAGTGAGACAAAGTAGTGGACGTGATGACCCACGGGATTCTCCAGGAGAAGAGTGCAGGTGGGCAGTGAGATGGGGACAATATTGGCTGGATAAAGAACAAGTGCCGTGGCCGGGACCATAGGGTGGAGCTAAAAACCGTTACACGCAGCCGGTGGGTGCTCTGTCCCGAGTGGAAGTGAGGTCTGTCCCATATCTTTATTAGTGACCGCAGTGAGGGCACGGAGCGCACCTGCAGAAGTTGGGAGAGGACATCGCGGCAGAAGGAAGCGTCGGTCGGTCCGGGAGGAGGAAGGCCCCGTGGAAGGACGTGGATGTGTTGGATCACCACGATGAGGGCAATGGAAAGAAGTACAAGTGCGCTGAGAAACAGTCACCTGTAAACAACAAGGAACATAGTTACAAAAGAAACACTGGTAATTCTACAAGTGCTGAGGGTTAGAGCTACATCGTGTATGAATACAATCATCTTTAGAGCTCCTGTTAAGCTGCAGAGTCAGGTGAAGATGAACAGCAAAGCTGCCTCCCAGCTGATCCCAGGGAACCAAAAGCAAAGCAAAATCCCAAGAAAAAACAAAGCAATGAAAGTGCGCAAGAAAGCCCAGGCAAAGGGTATGGAGAACAGCACAGAAAAATCCACACGAAAACTAAGGGAGAACACAAGAAAAACACTGCAGAGAACACCAAGAGCAAACACAAGGAGAACACACAAGTGAACAACAAAGGAACGGGAACGGGAATGGCACAAAGAATGCGTTGAGGGCATCGAGAGCATGGCACCAAGAGATGAGCACGAGCTGGGCCAAGGATATGGCACAAAGAGACAAGCCCGGGCTGGGCCAAGAGTACAACATCGAGGGATGAGCCCGGGCTGGGCTATAAGTACGATGCCAGAAGAAGAGCCCAAGTTGGGCTAAGAGTACGACGCCAAAAGAACCCGAGCTGAGCCAAGAGAAGAGCCCAAATTGGGCAAAGGATATGGCTCAAAGAGACGAGACCGAGCTGGGCCAAGAGCACAGTGCGAAGGGATGAGCCCGAGCTGGGCCAAGAGTATGGCACCGAGAGATGAGTCTGAGTTGGGCCAAAGATATGGCACCAAGAGATGAGTCTGCGCTGGGCCAAGAGAAGAGCCCCAGTTGGGCTAAGAGTACAATGACAAAAGAAAGTTCAACAAAAGAAGAACACTGCAGGGTAAGGGCAAAGGCAAAGGGGAAGGAGATGAAATAGGGAAAGCTGAGGGAAGGAAGAGGAACAGAGCAGAGAAAGCCAAGGGGAAATGCAAAGCAAACACTACAGAGAAAGGCCAGAAGCAAGGACAGCACCCAGGAGAAAAAGGAAAAGCACAGGCAGCTTTTGGGAGCCCTAAAGCACTGGGAGAACCACACTGTGCACAATGGACAAACACCGGTGAGTGCGCGCTGTCCATACCTGTGTGGGCGACCAGTTACCATCAGCACAGTGCGGTTCTGAGCCGTCCCAAGAGATGCAGCTTCCCGTTCCTCACCGCAAGTGCTGCAGATCTCCACGGCCACCTGTTCGACACAGAACAGCAATGAGGGCACTGCCCCACACTTGTAGGGCAGCAGCTCCTACACAAACGCGCTCCTCTGAGAAAGGAGCGCTCGTAACCCCCGTTTCATCTCTTACCATGGCCAGCAGAAAACCTGCCTGCGTACAAGCGATGCGCAAACGAGGGGCTCGTGATGCTTCATCTCCTGCTCTGCGGATCCCACAATACTTACACCATCCATCGGAGCAGTCCCAGCAAGCCTTAAACACCGCTGAGCTGCAAAAAGAGATCAAAGAAACACAGAACTTAATTCGTGATGGGATAACGAGTCACAAAATGCCTTCAAACAATACTCCACCTGCGCTGATGTAGGGCATCATTTACCACCGCTGTGAAACGGGCTGGGATGATGCGGGAGCAGACAAAGTTCAGGACCCCAGGGTGGAGACGATGGTGTAAAACTGTGGAAAAAGAAACAAAGGCTGAACCAGGAAAAAAAAAAAAACAAATAACAAATAGGAAACGGACAATTAGTATTAGGTTTGGGGTTACACTGCACATGAATACCATTACCTTCAGAGCTCCCATTAAGATTATGGTTCAGGTGACTGTTAAAATCAAAGTTGTCTCCAACCCGTCACAGAGAGGCAAAGGCAAGCACAACACCCAGGCAAGGCAAAGACAAAGTGAAATCCCAGGGAAAGACAAAGCAAAGGAAAGGCGAGGAGAACTGTGCAGAAAAGGCAAGGGGAAGAACAAAGGAGAGCAGCACAGGGAATGCCCTGGGGATGGAACGAGAACGGCGCAAGGAGTACGCTACAGGAACGAGAGAGCGACGCCAAAAACATCAGAGCTGGGATAAGAGAACGGCGCTAAAATGCCCAGAGAAAGGGCAAAGAACAAAGAGGAGAAACACGGGAAGCCTGGGGGATGGAAGGCGAACAGTGCAAGGAATGCACTACGGGGACAAGAGCGCAATGCCAAAAGGATCAGAGCTGGGATAAGAGAATGGCACTAAAATGCCCAGGGAAAGGGCAAAGACAAAGAGGAGAAACACGGGAAAGCGCAGGGAATGCGCTATGGGGCAAAGAGAGCGACGCCAAAAGGATGAGAGCTGGGACAAGAGATCGGTGCTAAAATGCCCAGGGAAAGGGCAAAGAACAAAGACGAGAAACACGGAATGCACTATGGGACATGGGAGGGGAACAGCGCAAGGAAAAAGCGCAGGAATGGAAGGGGAACGGCGCAGGGAATGCACTATGAGGCCAAGAGAACGATGCCAGGGAAAAGACCAGGCAAAAGTAAGGAAACAGCACAAAGAGAAGGAGAATAAGGCAAGGAAAGACCAGGGGAAGGGCAAGGACAGCACCCAAGTGTGAAAGGAAAAGGACAGGCAACTTTTGGGAACCCTAAAGCTCTTGGGAGAACCACACTGTGCACAATGGACAAACACCGGTGAGTGCGCGCTGTCCTTACCTGTGTGGGCGACCAGTTACCATCAGCACAGTGCGGTTCTGAGCCGTCCCAGGAGATGCAGCTTCCCGTTCCTCACCGCTTCCACGGAGCAACCCACGGTCCTCAGTGCAGCCGTTATATCCCCGGGAGTGCTGCGGATCTCCACGGCCACCTGTTCGACACAGAACAGCAATGAGGGCGCTGCCCCACACTTGTAGGGCAGCAGCTCTTACGCAAACGCGCTCCTCTGAGAAAGAAGCGCTCGTAACCCCCATTTCATCTCTTACCGCGGCCAGCAGAAAACCTGCCTGCGTACAAGCGATGCGCAAACGAGGGGCTCGTGATGCTCCATCTCCTGCTCCGCAGATCCCACAATACTTACACCATCCATCGGAGCAGTCCCAGCAAGCCTTAAACACCGCTGAGCTGCAAAAAGAGATCAAAGAAACACAGAACTTAATTCGTGATGGGATAACGAGTCACAAAATGCCTTCAAACAATACTCCACCTGCGCTGATGTAGAGCATCATTTACCACCGCTGTGAAACGGGCTGGGATGATGCGGGAGCAGACAAAGTTCAGGACCCCAGGGTGGAGACGATGGTGTAAAACTGTGGAAAAAGAAACAAAGGCTGAACCAGGAAAAAAACAGAAAACAAACGGGGAAAAGAAAATTAGCATTAGGTTTGGTGTAAAAACTGTGAAAACGAAACAGAGGCTGAACCAAGAAAAAACAAGCACAAAAAAGATTGTGAGAACACTGAACCCCTTTATAGAGAAGGATAAAAGCTGCAGCGCTCCATCAGCTGAGCAGCATTACCCTGGGGCTGAGTGAAGCACTCCAGAAGTGAGGCGGTGCTGAAAGAAAGGGGTAAACAGCAGCTCCTCCATCACCAGCTCAGAGAAAAAGAAACAGCCCCACCATCTCCCTTACAGAGAAAAGGAAGAGCAGAGAGGACACACAGAGCAGACACAGCACCAGAAAAACAGAATCAGTGCTCAAAGAAACAGAAATCATAACCCAAAGCAGAGAGAGAACGCACAGAGCAGACACAGCACCAATAAACCAGAACCAGAGCCCCAAAGAGACAGAAATCATAAACCAGAGCAGAGAGAGAACACACAAAGCAGACATAGCACCAATAAACCAGAATCAGAGCCCAAAGAGACAGAGAGAATAACCCAGACCAGAAAGAGAACACACAGTGCAGACACAGCACCAATAAACCAGAGCCCAAAAAGACAGAGAGCATAACCCAGAATCCAAAGAGAACACACAAAACAAACACAGCACCAATAAACCAGAACCCCAAAACAACAGAGAGCATAACCCCAAAGCAAAAAAGAGCTCACTGACCTCACTCCAAGCCGCAGAACTTACCCCAGAACTCCATAGGAAGCAGCTCCAGGCTGAGATGCTGCCCCCTGCGGAAGCCGGCCCTTAAATGAGGGCAGGGGGGGGTGGAGCCAGGTATCCCCTCCAATCCCCTCCCACGGCCTAACTGCTCCCACCTGTGCTCCCAGGGCTGGCCACGCCCCCTCCCCAGGTGCGCCATCACCGCTCTGTGACTGACAGTTCCCATACAGGTGGGAATTAATTAATGAACAAACCGGGTCTGCCTGCCCAGCAGAGATCGATGGATGAGCTGCTTCACTGCTGTCCCCACGTCCCCCAGTGCTCCGCGATGTCCCCCCAACATCCACAGCGTCCCCATGTCCCCCTGGATCCCCACGATGTCACTCTCCGTGTCCCCATGCCCCAATGTCACCACAACACCAACACACCCACAATGTCCCCTCATGATCTCCCCACTGTCCTCAATGTCCACATGTCCCCAGTGTCACCCCCAGTGTCCCCACATTCCCCCCAGGGGCACGTCCCCGGTGCCCGTCAGTTGTGGGGTGGTGGCGGTCACAGCGCTGGTGACAGCAGGGACAGAGGTGGGGACACTGCTGTGCCACGTGGGGCACCCCGTGCTGTGTGAGGTCATTGGGGGGCACGAGGGCACAGAGGGGACACGGGGACATGGGGGGACGGGGGGAGATACAGCAGGGGCTGGGGGCTGGGGAGGGATGGAGGGACAGAGGGACAGCGTGGGGATTGAGGACGGGGGACGGTGTGGGTGACAGCAGCAGAGATGTGTGGTGATGCTGGGGAGTGACACCAGGGAGTGACGGGGGGGGATTTGGGGTGACAATGGGAAGTGGCGCTGAGATGACATCTGGGTGATGTTGAGGAGTGATTTTGGGGTGACACTGTAGTGGTAATGTTGGGGTGAAGCTGTTGGGGTGACACTTGGCAGTGTATTGGAAGTGCTGAGGGAGGACTTGGAGCAGTGATGGAGCACCTGGTGGGGGGCGGGGCCAAGCCAGGGGGCACAGGTGAGATTGGGGGGCGGGGCCAAGCTCAGGTGTATGCAATTGTGCTGATTACAGGAAGGGGAGGAGCCGGGACCGCCCCTCCCCAGCCCTCATTTAAGGGCTGGGAGCGGAGCTGGGCAGTTCTTCCTGGAGCTCTGTGTGGACCGGAGATCTTCCAAGGTAAGGCTGATTATTTTCTTTGGTGTTTTTGTTCACGTTTGCTGTATTCGGGCATGTTTTCACTCGATGGGAGTTGGTTGTTATGTTGTTATGCTGTGTTTTCATCCTGTTATGGGGAGATGCTGCCGCTTTGCTGCGGGGAGATGCTGCCGCTTTGCTGCGGGGAGATGCTGCCGCTTTGCTGCGGGGAGATGCTGCCGCTTTGCTGCGGGGAGATGCTGCCGCTTTGCTGCGGGGAGATGCTGCCGCTTTGCTGTGCGGAGATGCTGTTGTTGTGGGGAGATGCTGCAGCTTTGCTGTGGGGAGATGCTGTTGCTGGGGGGAGATGCTGCCGCTTTGCTGGGGGGAGATGCTGTTGTTGTGGGGAGATGTTAGGCTGCTGCTGAAGGACTGCCACCAGGAACGGATGTGGGGGGAGGATGCTGGGGGCTGACAGTGTTAGGGTCCTGCAGGGCAGTGACACTTTGGGCTGATGTTGTTGGGGTGATGTGGGGCACGGATGGTGGGGGGGACTTTAGGGCATCACTGGGGGGAGCACATCAGGGAGTAATGTTGGGGTGACACCTTGGGCTGAACCTTGAGACACGAAGCACAACTTGTGCACGCAGGAGTTCCACTTGGGCTTCGTGTCATGCGCTGGCCACGCAGATGCGGTGCAGCAATGGAACAAACCCTGCAGACCCCGGGGAGAAGCACAGCTGGAGAGAGGCAGCGGTGGGGGAGAGGCACAGTGCCCTTTGGTGCAGGGGACGCCCTGCTGGTACTCCCTCTCCCATCCCCCTCTTCCGTGTTCCTACTCTCTGCGGTGTTTTTCCGTCTCCTGGGGTCACAAAGTAATGGGGCACTGTGGGGCAGTTATGGGTCACAGTGAGGAGAGATGCTGGGGGAGAGGTGGGGTGACACTGGGGTGATGTAAGGCAGTGACATTGGGGGTTATGTTGGAAAATCAGTGGGGGCTGAAGTCAAGGAGTGACACTGCGGTGATGCTGCGGGACAGGCGTTGTTAGGGGGACACTTTGCTATCACTGGGGGGATGTTGAGGTATCACTGGGGGATGATATCAGGGAGTCACACTGATAAAAGACATGGAGGTGGGGGTGACGGGGGTGGGAGACCAAGGGGGTGGAGGGAGATGTCGTTGTGATTGGTGTTGGTTGGGGGGAGATGTCGTTGTGGTTACTGTTGGTTGGGGGGAGATGTTGTTGCCGGTGCTCTTGGTTGGAGGGAGATGTCACTGTCGCTGCTTGTTGCTGGGGGGGAGATGTCATTGTTGCTGCTCTTGTTTGGGAGGAGATGCCATTTGTCTTCGTTGGGGTGAGATGTCGGTGCTGTGGTTTTTGGTTGGGGGAGTGACTTCGCTGCCATTGCTCTGGGTGGGGGGGAGATGCTGTTGTCATTGCTCATGGTTGGAAGCAGATGTTGGTGCTCATGGTTGGGGAAAGATGTCGCTGTTGCTGCTCATGGTTGGGGGGGAGATGCCGTTGCTCTTAGGTGTGGAGAGATGCCAATGTCATTACTCCTGATTGGGAGGAGATGCCGTTACTCTTCATTGGGGGGGACATGACACAGCCATTGCACTTGGTTGGAGGCAGGTGCTGTTGCTCTTGGTTGAGGGGAGATGCTGTTGCTCCAGGTTGGGGGGAGATGTCGCTGCCGTTGCTCGTGGTTGGGGGGGGAGATGTCGCTGCCGTTGCTCGTGGTTGGGGGGGGAGATGTCGCTGCCGTTGCTCGTGGTTGGGGGGGGAGATGTCGCTGCCGTTGCTCGTGGTTGGGGGGGGAGATGTCGCTGCCGTTGCTCGGGGTTGGGGGGGAGATGTCGCTGCCGTTGCTCGGGGTTGGGGGGGGAGATGTCGCTGCTGTTGCTCGGGGTTGGGGGGGGAGATGTCGCTGCCGTTGCTCGGGGTTGGGGGGGGAGATGTCGCTGCCGTTGCTCGGGGTTGGGGGGGAGATGTCGCTGCCGTTGCTCGGGGTTGGGGGGGAGATGTCGCTGCCGTTGCTCGGGGTTGGGGGGGGAGATGTCGCTGCCGTCGCCGTTGCTCGGGGTTGGGGGGGGAGATGTCGCTGCTGTCGCCGTTGCTCGTGGTTGGGGGGGGAGATGTCGCTGCCGTTGCTCGTGGTTGGGGGGGGAGATGTCGCTGCCGTTGTCATTGCTCGTGGTTGGGGGGGGAGATGTCGCTGCCGTTGCCGTTGCTCGTGGTGGGGGGGAACACAAGTGCCGTTCTTCTTGGTTGGGGGGGACAAGTGCCGTTGTCGTTGCTCATGGCTGGGGGACAAGTGCCGTTGTCATTGCTCATGGTTGGGGAGACAAGTGCCGTTCTTCTTGGTTGGGGGACAAGTGCCGTTCTTCTTGGCTGGGGGACAAGTGCCATTGTCATTGCTCATTGTTGGGGGGCAGGTGCCGTAAGTGCCATTGTCATTGCTCATTGTTGGGGGGCAGGTGCCGTTCTTCTTGGTTGCGAGACAAGTGCCGTTCTTCTTGGTTGCGAGACAAGTGCCATTGTCGTTCTTCTTGGTTGGGGGACAAGTGCCGTTGTCGTTCTTCTTGGCTGGGGGGACCAGTGCCGTTCTTCTTGGTTGGGGGGGGCAAGTGCTGTTCTTCTTGGTTGGGGGGCAAGTGCTGTTCTTCTTGGTTGGGGGGCAAGTGCCGTTTTTCTTGGTTGGGGAGAAGATATCGTAGCAGTTGCTTTTGGTTGGATGGGAGCTGTCGGTGCTCTTCGTTGCTCGTGGTTGGGGGGAGATGCCTTTTCTCTTTGTGATAGAAATGGAGTTCTGTACTTTCTATACCTTTCAATCAAACCGTCTCAAGACAGATGTGTCAGTACTTTTCCGGGTGTTTTTCTTCTCTTTCTCTTAGAACTATGTAGTCTGTAGAAGTCTTAAAAATAGATAAATAAATATTTTTGTAAATTGGAGTCACAGCGTCTTGTTCTAACACCTGCACAAGGAACAACAGATAGCAGTGACCTTCTAAGGAAGTGAAAAAGTAAGTATTTGCGTGGATCTGTTCGGTCGGGTGGGTATCCCGGAGCACGCCTGACTGAGACGTCCCGTAGGGGCGAAGCGAGTGCGGACCCTCTAGTAGTGCAGTTCCCATTGCCCGCGAGGGCGTGGGTCACGACCGAGGGGCGCGAGTGTGTGTATGTGTGTGAGTGCTCCGGAAGATGGGACAGAGGCCGAGTGAGCCCTCTGACCCCATGGGTGGCTCGCAGGCGAAGCTACCAGACATACCACTAGAAAGCCCCCTTGGTTAGGGGGGAGATGTTGCTCTTGGCTGGGGGCGAGGTGCCGGTGCCGTTGCTCTGTGCATGGGGGAGATGACCTCGCTCTTGGTTGAGTTAAAAATGCTGTTCTTCTTGGTAGGGGGGGGGAAGATGCCGTTGTTGCTCCTCCTGGTTGGGGGGCAGGTGTTGTTGCTCATGGTTGAGAGGCAGGTGCCGTTCTCGTTTCTCATGGTTGGGGGGCAGGTGCCGTTCTTCGTGGTTGGGGGGACAAGTGCCGTTCTTCGTTGTTGGGGGGACAAGTACCGTTCTTCGTGGTTGGGGGACAAGTGCCCTTCTTCGTGGTTGGGGAACAAATGCCCTTCTTCGTGGTTGGGGAACAGGTGCCGTTGTCGTTGCTCATGGTTGGGGGGCAGGTGCTGTTGCTTTTGATTGGGGAGGAGATATCGCTGCCGTTGCTTGTGGCTGGGGGGGAGCTGTCGGTGCTCTTCGTTGCTCGTGGTTGGGGGGAGATGCCTTTTCTCTTTGTGATAGAAACGGAGTTCTGTACTTTCTATACCTGTCAATCAAACCGTCTCAAGACAGACGAGTCAGTACTTTTCCGTGTGCTTTTCTTCTCCTTCTCTTAGAACTATGTAGTCTGTAGAAGTCTTAAAAATAGATAAATAAATATTTTTGTAAATTGCAGCCACAGCGTCTTGTTCTAACACCTGCACAACGAACAACAGATAGCAGTGACCTTCTAAGGAAGTGAAAAAGAAAAAGAAGCAGAAATCTTCCTTTAGGCATGTGTGATTAGAGCTGAAGAGGACTGCAGTACTCATCTTCTCTCTGCAAGGAGACAGAGGACAACTCCCAAATAGCAGCCGGTGCAGCCCAGGAAGGAAAGATAAACACGAATATAGAGATAAGAGCCAATAAAAAGAGGGGTCGGGAGGCCCCCGGTGCGCTCCTCTGGTGGAGCGCAGACTCCCGGCCGCCCAGCGCTGTTCCGCTCCTTTATTGCTTACTCAGTAAATTCCTTACTATTGACAACCATCGGTGTGTATCGTTCTTCACACCTATAAAAATTTGGTGCCGTGACTCGGATCCAGGCGACTCTGCTGCGGAATTCTCACTCCAGGGGGGGCGCCCCGTCTCCGGACGGCCCCTGGGCTGGGTAATTCCTGCGCGAGACCTGTAGCTCCGAAATCTAAATTTGGTAAACGAGCGAAAGAAACTGCAGTACCCCGTAATTTTTGTGCACGAAGACCCAAACAAAGACTCAGGATCGAGTAAGTATTTGCGTGGATCTGTTCGGTCGGGGTGGGTATCCCGGAGCACGCCTGACTGAGACGTCCCGTAGGGGCGAAGCGAGTGCGGACCCTCTAGTAGTGCAGTTCCCATTGCCCGCGAGGGCGTGGGTCACGACCGAGGGGCGCGAGTGTGTGTATGTGTGTGAGTGCTCCGGAAGATGGGACAGAGGCCGAGTGAGCCCTCTGACCCCATGGGTGGCTCGCAGGCGAAGCTACCAGACATACCACTAGAAAGCCCCCTTGGTTAGGGGTGAGATGTTGCTCTTGGCTGGGGGCGAGGTGCCGGTGCCGTTGCTCTGTGCATGGGGGAGATGACTTCGCTCTTGGTTTTGGGGACAAGTGCCGTTCATCTTAGTTTCGGGGAGAAGTGCCGTTGTCGTTGCTCATGGTTGGGGCGAAGGTGTCATTCATCTAGTTTGGGGGACAAGTGCCGTTTTCGTAGCTCATGGTTGGGGGGACAAGTGCCGTTCTTCTTGGTTGGGGGGACAAGTGCATTTGTCGTTGCACATTGTTGGGTGGCAGATGCCCTTCTTCGTGGTTGAGGGGAGAAGTGCCGTTGTCGTTGCTCATGGCTGGCGGGGCAGGTGCCGTTCTTCTTGGTTGGGGGGGCAAGTGCCGTTCTTCTTGGTTGGGGAGACTAGTGCAGTTGTCGTTGCTCATTGTTGTGGGGGACAAGTGCCGTTCTTCGTGGTTGGGGGACAAGTGCCGTTGTCATTGCTCATTGTTGGGGGCAGGTGCTGTTCTTCTTGGTTGGGCGAAAAGTGCGGTTCTTCCTGGTTGCGGGACAAGTGCCATTGTTGTTCTTCTTGGTTGGGGGACCAGTGCTGTTGTCGTTACTCGTGGTTGGGGGACAAGTGCCGTTCTTCTTGGTTGGGGGGCCAGTGCAGTTCTTCTTGGTTGGGGGGGACAAGTGCCGTTGTCGTTGCTCATTGTTGGGGGGGACAAGTGCCGTTCTTCTTGGCTGGGGGGGGCAAGTGCCGTTCTTCTTGGCTGGGGGGGAAAAGTGCCGTTTTCGTAGCTCATATTTGGGGGGAAAAGTACCTTTGTCGTTGCACACTGTTGGGTGGCAGATGCCCTTCTTCGTGGTTGAGGGGAGAAGTGCCGTTGTCGTTGCTCATGGCTGGCGGGGCAGGTGCCGTTCTTCTTGGTTGGGGAGACTAGTGCAGTTGTCGTTGCTCATTGTTGTGGGGGACAAGTGCCGTTCTTCGTGGTTGGGGGACAAGTGCCGTTGTCGTTGCTCATTGTTGGGGCCAGGTGCTGTTCTTCTTGGTTGGGCGAAAAGTGCGGTTCTTCCTGGTTGCGGGACAAGTGCCATTGTCGTTCTTCTTGGTTGGGGGACCAGTGCTGTTTTCGTTACTCGTGGTTGGGGGGCCAGTGACGTTCTTCTTGGTTGGGGGGCCAGTGCCGTTCTTCTTGGTTGGGGGGCCAGTGCCGTTCTTCTTGGCTGGGCGGGACAAGTGCCGTTCTTCTTGGCTGGGGGGGGCAAGTGCCGTTTTCGTAGCTCATATTTGGGGGGACAAGTACCTTTGTCGTTGCACATTGTTGGGCGGCAGATGCCCTTCTTCGTGGTTGAGGGGACAAGTGCCGTTATGGTTGCTCATGGTTGGGGGGACAAGTGCCGTTCTTCTTGGCTGGGGGGGACAAGTGCCGTTTTTCTTGGTTGGGGGGAAAAGTGCCGTTCTTCTTGGCTGGGGGGGACAAGTGCCGTTGTCGTTGCTCATTGTTGGGGGGCAGGTGCTGTTCTTCTTTGTTGGGGGGACAAGTGCCGTTCTTCTTGGTTGGGGGGGCAGGTGCCGTTCTTCTTGGTTGGGGGGGCAGGTGCCGTTCTTCGTGGTTGGGGGGGCAGGTGCTGTTGTCGTTGCTCATGGTTGGGGGGATGTGCTGTTGCTTTTGATTGGGGAGGAGATATCGCTGCCGTTGCTTGTGGCTGGGGGGGAGCTGTCGGTGCTCTTCGTTGCTCGTGGTTGGGGGGAGATGCCTTTTCTCTTTGTGATAGAAACGGAGTTCTGTACTTTCTATACTTGTCAATGAAACCGTCTCAAGACAGACGAGTCAGTACTTTTCCGTGTGCTTTTCTTCTCCTTCTCTTAGAACTATGTAGTCTGTAGAAGTCTTAAAAATAGATAAATAAATATTTTTGTAAATTGCAGCCACAGCGTCTTGTTCTAACACCTGCACAACGAACAACAGATAGCAGTGACCTTCTAAGGAAGTGAAAAAGAAAAAGAAGCAGAAATCTTCCTTTAAGCATGTGTGATTAGAGCTGAAGAGGACTGCAGTACTCATCTTCTCTCTGCAAGGAGACAGAGGACAACTCCCAAATAGCAGCCGGTGCAGCCCAGGAAGGAAAGATAAACACGAATATAGAGATAAGAGCCAACAAAAAGAGGGGTTGGGGGCCCCCGGTGCGCTCCTCTGGTGGAGCGCAGACTCCCGGCCGCCCAGCGCTATTCCGCTCCTTTATTGCTTACTCAGTAAATTCCTTACTATTGACAACCATCGGTGTGTATCGTTCTTCACACCTATAAAAATTTGGTGCCGTGACTCGGATCCAGGTGACTCTGCTGCGGAATTCTCACTCCAGGGGGGGCGCCCCGTCTCCGGACGGCCCCTGAGCTGGGTAATTCCTGCGCGAGACCTGTAGCTCCGAACTCTAAATTTGGTAAACGAGCGAAAGAAACTGCAGTACCCCGTAATTTTTGTGCACGAAGACCCAAACAAAGACTCAGGATTGAGTAAGTATTTGCGTGGATCTGTTCGGTCGGGGTGGGTATCCCGGAGCACGCCTGACTGAGACGTCCCGTAGGGGCGAAGCGAGTGCGGACCCTCTAGTAGTGCAGTTCCCATTGCCCGCGAGGGCGTGGGTCACGACCGAGGGGCGCGAGTGTGTGTATGTGTGTGAGTGCTCCGGAAGATGGGACAGAGGCCGAGTGAGCCCTCTGACCCCATGGGTGGCTCGCAGGCGAAGCTACCAGACATACCACTAGAAAGCCCCCTTGGTTAGGGGGGAGATGTTGCTCTTGGCTGGGGGCGAGGTGCCGGTGCCGTTGCTCTGTGCATGGGGGAGATGACCTCGCTCTTGGTTGAGTTAAAAATGCTGTTCTTCTTGGTTGGGGAGGACAAGTGCCGTTCTTCTTGGTTGGGGGGGACAAGTGCCGTTTTCGTAGCTCATGGCTGGGGTGACAAGTGCCGTAGTCGTTGCTCATGGCTGGGGGGACAAGTGCCGTTCTTCTTGGCTGGGGGGACAAGTGCCGTTGTCGTTGCTCATTGTTGGGGGGACAAGTGCCGTTCTTCTTGGCTGGGGGGGACAAGTGCCGTTCTTCTTGGCTGGGGAGACAAGTGCCGTTGTTGTTGCTCATTGTTGGGGGGACAAGTGCCGTTCTTCTTGGCTGGGGGGGACAAGTGCCGTTCTTCTTGGCTGGGGGGGACCAGTGCCGTTCTTCTTGGCTGGGGGGGACAAGTGCCGTTCTTCTTGGTTGGGGGGACAAGTGCCGTTCTTCTTGGGTGGGGGGGGACAAGTGCCGTTCTTCTTGGGTGGGGGGGGACAAGTGCCATTCTTCTTGGTTGGGGGGACAAGTGCCGTTCTTCTTGGTTGGGGGGACAAGTGCCGTTCTTCTTGGTTGGGGGGACAAGTGCCGTTCGTCTTTGTTGGGGGGACAAGTGCCGTTGTCGTTGCTCATTGTTGGGGGCAGGTGCCGTTCTTCTTGGTTGGGGGGGGACAAGTGCCGTTCTTCTTGGTTGCGGGACAAGTGCCATTGCTGTTCTTCTTGGTTGGGGGACCAGTGCCGTTGTCGTTACTCGTGGTAGGGGGACCACTGCCGTTCTTCTTGGCTGGGGCGGACAAGTGCCGTTCTTCTTGGCTGGGGGGGACAAGTGCCGTTCTTCTTGGTTGGGGAGACTAGTGTAGTTGTCGTTGCTCATTGTTGTGAGGGAGAAGTGCCGTTCTTCTTGGTTGGAGGACAAGTGCCGTTGTCGTTGCTCATTGTTGAGGGGCAGGTGCCGTTCTTCTTGGCTGGGGGGGACAAGTGCCGTTCTTCTTGGTTGGGGGGGACAAGTGCCGTTCTTCTTGGTTGGGGGGACAAGTGCCGTTCTTCTTGGGTGGGGGGGGACAAGTGCCGTTCTTCTTGGTTGGGGGGACAAGTGCCGTTCTTCTTGGTTGCGGGACAAGTGCCATTGCTGTTCTTCTTGGTTGGGGGACCAGTGCCGTTGTCGTTACTCGTGGTAGGGGGACCACTGCCGTTCTTCTTGGGTGGGGGGCAAGAGCCGTTCTTGGTGGGGGGGGGCAAGTGCCGTTCTTCTTGGTTGGGGGGGACAAGTGCCGTTGTCGTTGCTCATGGCTGGGGTGACAAGTGCCGTTGTCGTTGCTCATGGCTGGGGGACAAGTGCCGTTCTTCTTGGCTGGGGGGGACAAGTGCCGTTCTTCTTGGCTGGGGGGGACAAGTGCCGTTCTTCTTGGTTGGGGGGACTTGTGTAGTTGTCGTTGCTCATTGTTGTGGGGGACAAGTGCCGTTCTTCTTGGTTGGGGGACAAGTGCCGTTGTCGTTTCTCATTGTTGGGGGCAGGTGCTGTTCTTCTTGTTTGGGCGAAAAGTGCCGTTCCTTCCTGGTTGCGGGACCAGTGCCGTTCTTCTTGGTTGGGGGGGCAAGTGCCGTTCTTCTTGGTTGGGGAGGTGATATCGTAGCAGTTGCTTGTGGTTGGATGGGAGCTTTCGGTGCTCTTCGTTGCTCGTGGTTGGGGGGAGATTCCTTTTCTCTTTGTGATAGAAACAGAGTTTTGTACTTTCTATACTTGTCAATGAAACCGTCTCAAGACAGATGTGTCAGTACTTTTCCGTGTGTTTTTCTTCTTCTTCTCTTAGAACTATGTACTCTGTAGAAGTCTTAAAAATAGATAAATAAATATTTTTCTAAATTGGAGTCACAGCGTCTTGTTCTAACACCTGCACAATGAACAACAGATAGCAGTGACCTCCTAAGGAAGTGAAAAAGTATTTGCGTGGATCTGTTCGGTCGGGGTGGGTATCCCGGAGCACGCCTGACTGAGACGTCCCGTAGGGGCGAAGCGAGTGCGGACCCTCTAGTAGTGCAGTTCCCATTGCCCGCGAGGGCGTGGGTCACGACCGAGGGGCGCGAGTGTGTGTATGTGTGTGAGTGCTCCGGAAGATGGGACAGAGGCCGAGTGAGCCCTCTGACCCCATGGGGGGCTCGCAGGCGAAGCTACCAGACATACCACTAAAAAGCCCCCTTGGTTAGGGGGGAGATGTTGCTCTTGGCTGGGGGCGAGGTGCCGGTGCCGTTGCTCTGTGCATGGGGGAGATGACTTCGCTCTTGGTTGGGGGGACAAGTGCCGTTCATCTTAGTTTCGGGGAGAAGTGCCGTTGTCGTTGCTCATGGTTGGGGCGAAGGTGTCATTCATCTAGTTTGGGGGACAAGTGCCGTTTTCGTAGCTCATGGTTGGGGGGACAAGTGCCGTTCTTCTTGGTTGGGGAGACTAGTGCAGTTGTCGTTGCTCATTGTTGTGGGGGACAAGTGCCGTTCTTCGTGGTTGGGGGACAAGTGCCGTTGTGGTTGCTCATTGTTGGGGGCAGGTGCTGCTCTTCTTGGTTGGGCGAAAAGTGCGGTTCTTCCTGGTTGCGGGACAAGTGCCATTGTCGTTCTTCTTGGTTGGGGGACCAGTGCTGTTGTCGTTACTCGTGGTTGGGGGACAAGTGCCGTTCTTCTTGGTTGGGGGGCCAGTGCCGTTCTTCTTGGTTGGGGGGCCAGTGCCGTTCTTCTTGGTTGGGGGGGACAAGTGTCGTTGTCGTTGCTCATTGTTGGGGGGGACAAGTGCCGTTCTTCTTAACTGGGGGGGACAAGTGCCGTTCTTCTTGGCTTGGGGGGGCAAGTGCCGTTCTTCTTGGCTGGGGGGGGCAAGTGCCGTTTTTCTTGGCTGGGGGACAAGTGCCGTTTTCGTAGCTCATATTTGGGGGGACAAGTACCTTTGTCGTTGCACATTGTTGGGCAGCAGATGCCCTTCTTCGTGGTTGAGGGGACAAGTGCCGTTATGGTTGCTCATGGTTGGGGGGACAAGTGCCGTTCTTCTTGGCTGGGGGGGACAAGTGCCGTTTTTCCTGGTTGGGGGAAAAGTGCCGTTCTTCTTGGCTGGGGGGAACAAGTGCCGTTGTCGTTGCTCATTGTTGGGGGGCAGGTGCTGTTCTTCTTTGTTGGGGGGACAAGTGCCATTCTTCTTGGTTGGGGGGGCAGGTGCCGTTCTTCTTGGTTGGGGGACCAGTGCCGTTCTTCTTGGTTGGGGGGGCAGGTGCTGTTGTCGTTGCTCATTGTTGGGGGGATGTGCTGTTGCTTTTGATTGGGGAGGAGATATCGCTGCCGTTGCTTGTGGCTGGGGGGGAGCTGTCGGTGCTCTTCGTTGCTCGTGGTTGGGGGGAGATGCCTTTTCTCTTTGTGATAGAAACGGAGTTCTGTACTTTCTATACTTGTCAATGAAACCGTCTCAAGACAGACGAGTCAGTACTTTTCCGTGTGCTTTTCTTCTCCTTCTCTTAGAACTATGTAGTCTGTAGAAGTCTTAAAAATAGATAAATAAATATTTTTGTAAATTGCAGCCACAGCGTCTTGTTCTAACACCTGCACAACGAACAACAGATAGCAGTGACCTTCTAAGGAAGTGAAAAAGAAAAAGAAGCAGAAATCTTCCTTTAAGCATGTGTGATTAGAGCTGAAGAGGACTGCAGTACTCATCTTCTCTCTGCAAGGAGACAGAGGACAACTCCCAAATAGCAGCCGGTGCAGCCCAGGAAGGAAAGAAAAACACGAATATAGAGATAAGAGCCAACAAAAAGAGGGGTTGGGGGCCCCCGGTGCGCTCCTCTGGTGGAGCACAGACTCCCGGCCGCCCAGCGCTGTTCCGCTCCTTTATTGCTTACTCAGTAAATTCCTTACTATTGACAACCATCGGTGTGTATCGTTCTTCACACCTATAAAAATTTGGTGCCGTGACTCGGATCCAGGCGACTCTGCTGCGGAATTCTCACTCCAGGGGGGGCGCCCCGTCTCCGGACGGCCCCTGGGCTGGGTAATTCCTGCGCGAGACCTGTAGCTCCGAACTCTAAATTTGGTAAACGAGCGAAAGAAACTGCAGTACCCCGTAATTTTTGTGCACGAAGACCCAAACAAAGACTCAGGATTGAGTAAGTATTTGCGTGGATCTGTTCGGTCGGGGTGGGTATCCCGGAGCACGCCTGACTGAGACGTCCCGTAGGGGCAAAGCGAGTGCGGACCCTCTAGTAGTGCAGTTCCCATTGCCCGCGAGGGCGTGGGTCACGACCGAGGGGCGCGAGTGTGTGTATGTGTGTGAGTGCTCCGGAAGATGGGACAGAGGCCGAGTGAGCCCTCTGACCCCATGGGTGGCTCGCAGGCGAAGCTACCAGACATACCACTAGAAAGCCCCCTTGGTTAGGGGGGAGATGTTGCTCTTGGCTGGGGGCGAGGTGCCGGTGCCGTTGCTCTGTGCATGGGGGAGATGACCTCGCTCTTGGTTGAGTTAAAAATGCTGTTCTTCTTGGTTGGGGAGGACAAGTGCCGTTCTTCTTGGTTGGGGCGGACAAGTGCCGTTGTCGTTGCTCATGGCTGGTGGGACAAGTGCCGTTCTTCTTGGCTGGGGCGGACAAGTGCCGTTCTTCTTGGCTGGGGCGGACAAGTGCCGTTCTTCTTGGCTGGGGCGGACAAGTGCCGTTCTTCTTGGCTGGGGCGGACAAGTGCCGTTCTTCTTGGCTGGGGCGGACAAGTGCCGTTCTTCTTGGCTGGGGCGGACAAGTGCCGTTCGTCTTGGTTGGGGGGACAAGTGCCGTTGTCGTTGCTCATTGTTGGGGGCAGGTGCCGTTCTTCTTGGTTGGGGGGGGACAAGTGCCGTTCTTCTTGGTTGCGGGACAAGTGCCATTGCTGTTCTTCTTGGTTGGGGGACCAGTGCCGTTGTCGTTACTCGTGGTAGGGGGGCCAGTGCCGTTCTTCTTGGGTGGGGGGCAAGAGCCGTTCTTGGTTGGGGGGGACAAGTGCCGTTCTTCTTGGTTGGGGGGGACAAGTGCCGTTGTCGTTGCTCATGGCTGGGGTGACAAGTGCCGTTGTCGTTGCTCATGGCTGGGGGACAAGTGCCGTTCTTCTTGGTTGGGGGGACAAGTGCCGTTGTCGTTGCACATTGTTGGGGGGACAAGTGCCGTTCTTCTTGGCTGGGGGGGACAAGTGCCGTTCTTCTTGGCTGGGCGGGACAAGTGCCGTTCTTCTTGGCTGGGGGGGACAAGTGCCGTTCTTCTTGGCTGGGGGGACTTGTGTAGTTGTCGTTGCTCATTGTTGTGGGGGACAAGTGCCGTTCTTCTTGGTTGGGGGACAAGTGCCGTTGTCGTTTCTCATTGTTGGGGGCAGGTGCTGTTCTTCTTGTTTGGGCGAAAAGTGCCGTTCCTTCCTGGTTGCGGGACCAGTGCCGTTCTTCTTGGTTGGGGGGGCAAGTGCCGTTCTTCTTGGTTGGGGGGGCAAGTGCCGTTCTTCTTGGTTGGGGAGGAGATATCGTAGCAGTTGCTTGTGGTTGGATGGGAGCTTTCGGTGCTCTTCGTTGCTCGTGGTTGGGGGGAGATGCCTTTTCTCTTTGTGATAGAAACGGAGTTCTGTACTTTCTATACTTGTCAATCAAACCGTCTCAAGACAGACGAGTCAGTACTTTTCCGTGTGCTTTTCTTCTCCTTCTCTTAGAACTATGTAGTCTGTAGAAGTCTTAAAAATAGATAAATAAATATTTTTGTAAATTGCAGCCACAGCGTCTTGTTCTAACACCTGCACAACGAACAACAGATAGCAGTGACCTTCTAAGGAAGTGAAAAAGAAAAAGAAGCAGAAATCTTCCTTTAAGCATGTGTGATTAGAGCTGAAGAGGACTGCAGTACTCATCTTCTCTCTGCAAGGAGACAGAGGACAACTCCCAAATAGCAGCCGGTGCAGCCCAGGAAGGAAAGATAAACACGAATATAGAGATAAGAGCCAACAAAAAGAGGGGTTGGGGGCCCCCGGTGCGCTCCTCTGGTGGAGCGCAGACTCCCGGCCGCCCAGCGCTGTTCCGCTCCTTTATTGCTTACTCAGTAAATTCCTTACTATTGACAACCATCGGTGTGTATCGTTCTTCACACCTATAAAAATTTGGTGCCGTGACTCGGATCCAGGCGACTCTGCTGCGGAATTCTCACTCCAGGGGGGGCGCCCCGTCTCCGGACGGCCCCTGAGCTGGGTAATTCCTGCGCGAGACCTGTAGCTCCGAACTCTAAATTTGGTAAACGAGCGAAAGAAACTGCAGTACCCCGTAATTTTTGTGCACGAAGACCCAAACAAAGACTCAGGATTGAGTAAGTATTTGCGTGGATCTGTTCGGTCGGGGTGGGTATCCCGGAGCACGCCTAACTGAGACGTCCCGTAGGGGCGAAGCGAGTGCGGACCCTCTAGTAGTGCAGTTCCCATTGCCCGCGAGGGCGTGGGTCACGACCGAGGGGCGCGAGTGTGTGTATGTGTGTGAGTGCTCCGGAAGATGGGACAGAGGCCGAGTGAGCCCTCTGACCCCATGGGTGGCTCGCAGGCGAAGCTACCAGACATACCACTAGAAAGCCCCCTTGGTTAGGGGGGAGATGTTGCTCATGGCTGGGGGCGAGGTGCCGGTGCCGTTGCTCTGTGCATGGGGGAGATGACCTCGCTCTTGGTTGAGTTAAAAATGCTGTTCTTCTTGGTTGGGGAGGACAAGTGCCGTTCTTCTTGGTTGGGGGGGACAAGTGCCGTTTTCGTAGCTCATGGCTGGGGTGACAAGTGCCGTAGTTGTTGCTCATGGCTGGGGGGACAAGTGCCGTTGTCGTTGCTCATGGCTGGTGGGACAAGTGCCGTTCTTCTTGGTTGGGGGGACAAGTGCCGTTGTCGTTGCTCATTGTTGGGGGGACAAGTGCCGTTCTTCTTGGCTGGGGGGGACAAGTGCCGTTCTTCTTGGCTGGGGGGACAAGTGCCGTTCTTCTTGGCTGGGGGGACAAGTGCCGTTGTCGTTGCTCATTGTTGGGGGGACAAGTGCCGTTCTTCTTGGCTGGGGGGGACAAGTGCCGTTCTTCTTGGCTGGGGCGGACAAGTGCCGTTCTTCTTGGCTGGGGCGGACAAGTGCCGTTCTTCTTGGCTGGGGCGGACAAGTGCCGTTCTTCTTGGCTGGGGCGGACAAGTGCCGTTCTTCTTGGCTGGGGCGGACAAGTGCCGTTCTTCTTGGCTGGGGCGGACAAGTGCCGTTCTTCTTGGCTGGGGCGGACAAGTGCCGTTCTTCTTGGCTGGGGCGGACAAGTGCCGTTCTTCTTGGTTGGGGGGACAAGTGCCGTTGTCGTTGCTCATTGTTGGGGGCAGGTGCCGTTCTTCTTGGTTGGGGGGGGACAAGTGCCGTTCTTCTTGGTTGCGGGACAAGTGCCATTGCTGTTCTTCTTGGTTGGGGGACCAGTGCCGTTGTCGTTACTCGTGGTAGGGGGACCACTGCCGTTCTTCTTGGGTGGGGGGCAAAAGCCGTTCTTGGTTGGGGGGGGCAAGTGCCGTTCTTCTTGGTTGGGGGGGACAAGTGCCGTTGTCGTTGCTCATGGCTGGGGTGACAAGTGCCGTTGTCGTTGCTCATGGCTGGGGGACTAGTGCCGTTCTTCTTGGCTGGGGGGGACAAGTGCCGTTCTTCTTGGCTGGGGGGGACAAGTGCCGTTCTTCTTGGTTGGGGGGACTTGTGTAGTTGTCGTTGCTCATTGTTGTGGGGGACAAGTGCCGTTCTTCTTGGTTGGGGGACAAGTGCCGTTGTCGTTTCTCATTGTTGGGGGCAGGTGCTGTTCTTCTTGTTTGGGCGAAAAGTGCCGTTCTTCCTGGTTGCGGGACAAGTGCCATTGTCGTTCTTCTTGGTTGGGGGACCAGGGCCGTTGTCGTTACTCGTGGTTGGGGGACCAGTGCCGTTCTTTTTGGTTGGGGGGGCAAATGCCGTTCTTCTTGGTTGGGGGGGAGATGCTGTTGTCGTTGCTCCTGGTTGGGGGGAGATGTCATTGCCCTTGGCTGGGGGGGCAGGTACCGTTGCTCATGGTTGGGGGGAAGTGTCACTGTCGTTGCTCATGGTTGGGGGGGAGATGCCGTTCTTCTTGGTTGGGGAATAAGTGCCGTTCTTCTTGGTTGGGGGGAGATGCCGTTGTCGTTGCTCCTGGTTGGGGGGAGATGTCATTGCTCTTGGCTGGGGGGGCAGGTGCCGTTGCTCGTGGTTTGGGGGGAGATGTCGCTGCCGTTGCCGTTGTTCGTGGTTGGGGGGGGAGATGTCGCTGCCGTTGCCGTTGCTCGTGGTTGGGGGGGAACACAAGTGCCGTTCTCCTTGGTTGGGGGGGACAAGTGCCGTTGTCGTTGCTCATTGTTAAGGGGCAGGTGCCGTTCTTCTTGGCTGGGGGGACAAGTGCCGTTCTTCTTGGCTGGGGCGGACAAGTGCCGTTGTTGTTGCTCATTGTTGGGGGGGACAAGTGCCGTTGTTGTTGCTCATTGTTGGGGGGGAGAAGCCGTTCTTCTTGGTTGGGGAATAAGTGCCGTTCTTCCTGGTTGGGGGGAGATGCCGTTGTCGTTGCTCCTGGTTGGGGGGAGATGTCATTGCCCTTGGCTGGGGGGGCAGGTGCCGTTGCTCGTGGTTGGGGGGAAGTGTCATTGTCGTTGCTCCTGGTTGGGGGGGGAGATGTCGCTGCCGTTGCTCGTGGTTGGGGGGGGAGATGTCGCTGCCGTTGCTCGTGGTTGGGGGGGGAGATGTCGCTGCCGTTGCCGTTTCCGTTGCTCGTGGTTGAGGGGGGAGATGTCGCTGCCGTTGCCGTTGCTCGTGGTTGGGGGGGAACACAAGTGCCGTTCTCCTTCGTTGGGGGGGACAAGTGCCGTTGTCGTTGCTCATTGTTGGGGGGCAGGTGCCGTTCTTCTTGGTTGGGGGGACAAGTGCCGTTGTCTTTGCTCATTGTTAAGGGGCAGGTGCCGTTCTTCTTGGCTGGGGGGACAAGTGCCGTTGTCGTTGCTCATTGTTAAGGGGCAGGTGCCGTTCCTCTTGGCTGGGGGGACAAGTGCCGTTCCTCTTGCTCATTGTTGGGGGGGACAAGTGCCGTTCCTCTTGCTCACTGTGGGGGGGAGAAGTGCCGTTCCTCTTGCTCACTGTGGGGGGGACAAGTGCCGTTCCTCTTGCTCACTGTGGGGGGGACAAGTGCCGTTCCTCTTGCTCACTGTGGGGGGGACAAGTGCCGTTCCTCTTGCTCATTGTGGGGGGGACAAGTGCCGTTCCTCTTGCTCATTGTGGGGGGGACAAGTGCCGTTCCTCTTGCTCATTGTGGGGGGGACAAGTGCCGTTCCTCTTGCTCATTGTGGGGGGGACAAGTGTCGTTCTTCTTGCTCATTGTGGGGGGGACAAGTGCCGTTCCTCTTGCTCATTGTGGGGGGGACAAGTGCCGTTCCCCTTGCTCATTGTGGGGGGGACAAGTGCCGTTCCCCTTGCTCATTGTGGGGGGGACAAGTGCCGTTCCTCTTGCTCATTGTGGGGGGGACAAGTGCCGTTCTTCTTGGTTGGGGGGGACAAGTGCCGTTCTTCTTGGTTGGGGGGGACAAGTGCCGTTGTCGTTGCTCATTGTTGGGGTACAGGTGCCGTTCTTCGTGGTTGGGGGGACAGGTGCCGTTCTTCGTGGCTGGGGGGGACAAGTGCTGTTGTCATTCCTCATGGTTGGGGGGCATGTGCTGTTGCTTTTGATTGGGGAGGAGATATCGCTGCCGTTGCTTGTGGCTGGGGGGGAGCTGTCGGTGCTCTTCGTTGCTCGTGGTTGGGGGGAGATGCCTTTTCTCTTTGTGATAGAAACGGAGTTCTGTACTTTCTATACTTGTCAATCAAACCGTCTCAAGACAGACGAGTCAGTACTTTTCCGTGTGCTTTTCTTCTCCTTCTCTTAGAACTATGTAGTCTGTAGAAGTCTTAAAAATAGATAAATAAATATTTTTGTAAATTGCAGCCACAGCGTCTTGTTCTAACACCTGCACAACGAACAACAGATAGCAGTGACCTTCTAAGGAAGTGAAAAAGAAAAAGAAGCAGAAATCTTCCTTTAAGCATGTGTGATTAGAGCTGAAGAGGACTGCAGTACTCATCTTCTCTCTGCAAGGAGACAGAGGACAACTCCCAAATAGCAGCCGGTGCAGCCCAGGAAGGAAAGATAAACACGAATATAGAGATAAGAGCCAACAAAAAGAGGGGTTGGGGGCCCCCGGTGCGCTCCTCTGGTGGAGCGCAGACTCCCGGCCGCCCAGCGCTGTTCTGCTCCTTTATTGCTTACTCAGTAAATTCCTTACTATTGACAACCATCGGTGTGTATCATTCTTCACACCTATAAAAATTTGGTGCCGTGACTCGGATCCAGGCGACTCTACTGCGGAATTCTCACTCCAGGGGGGGCGCCCCGTCTCCGGACGGCCCCTGAGCTGGGTAATTCCTGCGCGAGACCTGTAGCTCCGAACTCTAAATTTGGTAAACGAGCGAAAGAAACTGCAGTACCCCATAATTTTTGTGCACGAAGACCCAAACAAAGACTCAGGATTGAGTAAGTATTTGCGTGGATCTGTTCAGTCGGGGTGGGTATCCCGGAGCACGCCTGACTGAGACGTCCCGTAGGGGCGAAGCGAGTGCGGACCCTCTAGTAGTGCAGTTCCCATTGCCCACGAGGGCGTGGGTCACGACCGAGGGGCGCGAGTGTGTGTATGTGTGTGAGTGCTCCGGAAGATGGGACAGATGCCGAGTGAGCCCTCTGACCCCACGGGTGGCTCGCAGGCGAAGCTACCAGACATACCACTAGAAAGCCCCCTTGGTTAGGGGGGAGATGTTGCTCTTGGCTGGGGGCGAGGTGCCGGTGCCGTTGCTCTGTGCATGGGGGAGATGACCTCGCTCTTGGTTTGGGGGACAAGTGCCGTTGCCTTTGCTCATGGTTGGGGGGGAACACAAGTGCCGTTCGTCTTGGCTGGGGGGGGGAACACAAGTGCCGTTCGTCTTGTTGTGGGGGAGATGCCGTTGCCATTGCGCCTGGTTCGGGGCAGAGACGCCGTTGCCATTGCGCCTCGTTCGGGGCAGAGATGCCGAAGAAGAGAGAAATAGAAATAAGTAAACAAAGAAGAGGAGAAGGGGAGACATGAGGAGAGAGAGAGAAATAAATAGATAAGATGGAGAAGGAAGGAGAGATGGAAAGAAAAATGAATAGAGAAAGAATGGGGAGAAGGGGGAGAGATAATTGATAAATAAATAATAGGGAGCAGGGAGAGAGTCAAAGACAGAGAGAAATAAAGAAAAACGGGAAGAAAGGGGAAGAGATAAAACCGATTGGAGAACAATAAATAAATAACGAAGGTGGAGAACAGGGGAGAGATGCAGACAGAGAGACAGAGAAATAAAAGAATAAATAAATGGGAGAAGGGGGACAGATGAAGAGAGAGATGTCTAAATAAAAATACAAATAAATAATAGGGAGAAGAGGGAAGAGATGAAGAGATTGAGAAAGAGAAATAAATACATAAATAATAAATAATCAATAGGGAGCAGGGGGAGAGTTGAAGAGAGCTAGAATAATAAAAAGTTAAATAAATGGGATCTTGGGGCAGAGATAGAGAAAAAGAATTACATAAGAGGGAGCAAGGGGAGAGTTGAAGAAAAAAATAGAGAGAAATGAAGAAAAATGTGGGAGAAGGGGGAGAGATGAAGAGTGAGAGAGAATAATAAATAACGATGGTGGAGTATGGGGGAGAGACAGAAAGAGAGAGGATAAAGAAATAACTGAATAAGATGAAGAGGGGAGAGATGAACAGAGAGTAGGAGAGACATAAATAACAATTTCAGGAAGTGTGAGAAAGTGGGAGAGATGAAAGCAGATAGAGAGAAGTAAGTAGATACATATAAAGCAGAGGGAGAAGGAGGGAGAGATGGTGAGAGACAGAACAAAAAAAATAAAGAATGGGAGAATGAGAGAGAGATACAGACAGACAGGGAAGTATATAAATAAATGGGAGAAAGGGGACAGATGAAGAGAGAGATGAATAAAAAATAAATAATACGGAGAAGAGGGGAAAGACGAAGGGCGAGAGGGAGAGAGAAATAATTAAGTGGGAGAATGTGGGAGCAATAGAGAGAGACAAAGAATAGAGAGAAGGGGAGAGATGATGAAAGAGAAATAAAATGGAAAATTGGGGAAGAGATGGAGAGAGAGAGAGAGAGAAAGAACTAAATAAAGAAGAGGGATATGGTAGGGAGGGAATAGGGGAGATCAAAATAATAAAGAAAGAACAGGGAGAAAGGGCGAGAGATGGAGAGAGAGAAAGAGAGAATAAATAAATACTTAAGAGGGTGCCAGGAGAGAGATCAAGAGACAGAATAAATAACGAAGAGTGAGAAGGGGAGAGAGAAGAAGAAAGAGAGAAAAAGAAAGAAAGAAAGAACGGGGAGAATGGGGGAGAGATGCAGCCAGAAATAGAGAAACAAACAATAGGGAGAAGGGGGGAGAGGTGAGAGATTACAGATAGAGAAACAAACAAATAAACAACAGGGAGGATGGGGGAGAGAAGAGTGATGATAAATGATAGAGGAGTAAAGAGAGAGATGATAGATGATAAAGAAACAAATAAATACACAATAGGGAGGGTGGGGGAGAGCAGAGAGATGATAGATAGAAAAACAAATAAATGAACAACAGGGAGGGAGGGGGAGAGGGGAGAGCTGATAGACGACAGATGAGCAAGGGGAGAGCTGATAGATATTACAGAAACAAACAATAGGGAGGATGGGGAGAGCTGAGAGCTGACAGAGAAACTAATAAACGAACAATAGGGAGAATGGGGCAGAGCTGAGAGCTGATAGATGAGTATAGAGAGAGCTGATAGATAATAGATAACAGATGACAGATGATAGAGGAGCGAAGAGAGTGCTGATAGATGGACGAGAGATGATAGATGATAGAGGAGTGTAGAGAGCTGAGAGCGCTGATATAGAAACAAACAAACAATAGGGAGAATGGGGGAGAGCCGACAGACGGACGAGAGCTGATATATGATAGAGGGGAAAAGACAGCACTGATAGATGATAGAGAAACAAATAAAAAACCAATATTGAGAATGGGGGAGAGCTGAGAGAGCTGACAGATGATGATGATGATGATGATGATTGACAGATGACGATGATGATGATGATGGTGATTGACAGATGACGATGATGATGATGATGATGATGATTGACAGATGACGATGACGATGATTGACAGATGACGATGATTGACAGATGACGATGATGATGATTGACAGATGATGACGATGATGACTGACAGATGACGATGACGATGATAATTGACAGATGACGATGATGATTGACAGATGACGATGACGATGATGATTGACAGATGACGATGACGATTGACAGATGACGATGACGATGATGATGATGATTGACAGATGACGATGATGATTGACAGATGACGATGACGATGATGATTGACAGATGACGATGACGATTGACAGATGACGATGACGATGATGATTGACAGATGACGATGATGATGATGATGATTGACTGATGACGATGATTGACTGATGACGATGATTGACTGATGACGATGACGATGATGATTGACAGATGACGATGATGATTGACAGATGACGATGATGATTGACAGATGATTGACAGATGACGATGATGATGATGATGATGATGATTGACAGATGACGATGATGATGATTGACTGATGATGATGATTGACAGATGACGATGATGACTGACAGATGATGACGATGGTGACTGACAGATGATGACGATGATGACTGTCAGATGATGACGATGATTGACAGATGATGATTGACAGATGATGACTGACAGATGATGACTGACAGATGATGACTGACAGATGATGACTGACAGATGATGACTGACAGATGATGACGATGATTGACGATGATTGACAGATGATGACGATGATTGACGATGATTGACAGATGACGATGATTGACAGATGATGACGATGACGATGATTGACAGATGATGACGATGATGATGATGATTGACAGATGATGATGATGATGATGATTGACAGATGACGATGACGATGATGATGATGATTGACAGATGACGATGATGATGATGATTGACAGATGACGATGATGATGATGATTGACAGATGATGATGATGATTGACAGATGATGATGATGATGATTGACAGATGATGACGATTGACAGATGATGACGATGATTGACAGATGATGACGATGATTGACAGATGATTGACAGATGATTGACAGATGATTGACAGATGATTGACAGATGATGACGATGATGGACAGATGATGACGATGATGATGATGATGATGATTGACAGATGATGACGATGATGATGATGATGATTGACAGATGATGATGATTGACAGATGATTATGATGATGATGATTGACAGATGATTATGATGATGATGATTGACAGATGACGATGATGATTGACAGATGACGATGATGATGATGATGATGATGATTGACAGATGACGATGACGATGATTGACAGATGATGATGATTATGATGATTGACAGATGATTATGATGATTGACAGATGACGATGATGATGATGACGATGATGATGATTGACAGATGATGACGATGATGATGATTGACAGATGATGACGATGATGATGACGATGATGATGATTGACAGATGATGACGACGACGATTGACAGATGATGATGATGACGACGACGATTGACAGATGATGATGATGACGACGATTGACAGATGATGATGATGACGACGATTGACAGATGATGATGATGACGACGATTGACAGATGATGATGATGATGATGATGACGATTGACAGATTATGATGACGATTGACAGATGACGATTGACAGATGACGATTGACAGATGACGATTGACAGATGACGATGATGATGACGATTGACAGATGATTGACAGATGATTGACAGATGATTGACAGATGATGATGATGATGACAGATGATTGACAGATGATGATGATGACAGATGATTGACAGATGATGATGATGACAGATGATTGACAGATGATGATGAGGATGATTGACAGATGATTGACAGATGATGATGAGGATGATTGACAGATGATTGACAGATGATGATGAGGATGATTGACAGATGATTGACAGATGATGATGATGATTGACAGATGATGATTGACAGATGATGATTGACAGATGATGATTGACAGATGATGATTGACAGATGATGATTGACAGATGATGATTGACAGATGATTGACAGATGATTGACAGATGAGGATTGACAGATGAGGATGATGATTGACAGATGATTGACAGATGAGGATGATGATTGACAGATGATTGACAGATGAGGATGATGATTGACAGATGATTGACAGATGAGGATGATGATTGACAGATGATTGACAGATGAGGATGATGATTGACAGATGATTGACAGATGAGGATGATGATTGACAGATGATTGACAGATGAGGATGATGATTGACAGATGATTGACAGATGAGGATTGACAGATGATGATTGACAGATGAGGATTGACAGATGATGATTGACAGATGATGATTGACAGATGATGATTGACAGATGATGATTGACAGATGATGATTGACAGATGATGATTGACAGATGATGATGATGAGGATGATTGACAGATGATGATTGACAGATGATGATTGACAGATGATGATTGACAGATGATGATTGACAGATGATGATTGACAGATGATGATTGACAGATGATGATTGACAGATGATGATTGACAGATGATTGACAGATGATTGACAGATGATTGACAGATGATGATGATGATGATTGACAGATGATGATGATGATGATTGACAGATGATTGACAGATGATGATGATGATTGACAGATGATGATGATGATGGACAGATGATTGACAGATGATGATGATGATGGACAGATGATTGACAGATGATGATGATAATGATGATTGACAGATGATGATGATAATGATGATTGACAGATGACGATTGACTGATGATGATGATGATTGACAGATGACGATAGACAGATGACGATTGACAGATGACGATTGACAGATGATGACGACGATTGACAGATGACGATTGACAGATGATGATGACGATGATGACGACGATTGACAGATGATGATGATGATTGACAGATGATGATGATTATGATGATTGACAGATGATGGTGATGATTGACAGATGGTGATGATTGACAGATGGTGATGATTGACAGATGGTGATGATTGACAGATGGTGATGATTGACAGATGGTGATGATTGACAGATGGTGATGATTGACAGATGGTGATGATTGACAGATGGTGATGATGATGATGATTGACAGATGGTGATGGTGATGATGATGATGATTGACAGATGGTGATGATGATGATGATGATGATTGACAGATGATGATGATGATGATGATGATGATGATTGACAGATGATGATGATGATGATGATTGACAGATGATGATGATGATGATGATTGACAGATGATGATGATGATGATGATGATTGACAGATGATGATGATGATGATTGACAGATGATAGATGATGATGATGATTGACAGATGATAGATGATAAAGAAACAAATAAATACACAATAGGGAGGGTGGGGGAGAGCAGAGAGATGATAGATAGAAAAACAAATAAATGAACAACAGGGAGGGAGGGGAGAGGGGGGAGCTGATAGACGACAGATGAGCAAGGGGAGAGCTGATAGATATTACAGAAACAAACAAACAATAGGGAGGATGGGGAGAGCTGAGAGCTGACAGAGAAACTAATAAACGAACAATAGGGAGAATGGGGCAGAGCTGAGAGCTGATAGAGAAACAAATAAACAATAGGGAGAATGGGGGAGAGCTGAGAGCTGATAGATGAGTATAGAGAGAGCTGATAGATAATAGATAACAGATGACAGATGATAGAGGAGCGAAGAGAGTGCTGATAGATGGACGAGAGATGATAGATGATAGAGGAGTGTAGAGAGCTGAGAGCGCTGATATAGAAACAAACAAACAATAGGGAGAATGGGGGAGAGCCGACAGACGGACGAGAGCTGATATATGATAGAGGGGAAAAGACAGCGCTGATAGATGATAGAGAAACAAATAAAAAACCAATAGTGAGAATGGGGGAGAGCTGAGAGAGCTGACAGATGACGATGACGATGGTGATTGACAGATGACGATGACGATGGTGATTGACAGATGACGATGACGATGGTGATTGACAGATGACGATGACGATGGTGATTGACAAATGATGACTGACAGATGATTGACAAATGATGACTGACAGACGACGACGACGATTGACAGACGACGACGACGATTGACAGACGACGACGATTGACAGACGACGACGACGATTGACAGACGACGACGACGACGACGATTGACAGACGACGACTGACAGATGATGACAGACGATGACTGACAGATGATGACTGACAGATGATGACTGACAGATGATGACTGACAGATGATGACTGACAGATGATGACTGACAGATGATGACTGACAGATGATGACTGACAGATGATGACGACGACTGACAGATGATGACGACGACTGACAGATGATGACGACGACGATTGACAGATGATGATGATGATGATGACGACGATTGACAGATGATGATGATGATTGACAGATGATTGACAGATGATGATGATGATGATGATTGACAGATGATGATGATGATTGACAGATGATGATGATGATGATGATGATTGACAGATGATAGATGATAAAGAAACAAATAAATACACAATAGGGAGGGTGGGGGAGAGCAGAGAGATGATAGATAGAAAAACAAATAAATGAACAACAGGGAGGGAGGGGAGAGGGGAGAGCTGATAGACGACAGATGAGCAAGGGGAGAGCTGATAGATATTACAGAAACAAACAAACAATAGGGAGGATGGGGAGAGCTGAGAGCTGACAGAGAAACTAATAAACGAACAATAGGGAGAATGGGGCAGAGCTGAGAGCTGATAGAGAAACAAATAAACAATAGGGAGAATGGGGGAGAGCTGAGAGCTGATAGATGAGTATAGAGAGAGCTGATAGATAATAGATAACAGATGACAGATGATAGAGGAGCGAAGAGAGTGCTGATAGATGGACGAGAGATGATAGATGATAGAGGAGTGTAGAGAGCTGAGAGCGCTGATATAGAAACAAATAAACAATAGGGAGAATGGGGGAGAGCCGACAGACGGACGAGAGCTGATATATGATAGAGGGGAAAAGACAGCGCTGATAGATGATAGAGAAACAAAAAAAACCAATATTGAGAATGGGGGAGAGCTGAGAGAGCTGACAGATGATGATGATGATGATTGACAGATGGCGACTGACAGGCGGCGGCGGCGGCGGCGACTGACAGGCGGCGGCGGCGGCGGCGGCGGCTGACAGGCGGCGGCGGCTGACGACTATAATTGACAGATGACGACTATAATTGACAGATGACGACTATAATTGACAGATGACGACTATAATTGACAGATGACGACTATAATTGACAGATGACGACTATAATTGACAGATGACGACTATAATTGACAGATGACGACTATAATTGACAGATGACGACTATAATTGACAGATGACGACTATAATTGACAGATGACGACTATAATTGACAGATGACGACTATAATTGACAGATGACGACTATAATTGACAGATGACGACTATAATTGACAGATGACGACTATAATTGACAGATGACGACTATAATTGACAGATGACGACGATGACGATGATAATTGACAGATGATGATGATGATGATAATTGACAGATGATGATGATGATGATGATAATTGACAGATGATGATGATGATGATGATAATTGACAGATGATGATGATGATGATGATAATTGACAGATGATGATAATTGACAGATGCTAGAGGAGAGAGAGCTGATAGATGGATGGTAGATGCTAGAGGAGAGTGGAGAGAGCTAGCTGGATGATAGATGATGGACGAGTGAGGAGAGAGCTGATAAATGGACGATAAATGATAGGGGAGTGAAGAGAGAGCTAGATGGACGATAGAAGATAGGAGTGAAGAGAGAGCTGACAGATGGACGACGGATGATAGAGGACTGAAGAGAGCTGATAGATAGACGGTAGAGGAGTGAAAAGAGAGCGTATAGACGATATGGGAGTGAAGAGAGAGCTGACAGATACATGCTAGATGATAGAGGAGTGAAAAGAGCATATAGACAGCCGATGGACTACAGGGGAGTGAAGAGAGAGCTGATAGGCGATCGAGGAGTGAAGAGAGAGCTGATAGACAGACGCTAGACGATCGAGGAGTGAAGAGAGAGCTGATAGACAGACGCTAGACGATCGAGGAGTGAAGAGAGAGCTGATAGACAGACGCTAGACGATCGAGGAGTGAAGAGAGAGCTGATAGACAGACGCTAGACGATCGAGGAGTGAAGAGAGAGCTGATAGACAGACGCTAGACGATCGAGAAGTGAAGAGAGCTGATAGACGATGAAGGAGTGAAGAGAGAGCTGATAGACAATGGATGATAGAGGAGTGAAGTGAGAGCTGATAGACAGACGATAGAGGAGTGGAGAGAGCGTATAGACAGACGATAGACGATAGAAAAGTGGAGAGAGCGTATAGACAGACGATAGAGGAGTGAAGAGAGAGCTGACAGACAGTCGATAGACGATAGAAGAGTGAAGAGAGCTGACAGACGATAGAGGAGTGAAGAGAAAGCTGATAGACGATAGAGGATAGAGAAGTGAAGAGAGCGTATAGAGAGACGATAGACGATAGAGGAGTGAAGAGAGCGTATAGACAGACGATAGAAGACAGGAGTGAAGAGAGCGTATAGACAGACGATAGACAGAGGAGTGAAGAGAGAGCTGATAGACGATAGAGGAGTGAAGAGAGCTGATAGATAGACAATAGATGATAGAGGAGTGAAGAGAGAACTGATGAGAGAGCTGATAGACGATAGACGATAGGGGTGGGATAGGGGTGGGAAGAGAGAGCTGACAGACAGCCGACGGACGATAGGGGAGTGAAGAGAGAGCTGATAGATGATAGATGAGAGACGATAGAGGAGTGCAGAGAGAGCGTACAGACAGACGATGGATGATAGAGGAGTGAAGAGTGCTGATAGACAGACGATAGAGACGAGAAGAGAGCTGATAAATGATAGAGGAGTGAAGAGAGAGCAGATAGACAACAGACGATAGAGGAGTGAAGAGAGAGCTGATACACAGACGATAGACGATAGGGGAGTGAAGAGAGCTGATAAACGATAGAGGACAGAGGAGTGAAGAGAGAGCGTATAGAAAGACGATAGACGATAGAGGCGTGAAGAGAGAGCGCATAGACAACCGATGGACGATAGAGGCGTGAAGAGAGAGCGTATAGACAACCGATGGAAATTAGAGGCGTGAAGAGAGAGCTGATATAGACGATGGCTGATAAATGATACAGGAGGGAAGTGAGAGCTGATAGATGCTAGATGATAGAGGAGTGAAGAGAGAGTTGAAATAGATGATGGATGAGAGAGGAGTGAAGAGAGCTGATAGACAGACGACAGAGGAGTGAAGAGAGCGTATAGACAGACGATAGACGACAGAGGAGTGAAGAGAGCGTATAGAAAGACGATAGACGACAGAGGAGTGAAGAGAGAGCTGACAGACAGCCTATGGACTATAGGGGAGTGAAGAGAGCTGATAGACGATAGAGGAGTGAAGAGAGCTGATAGACAATAGACGATACAGGAGTGAAGAGAGAGAGTATAGACGATGGAGGAGTGAAAAGAGAGCTGATAGACAATAGATGATAGAGGAGTGAAGAGAGACCTGATGAGAGAGCTGATAGACGATAGAGGAGAGCTGATAGACGATAGAGGAGAGCTGATAGACGATAGAGGAGAGCTGATAGACGATAGAGGAGAGCTGATAGACGATAGAGGAGAGAGGAGAGAAGAGAGCTGACAGACTGACGATAGAGGAGAGAAGAGAGAGCTGATAGACAATAGATGATGGACGATAGAGGAGTGAAGAGAGCTGATAGACTGATGATGGACGATAGAGGAGTGAAGAGTGCTTATAGAGAGATGATAGACGATAGAGGAGTGAAGAGAGAGCGTATAGACAGCCGATGGGCGATAGAGGTGTGAAGAGAGAGCTGATATAGACGATGGTTGATAAATGATACAGGAGGGAAGTGAGAGCTGATAGATGCTAGATGATAGAGGAGTGAACAGAGAGTTGAAATAGATGATGGATGATAGAGGAGTGAAGAGAGCTGATAGGTGGATGAGATGATAAATGATGGAGTAAAAAAAGAGCTGAGAGATGGACGATAGGTGATGGAGAGAAGACAGCTGAGAGCTGAAAAAGAAACAAATAAATAACCAATATAGAGAATGGGGGAGAGCTGAGAGCTGAAAGAGAAACAAATAAATAACCAATAGAGAGATTGGGGGAGAGCTGCAATAGCTGATAGATCGACAATAGATGAGAGGTGATTGAGGAGTAAAGAGAGCTGATAGAAGGATGATAGTTGAGAGACGATAGAGGAGTGAAGAGAGCTGATAGACAGACGATAGACGATGGAGGAGTGAAGAAAGAGCTGATAGACAGAGGATAGAGGAGTGAAGAGAGATATAGACAATAGGGGAGTGAAGAGAGAGCGTATAGACAGACGAGAGACGATGGAGGAGTGAAGAGAGAGTATAGACAGACGATAGAGGAGTGAAGAGAGCTGACAGACAATAGACGATAGAGGAGTGAAGAGAGCTGACAGACAATAGACGATAGAGGAGTGAAGAGAGCTGACAGACAATAGACGATAGAGGAGTGAAGAGAGCGTATAGACAGACGATAGACGATAGAGGAGTGAAGAGAGAGAATATAGATGATAGAGGAGTGAAGAGAGCTGATAGACGATAGACAATGGATGATAGAGGAGTGAAGTGAGAGCTGATAGACAGACGATAGACGATAGAGGAGTGGAGAGAGAGCTGACAGAGTCGATAGACGATAGAGGAGTGAAGAGAGCTGACAGCCGATAGACGACAGAGGAGTGAAGAGAGCGTATAGACAGCCGATAGACGACAGAGGAGTGAAGAGAGAGCTGACAGATGATAGACGGTAGAGGAGTGAAGAGAGAGCTGATAGATGGACTATAGATGATAAATGAGTGAAGAGAGAACTGATAGACAATGGATGATAGAGGAGTGAAGAGAGAACTGATGAGAGAGCTAATGGACGATAGACGACAGGAGTGAAGAGAGCGTATAGACAGACGATAGACGATAGAGGAGTGAAGAGAGAGCTGATAGACAGACGATAGACGATAGAGGAGTGAAGAGAGAGCTGATAGACAGGCGATAGACGATAGAGGAGTGAAGAGAGAGCTGATAGATAGACGATAGACGATAGGGGTGTGAAGAGAGCTGATAGATGGTGGACGATTGAGGAGTGAAGCGAGAGCGTATAGACAGACAATTGAGGAGTGAAGCGAGAGCGTATAGACAGACAATTGAGGAGTGAAGCGAGAGCGTATAGACAGACAATTGAGGAGTGAAGCGAGAGCGTATAGACAGACAAAGGACGATAGAGGAGTGAAGAGAGCGTATAGACAGCCGATAGATGACAGAGGAGTGAAGAGAGCGTATAGACAGCCGATAGACGACAGAGGAGTGAAGAGAGCGTATAGACAGCCGATAGACGACAGAGGAGTGAAGAGAGCATATGGACAGCCGATAGACGACAGAGGAGAGAAGAGAGAGCTGACAGACAGCCGATAGACGACAGAGGAGAGAAGAGAGAGCTGACAGACAGCCGATAGACGACAGAGGAGAGAAGAGAGAGCTGACAGCCTATGGACTATAGGGGAGTGAAGAGAGCTGATAGACGATAGAGGAGTGAAGAGAGCTGATAGATAGACGATAGACGATAGAGGAGTGAAGAGAGAGTATAGACGATGGAGGAGTGAAAAGAAAGCTGATAGATAGACAATAGATGATAGAGGAGTGAAGAGAGAACTGACAGACAATGGATGATAGAGGAGTGAAGAGAGAGCTGACAGACAGTCGATAGACGATAGAGGAGTGAAGAGAGAGCTGACAGGCAGTCGATAGACGATAGAGGAGTTTAGAGAGAGCTGACAGACAGTCGATAGACGATAGAGGAGTGAAGAGAGAGCTGACAGACGATAGACGATAGGAGTGAAGAGAGAGCTGACAGACGATAGACGATAGGAGTGAAGAGAGAGCTGACAGACGATAGACGATAGAAGAGTGAAGAGAGCGTATAGACAGACGATAGACGATAGAGGAGTGAAGAGAGAGAATATAGATGATAGAGGAGTGAAGAGAGCTGATAGACGATAGACAATGGATGATAGAGGAGTGAAGTGAGAGCTGATAGACGATAGAGGAGTGGAGAGAGCGTATAGACAGACGATAGACGATAGAGGAGTGGAGAGAGCATATAGACAGACAATAGACGATAGAGGAGTGGAGAGAGAGCTGACAGACAGTCGATAGACGATAGAGGAGTGAAGAGAGCTGACAGACAGTCGATAGACGATAGAGGAGTGAAGAGAGCTGATAGACAATAGAGGAGTGAAGAGAGAGCAGACACACAGACGATAGACGATAGGGGAGTGAAGAGAGCTGATAAACGATAGAGGACAGACGAGTGAAGAGAGCTGATAGACGATAGACGATAGAGGACAGAGGAGTGAAGAGAGCTGATAGACGATAGACGACAGAGGAGTGAAGAGAGCGTATAGACAGACGATAGACGACAGAGGAGTGAAGAGAGAGCTGACAGACAGCCTATGGACTATAGGGGAGTGAAGAGAGCTGATAGACAGACAATAGACGATACAGGAGTGAAGAGAGAGAGTATAGACGATGGAGGAGTGAAAAGAGAGCTGATAGACAATAGATGATAGAGGAGTGAAGAGAGACCCGATGAGAGAGCTGATAGACGATAGAGGAGAGAGGAGAGAAGAGAGCTGACAGACTGACGATAGAGGAGAGAAGAGAGAGCTGATAGACAATAGATGATGGACGATAGAGGAGTGAAGAGTGCTTATAGAGAGATGATAGACGATAGAGGAGTGAAGAGAGAGCGTATAGACAGCCGATGGGCGATAGAGGTGTGAAGAGAGAGCTGATATAGACGATGGTTGATAAATGATACAGGAGGGAAGTGAGAGCTGATAGATGCTAGATGATAGAGGAGTGAACAGAGAGTTGAAATAGATGATGGATGATAGAGGAGTGAAGAGAGCTGATAGGTGGATGAGATGATAAATGATGGAGTAAAAAAAGAGCTGAGAGATGGACGATAGGTGATGGAGAGAAGACAGCTGAGAGCTGAAAAAGAAACAAATAAATAACCAATATAGAGAATGGGGGAGAGCTGAGAGCTGAAAGAGAAACAAATAAATAACCAATAGAGAGATTGGGGGAGAGCTGCAATAGCTGATAGATCGACAATAGATGAGAGGTGATTGAGGAGTAAAGAGAGCTGATAGAAGGATGATAGTTGAGAGACGATAGAGGAGTGAAGAGAGCTGATAGACAGACGATAGACGATGGAGGAGTGAAGAAAGAGCTGATAGACAGAGGATAGAGGAGTGAAGAGAGATGATAGACAATAGGGGAGTGAAGAGAGAGCGTATAGACAGACGAGAGACGATGGAGGAGTGAAGAGAGCTGACAGACAATAGACGATAGAGGAGTGAAGAGAGCTGACAGACAATAGACGATAGAGGAGTGAAGAGAGCTGACAGACAATAGACGATAGAGGAGTGAAGAGAGCGTATAGACAGAGGATAGACGATAGAGGAGTGAAGAGAGAGAATATAGATGATAGAGGAGTGAAGAGAGCTGATAGACGATAGACAATGGATGATAGAGGAGTGAAGTGAGAGCTGATAGACAGACGATAGACGATAGAGGAGTGAAGTGAGAGCTGATAGACAGACGATAGACGATAGAGGAGTGGAGAGAGAGCTGACAGAGTCGATAGACGATAGAGGAGTGAAGAGAGCTGACAGCCGATAGACGACAGAGGAGTGAAGAGAGCGTATAGACAGCCGATAGACGACAGAGGAGTGAAGAGAGAGCTGACAGATGATAGACGGTAGAGGAGTGAAGAGAGAGCTGATAGATGGACTATAGATGATAAATGAGTGAAGAGAGAACTGATAGACAATGGATGATAGAGGAGTGAAGAGAGAACTGATGAGAGAGCTAATGGACGATAGACGACAGGAGTGAAGAGAGCGTATAGACAGACGATAGACGATAGAGGAGTGAAGAGAGAGCTGATAGACAGACGATAGACGATAGAGGAGTGAAGAGAGAGCTGATAGACAGGCGATAGACGATAGAGGAGTGAAGAGAGAGCTGATAGACAGGCGATAGACGATAGAGGAGTGAAGAGAGCTGATAGACAGGCGATAGACGATAGAGGAGTGAAGAGAGAGCTGATAGGCGATAGACGATAGGGGTGTGAAGAGAGCTGATAGATGGTGGACGATTGAGGAGTGAAGCGAGAGCGTATAGACAGACAATTGAGGAGTGAAGCGAGAGCGTATAGACAGACAATTGAGGAGTGAAGCGAGAGCGTATAGACAGACAATTGAGGAGTGAAGCGAGAGCGTATAGACAGACAATGGACGACAGAGGAGTGAAGCGAGAGCGTATAGACAGCCGATAGACGACAGAGGAGAGAAGAGAGCGTATAGACAGCCGATAGACGACAGAGGAGAGAAGAGAGAGCTGACAGACAGCCGATAGACGACAGAGGAGAGAAGAGAGAGCTGACAGACAGCCGATAGACGACAGAGGAGAGAAGAGAGAGCTGACAGACAGCCGATAGACGACAGAGGAGAGAAGAGAGAGCTGACAGACAGCCGATAGACGACAGAGGAGAGAAGAGAGAGCTGACAGACAGCCGATAGACGACAGAGGAGAGAAGAGAGAGCTGACAGACAGCCTATGGACTATAGGGGAGTGAAGAGAGCTGATAGACGATAGAGGAGTGAAGAGAGCTGATAGATAGACGATAGACGATAGAGGAGTGAAGAGAGAGTATAGACAATGGAGGAGTGAAAAGAAAGCTGATAGATAGACAATAGATGATAGAGGAGTGAAGAGAGAGCTGACAGACAGTCGATAGACGATAGAGGAGTGAAGAGAGAGCTGACAGGCAGTCGATAGACGATAGAGGAGTTTAGAGAGAGCTGACAGGCAGTCGATAGACGATAGAGGAGTTTAGAGAGAGCTGACAGACAGTCGATAGACGATAGAGGAGTGAAGAGAGAGCTGACAGACGATAGACGATAGGAGTGAAGAGAGAGCTGACAGACGATAGACGATAGAGGAGTGAAGAGAGAGAATATAGATGATAGAGGAGTGAAGAGAGCTGATAGACGATAGACAATGGATGATAGAGGAGTGAAGTGAGAGCTGATAGACGATAGAGGAGTGGAGAGAGCGTATAGACAGACGATAGACGATAGAGGAGTGGAGAGAGCGTATAGACAGACAATAGACGATAGAGGAGTGAAGAGAGAGCTGATAGACAGGCGATAGACGATAGAGGAGTGAAGAGAGAGCTGATAGACAGGCGATAGACGATAGAGGAGTGAAGAGAGAGCTGATAGATAGACGATAGACGATAGGGGTGTGAAGAGAGCTGATAGATGGTGGACGATTGAGGAGTGAAGCGAGAGCGTATAGACAGACAATTGAGGAGTGAAGCGAGAGCGTATAGACAGACAATTGAGGAGTGAAGCGAGAGCGTATAGACAGACAATTGAGGAGTGAAGCGAGAGCGTATAGACAGACAATGGATGATAGAGGAGTGAAGAGAGCTGATAGACAGACGACAGATAAGAGAGGAGAGAGCATATAGACAAACAATGGATGATAGAGGAGTGAAGAGAGAGCTGATACACAGACGATAGAGGAGTTAAGAGAGAGCTGATACACAGACGATAGACGATAGGGGAGTGAAAAGAGCTGATAAACGATAGAGGACAGAGGAGTGAAGAGAGCTGATAGACGATAGAGGACAGAGGAGCGAAGAGAGCTGATAGACGATAGATGATAGAGGAGCGAAGAGAGCTGATTGACGATAGATGATAGAGGAGCGAAGAGAGAGCGTATAGACAGACAATGGACGATAGAGGAGTGAAGAGAGCTGATAGACAGCCGATAGACGACAGGAGTGAAGAGAGCGTATAGACAGCCGATAGACGACAGAGGAGTGAAGAGAGCGTATAGACAGCCGATAGACGACAGAGGAGAGAAGAGAGAGCTGACAGACAGCCGATAGACGACAGAGGAGAGAAGAGAGAGCTGACAGACAGCCTATGGACTATAGGGGAGTGAAGAGAGCTGATAGACGATAGAGGAGTGAAGAGAGCTGATAGATAGACGATAGACGATAGAGGAGTGAAGAGAGAGTATAGACGATGGAGGAGTGAAAAGAAAGCTGATAGATAGACAATAGATGATAGAGGAGTGAAGAGAGAACTGATAGACAATGGATGATAGAGGAGTGAAGAGAGAGCTGACAGACAGTCGATAGACGATAGAGGAGTGAAGAGAGAGCTGACAGACAGTCGATAGACGATAGAGGAGTGAAGAGAGAGCTGACAGACAGTCGATAGACGATAGAGGAGTGAAGAGAGAGCTGACAGACGATAGACGATAGAAGAGTGAAGAGAGCGTATAGACAGACGATAGACGATAGAGGAGTGAAGAGAGAGAATATAGATGATAGAGGAGTGAAAAGAGCTGATAGACGATAGACAATGGATGATAGAGGAGTGAAGTGAGAGCTGATAGACAGACGATAGACGATAGAGGAGTGGAGAGAGCGTATAGACAGACGATAGACGATAGAGGAGTGGAGAGAGAGCTGACAGACAGTCGATAGACGATAGAGGAGTGGAGAGAGAGCTGACAGACAGACGATAGACGATAGAGGAGTGGAGAGAGCGTATAGACAGACGATAGACGATAGAAAAATGGAGAGAGCGTATAGACAGACAATAGACGATAGAGGAGTGGAGAGAGCGTATAGACAGACAATAGACGATAGAGGAGTGGAGAGAGCGTATAGACAGACGATAGACGATAGAGGAGTGGAGAGAGAGCTGACAGACAGTCGATAGACGATAGAGGAGTGGAGAGAGAGCTGACAGACAGTCGATAGACGATAGAGGAGTGAAGAGAGAGCTGACAGACAGTCGATAGACGATAGAAGAGTGAAGAGAGCTGACAGACGATAGAGGAGTGAAGAGAAAGCTGATAGACGATAGAGGACAGAGGAGTGAAGAGAGCGTATAGAGAGACGATAGACGATAGAGGAGTGAAGAGAGAGCTGACAGACAATGGATGATAGAGGAGTGAAGAGAGCTGATAGACAGACGATAGAAGACAGAGGAGTGAAGAGGGCGTATAGACAGATGATAGACAGAGGAGTGAAGAGAGAGCTGATAGACGATAGAGGAGTGAAGAGAGCTGATAGGTGGATGAGATGATAAATGATGGAGTAAAAAAAAAGCTGAGAGATGGACGATAGGTGATGGAGAGAAGACAGCTGAGAGCTGACAAAGAAACAAATAAATAACCAATATAGAGAATGGGGGAGAGCTGAGAGCTGAAAGAGAAACAAATAAATAACCAATAGAGAGATTGGGGAGAGCTGCAATAGCTGATAGATCGACAATAGATGAGAGGTGATTGAGGAGTAAAGAGAGCTGATAGAAGGATGATAGTTGAGAGACGATAGAGGAGTGAAGAGAGCTGATAGACAGAAGATAGACGATGGAGGAGTGAAGAAAGAGCTGATAGACAGAAGATAGAGGAGTGAAGAGAGCTGATAGAGAATAGGGGAGTGAAGAGAGAGCGTATAGACAGACGATAGACGACAGAGGAGTGAAGAGAGAGAATATAGATGATAGAGGAGTGAAGAGAGCTGATAGACAGCCGATGGACGATAGAGGAGTGAAGAGAGAGCGTATAGAGAGCCGATGGACGATAAGGGAGTGAAGAGAGTGCGTATAGACAGACGATGGACGATAGAGGTGTGAAGAGAGAGCATATAGACAGACAATGGACGATAGAGGAGTGAAGAGAGCTGATAGACGATAGACAATGGACGATAGAGGAGTGAAGTGAGAGCTGATAGACAGACGATAGACGATAGAGGAGTGGAGAGAGCGTATAGACAGACGATAGACGATAGAGGAGTGGAGAGAGAGCTGACAGACAGTCGATAGACGATAGAGGAGTGGAGAGAGAGCTGACAGACAGACGATAGAGGAGTGAAGAGAGTTGACAGACAATAGACGATAGAGGAGTGAAGAGAGAGAATATAGATGATAGAGGAGTGAAGAGAGCTGATAGACGATAGACAATGGATGATAGAGGAGTGAAGAGAGAGCTGATGAGAGAGCTGATAGACGATAGACGATAGGGGTGGGATAGGGGTGGGAAGAGAGAGCTGACAGACAGCCTATGGACTATAGGGGAGTGAAGAGAGCTGATAGACGATAGAGGAGTGAAGAGAGCTGATAGATAGACGATAGACGATAGAGGAGTGAAGAGAGAGTATAGACGATGGAGGAGTGAAAAGAAAGCTGATAGATAGACAATAGATGATAGAGGAGTGAAGAGAGAACTGATAGACAATGGATGATAGAGGAGTGAAGAGAGAGCTGACAGACAGTCGATAGACGATAGAGGAGTGAAGAGAGCTGATAGACGATAGACGACAGAGGAGTGAAGAGAGCTGATAGACGATAGACGACAGAGGAGTGAAGTGACAGCTGATAGACAGACGATAGACGATAGAGGAGTGGAGAGAGCGTATAGACAGATGATAGACGATAGAGGAGTGTAGAGAGAGCGCATAGACAGACCATAGACGATAGAGGAGTGGAGAGAGAGCTGACAGAGTCGATAGACGATAGAGGAGTGAAGAGAGCTGACAGACGATAGAGGAGTGAAGAGAGAGCTGATACACAGACGATAGAGGAGTGAAGAGAGAGCTGACAGATGATAGACGGTAGAGGAGTGAAGAGAGAGCTGATAGATGGACTATAGATGATAAATGAGTGAAGAGAGAACTGATAGACAATGGATGATAGAGGAGTGAAGAGAGAACTGAAGAGAGAGCTGATAGACGATAGACGACAGGAGTGAAGAGAGCTGATAGACGATAGACGATAGAGGAGTGAAGAGAGAGCTGATAGACAGGCGATAGACGATAGAGGAGTGAAGAGAGCTGGTAGATGGTGGACGATTGAGGAGTGAAGCGAGAGCGTATAGACAGACAATTGAGGAGTGAAGCGAGAGCGTATAGACAGACAATTGAGGAGTGAAGCGAGAGCGTATAGATAGACAATTGAGGAGTGAAGCGAGCTGATAGACGACAGACGATAGAGGAGAGAAGAGAGCTGATAGACAGACGATAGATAAGTGAGGAGAGAGCGTATAGACAGACAATGGATGATAGAGGAGTGAAGAGAGCTGATAGACGATAGAGGAGTGAAGAGAGCTGATAGATAGACGATAGACGATAGAGGAGTGAAGAGAGAGTATAGACGATGGAGGAGTGAAAAGAAAGCTGATAGATAGACAATAGACGATAGAGGAGTGAAGAGAGAGCAGATAGACAATAGACGATAGAGGAGTGAAGAGAGAGCAGATAGACAATAGACGATAGAGGAGTGAAGAGAGAGCTGATACACAATAGACGATAGAGGAGTGAAGAGAGAGCTGATACACAGACGATAGAGGAGTGAAGAGAGAGCTGATACACAGACAATAGACGATAGGTGAGTGAAGAGAGCTGATAAACGATAGAGGACAGGGGAGTGAAGAGAGCTGATAGACGATAGAGGACAGAGGAGTGAAGAGAGCTGATAGACGATAGAGGACAGAGGAGTGAAGAGAGCTGATAGACGATAGAGGACAGAGGAGTGAAGAGAGAGCGTATAGAAAGACGATAGACGATAGAGGAGCGAAGAGAGCTGATAGACGATAGATGATAGAGAAGCGAAGAGAGCTGATTGACGATAGATGATAGAGGAGTGAAGAGAGAGCGTATAGACAGCCGATAGACGACAGAGGAGTGAAGAGAGCGTATAGACAGCCGATAGACGACAGAGGAGTGAAGAGAGCGTATAGACAGCCGATAGACGACAGAGGAGTGAAGAGAGCGTATAGACAGCCGATAGACGACAGAGGAGTGAAGAGAGAGCTGACAGACAGCCTATGGACTATAGGGGAGTGAAGAGAGCTGATAGACGATAGAGGAGTGAAGAGAGAGTATAGACGATGGAGGAGTGAAAAGAAAGCTGATAGATAGACAATAGATGATAGAGGAGTGAAGAGAGAGCGTATAGACAATGGATGATAGAGGAGTGAAGAGAGAACTGACAGACAGTCGATAGACGATAGAGGAGTGAAGAGAGCGCTGACAGACAGTCGATAGACGATAGAGGAGTGAAGAGAGCGCTGACAGACAGTCGATAGACGATAGAGGAGTGAAGAGAGAGCTGATAGATAGACAATAGATGATAGAGGAGTGAAGAGAGAACTGATGAGAGAGCTGATAGACGATAGACGATAGGGGTGGGATAGGGGTGGGAAGAGAGAGCTGACAGACAGCCGACGGACGATAGGGGAGTGAAGAGAGAGCTGATAGATGATAGATGAGAGACGATAGAGGAGTGAAGAGAGAGCGTATAGACAGACGATGGACGATAGAGGAGTGAAGAGTGCTGATAGACAGACGATAGAGACGAGAAGAGAGCTGATAAATGATAGAGGAGTGAAGAGAGAGCAGATAGACAACAGACGATAGACGATAGGGGAGTGAAGAGAGCTGATAAACGATAGAGGACAGAGGAGTGAAGAGAGAGCGTATAGAAAGACGATAGACGATAGAGGCGTGAAGAGAGAGCACATAGACAACCGATGGACGATAGAGGCGTGAAGAGAGTGCTGATATAGACGATGGCTGATAAATGATACAGGAGGGAAGTGAGAGCTGATAGATGCTAGATGATAGAGGAGTGAAGAGAGAGTTGAAATAGATGATGGATGATAGAGGAGTGAAGAGAGCTGATAGACAGACAGAGAAGTGAAGAGAGAGCAGATAGACAATAGACGATAGAGGAGTGAAGAGAGAGCAGACACACAGACGATAGACGATAGGGGAGTGAAGAGAGCTGATAAACGATAGAGGACAGAGCAGTGAAGAGAGCGTATAGACAGACGATAGACGACAGAGGAGTGAAGAGAGCGTATAGACAGACGATAGACGACAGAGGAGTGAAGAGAGCGTATAGACAGACGATAGACGACAGAGGAGTGAAGAGAGAGCTGACAGACAGCCTATGGACTATAGGGGAGTGAAGAGAGCTGATAGACGATAGAGGAGTGAAGAGAGAGCTGATAGACAATGGATGATAGAGGAGTGAAGAGAGCTGATAGACGATAGACGACAGAGGAGTGAAGAGAGCTGACAGACGATAGAGGAGTGAAGAGAGAGCTGATACACAGACGATAGAGGAGTGAAGAGAGAGCTGACAGATGATAGACGGTAGAGGAGTGAAGAGAGAGCTGATAGATGGACTATAGATGATAAATGAGTGAAGAGAGAACTGATAGACAATGGATGATAGAGGAGTGAAGAGAGAACTGAAGAGAGAGCTGATAGACGATAGACGACAGGAGTGAAGAGAGCTGATAGACGATAGACGATAGAGGAGTGAAGAGAGAGCTGATAGACAGGCGATAGACGATAGAGGAGTGAAGAGAGCTGATAGATGGTGGACGATTGAGGAGTGAAGCGAGAGCGTATAGACAGACAATTGAGGAGTGAAGCGAGAGCGTATAGACAGACAATTGAGGAGTGAAGCGAGAGCGTATAGACAGACAATTGAGGAGTGAAGCGAGCTGATAGACGACAGACGATAGAGGAGAGAAGAGAGCTGATAGACAGACGATAGATAAGTGAGGAGAGAGCGTATAGACAGACAATGGATGATAGAGGAGTGAAGAGAGCTGATAGACGATAGAGGAGTGAAGAGAGAGCAGATAGACAATAGATGATAGAGGAGTGAAGAGAGAGCAGATAGACAATAGACGATAGAGGAGTGAAGAGAGAGCTGATACACAGACGATAGAGGAGTGAAGAGAGAGCTGATACACAGACGATAGAGGAGTGAAGAGAGAGCTGATACACAGACGATAGAGGACAGGGGAGTGAAGAGAGCTGATAGACGATAGAGGACAGGGGAGTGAAGAGAGCTGATAGACGATAGAGGACAGGGGAGTGAAGAGAGCTGATAGACGATAGAGGACAGAGGAGTGAAGAGAGAGCGTATAGAAAGACGATAGACGATAGAGGAATGAAGAGAGAGCGTATAGACAGATGATAGACGATAGAGGAGCGAAGAGAGCTGATTGACGATAGATGATAGAGGAGTGAAGAGAGAGCGTATAGACAGCCGATAGACGACAGAGGAGTGAAGAGAGCGTATAGACAGCCGATAGACGACAGAGGAGTGAAGAGAGAGCTGACAGACAGCCTATGGACTATAGGGGAGTGAAGAGAGCTGATAGACGATAGAGGAGTGAAGAGAGAGTATAGACGATGGAGGAGTGAAAAGAAAGCTGATAGATAGACAATAGATGATAGAGGAGTGAAGAGAGAGCGTATAGACAATGGATGATAGAGGAGTGAAGAGAGAGCTGACAGACAGTCGATAGACGATAGAGGAGTGAAGAGAGCGCTGACAGACAGTCGATAGACGATAGAGGAGTGAAGAGAGAGCTGATAGATAGACAATAGATGATAGAGGAGTGAAGAGAGAACTGATGAGAGAGCTGATAGACGATAGACGATAGGGGTGGGATAGGGGTGGGAAGAGAGAGCTGACAGACAGCCGACGGACGATAGGGGAGTGAAGAGAGAGCTGATAGATGATAGATGAGAGACGATAGAGGAGTGAAGAGAGAGCGTATAGACAGACGATGGACGATAGAGGAGTGAAGAGTGCTGATAGACAGACGATAGAGACGAGAAGAGAGCTGATAAATGATAGAGGAGTGAAGAGAGAGCAGATAGACAACAGACGATAGACGATAGGGGAGTGAAGAGAGCTGATAAACGATAGAGGACAGAGGAGTGAAGAGAGAGCGTATAGAAAGACGATAGACGATAGAGGCGTGAAGAGAGAGCACATAGACAACCGATGGACGATAGAGGCGTGAAGAGAGTGCTGATATAGACGATGGCTGATAAATGATACAGGAGGGAAGTGAGAGCTGATAGATGCTAGATGATAGAGGAGTGAAGAGAGAGTTGAAATAGATGATGGATGATAGAGGAGTGAAGAGAGCTGATAGACAGACAAAGAAGTGAAGAGAGAGCAGATAGACAATAGACGATAGAGGAGTGAAGAGAGAGCAGACACACAGACGATAGACGATAGGGGAGTGAAGAGAGCTGATAAACGATAGAGGACAGAGGAGTGAAGAGAGCGTATAGACAGACGATAGAGGACAGAGGAGTGAAGAGAGCGTATAGACAGACGATAGACGACAGAGGAGTGAAGAGAGCGTATAGACAGACGATAGACGACAGAGGAGTGAAGAGAGCGTATAGACAGACGATAGACGACAGAGGAGTGAAGAGAGCGTATAGACAGACGATAGACGACAGAGGAGTGAAGAGAGAGCGTACAGACAGCCTATGGACTATAGGGGAGTGAAGAGAGCTGATAGACGATAGAGGAGTGAAGAGAGCTGATAGACGATAGACGATAGAGGACAGAGGAGTGAAGAGAGCGTATAGACAGACGATAGACGACAGAGGAGTGAAGAGAGCGTATAGACAGACGATAGACGACAGAGGAGTGAAGAGAGAGCTGACAGACAGCCTATGGACTATAGGGGAGTGAAGAGAGCTGATAGACGATAGAGGAGTGAAGAGAGAGCTGATAGACAATGGATGATAGAGGAGTGAAGAGAGCTGATAGACAGACGATAGACGACAGAGGAGTGAAGAGAGCTGATAGACGATAGACGACAGAGGAGTGAAGAGAGCTGACAGACGATAGAGGAGTGAAGAGAGAGCTGATACACAGACGATAGAGGAGTGAAGAGAGAGCTGACAGATGATAGACGGTAGAGGAGTGAAGAGAGAGCTGATAGATGGACTATAGATGATAAATGAGTGAAGAGAGAACTGATAGACAATGGATGATAGAGGAGTGAAGAGAGAACTGAAGAGAGAGCTGATAGACGATAGACGACAGGAGTGAAGAGAGCTGATAGACGATAGACGATAGAGGAGTGAAGAGAGAGCTGATAGACAGGCGATAGACGATAGAGGAGTGAAGAGAGAGCTGATAGACAGGCGATAGACGATAGAGGAGTGAAGAGAGCTGATAGATGGTGGACGATTGAGGAGTGAAGCGAGAGCGTATAGACAGACAATTGAGGAGTGAAGCGAGAGCGTATAGACAGACAATTGAGGAGTGAAGCGAGAGCGTATAGACAGACAATTGAGGAGTGAAGCGAGAGCGTATAGACAGACAATTGAGGAGTGAAGCGAGAGCGTATAGACAGACAATTGAGGAGTGAAGCGAGAGCGTATAGACAGACAATTGAGGAGTGAAGCGAGAGCGTATAGACAGACAATTGAGGAGTGAAGCGAGAGCGTATAGACAGACAATTGAGGAGTGAAGCGAGAGCGTATAGACAGACAATTGAGGAGTGAAGCGAGCTGATAGACGACAGACGATAGAGGAGAGAAGAGAGCTGATAGACAGACGATAGATAAGTGAGGAGAGAGCGTATAGACAGACAATGGATGATAGAGGAGTGAAGAGAGCTGATAGACGATAGAGGAGTGAAGAGAGAGCAGATAGACAATAGATGATAGAGGAGTGAAGAGAGAGCAGATAGACAATAGACGATAGAGGAGTGAAGAGAGAGCTGATACACAGACGATAGAGGAGTGAAGAGAGAGCTGATACACAGACGATAGAGGAGTGAAGAGAGAGCTGATACACAGACGATAGAGGATAGGTGAGTGAAGAGAGCTGATAAACGATAGAGGACAGGGGAGTGAAGAGAGCTGATAAACGATAGAGGACAGGGGAGTGAAGAGAGCTGATAGACGATAGAGGACAGAGGAGTGAAGAGAGCGTATAGACAGACGATAGACGACAGAGGAGTGAAGAGAGCGTATAGACAGACGATAGACGACAGAGGAGTGAAGAGAGAGCGTACAGACAGCCTATGGACTATAGGGGAGTGAAGAGAGCTGATAGACGATAGAGGAGTGAAGAGAGCTGATAGACGATAGACGATAGAGGACAGAGGAGTGAAGAGAGCGTATAGACAGACGATAGACGACAGAGGAGTGAAGAGAGCGTATAGACAGACGATAGACGACAGAGGAGTGAAGAGAGCGTATAGACAGACGATAGACGACAGAGGAGTGAAGAGAGAGCTGACAGACAGCCTATGGACTATAGGGGAGTGAAGAGAGCTGATAGACGATAGAGGAGTGAAGAGAGAGCTGATAGACAATGGATGATAGAGGAGTGAAGAGAGCTGACAGACAGACGATAGACGACAGAGGAGTGAAGAGAGCTGATAGACAGACGATAGACGACAGAGGAGTGAAGAGAGCTGATAGACGATAGACGACAGAGGAGTGAAGAGAGAGAGTATAGACGATAGAGGAGTGAAAAGAGAGCTGATAGATAGACCATAGGTGATAGAGGAGTGAAGAGAAAGCTGATGAGAGAGCTGATAGACGATAGGAGAGGGAAGAGAGAGCTGACAGACAGCCGACGGACGATAGGGGAGTGAAGAGAGAGCTGACAGAGCGCCGACAGACGATAGGGGAGTGAAGAGAGAGCGTATAGACAGACGATAGAGGAGTGAAGAGAGAGCTGATAGAGATTGGGGGAGAGCTGCGATAGCTGATAGATCGACAAAAGATGAGAGGTGATTGAGGAGTAAAGAGAGCTCATAGAAGGATGATAGTTGAGAGACGATAGAGGAGTGAAGAGAGCTGATAGACAGACGATGGACGATCGAGGAGTGAAGAGAGAGCTGACAGACGATAGAGGAGTGAAGACAGCTGAGAGCTGATAGGGAAATAAACAAATAGGGATAATGGGGGAGAGTAGAGAGCTGATATATGATAGATAGGTAAAGGGTAAGATGATAGATGACCAAAACGAATAACAAACTGTAGGGAGGATGGGGGAGAAGAGAGATGATGATAGACGAGAGCCCAGAGAGAAAGAGAGAGATGATAGACGAGTAAAAATATAGATAAATAGGGAAAGAGGGAAGAGATGAAGAGATTGAGAAAGAGAAAACAATACATAAATAATAAATAGGGAGCAGGGTGGAGAGATGAAGAAAGCTAGAATAATAAAAAATAAAGTAAATGGGATCTTGGGGCAGAGAGAGAGATAAATAAATACATATATAAGCGGGTGCCAGGGGAGAGATACGAGATACAAACTATAAATAAAGAAGATGGAGAGATGTAGAGAGTGTAGGAGAGAAATAAATAACTATTTAAGGAAGTGGGAGAAAGTGGGAGAGATGAAGGCAGATAGAGAGAAGTAAGTAGATAAATAAATAAAGAAGAGGGAGTGATGGAAAGAGAGAGAAAAATAAATAAGAGCGTGCTGGGTGAGAGATCGAGAGACAAAAATAAAGAGTGAGAAGGGGCGAGAGAAGAAGGGAGAGAGAGGGAAATAAAGAATAGGTAGAAGGGGAGAGATGAAGAAAAGAATAGGTAGAAGGGGAGAGATGAAGAAATAATGAAAAAGTAGTAACTAATAATAGGGAGCGGGGGAGAGTTGAAGAGAGAGAGAATTAAAGAATAGGGACAAGGGGGAGAGATGATGAGAGAGTGAGAAATAAAGAAGATGCATAGGGTGGGAGGGAATAAGAGATTGAAATAATAAAGAGCAAGAGTTTCATTATTTTTTTTTTTATTCTCTCTCAAACAACTAAAGGAGAAGATGGGGGAGATGAAGAGAGAGTAGGGGAGGAATAAAGTTTTAAGTAAGCGTGAGAAAGAGGGAGAGATGAAGACAGAGATAGAGAAGTACATAAATGGGAGAAAGAGAACAGAAGAAGAGAAAGATGAATAAAAAAATAACGGGGAAAAGAGGGGAAAGAAGAAAGGCGAGAGGGAGAGAGAAATAAATAAGTGAGAGGATGTGGGAGCGATGGAGAGAGACAGAAATAAAGAATAGAGAGAAGGGGGAGAGATGATGAGGGAGAGAGAGAAATAAAATGGAAAATTGGGGGAGAGATGGAGAGAGACTGGAAAATAAATAAAGAATGGGAGAATGGGGGAGAGATACAGACAGAGAGATAGAGAAGTATATAGATAAATGGGAGAAAGGGGACAGAAGAAGAGATGAGTAAAAAATAAGTAATAGGGAGAACAGGGGAGAGATAAAAGGAGAGAGGGAGAGAGAAACAAAGACAAAAATGAGAAGGAAGGGAAAGAGATGAAGACTGAGGGAGAAAAGAAACCAACAAAGGTGGTGAATGGGAGTGAGACAGAGAGAGAGAAAAATAAATACGTAAGTGAGTGCCGGGGGAGAGATCAAGAGGGACAGAGAATAAATAATGAGGAGTTAGAAGAGGGGAAGAGAAGAAGGGAGAGAGAGAGGGAAATAAAGAAAAAATAGGTAGCAGGGGAGAGATGAAAAGATAGTGAAAAATAAATAAGGAAATAAATAATAGGGAGCAGGAGGAGAGTTGAAGAGAGAGAAATAAATAAGAGGTAAAAGGGGGAGAGATGAAGAGAAAGTAGAAGAGAGAAATAGACACATAAAGAAGAGGGAGAAGGAGGGAAAGATGGAGAGCGAGAGAAAAAAAGAATGGGGAGAATGGGGGAAATATGAAGACAGAGTGAAATAAGTCAATAAGAGCAAGAAGAAAGAGAATGGGGAGAGATAAATAGAGAAATAAAAGAAAAAGGAGAAAGGGAGAGAGAGAGAGAAATAAAGAAAGAACGAGGAGAAGGGGGGCGATGAAGAGGAACAGAAATAAATAATTAAATATGTGGGAGAACGTGGGAGCGATGGAGAGAGAGACGGAGAGAGAAATAAAGAAAATGGACAAGGGGGAGAGAAGAAGACAGGGAGAGAGATAAATAAATAAAGAAGAGGAATATGGTGGGGAGAGAATAAGGGATATTGAAATAATAATTAAAGAAAGAACAGAGAGAAAGGGCAAGAGATGAAGAGAGAGAGAGAGAAAGAACTAAATAAAGAATGGGAGAATGGGGGAGATATACAGACAGAGAGATAGAGAAATAAATAATAGGGAGAAGAGGGAAGAGATGAAGAGATTGAGAAAGAGAAATAAATACATAAATAATAGGGAGCGGGGGGAGAGTTGAAGAGAAAGAAAGGTTAAGAAATAAATAATAAAGGTGGGGAATGGGGGAGCGATAACAGAATAAATAATTAATTAACTATATAAGGAGATTGTGAGAGAGATGTAGAGAGAGTAGAAGAGAAAAACGTAAATTAATGAGGGAGAATGGGGACAGATGATGAAAGAGAGAGAGAGAAAGAGAAAGAGAAAGAGAGAAGACAAGTAAATAAAGGTGGTGGAAAAGGGGGAGATACAGAGAGAGAGAAAAATAAATTAAGAAAAAGTAGGAGAAGGAGAGAGATTATGAGGGAGAGACTGAGAAATCAATAATTAAATATTAAAGAGGAAGAAGAAAGGAGAAATGAAGAGAGTGAGTGAGAGAAATAAATAAACACATAAATAAGAGGGAGCAGGGGGAAGTGTCGAAGAGAGGGAGAAATAAATACAAGGGAGCACGGGGAATAAACAGGGATAACCAAGAGTGCAGAAGGGGAATGGAGCAAGGACTGCACTATAGGGCCAAGAGAACAATACCACGAGAAATCCCAGTCAAAAGTAATAAAACGCACAAAGGAAAGGCAAATAAGACAAGGATAGACCAGGGGAAAGGCAAGGATAACATCCAAAAGAGAAAGGAAAAGAATAGCCAGCATTTGGGTACCCTAAAGCGCAGGAAAAAACTCCAGAAGAACTACATTGTGCCATGCTAAATAACGGAAAAACAACAATGAGTGCGAGCTGTCCTTACCTGTTTTGGTGACTCATTACCAGCCGACAATATCCAGTTCTGAGCCATTCCATTAAATGCAGCTTCCCCTTCCTCACTGCTTCCATGGAGCAACCCCCTGTTCTTTAGTGCAGTTGTATATCGCCAAGAGTGCTGCAGATCTCCACGGCCACCTGTTGAACACAGAAGAAAGATGAAGGCACTGCCCTGTATGTACAGAGCAGCATCTCTTACGCATATGCGCTCCTCTGAGAAAGGAGTGCTTGTAACCCCCATTTCATAACACAGCCAACGGAAAACCTGCCTGCGTACAAGCAATAAAGGAGGGGCTCACAACATTCCCTTTCCTGCTCTGCACAACACTCAATACTTACACCATCAATCAGAGGAGCCCCAACAAACCTTACACGCCACTAAGTTGTAAAAAGAGATGAGAACAAACAAATGCAGAACATAAACTGTTGTGTGATAACAAGTCACAAAACCCTTTTGAAGAACGCTCTGTGTGAGATGACACAGAGAACCATTTACCACAGTCGTGAAACAAGCTGGGATGATGTAGGTGCAGTTAAAGTTCAGGACCCCAAGATGGAGATAATAGATTAGAAACTGTGTATAAACAATACAAGGCTTAAACAGAAAAAAAAATAAAGCTTACCAAAGTAATACAAACAAGACTGTGAGAACACAAAATGCCTTTATAGAAAAAAGTAAAAGCTCTAAGTATTCCTAGGGCTACAATACTCCATCAGCTGGATAGTATTATCCTGGGGCTGATGAAGCATTCCAGAAATGAGACAATACCAAAAACACAGAATAAACAACAGCTCCACCATCACCAGCTCAGAAAAAAAGAAACAACCCCACCACCTTGCTTACACAAAGAGCTTAGAGAAAACATACAGAACACGCACAACTCCTTCAAACGAGATTCAGAGCCCCAAAAAGAGAGAAATCATGACTTTAAAGCAGAAAAGAAATCACTAACCTCACTCAAAAACAACACCCAACACACACTCCATAGAAAACAGCCCCAGGCTGAGATGCTGCCCCTGCGGCTGCCGGCCCTTAAATGTGGTGGAGGGGGGGAGGCGGTGCCAGGTAGCCCCTCCTATCCCCTCCCACGGCTCAACTGCTCCTGCCTGTGCTCCCAGGGCTGGCCACGCCTTTTGATTGCGCTCTACCCTTGTACGCAGTTGGTCACATTTCCATACTAACACATCAAGATGCTGAGAAGCCACGCGTGCAGCCAGACAGCAAAGGGCTGAGATCACTGGTGTGTGCAGAGCGAGAGCTGCTCACCAAACTGAAGGTGTCAGCTCACAGGTCCGGGGATTGTCTGCTCACTTTGCAATTAAAGGCCATCCTGAAAATATCTTACAATCTTCTGTCCTAAAGGCTGAACCGGGCACTTGTCTGTATGGCAGCATGTGCTCTTTTGGCTCAAACACTGATCCCAAACCCCGAAGAAACTGGGGTGATGTTGGGGGTAAAAGTGGGGGATGAGCTTGGGGTGACAGAGGAAACAATGCTGCAGTAATGCTCGGGTGATGCTGAGGAACGATGCTGGGGTATCAGTCAGGGGTGACGCTGGGGTGACAGTGAGGTGGGCTGAGAGCAGGAAGCAATCTTGGGGTGACACTGAGGTGATGCTGGGGAGTGACGCCAAGGAGACACACTGGGAAGTGGTACTGTGGGGACATTAGAGTAATGACGAGGTGTGACTTCGGAGGTGACATTGGGGTAACGTCGTTGCAGTGATGCTGGCGGATGATGCTAGCAAATGACACCAGGGTGACATTTTGGGGTGATGCTTGGGGGTGTCATGACAATGCTGAGTCACAGCTTGAAGCAGCAATGGAGCACGTGGTGGGAAGGCGGGGACAACAAAGACGAGCTCAGGTGTGCGCAATGCTGCTGAGTGACGGGAAGGGGAGGAGCCAGGAACCAGCCCTTCCCACACCTCATTTAAGGGCTAGCAGTGGCACTGTGAGCTCCTTGCTGGATCTCCCTGATTATTTCTGGTCTTCTAAGGTAAAATATATTTGTTATCTTCTGTAACTGTACTTGCAACCATTCTGTTTGACTGTATTTGCCCTTACTGTAACCTGAGGCTTGGTTACTCCATTACTGCTGCTGCGTTTTCCATTGCGTTGTAGGGAGTAGCACCGTTTGAATGAGATACTGTGGGGTGATGTTGAGTAAGCAGTGGAGTGAGATGGTAAAGAGGAATGTTGATGGTAGGTGCTAGGGGACTGATACTATTATGCCGTTGTGGAGCAGTGACGTAAGAACTAAGGATATTGTGGTGACAGAACGGGATTGTGATAAAAATAAGTTCTGTACTTCTTAATCAAACTGACTTGAAATAGACATGTTAGTGTTTTTCAATGTTTTTTCCTGAGAAATACGTAATTTGTAAAAGTCTCAAAACAAATAAATAAATGTGTTGTCTATGAACTTTGTACAAGCTGGAGCCACAGTGCTTAGTTCTAACACCTGGACAATGAACAAAATATAGCAGTGACCTTCTAAGAGACTGCAGAAGAAAAATAAGTGGAAATCTCCTCTTAAGTGCGCATGATCAGAGTTGAAGAGGACTACGGCCTTCATCATCTCCATCACCAGGAGGTAGAGAACAACTGCCAAATAACAGCTGGAGCAGCCCAGAAAAAGAAAAATCAAACAGGAATGCGGAGATAAGAGACAATAAAAAGAAGGGATGGTAGGCACCCGTTGCACGCCTCTGGTGAAGCGCAGACTCCTGGCTGCCCAGCGCTGTTTCACTCGTTTATTGCTTACTCAATTCATTCCTTACTATTGGCAACGATTGGTGTATATCATTCTCTTAACACCTATAACAATTTGGTGTTGTGACTCTGCTGTGGAATTCCCATTCCAGGGGGGACACCGTGTCTCTGGACAGCCCCTGGGCTGGGTAATTCCTGTGCAGGGACCTGTAGCTCCAAACTCTAATTTCGGTAACCGAGTGAAAGAAACTGCAGTACCTTGCAGTTTTTGTGCACGAAGACACCAATGAAGACTCAGGATTGAGTAAGTATTTGTGTGAATCTGCTTGATTGGGGTGGGTATCCCGGAGCACGCTTGACTGAGACGTCCCCTAGGGGCGAAGCGAGTGTGGACCCTCTAGTAGTGCAGTTCCCATTGCCCGCGAGGGCGTGGGTCACGACCGAGGGGCGCGAGTGTGTGTATGTGTGTGAGTGCTCCGGAAGATGGGACAGAGGCCGAGTGAGCCCTCTGACCCCATGGGGGGCTCGCAGGTGAAGCTACTAGACATACCACTAGAAAGCCTCCTAGGTTTAATGTGGAAGAACGTAGAGTAGAAAGGATGAATGAGGAAATTAAAAAAAAAAAGGCTTATTAAATTAATGATAGAAACCATGATGTCTTGGATTAAGTGTTTGCCCCTGGCGCTACTTAATTAAAGAACACAACCAAGAACAGATACTGGAATATCACCTTTTGAAATGTGATATGGAATGCCATACAATTTAAAACTCCCATCAGAACATCCCAAGGTAAAATAAAAAATACTACCGGAATATTTAACTGAAACTAATAAGAGAAGGAATGAATTAAGAAAGAAAGGACTGGTGGTACAATGGCCCCCCACTAGATATGGCAATACATCGAATCAGTCCAGGGATCAAGATTTTAATTAAAACATAGAAAGAGTCATCTCTAACTCCTCGATGGGAAGGACCTTTTCTTGCTCTACTAATGGAGGAATGGAAAGAAGCAAGAAGAGAAGACGAGAGGAACAGAAGAGGGAGAAAATCAATGGATTTATAGAGAGAAGTTGGAAAAGATTACTTGAATAATAGACAGAAGAGGGAACAGATAATTAAAAAAAAATAATATTGTTCACAGATTATTAGAGGAATGGAATAGAGTAAAAAGATTAATAGTAAAACAGAAGAGAGGGAAGAGGTGAGTAGGGAAACAGAAGAGAGGGAAGAGGTGAGTAGGGAAACAGAAGAGAGGGAAGAGGTGAGTAGGGAAACAGAAGAGAGGGAAGAGGTGAGTAGGGAAACAGAAGAGAGGGAAGAGGTGAGTAGGGAAACAGAAGAGAGGGAAGAGGTGAGTAGGGAAACAGAAGAGAGGGAAGAGGTGAGTAGGGAAACAGAAGAGAGGGAAGAGGTGAGTAGGGAAACAGAAGAGAGGGAAGAGGTGAGTAGGGAAACAGAAGAGAGGGAAGAGGTGAGTAGGGAAACAGAAGAGAGGGAAGAGGTGAGTAGGGAAACAGAAGAGAGGGAAGAGGTGAGTAGGGAAACAGAAGAGAGGGAAGAGGTGAGTAGGGAAACAGAAGAGAGGGAAGAGGTGAGTAGGGAAACAGAAGAGAGGGAAGAGGTGAGTAGGGAAACAGAAGAGAGGGAAGAGGTGAGTAGGGAAACAGAAGAGAGGGAAGAGGTGAGTAGGGAAACAGAAGAGAGGGAAGAGGTGAGTAGGGAAACAGAAGAGAGGGAAGAGGTGAGTAGGGAAACAGAAGAGAGGGAAGAGGTGAGTAGGGAAACAGAAGAGAGGGAAGAGGTGAGTAGGGAAACAGAAGAGAGGGAAGAGGTGAGTAGGGAAACAGAAGAGAGGGAAGAGGTGAGTAGGGAAACAGAAAGAAGAGGGGGCAGTTTGACAACAGGGGCACAGAAGAGCGGGATGAGATAAAGAGAGAAATAGAAGAGGGTGTAAATTAATAAACTAATAGAAGTTGGAACAGATTATTTGATTAATAGAGAGATGAGGGAACAGATTAATAGATAAATAAAATATTGGGCACAGATGAATAGAGGAATGGAGTAGAGTAAACAGATAAATAGTGAAATAGTATTGAGGGAACAGATAAAGAAATAGATTAGATAGAAAAGAAAAAATAAATTAGAGGGATGAGATTAATAGATAAATATTGTAGGTATTATTAGATAATCAGAATCGATGGGAATAGACAAATAGATAATCAAAACAGATGGGAACAGACGAATAAAGAAATAGAATCAAGGGAACAGATAAAGGGAGAAATAGAAAGAAGAGAGAACAGATAAAGAGAGAAACAGAATTGAGGGAAAAGATTAATTTGTAAAGAGAAAAAAGAGGGAACAGGTAAAAAGGGAGAGAGAATGTAGAGGGAACAGGTAAATGGAGAAACAGAATGAAGTGGGAACAGGTAATCAGAGCATTAGAATTAAAAGGGAACGGAAAAGCAGAGAAATAGTAAGAAGAGAGAAAAGATAAATAGAATCGAGGGAAATGATTATAAAGGAAAGAAAAAGAAGAGGGAATTGATAAATACAGAAAGAGAATAGAGGAAACAGGTAAACACAAAAACTGAATAAAGAGGGAACAGTTGTATATGGACATAGAATAGCGGGAAGAGATGCACAGGGACATAGAAGAGAGAAGAGAAAATTAATAGAATTCTGTAGAGAAGTTGGAACAGATTATGTGTTTATTAAAGAGAAGAGAGAACAGATTAATAGATAAATATAATTTTGGTCACATATTAAAAGAGGAATGGGATACAATTAACAGAGAAATAGTGAAATCGTATTGAGGGATCAGATAAATAGAGAAATCGATAAATGGGGACAGATTAATAGTAAATAGATTAAAGTGAAATACTAGTAGAGAAACAGATTGGAGAGAACAGAAAAAATTAATAGTATAATAGTGGGAAAAGACGAATAGATATACAGATTAGCGGGAGCACATGATTAGATAATCAGAATCGATGGGAATAGATGAATAAAGAAATAGAATAGAGGGAACAGCTAAGGAGAGAAATAGAAGAGAGCACGGATGAAGAGCGACGTAGAGAGAAGAGAGCACGGATGAAGAGCGACGTAGAGAGAAGAGAGCACGGATGAAGAGCGACGTAGAGAGAAGAGAGCACGGATGAAGAGCGACGTAGAGAGAAGAGAGCACGGATGAAGAGCGACGTAGAGAGAAGAGAGCACGGATGAAGAGCGACGTAGAGAGAAGAGAGCACGGATGAAGAGCGACGTAGAGAGAAGAGAGCACGGATGAAGAGCGACGTAGAGAGAAGAGAGCACGGATGAAGAGCGACGTAGAGAGAAGAGAGCACGGATGAAGAGCGACGTAGAGAGAAGAGAGCACGGATGAAGAGCGACGTAGAGAGAAGAGAGCACGGATGAAGAGCGACGTAGAGAGAAGAGAGCACGGATGAAGAGCGACGTAGAGAGAAGAGAGCACGGATGAAGAGCGACGTAGAGAGAAGAGAGCACGGATGAAGAGCGACGTAGAGAGAAGAGAGCACGGATGAAGAGCGACGTAGAATAGAGGGAAAAGATTAATTTGGAATGAGAAGGAAGAAGGAACAGGTAAATAGAGAAAAAGAACAAAGAGGGAGCAGGCAAATAGGGACACAAAACAAAGAGGGGGTAAATAGATTTATAGAAAGAAGTTGGAACAGATTGTGTTTAATAAAGAGAAGAAGGAAGAGAGTAATAGGTAAAATATTGAGCACAGATGAATAGAGGAATGGATAGAGTAAACAGACAAATAGTGAAATCGTATTGAGGGAACTAATAAATAGATTAGTGGGGACAGGTTAATAAAGGAATAGATTAGAGGGAACAGAGAAAAAGAAATAGAGACGATGGAACCGATTAACAGTGAAATAGAACAGAGGGAATGAATGAATAGTGAAAAGAGGGAACAGACCAATGAAGCAATCGATTAGCGGGGAACAGATGAAAAGAGAAATCGAATAGAGGGAATAGATAAAAGAGAAATTGAAAGAAGAGAGAGCAGATAAATAGAGAAATTGACTAGGATTATTGGAGAAATAGTATCGCGAGAACTGATAAAGATTGAAATTGAAAGAAGCGGGAACAGGTAAAGAGAGAAATAGCAAGAAGAGAGAAGAGAATTATAGTAAGATAGTATGAAGAGAGAACAGATAAAGAGACATAGAATCGAGGGAAGAGATTGTAATGGAAAGATAAAGAGGAGGGAACAGGTAAACAGAGAGAGAATAAAGAGGGAACAGGTGCACAGGGACATCATAGAATGAAGAGGGAACAGACACAGAGGAACATAGAAAGAAGAGTAAAATAATAGAATTATATAGAGAAGTTGGAACAAATTATTTGATTAATAGAGAAGAGGGAACAGATTAATAGAGAAATAAGATATTGGGCACAGATGATTTGAGTAATGGAATAGAGTAAACAGATAAAGAGTGAAATCGTATTGAGGGAACAGATAAATAGAGAAATAGATTAGTGGGGACAGATGATTATATAATCAGAATAGATAGGAATAGACGAATAGATAATCAGAACCAACGGGGAACAGATTAATAAAGAAATAGAATCAAGGGAACAGAGAAAGAGATAAATAAAATTGAGGGAGAAGATTAATTTGGAAAGAGGAAGAAGAGGGAACAGGTAAATGGAGAAGAGAATGATGTGGAACAGGTAAATGGAGAGGGAAGACGAAATTAGAGCAATAGAGTTAAGAGGGAACAGGTAAATAGAGCAATTGAAAAAAAGAGGGAATGGAGAAGCAGAGAAATAGTAAGAAGAGATTAACAGAATCGAGGGAAAAGATTAATATGGAAAGAAAAATAATTAGGAATAGATAAATACAGAAACAGAATAAAGAGGGAATTGTTAAATAGAGCAATATAATAAAGAGGGAACAGTTGTATAGGGACATAAAAGGAAGAGAGAAGAGTAAATTAAAAGAATTATACAGAGCAGTTGGAACAGATTATTTGATTAATAGAGAAGAGGGAAAAGATTAATAGATAAATAAAATATTGGGCACAGATGAATAGAGGAATAGAATTAATATAAATAGTGAAATAGTATTGAGGGAACAGAAATAGAGAAATAGATAAGAGGGAAGAGATTAATAGAGAAATAGATTAGCGGGAACAGATCATTAGGTAATCAGAATCGATGTGAATAGACAAATTGATAATCAAAATCAAAGGGAACAGATGACAAGAGAAATAGAAAAAAGGGAGTACAAATAAAGAGAAATAGAAAGAAGAGAGCACAGATGAAGATGAAGAGAGAGATAGTATCGAGGGATCAGATTAACAGTGAAATACAACAGGGGATAAAATATTAATGAGAAGAGGGAACAGACTACTAGAGAAAAAAGATCAGAGGGAACAGATAAAAGAGAAAAAGAAGGGAGATCAGATAAATAGAGAAATTGATGAGAGGGAACAGGATGAACGGAGAAATAGAACCGCAGGAAGAGATAAAGAGAGAAATAGAATGGAGGGAAAAGATTAGCTTTCCATAATAAAGAAGAGGGAACTGGTAAATAGAAGAAAGAATAAAAAGGGAACAGGTAAATGGGGAAAGAGAATAAAGAGGGAAGAGGTTAATAGGGAAATAGAATAGCAGGAACAGATGTATCGGGATATCATAGATAGAAGAGGGAACAGATGTATAAGGACATAGAAAAAGAAGGGAAAAGTAAATTAATAGATTTATATAGCAAAGTTGGAACAGACTATTAATTAATCGAGAGAAGAGGGAACAGATAAATAGGTAAATAAAATATTGGGCCCAGATTAAAAGAGGAATGGGATAGATGATATGGAGAAATCGATTAGTTGGGACAGATTAATAGTAAATAGTGAAATGATTAGTAGAGAAATAGATTGGAGAGAACAGAAAAAATTAATAGTTTAATGGTGGGAAAAGATGAATAGATATATTGATTAGCAGGAACACATGATTAGATAATCAGAATCGATGGGAATAGGTGAATAAAGAAATAGAATCGAGGGAACAGCTAAGGAGAGAAATAGAATGCAGAGAGTACAGCTAAGGAGAGATAGAAAGAAGAGAGCACGGATAAAGAGCGACGTAGAATCGAGGGAAAAGATTAATTTGGAATGAGAAAGAAGAGGGAACAGGTAAATAGAGAAACAGAATAAAGAGGGAACAGGCAAATAGAAACGAAATAAAGAGGGAACAGGACAATAGATCAATAGAATAAAGAGGGAACAGGAAAATAAAAAACAGAATAAAAAGGGAACAGGAAAATAGAGTAATAGAATAAAGACGGAACAGATGTATAAGGACAAATAGTCGAGGGAACGGATAAACAGGGACATAGAGTCAAGGGAACCGATATTTGGGGACATAGAAGAGGAAGTAAATTAATAGATTTACAGAGAGAAGTTGGTACAGATGATTTGATTAATAGAGAGAAGAGGGAACAGATTAATAGATAAATAAAATATCGAGCACAGACGAATAGAGGAATGGAATAAACAGATAAATAGTGAAACACAGTGTCCCCATAGAGATACGGAGGCACAGCGACACCCAGTGGTGGATATGGGTACTGCAACGCCATAGCGCCGCCTTGTGGCCGTATAGAAATACTGCACCTCCAGAGCGATACATAGCGACCCCATAGCGAAGCCATGGAGGACCCATAGGGACCTCAAGAACAATGACCCCAGAAGAGATATTGGGCACAGATGAACAGAGGAATGGAATAGAGTAAACAGATGAATAGTGAAATTGTATTGAGGGAACAGATAAATAGAGGAATAGATTAGTGGGGACAGATTAATAGAGAAATAGATTAAAGGGAAAAGATGAGTAGAGAAATAGATTAGAGGGATAAGAGAAAGAGAAATAGAAACGAGGGAACAGATTAACAGTGAAATAGAACAGAGGGAATAAATTAATAGTGAGAAGAGGGAACAGACCAATAGAGCAATTGATTAGGGGGAACAGATAAAAAGAGAAATTGAATAAAGGGAATACATGAAAGAGAAATTGAAAGAGGAGAGATCAGATACAGAGAGAAATAGAATCGAGGGAAAAGATTATTATGGAAAGATAAAGAAGAGGGAACTGGTAACTAGAACATTAGATTTAAGAGGGAACTGGTAATTACAGCCTGACAATTAAAAGGGAACAGGTAAATAGAGCGATAGAATAAAGAGGGAACAGTTGTATAGGGACATAGGTCAGCGGGAAGAGATGCACAGGGACATAGAATAGTGGGAGCAGCTTAACAGTGAAATAGAACAGAGGGCATAATATAATAGCGAGACGAGGGAACAGACTAATAGAGAAATATATTATGGGGAACAGATAAAAAGAAAAAAAGAATCGAGGGAACAGATAAATGGAGAAATAGAAAGAAGAGGGAACAGAATTATTGTGAAATAGTAAGAAGAGAGGACAGATAAAGAGAGAAATAGAAGGGAGTAGAGATGAAGAGAGCAATAGAATCGAGGGAACAGATTATTTTGGAATGAGAAAGAATAGGGAAGACGTAAATAGGGACACGGAATAAAGAGGGAACAAGTTAATAGTTAAATAAAATATTGGGCAGAGATGAATAGAGGAATGGAATAGAGTAAACAGATAAATAGTGAAATAGTATTGAGGGAACAAATGAATAGAGAAATAGATTAGAGGGAAGAGATTTATAGTGTAATAGATTAGCGGGAACAGATGATTAGATAATCCAAATCGATGGGAATAGACGAATAGATAATCAAAATCGATGAGAGCAGATTGATAAAGAAATAGAATCGAGGGAACAAAGAAAGGGAGAAAGAGAAAGAAGAGAGCACAGAATTATATTGAAACAGTAAGAAGAGAGCAAAGAAAGGGAGAAAGAGAAAGAAGAGAGCACAGAATTATATTGAAACAGTAAGAAGAGAGAACAGATAAGGAAAGAAACAGAATCAAGGGAAAAGATTATTATGGAAAGATAAAGAAGAGGGAACAGATAAATACAGAAATAGAATAGAGAGGGAGCAGGTAAATATGGACACAGAAATAAAAGGGAAGAGTAAATTAATAGATTTATAGGGCCATGTTGGAACAGGTTATTTGATTAATAGAGAGAAGAGCGAACAGATTAAAAGATAGATAAAATATTGGGTACAGATGAATAGAGGAATGGAATAGGGTAAACAGCTAAATAGTGAAATCATATTGAGGGAACAGATAAATAGAGAAATAGATTAGTGGGGATAGAGAAAAAGAAATAGAAACGAGGGAACAGATTAAGATTGAAATAGAACAGAATGAATAAATTAATAGTGAGAAGAGATAGCAGAGAAATCGAAGAGAGGGAATAGATGAAAGAGAAATATGAAGAAGAGAGAACAGATAAATAGAGAAATTGACTAGAGGGTACAGAGTGATCGGAGAAATAGTATCGCGAGAACAGAAAGATTGAAATTGAAAGAAGTGGGAACAGATAACGAGGGAAATAGAAAGTAGAGAGATTCATAGTGAAACAGGAAGTAGAGAGGACAGATAAAGAGAAATAGAATCGAGGGAAGAGATTGTTATGGAAAGATAAAGAAGAGGGAACAGGGAAATAGAGAATAAAGAGGAAAGAGTCAATTACTAGATTTATAAAGAGAAATTGGAACAGATCATTTAATAGAGAGAAGAGGGAACGGATTAATAGACAAATAACATATAGGGCACAGATGAATAGAGGAATGCAATAGAGTAAACAGATAAATAATGAAAAAGTATTGAGGGAACAGATAAATGGAGAAATAGAAAGAAGAGGGAACAGAATTATTGTGAAATAGTAAGAAGAGAGGACAGATAAAGAGAGAAATAGAAGGAAGAGAGTACAGATGAAGAGAGCAATAGAATCGAGGGAAAAGATTATTTTGGAATGAGAAAGAAGAGGGAGAATGAGAAAGAAGAGGGAACAGGTAAACAGAGTAGTAGAACAAAGAGAGAACGGGTAAATAAACAGAATAAACATGGAACAGGTAAATAGGGACACAGAACAAAGAAGGAGTAAATTAGCGGATTTAAAAAGTGAAGTTGGAGCAGATTGTGTTTAATCAAGAGAAGAGGGAAGAGATTAACAGATAAATAAAATAATGGGCACAGATTAATAGAGGAATGCAATAGCGTAAAAAGGTAGTGAAATTGTATTGAGGGAACAGGGGAATAGAGAAATAGATTAATGGGGACAGAGAGAAATAGATCGAGGGAACAGATTAAGAGTGAAACAGAACAGAGGGAACAGATTATCAGAAAAATAGAACGGAAGGGAATAAATTAATAGTGAGAAGAGGGAAAAGGCTAATCGAGAATTAGATTAGGGGGAACAGAATGAAATGAGAAATAGAATCGTGGGAACAGATAAAGAGAGAAATTGAAAGAAGCGGGAATAGATAAAGAGCAAAATAGAAGGAATAGAGAACATATTTATAGTGAAATAGAAAGAAGAGAGAACAGATAAAGAGACAAAGAATCGAGGGAAAAGTTTGTAATGGAAAGAAAAAGAAGGGGGAACAGATAAATAGAGAACTGGTAAATATAGAAAAAGAATAAAGAGGGAAAAGAAAAATAGAGTAATAGAATAAAGACGGAACAGATGTATAAGGACAAAGAGTCGAGGGAACGGATAAACAGGGACATAGAGTCAAGGGAACCGATAATTGTGGACATAGAAGAGGGGGTAAATTAATAGATTTATAGCGAGAAATTGGAACAGATTATTTGATTAATAGAGAAAAGAGGGAACAGATTAATAGATAAATAATTATTGGGCACAGATGAATAGAGGAATGGAATGGAGTAAACAGATAAATAGTGAAACACAGTGTCCCCATAGAGATGCGGAGACGCAGCGACACCCAGTGGTGAGATATGGGTACTACAGCGCCATAGCGCCGCCTTGTGGCCGTATAGAAATACTGCACCTCCAGAGCGATACATAGCGATCCCATAGAGACCCCAAAATAGACCCCAAGAACGACGACCCCAGAAGAGATATTGGGCACAGATGAACAGAGGAATAGAATAGAGTAAACAGATAAATAGTGAAACAGTATTGAGGGAACAGATAAATAGAGAAATAGATAAAAAAAAAAAAAAAACAGAAAAAAAATAGATTAGAGGGATGAGATTAATAGAGAAATAGATTAGAGGGAACAGATGATTATATAATCAGAATCGATGGGAATAGACGAATAGATAATCAAAATGGATGGGAACAGATGAATAAAGAAATAGAAAAAAGAGATTACAAATAGAGAAATGGAAAGAAGAGAGTACAGATGAAGAGAGATGTAGTATCGAGGGAACAGAGGAAATAGATTAATGGTGAAATAGAACAGGGGATAAATTATTAGTGACAAGAGGGAAAAGACAAATAGAGAAATCGATTAGAGGAAATAAGTAAGAGAGAAAAAGAAGGAAGAGAGAACAGATAAATAGAGAAATTGATGAGAGGGAACAGGATGAACGGAGAAATAGAACCGTGGGCACAGATAAAGAGTGAAATAGAAAGAAGAGTGAACACAAGTATAGTGAAACTGTAAGAAGAGAGGACAGATAAAGAGAGAAACAGAATCGAAGGAAAAGATTATTATGGAAAGATAAAGAAGAGGGAACTGATAAATAGACCGATAGAATAAAGAGGGAACTGGTAAATTGGAAAAAGAATAAAAAAGGAACAGGTAAATGGAGAAACAGAGTAAAGAGGGAAAAGGTTAACAGAGAAATAGGATAGCGGGAACAGATGTATAGGGACATCAGAGATATAAGAGGGAACATATGTATAGGGACACAGAAAGAGAAGGTAAGAATAAAAGAGTAGATGTATATAGCGAAGTTGGAATAGATTTTTTATTAATAGAGAGAAGAGGGAACAGATAAATAGATAAATAAAATATTGGGCACAGTTGAATAGAGGAATGGAATAGAGTAAACAGATAAATAGTGAAATAGTATTGAGGGAACAGAGAAATAGATAAGAAACAACAGAAAAAAATAGATTAGAGGGACGAGATTAATGGAGAAATAGAGTAGAGGGAACACATGACTAGAAAATCAGAATCGATGAATAGAGAAATAGAAAAAAGAGATTACAAATAAAGAGAGAAATAGAAAGAAGAGAGCACAGATGAAGAGAGGGATAGTATCGAGGGAACAGATTAACAGTGAAATAGAACAGTGGATAAATTATTAGTGACAAGAGGGAACAGACTAATAGAGAAATCGATTAGGGGGAAGAGATAAAAGAGAAAAAGAAGGAAGAGAGAACAGATAAATAGAGAAATTGATGAGAGGGAACAAGATGAACGGAGAAATAGAACCGCGGGAACAGATAAAGAGAGGGAACAGAATTACAGTGAAACTGTAAGAAGAGTGGACAGAGAGAGAAACAGAATCGAGGGAAAAGATTATTATGGAAAGATAAAGAAGAGGGACCTGATAAAAAGGAAAAAGAATAAAAAGGGAACAGGTAAATGGAGAAACAGAATAAAGAGAAAAAAAGATAAAGAGAAATAGATTAAAGAGGGAGCAGGTTAATAGAGAAATAGAATAAAGAGGGAAGAGGTTAACAGAGAAATATAATAGCGGAAGCAGATGTATAGGGACATCAGATAAAAGAGGGAACAGATATATAGGGACATAGAAAAAGAAGAGTAAATTAATAGATTTATATAGCAAAGTTGGAACAGATTTTTGATTAATAGAGAGAAAAGGGAACAGATTAATAGACAAATAAAATACAGGGTACAGATTAAAAGAGGAATGGGAGAGATGATATAGAGAAACAGATTAGTTGGGACAGATTAATAGTAAATAGATCAAAGTGAAATGATTAGTAGAGAAATAGATTGGAGAGAACAGAAAAAATTAATAGTATAATAGTGGGAAAAGATGAATAGATATATTGATTAGCGGGAACTCGTGATTAGATAATCAGAATCGATGGGAATAGATGAGTAAAGAAATAGAATCGAGGGAACAGCTAAGGAGAGAAATAGAATGTAGAGATTACAGCTAAGGAGAGATAGAAAGAAGAGAGCACGGATAAAGAGCGACGTAGAAAGAAGAGAGCACGGATAAAGAGCGACGTAGAAAGAAGAGAGCACGGATAAAGAGCGACGTAGAAAGAAGAGAGCACGGATGAAGAGCGACGTAGAAAGAAGAGAGCACGGATGAAGAGCGACGTAGAATCGAGGGAAAAGATTAATTTGGAATGAGAAAGAAGAGGGAAGAGGTAAATAGAGAAATAGAATAAAGAGGGAGCAGGCAAATAGAAACGAAATAAAGAGGGAAAAGGAAAATAGAGCAATAGAATAAAGAGGGGACAGGTAAATAGAAAACAGAATAAAAAGGGAACAGGAAAATAGAGTAATAAAATAAAGACGGAACAGATGTATAAGGTCAAAGGGTCGACAGAACGGATAAACAGGGACATAGAAGAGGGAGTAAATTAACAGATTTATAGAAAGAAGTTGGAACAGATTATTTGATAAATAGAGAGAAGAGGGAACAGAATAATTGTGAAATAGTAAGAAGAGAGGACAGATAAAGAGAGAAATAGAAGGAGGAGAGTACAGATGAAGTGAGAAATAGAATCTAGGGAAAAGATTATTATGGAAAGAGAAAGAAGAGGGGACCGGTAAATAGAAAAAAGAATAAAAAGGGAACAGGTAAATGGGGAAACGATAAAGAGGGAAGAGGTTAGTAGAGAAATAGAATAGCGAGAACAAATGTATTAGGACATAGGATAGCGGGAACAGATGCATAGGGAGATCATAGAAGTGGGAACAGATGTATAAGGACATAGAGAAGGGAAAAGTAAATTAATAGATTTATAAAGCGAAGTTGGCACAGATTAATTAATAGAGAGAAGAGGGAACAGATAAATAGGTAAATAAAATCTTGGCCACAGATTAAAAGAGTAATGGGATAGAATTAACAGATAAATAGTGACATAGTATTGAGGGAACAGATAAATAGAGAAATAGATTACTTGGGACAGATTAATAGTAATTAGTTTAATGTGAAATGATTAGTAGAGAAATAGATTGGAAAGAACAAAAAATTAATAATATAATACTGGGCAAAGATGAATAGATATATAGATTAGCGGGAACACATGATTAGATAATCAGAATCGATGGGAATAGATGAATAAAGAAGTAGAATCGAGGGAACAGCTGAGGAGAGAAATAGGAAGAAGAGAGTACAACTAAGGAGAGTAACAGAAAGAAGAGTGAACAGATTAAGAGTAACAGAATCGAGGGCAATGAGCATTATGGAAAGAGAAAGAAGAGGGAACTGATAAATAGAGAAACAGAATGAAGCAATCGATTAGGGGGAACAGATGAAAAGAAAAATCAAATAGAGGGAATAGATAAAAGAGAAATTGAAAGAAGAGAGAGCAGATAAATAGAGAAATTGACTAGGATTATCATAGAAATAGCATCGCGAGAACTGATAAAGATTGAAATTGAATGAAGCGGGAACAGGTAAAGCAAGAAGAGAGAAGAGAATTATAGTGAGATAGTAAGAAGAGAGAACAGATAAAGAGACATAGAATCGAGGGAAGAGATTGTTATGGAAAGAGAAAGAAGAGGGAACAGGTAAATGGAGAAGAGAATGATGTGGAACAGGTAAATGGAGAGGGAATACGAAATTAGAGCAATAGAGTTAAGAGGGAACAGGTAAATAGAGCAATTGAAAAAAAGAGGGAATGGAGAAGCAGAGAAATAGTAAGAAGAGATTAACAGAATCGAGGGAAAAGATTAATATGGAAAGAAAAATAATTAGGAATAGATAAATACAGAAACAGAATAAAGAGGGAATTGTTAAATAGAGCAATATAATAAAGAGGGAACAGTTGTTTAGGGACATAAAAAGAAGAGAGAAGAGTAAATTAAAAGAATTATACAGAGCAGTTGGAACAGATTATTTGATTAATAGAGAAGAGGGAAAAGATTAATAGATAAATAAAATATTGGGCACAGATGAATAGAGGAATAGAATTAATATAAATAGTGAAATAGTATTGAGGGAACAGAAATAGAGAAATAGATAAGAGGGAAGAGATTAATAGAGAAATAGATTAGCGGGAACAGATCATTAGGTAATCAGAATCGATGTGAATAGACAAATTGATAATCAAAATCAAAGGGAACAGATGACAAGAGAAATAGAAAAAAGGGAGTACAAATAAAGAGAAATAGAAAGAAGAGAGCACAGATGAAGATGAAGAGAGAGATAGTATCGAGGGATCAGATTAACAGTGAAATACAACAGGGGATAAAATATTAATGAGAAGAGGGAACAGACTACTAGAGAAAAAAGATCAGAGGGAACAGATAATAGAGAAAAAGAAGGGAGATCAGATAAATAGAGAAATTGATGAGAGGGAACAGGATGAACGGAGAAATAGAACCGCAGGAAGAGATAAAGAGAGAAATAGAATGGAGGGAAAAGATTAGCTTTCCATAATAAAGAAGAGGGAACTGGTAAATAGAAGAAAGAATAAAAAGGGAACAGGTAAATGGGGAAAGAGAAAAGAGAGGGAAGAGGTTAATAGGGGAATAGAATAGCAGGAACAGATGTATCGGGATATCATAGATAGAAGAGGGAACAGATGTATAAGGACATAGAAAAAGAAGGGAAAAGTAAATTAATAGATTTATATAGCAAAGTTGGAACAGACTATTAATTAATCGAGAGAAGAGGGAACAGATAAATAGGTAAATAAAATATTGGGCCCAGATTAAAAGAGGAATGGGATAGATGATATGGAGAAATCGATTAGTTGGGACAGATTAATAGTAAATAGTGAAATGATTAGTAGAGAAATAGATTGGAGAGAACAGAAAAAATTAATAGTTTAATGGTGGGAAAAGATGAATAGATACATTGATTAGCAGGAACACATGATTAGATAATCAGAATCGATGGGAATAGGTGAATAAAGAAATAGAATCGAGGGAACAGCTAAGGAGAGAAATAGAATGCAGAGAGTACAGCTAAGGAGAGATAGAAAGAAGAGAGCACGGATAAAGAGCGACGTAGAATCGAGGGAAAAGATTAATTTGGAATGAGAAAGAAGAGGGAACAGGCAAATAGAAACGAAATAAAGAGGGAACAGGACAATAGATCAATAGAATAAAGAGGGAATAGGAAAATAAAAAACAGAATAAAAAGGGAACAGGAAAATAGAGTAATAGAATAAAGACGGAACAGATGTATAAGGACAAATAGTCGAGGGAACGGATAAACAGGGACATAGAGTCAAGGGAACCGATATTTGGGGACATAGAAGAGGAAGTAAATTAATAGATTTACAGAGAGAAGTTGGAACAGATGATTTGATTAATAGAGAGAAGAGGGAACAGATTAATAGATAAATAAAATATCGAGCACAGATGAATAGAGGAACGGAATAAACAGATAAATAGTGAAACACAGTGTCCCCATAGAGATACGGAGACACAGCGACACCCAGTGGTGGATATGGGTACTGCAACGCCATAGCGCCGCCTTGTGGCCGTATAGAAATACTGCACCTCCAGAGCGATACATAGCGACCCCATAGCGAAGCCATGGAGGACCCATAGGGACCTCAAGAACAATGACCCCAGAAGAGATATTGGGCACAGATGAACAGAGGAATGGAATAGAGTAAACAGATAAATAGTGAAATTGTATTGAGGGAACAGATAAATAGAGGAATAGATTAGTGGGGACAGATTAATAGAGAAATAGATTAAAGGGAAAAGATGAGTAGAGAAATAGATTAGAGGGATAAGAGAAAGAGAAATAGAAACGAGGGAACAGATTAACAGTGAAATAGAACAGAGGGAATAAATTAATAGTGAGAAGAGGCAACAGACCAATAGAGCAATTGATTAGGGGGAACAGATAAAAAGAGAAATTGAATAAAGGGAATACATGAAAGAGAAATTGAAAGAAGAGAGAACAGATAAAGAGAGAAATAGAATCGAGGGAAAAGATTATTATGGAAAGATAAAGAAGAGGGAACTGGTAACTAGAACATTAGATTTAAGAGGGAACTGGTAATTACAGCCTGAGAATTAAAAGGGAACAGGTAAATAGAGCGATAGAATAAAGAGGGAACAGTTGTATAGGGACATAGGTCAGCGGGAAGAGATGCACAGGGACATAGAATAGTGGGAGCAGCTTAACAGTGAAATAGAACAGAGGGCATAATATAATAGCGAGACGAGGGAACAGACTAATAGAGAAATATATTATGGGGAACAGATAAAAAGAAAAAAAGAATCGAGGGAACAGATAAATGGAGAAATAGAAAGAAGAGGGAACAGAATTATTGTGAAATAGTAAGAAGAGAGGACAGACAAAGAGAGAAATAGAAGGGAGTAGAGATGAAGAGAGCAATAGAATCGAGGGAACAGATTATTTTGGAATGAGAAAGAATAGGGAAGACGTAAATAGGGACACGGAATAAAGAGGGAACAAATTAATAGGTAAATAAAATATTGGGCAGAGATGAATAGAGGAATGGAATAGAGTAAACAGATAAATAGTGAAATAGTATTGAGGGAACAAATGAATAGAGAAATAGATTAGAGGGAAGAGATTTATAGTGTAATAGATTAGCGGGAGATTAGCGGGAACAGATGATTAGATAATCCAAATCGATGGGAATAGACGAATAGATAATCAAAATCGATGAGAGCAGATTGATAAAGAAATAGAATCGAGGGAACAAAGAAAGGGAGAAAGAGAAAGAAGAGAGCACAGAATTATATTGAAACAGTAAGAAGAGAGCAAAGAAAGGGAGAAAGAGAAAGAAGAGAGCACAGAATTATATTGAAACAGTAAGAAGAGAGAACAGATAAGGAAAGAAACAGAATCAAGGGAAAAGATTATTATGGAAAGATAAAGAAGAGGGAACAGATAAATACAGAAATAGAATAGAGAGGGAGCAGGTAAATATGGACACAGAAATAAAAGGGAAGAGTAAATTAATAGATTTATAGGGCCATGTTGGAACAGGTTATTTGATTAATAGAGAGAAGAGCGAACAGATTAAAAGATAGATAAAATATTGGGTACAGATGAATAGAGGAATGGAATAGGGTAAACAGCTAAATAGTGAAATCATATTGAGGGAACAGATAAATAGAGAAATAGATTAGTGGGGATAGAGAAAAAGAAATAGAAACGAGGGAACAGATTAAGATTGAAATAGAACAGAATGAATAAATTAATAGTGAGAAGAGATAGCAGAGAAATCGAAGAGAGGGAATAGATGAAAGAGAAATATGAAGAAGAGAGAACAGATAAATAGAGAAATTGACTAGAGGGTACAGAGTGATCGGAGAAATAGTATCGCGAGAACAGAAAGATTGAAATTGAAAGAAGTGGGAACAGATAACGAGGGAAATAGAAAGTAGAGAGATTCATAGTGAAACAGGAAGTAGAGAGGACAGATAAAGAGAAATAGAATCGAGGGAAGAGATTGTTATGGAAAGATAAAGAAGAGGGAACAGGGAAATAGAGAATAAAGAGGAAAGAGTCAATTACTAGATTTATAAAGAGAAATTGGAACAGATCATTTAATAGAGAGAAGAGGGAACGGATTAATAGACAAATAACATATAGGGCACAGATGAATAGAGGAATGCAATAGAGTAAACAGATAAATAATGAAAAAGTATTGAGGGAACAGATAAATGGAGAAATAGAAAGAAGAGGGAACAGAATTATTGTGAAATAGTAAGAAGAGAGGACAGATAAAGAGAGAAATAGAAGGAAGAGAGGACAGATGAAGAGAGCAATAGAATCGAGGGAAAAGATTATTTTGGAATGAGAAAGAAGAAGGAGAATGAGAAAGAAGAGGGAACAGGTAAACAGAGTAGTAGAACAAAGAGAGAACGGGTAAATAAACAGAATAAACATGGAACAGGTAAATAGGGACACAGAACAAAGAAGGAGTAAATTAGCGGATTTAAAAAGTGAAGTTGGAGCAGATTGTGTTTAATCAAGAGAAGAGGGAAGAGATTAACAGATAAATAAAATAATGGGCACAGATTAATAGAGGAATGCAATAGCGTAAAAAGGTAGTGAAATTGTATTGAGGGAACAGGGGAATAGAGAAATAGATCGAGGGAACAGATTAAGAGTGAAACAGAACAGAGGGAACAGATTATCAGAAAAATAGAACGGAAGGGAATAAATTAATAGTGAGAAGAGGGAAAAGGCTAATCGAGAATTAGATTAGGGGGAACAGAATGAAATGAGAAATAGAATCGTGGGAACAGATAAAGAGAGAAATTGAAAGAAGCGGGAATAGATAAAGAGCAAAATAGAAGGAATAGAGAACATATTTATAGTGAAATAGAAAGAAGAGAGAACAGATAAAGAGACAAAGAATCGAGGGAAAAGTTTGTAATGGAAAGAAAGAGAAGGGGGAACAGATAAATAGAGAACTGGTAAATATAGAAAAAGAATAAAGAGGGAAAAGAAAAATAGAGTAATAGAATAAAGACGGAACAGATGTATAAGGACAAAGAGTCGAGGGAACGGATAAACAGGGACATAGAGTCAAGGGAACCGATAATTGTGGACATAGAAGAGGGGGTAAATTAATAGATTTATAGCGAGAAATTGGAACAGATTATTTGATTAATAGAGAAAAGAGGGAACAGATTAATAGATAAATAATTATTGGGCACAGATGAATAGAGGAATGGAATGGAGTAAACAGATAAATAGTGAAACACAGTGTCCCCATAGAGATGCGGAGACGCAGCGACACCCAGTGGTGAGATATGGGTACTGCAGCGCCATAGCGCCGCCTTGTGGCCGTATAGAAATACTGCACCTCCAGAGCGATACATAGCGATCCCATAGAGACCCCAAAATAGACCCCAAGAACGACGACCCCAGAAGAGATATTGGGCACAGATGAACAGAGGAATGGAATAGAGTAAACAGATAAATAGTGAAACAGTATTGAGGGAACAGATAAATAGAGAAATAGATAAAAAAAAAAAAAACAGAAAAAAAATAGATTAGAGGGATGAGATTAATAGAGAAATAGATTAGAGGGAACAGATGATTATATAATCAGAATCGATGGGAACAGACGAATAGATAATCAAAATGGATGGGAACAGATGAATAAAGAAATAGAAAAAAGAGATTACAAATAGAGAAATGGAAAGAAGAGAGTACAGATGAAGAGAGATGTAGTATCGAGGGAACAGAGGAAATAGATTAATGGTGAAATAGAACAGGGGATAAATTATTAGTGACAAGAGGGAACAGACAAATAGAGAAATCGATTAGAGGAAATAAGTAAGAGAGAAAAAGAAGGAAGAGAGAACAGATAAATAGAGAAATTGATGAGAGGGAACAGGATGAACAGAGAAATAGAACCGTGGGCACAGATAAAGAGTGAAATAGAAAGAAGAGTGAACAGAAGTATAGTGAAACTGTAAGAAGAGAGGACAGATAAAGAGAGAAACAGAATCGAAGGAAAAGATTATTATGGAAAGATAAAGAAGAGGGAACTGATAAATAGACCGATAGAATAAAGAGGGAACTGGTAAATTGGAAAAAGAATAAAAAAGGAACAGGTAAATGGAGAAACAGAGTAAAGAGGGAAAAGGTTAACAGAGAAATAGGATAGCGGGAACAGATGTATAGGGACATCAGAGATATAAGAGGGAACATATGTATAGGGACACAGAAAGAGAAGGTAAGAATAAAAGAGTAGATGTATATAGCGAAGTTGGAATAGATTTTTTATTAATAGAGAGAAAAGGGAACAGATAAATAGATAAATAAAATATTGGGCACAGTTGAATAGAGGAATGGAATAGAGTAAACAGATAAATAGTGAAATAGTATTGAGGGAACAGATAAATAGAGAAATAGATAAGAAACAACAGAAAAAAATAGATTAGAGGGACGAGATCAATGGAGAAATAGAGTAGAGGGAACACATGACTAGAAAATCAGAATCGATGAATAGAGAAATAGAAAAAAGAGATTACAAATAAAGAGAGAAATAGAAAGAAGAGAGCACAGATGAAGAGAGGGATAGTATCGAGGGAACAGATTAACAGTGAAATAGAACAGTGGATAAATTATTAGTGACAAGAGGGAACAGACTAATAGAGAAATCGATTAGGGGGAAGAGATAAAAGAGAAAAAGAAGGAAGAGAGAACAGATAAATAGAGAAATTGATGAGAGGGAACAGGATGAACAGAGAAATAGAACCGCGGGAACAGATAAAGAGAGGGAACAGAATTACAGTGAAACTGTAAGAAGAGTGGACAGAGAGAGAAACAGAATCGAGGGAAAAGATTATTATGGAAAGATAAAGAAGAGGGACCTGATAAAAAGGAAAAAGAATAAAAAGGGAACAGGTAAATGGAGAAACAGAATAAAGAGAGAAAAGATAAAGAGATATAGAATAAAGAGGGAACAGGTTAATAGAGAAATAGAATAAAGAGGGAAGAGGTTAACAGAGAAATATAATAGCGGAAGCAGATGTATAGGGGCATCATAGATAAAAGAGGGAACAGATATATAGGGACATAGAAAAAGAAGAGTAAATTAATAGATTTATATAGCAAAGATGGAACAGATTTTTGATTAATAGAGAGAAAAGGGAACAGATTAATTGATAAATAAAATACTGGGCACAGATTAAAAGAGGAATGGGAGAGATGATATAGAGAAATCGATTAGTTGGGACAGATTAATAGTAAATAGTGAAATGATTAGTAGAGAAATAGATTGGAGAGAACAGAAAAAATTAATAGTATAATAGTGGGAAAAGATGAATAGATAAATAGATTAGCGGGAACACGTGATTAGATAATCAGAATCGATGGGAATAGGTGAATAAAGAAATAGAATCGAGGGAACAGCTAAGGAGAGAAATAGAATGTAGAGATTACAGCTAAGGAGAGATAGAAAGAAGAGAGCACGGATAAAGAGTGACGTAGAAAGAAGAGAGCACGGATAAAGAGCGACGTAGAAAGAAGAGAGCACGGATAAAGAGCGACGTAGAAAGAAGAGAGCACGGATAAAGAGCAACGTAGAAAGAAGAGAGCACGGATAAAGAGCGACGTAGAATCGAGGGAAAAGATTAATTTGGAATGAGAAAGAAGAGGGAACAGGTAAGTAGAGAAACAGAATAAAGAGGGAGCAGGCAAAAAGGGACAAAAAACAAAGAGGGAGTAAATAGATTTATACAGAGAAGTTGGAACAGATGATGTGTTTAATAAAGAGAAGAAGGAAGAGAGTAACAGATAAAATATTGAGCACAGATTAATAGAGGAATGGGATAGAGTAAACAGACAAATAGTGAAAAAGTATTGAGGGAACAGATAAATAGAGAAATAGTATCAAGAAGGAAGAGGTAAGAAAGAGGGAACTGGAAAATAGAGCAAGAGAATAAAGAGGGAAGAGTTGTATAGGGACATGGAAAAAAAGAGGGAACAGATGTAGAGGGGCATCATAGAAAGAAGAGGGAGCAGGTAAATAGGGACACAGAAATAAAAGGGAAGAGTAAATTAAAAGATTTATAGGGCGAAGATGGAACAGGTTATTTGATGAATAGAGAGAAGAGGGAACAGATTAGAAGAGATAAAATATTGGGTACAGATGAATAGAGGAATGGAATAGAGTAAAAAGCTAAATAGTGAAATCGTATTGAGGGAACAGATAAATAGATGAGTGGGGACAGATTAATAAAGAAATAGATTAGAGGGAAGAGAGAAAAAGAAATAGAAACGAGGGAACAGATAAACAGTGGAATAGAACAAAGGGAATGAATTAATAGTGAGAAGAGGGAACAGACCAATGAAGCAATCGATTAGCGGGGAACAGATGAAAAGAGAAATTGAAAGAAGAGAGAGCAGATAAACAGAGAAATTGACTAGGATTATCAGAGAAATAGTATCGCGAGAACTGATAAAGATTGAAAGAAGCGGGAACAGATTAAGAGAGAAATAGCAAGAAGAGAGAAGAGAATTATAGTGAGATAGTAAGAAGAGAGAACAGATAAAGAGACATAGAATCGAGGGAAGAGATTGTTATGGAAAGGTAAAGAAGAGGGAACAGGTAAAGAGAGAGAGAGAAAAGAGGGAACAGGTGCACAGGGACATCATAGAATGAAGAGGGAACAGATACAGAGGGACATAGAAAGAAGAGAGAAGAGTAAAACAATAGAATTATATAGAGAAATTGGAACAAATTATTTGATTAATAGAGAAGAGGGAACAGATTAATAGATAAAAAATATTTTGGGCACAGATGAATAGAGGAAATGAATAGAGTAAACATATAAATAGTGAAATAGTATTGAGGGAACAGATAAATAGAGAAACAGTATAAAGAGGGAACTGGAAAATAGCGAGAGAGAATAAAGAGAGGGAACGGTTCAATTACTAGTTTTATAGAGAGGAGTTGGGACAGATTATTTGATTAATAGAGAAAAGAGGGAACAGATTTATAGATAAACAAAATATTCGGCACAGATTAAAAGAGGAATGGAATGGAGTAAACAGAGAAATAGTGAAGCACAGTGAACCCATAGAGTTAAGGAAACACAGCGGCACCCAGTGGTGAGATATGGGTACTGCAACGCCATAGCGCCGCCTTGTGGCCGTATAGAAATACTGCACCTCCAGAGCGATACATAACGACCCCAAAATAGACCCCAAGAACAATGACCCCAGAAGAGATACTGGGCACAGATGAATAGGGGAATGGAGTAGAGTAAACAGATAAATAGTGATATCGTATTGAGGGAACAGAGAAATAGAGAAATAGATTAGTGGGCACAGATTAATAGTAAATAGTTTAAAGAGAAATGATTAGTAGAGAAATAGATTGGAGAGAACAGAGAAAGAGAAATAGATCGAGGGAACAGATTAAGAGTGGAACAAAACAGAGGGACTAAATTAATAGAGAGAAGGGGGAACAGAGGAAAAGAGAAATCGATTTGAGGGAACAGAATGAACCGAGAAATAGAATCGCAGGAACAGATAAAGAGACAAATTGAAAGAAGCAGTAACAGATAAAAATCGAAATAGAAGGAAAAGAGAACATTCATAGTGAAACAGTAAGAAGAGAGAACAGATAATGAGACATAGAATCGAGGGAAAAGTTTGTAATGGAAAGAATAAGAAGAGGGAACAGATAAGCAGATAGGAGAAAGAGGGTACTGGTAAATATAGAAAAAGAATAAAGAGTGAACATGTAAATAGAGAAAGAGAAGAAAGAGGGAAAAGAAAAATAGAGTAATAGAATAAACAGGGACGAGGTATATGGAGACATAGAATAAAGAGGGAACAGGTGTATAGGGCCATAGAATAGCAGGAACTGATAAAGAGAGGAAAAGAACAGAGGGAACAGATTAACAGTGAGAAGAGGGAACAGACTAATAAAGAAATTGATTAGGGGGAAGAGATAAATAGAGAAATAGAATCGCAGGAACAGTTAAACAAAGAAATAGTAAGAAGAGAGGACAGACAAAGAATGAAATAGAATCGAGGGAAAAGATTAATTTGGAATGAGAAAGAAGAGGGAACAGGTAAAGAGAAACAGAATAAAGAGGGAACAGGAAAATAGAGTAATAAAATAAAGACGGAACAGATGTATAAGAGATAAACAAAGGGTCGAGGGAACGGATAAAGGGGGACATAGAAGAGGGAGTAAATTAACAGATTCTTAGCGAGAAGTTGGAACAGATTATTTGATTAATAGAGAGAAGAGGGAACAGAATTATTGTGAAATTGTAAGAAGAGAGGACAGATAAAGAGAGAAATAGAAGGAGGAGAGTACAGATGAAAAGAGAAAAAGAAGCAAGGGAAAAGATTATTATGGAAAGATAAAGAAGAGGGGACTGGTAAACAGAAAAAAGAATAAAAAGGGAACAGGTAAAAGGAGAAACAGAATAAAGAGGGAATAAATTAGTGCATTTATAAAGGGAAGTTGGAAGAGATTATGAGTTCAATAAAGAGGGAAGAGATTAATAGATAAATAATATATTGGGCACAGATGAATAGGGGAATGGGATAGAGTAAACAAATAGTGAAATCGTATTGAGGGAACAGATAAATAGAGAAATAGTATAAAGAGGGAAGAGGTAAACAGAGAAACAGAATAAAGAGGGAACTGGAAAACAGAGAGAGAAAATAAAGAGAGGGAATGGTTCAATTACTAGATTTAAAGAGAGAAGTTGGGACAGGTTATTTGATTAATAGAGAGAAGAGGGAACGGGTTAATAGAGAAATAACATACAGGGCACAGATGAATAGAGGAATGCAGTAAACAGATAAATAGAGAAATGGTATCGAGGGAACAGGTAAACAGAGAAATAGAGTACTGGGGAGAGATGAAGAGAACAACAGATTAGAGGAAGAGATTAGCAGAGAATTAGACTGGAGGGAACAGAAAAATAGTAAAATATAATAGCGAGAAAAGATGAACAGATACATAGATTAGTAGGAACAGATGATTAGATAATCAGAACCAATGGGAACACATGAATAAAGAAATAGAATCGAGGGTACAGATAAGGAGAGAAATAGAAAGCAGAGAGAATAGATTTATAGTGAAATATTAAGAAGAGAGAAAAGATAAGAGAAATAGAAACGAGGGAAAAGATTATTATGGAAAGGAAAAGAAGAGGGAACAGGTAAATACAGAAACAGAATAAAGAGGGAACAGCTAAACAGAAAAACAGAATAAAGAGGGCAAAGTAAAATAGAACAATAGAATAAAGAGGGTACAGTTGTTTAGGGACATAGAATAGCAGGAAGAGATGCACAGGGATGTAGAAAGAAGAGAGATGAGAAAATTAATAGAATTATGTAGAGAAGTTGGAACCGACTATTTGAATAATAGAGAAGAGGGAACAAATTAATAGATAAAATATTGGGCAGAGATGAATAGAGGAATGGAATAGAGTAAACAGATAAATAGTGAAACAGTGTCGGAGGTACGGAGACACAGCGACACCCAGTGGTGGATATGGGTACTGCAACGCCATTGCGCCGCCTTGTGGCCGTATAGAAATACTGCACCTCCAGAGCGATACATAGCGACCCCATAGCGACCCCGAAAAAGACCCCAAGAACGATGACCCCAAAAGAGATACTGGGCACAGATGAGTAGAGGAATGGAATAGAGTAAACAGATAAATAGTGAAATAGTACTGATGGAACAGATAAATAGAGAAAAAAATTAGTGGGGACAGAGAAAGAGAAATAGAAACGATGGAACAGATTAACAGTGAAATAGAACAGAGGGAATGAATTAATCGTGAGAAGAGGGAACAGACCAATGAAGCAATCGATTAGGGGGAACAGAAGAAAAGAGAAATCGAATAGAGGGAATAGATAAAAGAGAAATTGAAAGAAGAGAGAGCAGATAAATAGAGAAATTGACTAGAGGGAACAGAATGATCGGAGAAATAGTATCGTGAGAGCAGATGAAGATTGTTATTGAAAGAAGTGGGAACAATATAAAGAGAAAAATAGAAAGAAGAGAGGACAGATAAAGAGAGAAATAGAAACGATGGAAAAGATTATTATGGAAAGATTAAGAAGAGGGAACTGATGAATAGTGAAATAGTATAAAGAGGGGAGAGGTAAATAGAAAACTGAATAAAGAGGGAAAAGGTAAATAGAGCAATAGAATAAAGTAGGAACTGGTAAATAGAGAAAGAGAAGAAGGAAAGAACAGGTACATAGAGAAACAGAACAAAGAGAGAAAAGGTAAATAGAGAAATAGAATAAAGAGGGAACTGGTGTATAGGGACATAGAGTCGACGGACCCAATAATCAGAGACATAGAAAGAAGAGGGACCCGATAAAGAGAGAAACAGAAGAGGGAGTAGAGCAATAGATTTATAGAGAGAAGTTGGAACAGGTTATTTGATTAACAGAGAGAAGAGGGAACAGATCAGTAGACAAAATATTGGACACATATGAATAGAGGAATGGCATAGATTAAACAGATAAATAGTGCAATCGTATTGAGGGAACAGATAAATAGAGAAATAGATTAGTGGGGACAGATTAATTGTGAAACAGAACAGAGGGAACGGATTAACAAAAATAGAACTGAGGGAATAAATAAATAGTGAGAAGAGGGAACAGACTAATAGAGAAAACAATTAGGGGGAACAGATAAAAAGAAAAATCGATTAGAGGGAACAGAAGGAATGGAGAAATAGAATCGCGGGAACAGATGAAGAGAGAAATAGAAGGAAAAGGGAACAAATTTACAGTGCAAGAGTAAGAAGAGAGAACAGATAAAGAGACACAGAATCGAGGGAAAAGTTTGTAATGGAAAGAAAAAGAAGACGGAACAGGTAAATAGAGAATAAAGAGGGAACTAGTAAATATAGAAAAAATATAAAGAGCGAAAAGGGAAATAGTGAATGGGAATAAAGAGGGAACTGGTAAAGAGAACAACAGAATGAAGAGGGAAGAGGAAAATAGAGCAATACAATAAAAAGGGAACAGGTATATAGGGAAAGGAATAGCAGGAACTGATAAAGAGAGGAAAAGAACAGAGGGAACAGATTAACAGTGAAATAGAAGAGAGGGAACAGAATAACAGTGAGAAGAGGGAACAGATAAATAGGGAAATCGATTGGGGGAATAGATATAGAGAAATAGAATCGCAGGAACAGTTAAACGGAGAAATAGTAAGAAAAGAGGACAGATAATTAGAGAAATAGAATCGAGGGAAAAGATTAATTTGGAATGAGAAAGTAGAGGGAGCAGATAAATACAGAAATAGAATAAAGAGGAAATATGTAAATAGAAAACAGAATAAGAAGGGAACATGTAAATTGAGCAGTAGAATAAAGAGGGAACAGATGTATAGGGACATAGAAGAGGGAACAGATAAAGTGAGAAACAGAAAAGCGGTAAGAGATAAACGGAGAAATAAAGAGAAGAGGGAGTAAATTAACAGGTTTATAGAGAGAAGTTGGAACAGGCTATTTCATTAATAGAGAGAAGAGGGAACAGATTAATAGAGAGATAAAATATTGGGCACAGATGAATAGAGGAATGGAATAAAGAGATAAATAGTGAAACACAGTGACCCCACAAAGACACAGGGACACAGCGACTCCCAGTGGTGGGATATGGGTACTGCATCTCCTTAGAGAGACATAGCGACCCCATAGAGACACAGAGACACAGCGACACCCAGTGGTGGGATATGAATACTGCAACGCCATAGCGCCGCCTTGTGGCCGTATAGAAATACTGCACCTCCAGAGCGATACATAGCGACCCCATAGTGACAACCCCAAAAGAGATATTGGGCACAGATAAATAGAGGAATGGAATAGAGTAAACAGATAAATAGAGAAATAGATTAGTGGGGACAGATAAAGACAGAAATAGAATCGATGGGAACAGATGAAAAGAGAAATGGAATCGAGGTCACAGATTATATGAGAATTAAAATGGAGGGAATGAATTGAGTGAGAAGAGGGAACAAAAAATAGATAAATTGATGAGAGGGAACAGAATAAATGGAGAAATAGTATCGAGGGAACAGATAAAGAGAGAAATAGAATTGAGGGAAAAGATTAACATGGGAAGAGAAAAAAAGGGAACAGATAAATGGGGAAATATTATAAAGAGGGAACAGGTAAATAGAAACGAAATAAAGAGGCAAAAGGAAAATAGAGAAATAGTATAAAGAGGGAACAAATGTATAACAACAAAGAGTCGAGGGAATGGATAAACGGGGACATAGAAGAGTGAGTAAATAGATTTATAGGGCGAAGTTGGAACAGATTATTTGATTAAAACAGAGAAGAGGGAACAGATTAACAGATAAACAAATATTGGGCACAGATTAAAAGAGGAATGGAATAGAATAAACAGAGAAATAGTGAAATCGTATTGAGGGAACAGAGAAATAGAGAAATAGATTAGTGGGGACAGATGATTAATAGTAAATAGTTTAAAGATAAATGATTAGTAGAGAAATGGATTGGAGAGAACAGAGGAAGAGAAATAGATTGAGGGAACAGATTAAGAGTGGAACAAAACAGAGGGACTAAATTAATAGTGAGAAGGGGGATCAGGGAAAAAGAGAAATCGATTTGAGGGAACAGAATGAACTGAGAAATAGAATCGCAGGAACAGGTAAAGACACAAATTGAAAGAAGCGGGAACAGATAAGGAGCGAAATAGAAGGAAAAGGGAACAGATTTATAGTGAAAGAGTAAGATGAGAGAAGAGATAAAGAGACATAGAATCGAGGGAGAAGTTTGTAATGGAAAGAAAAAGAAGAGGGAACAGATAAGCAGAGAAATAGGATAAAGAGGGTACTGGTAAATACAGAAAAAGAATAAAGAGTGAACATGTAAATAGAGAAAGAGAATAAAGAGGGAAGAGGTATATGGAGGAACAGAATAAAGAAGGAGCAGGTAAATGGAGAAACAGAATAAAGAGAAAAAACGGTAAACGGAGGCACAGAATAAAGAGGGAACAGGTGTATAGGGCCATAGAATAGCAGGAACCGATAAAGAGAAGAACAGAGGGAACAGATTAACAGTGAAACAGAACAAAGGGAACAGAATAACAGTGAGAAGAGGGAACAGACTAATAGAGAAATTGATTAGGGGGAACAGATAAATAGAGAAATAGAATCGCAGGAACAGTTAAACGAAGAAATAGCAAGAAAAGAGGACAGATAAAGAAAGAAATAGAATCGAGGGAAAAGATTAATTTGGAATGAGAAAGAAGGGGGAACAGGTAAATAGAGAAACAGAATAAAGATGGAGCAGGCAAATAAAGAGGGAAAAGGAAAATAGAAAACAGAATAAAAAGGGAACAGGTAAATGAGGAAACAGAATAAAGAGATAAAGGGTAAATGGAGAGATAGGATAAAGAGGGAAGAGGTTAATAGAGAAATAGAATAGCGGGAACAGATGTATAGGGATATCATAGATAGAAGAGGGAACAGATGTATAAGAACATAGAGGGAACAGATGATTAAATAATCAGAATCGATGGGAATAGATGAATAGAAAATATCGATGGGAACAGATGAACAAAGAAAAAGAATAGAGGGAACAGACAAGGGGAGAAATAGCAAGAAGTGAGTACAGAAAAGGAGAGAAATAGAAAGAAGAGAGAACAGAGAGAGAAATAGAATCAAGGGAAATGATAATTATTATGGAAATGGAAAGAAGCGGGAACAGGTAAACAGAAAAACAGAATAAATAGGGAAAACGTAAACAGAGCAATAGATTAAGAGGGAACAGTTGTACAGGGACAGAGAATAGCGGGAAGAGATGCACAGGGACATCATAGGAAGAAGAGGGAACAGATGTATAGGGACATCATAGATAGAAGAGGGAACAGATGCATAGGGACATAGAAAAGGAGATGGAAGAGTGAATTAATAGATGGAACAGATTATTTGATTAATAGAGAGAAGAGGGAACAGATCAATAGATAAATAAAATACTGGTCACAGAGAAATGGGATAGAGTAAACAAATAGTGAAACAGTATTGAGGGAACAGATAAATGGAGAAATAGACTAGAGGGAGCAGAATGATCGGAGAAATAGTATCGTGAGAACAGATAAAGATTGAAATAGAAAGAAGTGGGAACAGCGAGAAATAGGTAGGAGAACAGATAAAGAGAAATAGAATCGAGGGAAGAGACTGTTATGGAAAGGTAAATAGGGAACAGGTGCGAAGGGACATGGAAGAAAGAAGGAACAGGAAAACGGAGAACAGAATAGAGAGGGGACAAGTAAATGTAGAAACAGAATAGGAGGAATAGGGACAGAAAGAAGTGGGAATGGGGAAATAGGAACATAGAAAAAGCGGGAGCGGACAAAGAGAGAAAAAGAAGAGGGAGTAAAACAATAGATTAATAGAGAGAAGCTGGGACAGACTGATTAATAGAGAGAAGAGGGAACAGATTAATAGATAAATAAAATATTCTGCACAGATAAATAGAGGAATGGCATAGAGTAAACAGATAAATACCAAATAGTGTTGAGGGAATAGATAAACAGAGAAATAGATTAGTGGGAAGAGATTAATAGTGAAATTGATGAGCAGGAACAGATGATTAGATAATCAGAACGGATGGAAATAGACGAATAGATCATCAAAATCTATGAGAACAGATGAATAAAGAAATAGAATCAAGGAACAGATAAAGAAATAGAAAGAAGAGAGTATGGATAAAGAGAGAAATATTAAAAAGAGAGCAGATAAAGAGAGAAATTGAATCAACGGAAAAGATTATTTTGGAATGAGAAAGAAAAGGGAACAGGTAAACAAAGTAGTTGAACAAAGAGAGAACGGGTAAGTAGAAAACAGAATAAAGATGGAACAGGTAAATAGGGACACAGAACAAAGAGGGAGTTAATTAGCGGTTTTATGAAGTTAAGTTGGAACAGATAATGTGTTTAAAAAAGAGAAGAGGGAAGAGATTAATAGATAAATAAAATATTGGGCACAGATGAATAGAGGAATGGGATAGAGTAAACAGTTAAATAGTGAAATAGTACTGAGGGACCAGATGAATAGAGAAATGGATTAGTGGGGACAGATTAATAGAGAAATAGATTAGAGGGAAAAGATTAGGAGTGAAACAGAACAGAGGGAACAGATAAACAAAAATAGAATAGAAGGGAATAAATTAATGGTGAGAAGAGGGAACAGACTAATCGAGAAATAGATTAGGGGGAACAGATAAAAAGAGAAATCGATTAGAGGGAACAGACAAAAGAGAAATAGAAAGGAGAGAGAACAGATAAATAGAGAAATAGTATAAAGAAGGAACTGGTAAATATAGAAGAAGAATAAAGAGTGAACAGGTAAATAGAGAAAGAGAATAAAGAGGGAACAGGAAAGTAGAGCAATACAATAGAGAGGAAACGTGTATAGGGAAATAGAATAGCTGGAACTGATAAAGAGAGGGAAAGAACAGAGAGAACAGATAAATAGGGAATTCGATTAGGGGGAATAGATATAGGGAGAAATAGAATCGCAGGAACAGTTAAATGGAGAAATAGTGAGAAGAGAGGACAGATAAAGAGAGAAGTAGAATCGAGGGGAAAGGTTATTATGGAAAGAGAAATAAGAGGGAATGGATAAATACAGAAATAGAATTCAGAGGAAACATGTAAATAGAAACCAGAATAAGGAGGGAACAGGTAAATTGAGCAGTAGAATAAGAGGGAATAGGTGTATAGGGACATAGAAAAAGGGGAACAGGTAAAGCGAGAAACAGAAAAGCGGTAAGCGATAAATGGAGAAATAGATAGAAGAGGGAGTAAATTAATAGGTTTATAGTGAGAAGTTGGAACAGATTATTTCATTAATAGAGAGAAGAGAGAACACATTAATAGATAAATAAAATATTGGGCACAGATGAACAGAGGAGCGGAATAAACAGATGAATAGTGAAACACAGCGTCGCCATAGAGATACGGAGACACAGCGACACCCAGTGGTGGATATGGGTACTGCAGCGCCATAGCGCCGCCTTGTGGCCGTATAGAAATACTGCACCTCCAGAGCAATACATAGCGACCCCATAGAGACCCCGAAATAGACCCCAAGAACGACGACCCCAGAAGAGATATTGGGCACAGATGAACAGAGGAATGGAATAGAGTAAACAGATAAAGAGTGAAATCGTACTGAGGGAACAGCAAATAGAGCAACAGAACAGTGGGGACAGATTAAGAGAGAAATAATAGAATACAGATCGAGGGGGCGGGTCGATATGCAAATAGGGTCGGGATGGAGGGCCGATATGCAAATAGGGTCGAGGGGGCAGCTCGATATGCAAATAGGAGGGAGGGGGCGTGTCGATATGCAAATAGGAAAGAGGGAGCGGGTCGATATGCAAATAGGGTCGAGAGGGCGGATTGATATGCAAATAGGAGGGAGGGGGCGGGTCGATATGCAAATAGGGTCGAGGGGCGGGTCGATATGCAAATAGGGTCGAGGGGCGGGTCGATATGCAAATAGGAGGGAGGGGGCCACTTATGGTGAAATAGTAAAAAAAAATGAACAGATAAAGAGAAACAGAATCAATGGAAAAGATTAATATGGAAAGAGAAAGGAGCAGGATCAGAAAAATATAGAAACAATAAAGAGGGAACAGGTAAATAGAGCAAGAGAATAAAGAGGGAAGAGTTGTATAGGGACATCATATAAAGAAGAGGGAGCAGGTAAATAGGGACACAGAAATAAAAGGGAAAAGTAAATTAAAAGTTTTGTAGGGTCAAGTTGGAACAGTTTATTTGATGAATAGATAGAAGAGGGAACAGATTAAAAGATAGATAAAAAATTGGGTACAGATTAATAGAGGAATGGAATAGAGTAAACAGTGATACTGAAATCATATTGAGGGAACAGATAAATAGAGAAATAGATTACTACGGACAAATGAATTGTGAAATAGATTGCAGGGAACAGAGAAAGAGAAATAGATCCAGGGAACAGATTAAGAGTGAAACAAAACAGAGGAAATAAATTTATAGTGAGAAGAGGAAACAGACTAGTAGAGAAAATGATTAGGGGGAACAGATAAAAAGAGAAATCAATTAGAGGGAACAGATTGAACCGAGAAATAGAATCGCGGGAACGGATAAAGAGCCAAATAGAAGGAAAAGGGAACAGATTCACAGTGAAAGAGTAAGAAGAGAGAACAGATAAAGAGACAAAGAATCGAGGGAAAAGTTTATAATGGAAAGAAAAAGAAGAGGGAACAGATAAATAGAGATAAAGTATAAAGAGGGAACTGGTAAATATAGAAAAAGAACTAAGAGTGAACAGGTAAATAGGGAAAGAGAATAAAGAGGGAACTGCTAAACGGAGAACAGAATAGAGAGGGAACAGGTAAATGAAGAAACAGAATAAAGAGAGAAAAGGTAAGTGGAGAAACAGAAAAAAGAGGGAAGAGGAAAGTAAAGCAATAGAATAAAGAGGGAACAGGTGTATAGGGACATAGAATAGCAGGAACTGCTTAAGAGAGGAAAAGAACAGAGGGAACAGATTAACAGTGAAATATAACAAAGGGAACAGAATAACAGTGAGAAGAGGGAACAGACTAATAGAGAAACTGATTAGGGGGAACAGATAAATAAAGAAATAGAATCGCAGGAACAGTTAAACGAAGAAATAGTAAGAAGAGAGGAGAGATAAAGATTAGTAGAGAAATAGATTGGAGGGAACAGAAAAATAGAAAAATATAATAGCGTGAACAGATAAATAGAATAGAGGGAACAGCTTATTAGATAATCAGAATCGATGGGAATACAAGAATAGGTAATCAGAACCAATGGGAACAGATGAATAAAGAAATAGAATCAAAGGAAAAGACAAGGAGAGAAATAGAAAGAAGAGAGTACAGATAAAGAGAAATGGAATCGTGGCAAAAGATTATTATGGAAAGGGAAAGAAGAGGGAACAGGTAAACAGAAAAACAGAATAAAGAGGGAAAACGTAAACAGCAACAGATAAAAAAGGGAACAGTTGTACAGGGACATAGAAGCAGGAAGAGATGTATAGGGACATCATAGGAAGAAGAAGGAACTGATGTATAGAGAAATAAAATATTGGACACAGATGAATAGAGGAATGGAATAGAGTAAACAGAGAAGCAGTGAAATAGTGTTGATGGAACAGATAAGTAAAAAAATAGATAAGACTGAACAGAATTATAGAGAAATAGATTAGAGGGGACAGATGATTAGATAATCAGAATCGATGGGAATAGATGAATAGATAATCAAAATAGATGGGAACACGTGAATAAAGAAATAGAATCACGGGAACAGATAAAGAGAGAAATAGAAGAGAGTACGGATAAAGAGAGAAATAGAATCGAGGGGAAAAATTAATTTGGAATGAGAAAGAAGAGGAAACAGGTAAATAGAGAAACAGAATAAAGAGGGAGCAGGCGAATAGAAATGAAATTAAGTGGGGAAAGGAAAATAGAGCAATAGAATAAAGAGGGCACAGGTAAATAGAAAACAGAATAAAGACAGGAGAGATGTATAAGGACAAAGAGTCTAGTGAAGGGATAAACAGGGACACAGAGTCAAGGGAACCGATGATAGGGCCGAGGGGGCGGGTCCATATGCAAATAGGAGGGAGGAGGCGGGTCCATATGCAAATAGGGCGGAGGGGCGGGTCCATATGCAAATAGGAGGGAGGGGGCGGGTCCATATGCAAATAGGGCCGGGGTCGTGTCCATATGCAAATAGGAAAGAGGGGGCGGGTCCATATGCAAATAGGGCCGAGGGGCGGGTCCATATGCAAATAGGAGGGAGGGGGCCACTTATGGTGAACAGATAAAGAGACATAGAATCGAGGGAAAAGTTTGTAATGGAAAGAAAAATAAGGAGTTGATAAATAGAGAAAGAGTATAAAGACAGAACTGGTAAATATAGAAAAAGAATAAAGAGTGAACATGTAAATAGAGAAAGAGAATAAAGAGGGAATTGCTAAACAGAACAACAGAATAAAGAGGGGAAGAGGTATATGGAGAAAGAGAAAAAAGAGAAAAAAAGGTAAATGGAGAAACAGAATAAAGAGGGATCGGGTGTTTATGGACATAGAATAGCAGATAGTGATAAAGAGAGGAAAAGAACAGAGGGAACAGATTAACAGTGAAATAGAACAAAGGGAGCAGAAGAACAGTGAGAAGAGGGAACAGACTAATAGAGAAATTGATTAGGGGGAACAGATAAATAGAAATAGAATCGCAGGAATAGTTAAAGAAATAGTAAGAAGAGAGGACTGACAAAGAAAGAAACAGAATCGAAGGAAAGGATTAATTTCGAATGAGAAAGAAGCGGGAACAGGTAAATAGAGAAACAGAATAAAGAGGGAGCAGGCAAATAGAAAAAAGAATAAAAAGGGAACAGGAAAATAGAGTAATAGAACAAAGACAGAACAGATGTATAAGGAAAAAGAGTCGAGGGAACCGATATTCAGGGACATAGAAGAGGGAGTAAATTAATGGATTAATAGCGAGAAGTTGGAACAGATTATTTGATTAATAGAAGAGGGAACAGATTAATAGATAAATAAAATATTGGGCACAGATGAATAGAAGAATGGAATAGAGTAAACAGAGAAATAGTGAAATAGTGTTGAGGGAACAGATAAATAGAGAAATAGATTAGAAGGGACAGATGATTAGATAATCAGAATCGATGGGAATAGATGAATAGATAATCAGAACCAATGGGAACACGTGAATAAAGAAATAGAATCAAGGGAACAGATAAGGACAGAAACAGAAAGAAGAGAGTACGGATAAAGAAAGAAATAGAATCGAGGGGAAAAATTAATTTGGAATGAGAAAGAAGAGGAAACAGGTAAATAGAGAAACAGAATAAAGAATGAGCAGGCGAATATTATGAAATTAAGTGGGGAAAGGAAAATAGAGCAATAGAATAAAGAGGGGACAGGTAAATAGAAAACAGAATAAAGACAGGAGAGATGTATAAGGACAAAGAGTCTAGTGAAGGGATAAACAGGGACACAGTCAAGGGAACCGATAATCATGGACATAGAAGAGGGAGAAGATTAATAGATAAATGAAATATTGGGCACAGATGAACAGAGGAATGGAATGGAGTAAACTGATAAATAGTGAAATAGTATTGACGGAACAGATAAATAGAGAAATAGATGAGAGGGAAGAGATGATTAGATAATCAGAATCGATGGGAATAGACAAATTGATAATCAAAATATGTGGGAACAGATGAAAAAAGAAATAGATTCAAGGGAACACAAAGAGAGAAATAGAAAGAAGAGGAACAGATGAAGAGAGAGAGATAGTATGGAGGGAACAGAGGGAACAGATTAACAGTGAAATAGGACGGGATAAATTATTAGTGACAATAGGGAACAGATTAAAAGAGAAATCGATTAGAGGGAACAGATAAAGAGAGAAACAGAATGGAGGGAAAAGATTATCTTTCCATAATAAAGAAGAGGGAACTGGTAAATAGGAAAAAGAATAAAAAGGGGACAGGTAAATGGGGAAACAGAATCAAGAGAGAAAGGGTAAATGAAGAGATAAATGGAGAGATAGAATAAAGAGGGAAGAGGTTAATAGAGAAATAGAATAGGGTAAACAGATGTATAGGGATATCATAGATAGAAGGGGGAACAGATGTATACAGACATAGGAAGAGAAGGGAAAAGGAAATTAATAGATTTACATCGCGAAGTTGGAACAGATTATTAACTAATAGAGAGAAGAGGGAACAGATTAATGGATAAATAAAATATTGGGCGCAAATTAAAAGAGGAATGGGATAGAATTAACAGATAAATAGTAGAATAGTATTGAGGGAACAGATAAATAGATATGCAAATAGGGTCGAGAGGGCGGGTCCATATGCAAATAGGAAAGAGGGGGCGGGTCCATATGCAAATAGGAAAGAGGGGGCGGGTCCATATGCAAATAGGAAAGAAGGGGCGGGTCCATATGCAAATAGGAAAGAAGGGGCGGGCCCATATGCAAATAGGGCTGAGGGGCGGGTCCATATGCAAATAGGGCTGAGGGGCGGGTCCATATGCAAATAGGAGGGAGGGGGCGGGTCCATATGCAAATAGGGCCGGGGGGGGCGTGTCGATATGCAAATAGGTAATAGGGGGCGGGTCCATATGCAAATAGGGCTGAGGGACGGGTCCATATGCAAATAGGAAAGAGGGGGCGGGTCCATATGCAAATAGGGCCGAGGGGTGGGTCCATATGCAAATAGGGCCGAGGGGGCGAATCCATATGCAAATAGGAGGGAGGGGCCACTTATGGTGAAATAGTAAAAAGAAAGAACAGATAAAGAGAAACAGAATCAAGGGAAAAGATTAATATGGAAAGAGAAAGAAGCAGGATCAGAAAAATATAGAAACAATAAAGAGGGAACAGGTAAATAGAGAAAAAGAATAAAGAGGGAAGAGTTGTATAGGGACATAGAAAAAAGAGGGAACAGATGTATAGGGACATCATAGAAAGAAGAGGGAGCCGGTAAATAGGGACACAGAAATAAACAGGAAGAGTAAATTAAAAGTTTTGTAGGGTCAAGTTGGAACAGTTTATTTGATGAATAGAGAGAAGAGGGAACAGATTAAAAGATAGATAAAATATTGGGTACAGATTAATAGAGGAATGGAATAGAGTAAACAGATATACCGAAATCATATTGAGGGAACAGATAAATAGAGAAATAGATTAGTAGGGACAAATTAATTGTGAAATAGATTGCAGGGAACAGATAAAGAGAAATAGATCCAGGGAACAGATTCAGAGTGAAACAAAACAGAGGGAATAAATTAATAGTGAGAAGAGGAAACAGACTAGTAGAGAAAATGATTAGGGGGAACAGATGAAAAGAGAAATCAATTAGAGGGAACAGATTGAACCGAGAAATAGAATCGCGGGAACAGATAAAGAGCGAAATAGAAGGAAAAGGGAACAGATTCACAGTGAAAGAGTAAGAAGAGAGAACAGATAAAGAGACATAGAATCGAGGGAAAAGATTATAATGGAAAGAAAAATAAGAAGGAGTTGATAAATAGAGAAAGAGTATAAAGACGGAACTGGTAAATATAGAAAAAGAATAAAGAGTGAACAGGTAAATAGAGAAAGAGAATAAAGAGGGAACTGCTAAACAGAACAACAGAATAAAGAGGGGAAGAGGTATATGGAGAAACAGAATAAAGAGAAAAAAAGGTAAATGGAGAAACAGAATAAAGAGGGATCGGGTGTTTATGGACATAGAATAGCAGATAGTGATAAAGAGAGGAAAAGAACAGAGGGAACAGATTAACAGTGAAATAGAATAAAGGGAAAGAATAACAGTGAAAAGAGGGAACAGACTAATAGAAAAATTGATTAGGGGGAACAGATAAATAGAGAAATCGATTACTGGGAATAGATAAAGAGAGAAATAGAATCACAGGAACAGTTAAACAAGGAAATAGTAAGAAGAGAGGACAGATAAAGAAAGAAATAGAATCGAGGGAACAGATTAATTTGGAATGAGAAAGAAGAGGGAACAGGTAAATAGAAAACAGAATAAAGAGGGAACAGGAAAACAGAGTAATAGAATATAGACGGAACAGATGTATAAGGACAAAGAGTCGAGGGAACGGATAAACAGGGACACAGAGTGAAGGGAACCGATAATCGGGGACATAGAAGAGGGAGTAAATTAATAGATTTATAGCTAGAAGTTGGAACAGATTATTTGATTAACAGAGAGAAGAGGGAACAGATCAATAGATAAATAAAATATTGGGCACAGATGAATAGAGGAATGGAATAGAGTAAACAGATAAATAGTGAGATAGTGTTGAAGGAATAGAGAAATAGATAAGACTGAACAGAATAATGGAGAAATAGATTAGAGGTAAGAGATTAATATAGAAATAGATTAGATGGAACAGATGATTTGATAATCAGAATCGATGGGAATAGACCAATAGATCATCAATATCGATGGGAACAGATGAATAAAGAAATAGAATTAAGGAACAGATAAAGAGAGAAATAGAAAGAAGAGAGTACGGTTAAAGGAGAAATAGAATCGAGGGGAAAGATTAATTTGGAATGTGAAAGAAGAGAGAAAAGGTGAACAGATTAGTAGAACAAAGAGAAAACAGGTAAAAAGAAAACAGAATAAAGATGGAACAGGTAAGTAGGGACACAGAACAAAGAGGGAGTAAACTAGTGGATTTATAAAGAGAAATTGGAACAGATGATGTGTTTAAGAAAGAGAAGAGGGAAGAGCTTAATAGATAAATAAAATAACAGGCACAGATGAATAGAGGAATGGAATAGCGTAAACAAATAAATAGTGAAATAGTATTGAGGGAACAGATGAATAGAGAAATAGATTAGTGGGGACAGATTAACTGAGAAATAGATTACAGGGAACAGAGAGAGAAATAGATCGTGGAAACAGATTAAGAGTGAAACAGAACAGAGGAAACGGATTAACAGAAAAATAGAACAGAAGGGAATAAATTAATAGTGAGAAGAGGGAACAGACTAATCGAGAAATAGATCAGGGGGAACAGATAAAAAGAGAAATAGAAAGGAGAGAGAAGAGATAAATAGAGAAATAGTATAAAGAGGGAACTGGTAAATATAGAAAAAGAATAAAGAGTGAACAGGTAAATAGAGAAAGAGAATAAAGGGAAGAGGAAAACGAAGAACAGAATAGAGAGGGAACAGTTAAATGGAGAAATAGTAAGAAGAGAGTACAGTTAAAGAGTTGTAGAATCGAGGGAAAAGATTATTATGGAAGGAGGAAGAAGAGGGAATGGATAAATACAGAAATAGAATAAAGAGGAAACATGTAAATAGAAATGAGAATAAGGAGGGAACAGGTAAATTGAGCAGTAGAATAAGAGGGAACAGGTGTATAGGGACATAGAAAAAGGGGAACAGATAATTAGTAACATAGAAAGAAGATGGAACAGATGTATAGGGACATAGAAAGAAGAGGGAACAGATAAAGTGAGAAATAGAAAAGCGGTAAGAGATAAATGGAGAAATAGATAGAAGAGGGAGTAAATTAATAGGCTTATAGAGAGAAGCTGGAACAGATTATTTCATTAATAGAGAGAAGAGGGAACAGATGAATAGAGGAATGGAATAAACAGATAAATAGTGAAACACAGCGTCGCCATAGACATACGGAGACACACAGCCGTGGGATATGGGTACTGCAACGCCATAGAGATACAGAGCGACCCCATAGAGACACATAGAGACAGCGACACACAGTGGTGGATATGGGTACTGCAACGCCATAGCACTGCCTTGTGGCCGTATAGACATACTGCACCTACAGAGCGATACATAGCGACCCCATAGTGACCCAAAGAACGACGACCCCAAAAGAGATATTGGGCACTGATGAATAGAGGAATGGAATAGAGTAAACAGATAAAGAGTGAAATAATATTGAGGGAACAGCAAATAGAGCAATAGAAAAGTGGGGACAGATTAATAGAGAAATTATAGGATAAAGGGAACAGATTAATATGCAAATAGGACCGAGGGGCGTGTTGATATGCAAATCGAATCGAGGGGGCGAGTTGATATACAAATAGGACCGAAGGGGTGGGTTGATACGCAAATAGGACGGAGGGGGCCATTTATGGTGAAATAGTAAAAAGAAAGAACAGATAAAGGGAAACAGAATCAAGGGAAAAGATTAATATGGAAAGAGAAAGAAGCAGGAACAGAAAAATATAGAAGCAATAAAGAGGGAACAGGTAAATAGAGAAAAAGAATAAAGAGGGAAGTGGAAAATAGAGCAAAGAATAAAGAGGGAAAAGAGAAGCAGAGAAATAGTAAGAAGAGAGAACAGATAATGACAGAAATAGAATCGAGAGAAAAGATTATTATGGAAAGAAAAAGAAGAGGGAACAGGTAACTAGAGCAATAGAATAAAGAGGGAACACTTGTACAGGGACATAGAAAGAAGAGGGAAGAGATGCACAGGGACATAGAATATTGGGAGCAGCTTAGCAGTGAAATAGCACAGAGGGAATAATATAATAGTGAGACGAGGGAACAGACTAATACAGAAATATATTATGGGTGTGATAGAAACTGAGTTCTGTACTTTCTATACTTGTTAATCAAACCAGTCGCAAGACAGATGTCTCAGTATCCTTCAGTGTGTTTATCTTTTCCTTCTCTTAGAACTATGTAGCTTGTAGAAGACTTAAAAATAGATATATGGATGTTTATGTAAAATGGAGCCACCGCATCTTGATAGTTCTGATAGTTGCACAGATAGTAGTGACCTTCTAAAGAATTGAAAACAAGAAAAATAATAAGCAGGAGCCTTCTCTTAAACCTACATAATTGGAGTTGAAGAATATGGCAGCATTCATCTCTGCGAGGAGACAGAGGATGACTCCCAAATACCAGCCAGTGCAGACCAGAAAGAGAAGATTACCAAGAAAACAGAGATAAGAGACAATAAAAAGAGGGGGTCGGAAGGCCCTGGAGCGAGCCTTTAGTGGAGCGGAGACTCCAGGCCGCCCAGCGCTGTTTCGCTCATTTATTGCTTACTTAATAAATCACTTACTATTGGCAACGATCGGTGCGTATCGTTCTTCACACTTATAACATGGGGAACAGATAAAAAGAGAAATAGAATGGAGGGAACAGATAAATGGAGAAATAGAAAGAAGAGGGAACAGAATTATTGTGAAATAGTAAGAAGAGAGGACAGATAAAGAGAGAAACAGAAGGAAGAGAGTACAGATGAAGAGAGAAATAGAATCGAGGGAAAAGATTATTTTGGAAAGAGAAAGAAGAGGGAAGAGGTAAATAGGGGCACGGAATAAAGAGGGAACAAATTAATAGATATAAACAGAAGAGGGAACAGATGATTTGTTTAATAAAGAGAAGAGGGAACAGATTAATAGATAAATAAAATATTGGGCACAGATGAATAGAGGAATGGAATAGAGTAAACAGAAATAGTGAAATACATAAGAGGGAACAGATAAATAGAGCAATAGATTAGCGGGAACAGATGATCAGATAATCAGAATGGATGGGAAGAGACGAATGGATAATCAAAATCTATGGGAACAGTTGAATAAAAAAATAGAATCAAGGGAACAAATACAGAGAAAATAGAAAGAAGAGAGCACAGATAAAGAGAGAAATAGAATTGAGGGAAAATATAAATTTGGAAAGACAAAGTAGAGCTGTGGAACAGGTAAATAGAGCGAGGGAAAGAAGAGGGAACAGGTAAATGGAGAAACATAAAGAAGAGGGAAGAGTAAATGAGAGGAATAGTAGAGCGGGAAGAGATAAAGGGAGAAATAGATACAGGAGGGAGTAAATTGATTTCTTGAGAAGTTGGAACAGATTATTTGATTAATAGAGAGAAGAGGGAACAGATAAATAGTATAAAGAGGGTACTGGTAAATATAGAAAAAGAGTAAAGAGTGAACATGTAAATAGAGAATCAAGAGGGAACTGGTAAACAGAACAACAAAATAAAGAGGGAAGAGGAAAATAGAACAATAGAATAAAGAGGGAACAGGTGTATAGGAAAATAGTATAGCAGGAACTGATAAAGAGAGGAAAAGAACAGAGGGAACAGATTAACAGTGAGAAGAGGGAACAGATAAATAGGGAAATCGATTGGGGGAATAGATAAAGAGAGAAATAGAATCGCAGCAACATTTAAATGGAGAAATAGTAAGAAGAGAGGACAAAGAGAGAAATAGAATCGAGGGAAAAGATTATTATGGAAAGAGAAAGAAGAGGGAATGGATAAATACAGAAACAGAATACAGAGGAAACATGTAAATAGAAAACAGAATAAGGAGGGAACAGGTGTATAGGGACATAGAAAAAGGGGAACAGATAATTAGTAACATAGAAAGAAGATGGAACAGATGTCTAGGGACATAGAAAGAAGAGGGAACAGATGAAGTAAGAAACAGAAATGCAGTAAGAGATAAATGGAAAAATAGGAGTAAATCAATAGGTTTATAGAGAGAAGTTGGAACAGATTATTTCAATAATAGAGGGAAGAGGGAACAGATTAATAGAGAGAGAAAATATTGGGCACAGATGAATAGAGGAATGGAATGGAGTAAACAGATAAATAGTGAAATCGTATTGAGGGAACAGATAAATAGAGAAATAGATTAGAGGGAACAAAGAAATAGAAACGAGGGAACAGATAAGAAGTGAAATAGAATAGAATGAATAAATTAATAGTGATGAGGGAACAGACCAATTGAGCAATCGATTAGGGGGAACTGATAAACAGAGAAATCGAATAGAGGGAATATATAAAAGAGAAACTGAAAGAAGAGAGAGCAGATAAACAGAGAAATTGACTAGAGGGAACAGAATGATCGGAGAAATAGTATCTCGGGAACAGATAAAGATTGAAATTGAAAGAAGTGGGAACAGATAAAGAGAGAAATAGTATTAAGGGAAAGGATTGTTATGGAACGATAAAGAGGGAACTGGTAAATAGGAAAAAGAATAAAAAGGGAACAGGTAAATGGGGAAATAGAATAAAGAGAGAAAGGGTAAATGGAGAAATAGAATAAAGAGGGAAGAGGTTAATAGAGAAATAGAATCACTTGAAAAGATGTATAGAGATATCATAGATAGAAGAGGGAACAGATGTATAAGGACATAGAAAGAGAAGGGAAAAGTAAATTAATAGATTTACCTAGCGAAGTTGGAACAGATTATTAATTAATAGAGAGAAGGGGAACAGATTAATAGATAAATAAAATCTTGGGCACAGATTAAAAGAGGAATGGGATAGAATTAACAGATAAATAGTGACATAGTATTGAGGGAACAGATAAATAGAGAAATAGATTAGTTGGGACAGATTAATAGTAAATAGATTCAAGTGAAATGATTAGTAGAGAAATAGATTGGAGAGAACAGAGAAAGAGAAATAGATCGAGGAAACAGATTAAGAGTGAAACAAAACAGGGACTAAACTAATAGTGAGAAGGGGGAACAGAGAAAAAGAGAAATCGATTTGAGGGAACAGATAAAAGAGAAATAGAAAGAAGAGAGAACAGTTAAATAGAGAAATCAGTTGGAGGGAACAGAATGAACTGAGAAATAGAATTGCGGGAACAGATAAAGAGCGAAATAGAAGGAAAAGGGAACAGATTTATAGTGAAAGAGTAAGAAGAGAGAACAGATAAATAGAGAAATAGAATAAAGAGGGAACTGATAAAGAGAACAACAGAATAAAGAGGGAAGAGGTATATGGAGAAACAGAATAAAGAGGGAACAGGAAAACAAAAACAGAATAAAGAGGGAATTGTTAAATGGAGCAATATAATAAAGAGGGAACATAAGTATAGGGACATAGAATAGAGAAGAGTAAATTAATAGAATTATATAGAGCAGTTGGAACAGATTATTTGATTAATAGAGAAAAGGGAACAGATTAATAGATAAATAAAATATTGGGCACAGATGAATAGAGGAATGGAATGGAGTAAACAGATAAAGACTGAAATCGTATTGAGGGAACAGATAAATAGAGAAATAGATGAGAGGAAAGAGATTAATAGAGAAATAGATTAGCTGGAACAGATGATTATATAATTAGAATCGATGGGAATAGACAAATTGATAATCAAAATCGATGGGAACAGATGAATAAAGAAATAGAATCGAGAGAACAGATAAACAGAGAATAAGAAAGAAGAGAGCAAAGAATTATAGTGAAACAGTAAGAAGAAAGAACAGATAAAGAGAGAAACAGAATCAAGGGAAAAGATTATTATGGATAGATAAAGAAGAGCGAACAGATAAATATAGAAAAAAATAGAATAGAGAGGGAGCAGGTAAATGGGGACACAGAAATAAAAGGGAAGAGTAAATTAACAGATTTATAGGGCGAAGTTGGAAGAGGTTATTTGATTAATACACAGAAGAGGGAACAGATTAAAAGATAGATAAAATATTGGGTACAGATGAATAGAGGAATGGAATAGAGTAAACAGATAAATAGTGAAATAGTATTGAGGGAACAGATAAATAGAGAAATAGATTAGAGGGAAGAGATTAATAGTGTAATAGATTAGCGGGAACAGATGATTAGATAATCCGAATTGATGGGAATAGACAAATAGTTAATCAAAATCAATGGAACAGATGAATAGAGAAATAGAATCGAGGGAAAAGATTAATTTGGAAAGAGAAAGAAGAGGGAATAGATAAATAGGGACACGGAATAAAGAGGAAACAAAGAGAGAAAAAGAAGAGCGGGAAGAGATAAAGAGAGAATCAGAAGAGGGAGTAAATTAATAGATTTATAGAAAGAAGTTGGAACAGATTATTTCAATAATAGAGAGAAGAGGGAACAGATTAATAGAGAGATAAAATATTGGGCAAAGATGAATAGAGGAATGGAACAGAGTAAACAGATAAATAGTGAAACACAGTGACCCCACAGAGACACGGGGACACAGCGACTCCCAGTGGTGGGATATGGGTACTGCACCTCCGTAGCGATACATAGCGACCCCATAGAGACACATAGAGACAGCGACACACAGTGGTGGGATATGGGTACTGCAACGCCATAGCGCCGCCTTGTGGCCGGATAGAAATACTGCACCTCCAGAGCGATACATAGTGACGACCCCAAAAGAGATACTGGGCACAGATAAATAAATAGAGGAATGGAATGGAGTAAACAGTTAAATAGTGAATTCGTATTGAGGGAACAGATAAAGAGAGAAGTAGAATCTAGGGAAAAAATAATATGGAAAGAAAAAGAAGAGGGAACAGATAAATACAGAAAGAGAATAAAGAGGGAAAAGGTAAATAGAGCAATAGAATAAAGAGGGAACGGTTGTATAGGGACATAGAATAGCTGGAAGCGATGTACAGGGACATCATAGAAAGAAGTGGGAACGCATGTATAGGGACATAGAAAGAAGAGGTAAGAGTAAATTAATAGAATTCCATAGAGAAGGTGGAACAGATTATTTGATTAATAGAAAGAAGAGGGAACAGATTAATAGATATATAAAATATTGGGCACAGATTAATAGAGGAATGAAATAGAGTAAACAGATAAATAGTGAGAGTATTGAGTGAACAGATAAATAGAGAAATAGATAAGAAAACAGAAGAAAAGAGAAATAGATTAGAGGGACGAGATTACTAGAGAAACAGATTAGCGGGAATAGATGATTAGATAATCAAAATCGATGGGAATAGACAAATAGATAATCAAAATAGATGGGGACAGATGAATAAAGAAATAGAATCGAGGGAACAGATAAAGCAAGAAATAGAAAGAAGAGAGCACAAATAAAGAGAGTAACAGAATTGAGGGAAAAGATTAATTTGGAAAGAGAAAGAAGAGGGAAGAGGTAACGGGCGTATAGGGACAGAGAGTCGAGGGAACAGATTAATAGTGAGAAGAGGGAACAGACTAATAAGAGAGAAATCGATTAGGGGGAATAGAGAAAGAGAGAAGAGAAATCGATTAGGGGGAATGGAGAAGGAGAGAAATAGAAGAGTGAACACAATTATATTGAAATAGTAAGAAGAGAGGACAGATAAAGAGAAAAATAGAAGAAGGTGTAGAACAATAGATTTATAGAGAGAAGTTGGAACAGATTATTTGATTAAAAGAGAGAAGAGGGAATAGATTAATAGATAAATAAAGGACTGGGCACAGATTAATAGAGGAATGGAACAGAGTAAACAGATAGTGAAATAGTATTGAGGGAAGAGATAAATAGAGAAATAGATTAGTGGGGACAGATCAATAGAGAAATATAATAGCAGGAATAGATGAATAGATATATAGATTAGCGGGAAGAGATGATTAGATAATCAGAATCGATGGGAATAGATGAATAAAGAAATACAATCGAGGGAACAGATAGAGAGAGAAACAGATTAGCAGGATATTAGGGTGGAACAGCGAGGAGTTAGGGCAAGAGATTTGGAAGGAACAGCGAGGATTTGGACGGAGCAATTGTCTGTGCAGCGTCCAGCAGCTGAGACCAAATCCATGGAGCACTCTTAGTCCTACCTGACCCCGAACATGCACAGCTCCGCCGGTCCCGATGGATGCAGCACGGAGTGCTGAGGGAATTCTCCGTTGCGCTCAGCAGGCCGCTCTGTGCAAGAGCTGAGACAGCATGGCGGCCAGCGCACGGCCACGGGAAGCAGGAGAGAAGAAAAAAAATACGTGAACCCAAAAAATGCCTCCAAAAAAACCCCCAAAAACTCCCCCAAAAATGCCAGAAAAATCCACCAAAACTATCCCCCAAAAATATCCAAAAAAAAAAAAAAAGAAAAGAAAAAAAAAAAAATATTTTAAATAAAAAAAAAAAAAAATAATCCGAAAAAAAAAGAAACAAATTCTCCTCCAAAAAATCCCCCTCCCCCCCAAAAAAAAAAAAAAAATTCCCACAAAAATATCTCCAAAAAAAATCCCCCTAAAAATCCCCAAAAAGCTACAAAGAATTCCCCAAAAAATCCCCCAAACTGTTGCAGCACTGTGGGGCAATACTATAGGGAGGGCAGAGGCGCTATGGGGCCACGCTTTTGAAGCCCTCCCCGCTCCGCCCCCGCAATCAGCCGCCACTAATGAATTAATTAAGCCGCAATTAATTTATTAAGCCGCCCTGTAAAGGGTGCATGCACAGAGATACATAGTGACACATAGAGATGCATAGACAGTGACACAGCGACACCCTGTGGTGATATATGGGTACTGCACCTCCGTAGCGATACATAGCGACCCCATAGAGACACATAGAGACAGCGACACCCAGTGGTGGATATGGGTACTGCAACGCCATAGCGCCGCCTTGTGGCCGTATAGAAATACTGCACCTCCAGAGCGATACATAGCGACCCCATAGAGACCCCAAAATAGACCCCAAGAACGACGACCCCAAAAGAGATATTGGGCACAGATGAACAGAGGAATGGAATGGAGCAAACAGATAAAGAGTGAAATCGTATTGAGGGAACAGATAAATAGAGAAATAGATTAGTGGGGACAGATTCATAGAGAAATAGATTGGAGGGAACAGAGGAATAGAGAAATAGAATCGAGGGAACAGATCAATGAGAAGTAGTATAGGGGGAACACATTCATAGAGAAATAGAATGGACGGAACAGAGAGAAACAGAGCTGAGGGAACATAAATAGAGAAATAGAAAGAAGAGGGGACAGAAACAGAGACATAGAATAGCGGGAATTAAAGAAATAGAATAGTGGGAATAAAAAATAGAGAAATAAAGTGGAGGGAACATATAAAAAGTGATATAGAAGAGAGGGAAAAGAATTATAGAGAGAAGAGGTAATATATAAATAGAGAAATTGAAGAGAGGGAAGAGATGAATAGAGAAATGGAACAGAGGGAATAGAATAAGAGAGAAATAGAGCAAACAGGTTGAGAGAGAAATAGATTAGAGGGGACAGATTAAGAGAGAAAGGGAATAGAGGGAATAGATTAATAAAGAGAAGAGGGAACTGATTAATGTGGAAATAGAAGCGGGAATAATTTGATAGTTATAGAGTGGAGTTGGAACAGAGTTTGAGATTTGTAGAGAGAACAGGGGACATATGATTAGATTGATAGTGGGAACGGATAAAAGCAGATAAATAGAATATTGGGAACAGACTAATAGAGGAATGGAATCGAGGGAACGGATAAATAGAGGAATGGAATAGCCGAACAGATCAGGAGAGAAATAGAAAGAACAGGGAATGGATTGATAGAGAAATAGAATGGATGGGATCAGATGTATACGGAAAGAGAACCGAGGGAACGGATCAACAGGGACATGGATGAGAGGGAACAGATTAATAGTGAGAAGAGGGGAAAGAATAAGAGAGAAATAGATTCGAGGGAATTGATTACTATGGAAATAGAAAGAAGCGGGAACGGATAAATAGAGAAGGAGAAAGAAGTGGGAATCATGTAATAGATTTATAAAGAGAAGAGTGAAGAGATGAATAAAGAAATAGAAAGAAGAAGGTAGAGTTTAATCGAGAAATAGAATCGAGAGTGCAGGAAAACAGAGAAATAGAAGAGTGGGAAGAGATAAATAGAAGAAATAACGAGAGGAACAGATAACGAGAGGAACAGAATGGAGGGAACAGATCAATAGAGAAATCCAATAGAGGGAACAGATTCACGGTGCGAAGAGGGAACAGAGAAACAGAGAAATGGAATCGAGGGAACAGATTAAAAGTTAGAAGAGGAAACATTAATAGAGAAATAGAACAGAGGAAAAAGATTATAAGAAAGAAGAGGGAAAATATGAATAGAGAAATGGAAGAGAGGGAACAGATTTATAGGGAGTAGATGGAAAAGATAAAAAGAGAAACAGAATAGCGGGAGCAGAAAAATAGATGAAAGAGGGAACATGTAAATAGAGAAATAGAAAGAAGAGAGAACAGAAGTGGGAATATATTAATAGAGAAATGGAATAGAGGGAAAAGATTTATAGGATGTAGACAGAAAAGATAAATAGCAAAGCAGAATAGTGGGAAGAGATAAATAGAGAAAGAGAAAGAAGAGAGAACAGATAAATAGTGAAATAGAATCGAGGGGACAGATAAACAGAGAAATGGAAAGATGAGGGTACATATAAATAGAGAATTAGATTAGAGGGAGCAGAAAAATAGAGGAATAGAATAAAGGGAATAGATTAACAGGGAGAAGAGGGAGCGGATAAATAGAGAAATAGAAAGAGGAGGGAATTATATAATGGATTTATAGAGAGAAGAGGGAACAGATTATTATTAACAGATAAACGGAGGAATGGAGTCACGGAAACAGAGAAATGGAGAAACAGAACAGAGGGAATAGAATAATAGGGAGAAGAGGGAATGGATAAATACAGAAATAGAATCGAGGGAACAGATAAAGAGAGAAACGGAAGAGCAGAAAGAGATAAATAGAGATGGATAGAAGAGGGAATAATTTAATAGAGTTATAGAGAGAAGTTGGAACAGATTATTTGATTAATAGAGAAGAGGGAACAGATCAATAGATAAATAAAATACTGGGCATAGATAAATAGAGGAATGGAATAGAGTAAACAGATAAATAGTGAAACACAGTGACCCCATAGAGACACAGAGACAGCGAAACCCAGTGGTGGATATGGGTACTGCACCTCCATAGAGATACATAGCGACCCCATAGAGACACAGCGACACCCAGTGGTGGATATGGGTACTGCAACGCCATAGCGCCGCCTTGTGGCCGTATAGAAATACTGCACCTCCAGAGCGATACATAGCGACCCCATAGAGACCCCAAAATAGACCCCAAGAACGACGACCCCAAAAGAGATATTGGGCACTGATGAACAGAGGAATGGAATGGAGTAAACAGATAAAGAGTGAAATAGTATTGAGGGAACAGATAAATAGAGGAATAGATTGGTGGGGACAGATTAATAGAGAAATAGATATAAGAGGGAATAAATAATAATTTTATAGAGAGAAGAGGTAACAGATTAGAAGAGGAATGGAAGTGAGGGAATGGATTAAAAGAGAAACAGAACAGTGGGAACTGATTAACGGAGAAATAGATCAGATGGAACAGGTGAATAAGAAACAGAACAGAGGGAAATAATAAATAGTGAGAAGAGGGATCAGATGAAGAGAAACAGAACGGAGGGAACAGTTACAGAGACAAATAGAACGGAGGGAAATGATTAAGGGAGAAATAGAATAAAGGGGAAAGATTCAGAGAGAATGAAAATTGAGGGAAGAAATTACTAGGGAGAAGAGATGAAGGAAGGAATAGAAACGAGGGAACGCGTTCGTCGAGAAATAGAATAGTGGGAACGGGTAAATAGAGAAATAGAAAGAAGGCAGAGCAGATAAATAAAGAAGGAGAATATCGGGAATACAAAAATAGAGAAAGAAAATCCAGGGAAGAAATAAACAGAAATAGGAGACAGAAATAAATAAATAAAGAAATAGAAATATGAGGGAACAAATAAAAAGAGGAATAGCATTGATGGAAGAGATTGATAGAGAGAAGAGGGAATATATGAACAGAGAAATGGAATAGGGGGAATGGATTTATAGGGAGGAGACGGAAAAGATAAATAGAGAAATAGAATATGGGGAAGAGAGAAACGGATAGAAGAGGGAACAGATAACGAGAGGAATAGAATGGAGGGAACACAAAGAGAAAACACAGAATGGAGGGAACAGGAGAACAGAGACATAGAAAGGAGAGGGAACTGTTGAACAGAGAAATAGAATCCAGGGCACTGATAGAGAAATGGAATAGAGAGAACGGATAAAGAAAGAAATAGAATCGATGGAACAGATAAAGAGAGAAATGTCAAGTAGAGGGAAGAGACTGATAGGAAAAAAATAAGAAGAGGGAAGAGAGAAATAGAGTAATAGAATAAAGAGGGAACTGGTAAATAGAGAAAGAGAATAAAGAAGGAATAAGTAAAGAGAGCAATAGAGCAGCTGGAGCAGATAAACAGAGAGGAAGAAAGAATAATTTCATAGATTTATAGAGAGAAGTTGGAACGGATTATTAGATAAATGGGATATTGGGAACAGATGAACAGACTGATGGCATCGAGGGAGCGGATAAATAGAGAAATAGGATTGAGGGAACAGATAAATAGAGAGAGAGCACTGAGGCAAAGGATAAGTAGAGAAATAGAATAGCGGGAAGGGATAAGTAGAGATGGAGAACGTTGCGGGAAGAGATAAATGGAGAAATAGATTAGCGGGAACAGATGAATAGATCTATTGATTAGCGGGAAGAGATGAATAGAGAGATAGAACCGATGGGAACGGATGCACAGCGTAAAAGAATCGATGAGAACAGTTGTATAGGGAAACAGAATCGAGGGAAAAGATGTATAGGGATTAAAATCAAGGGAACAGATGAATACTGAGAAGAGGGAGCAGATAAACAGAGCAATGGAACCGAGGGAGCAGATCGATAGCGAGAGGAGGGGTTATAGGCGTGAAGAACGATACACACCGATCGCTGCCAATAGTAAGGAATTTATTGAGCAAGCAATAAAGGAGCGGAGCAGCGCTGGGCGGCCGGGAGTCTGCGCTCCACCAGAGGAGCCGACCCCTCTTCTTATCGGCTCTTATCTCTATATTCGTGGTTCTCTTTCCTTCCTGGGCTGCGCCGGCTGCTAGTTGGGAGTCGTTCTCTGCCTCCTCGCAGAGAAGAGATGAAGGCTGCGGTCCTCTTCAGCTCCGATCGCGTGCGCTCAAGAGGAGATTTCCACTTCTTTTCCTTCGGCGGTTCCTCAGAAGGTCGCTGCTATATTATGTTCATTGCCCAGGTGTCAGAACTAAGCGCTGTGGCTCCGATTTCCAAAACCATCTCTCCATCCACTTTCAGACTTCTACCGACCACACGGTTCTAAGAAAAATAAGCACTGAAAAACACTGCCCCATCCATCTCGAGTCGGTTAGATGAACGGGAATAGAAAGCACAGACCTCGTTTCCTATCACAATCCCCCCTTTTCCTTTGATCACCTCGTTCATCAAACCGTATCACCGCACCCTGGGCTAAAAGGTGACCTTTTCCTTCCAGTTGTTTCCGACAGTGTTTTCTGGTTCCCGTTATCCGGTGGAGCGCAGACTCCCGGCCGCCCAGCGCTGCTCCGCTCGTTTATTGCTTGCTCAATTAATTCCTCACTGCCGGCAACGATCGGTGTGTATCGCTCTCTGCACACCTATAACAGAGGGAGCGGATGTAGAGAGAAACAGAACCGATGGGAACAGATGGACGGGGAAATAGAATGGAGGGAAGAGAGGTAGAGGGACATGGAAAGCAGGCGGAACAAATCAATACGGAAAGAGGAAGAAGAGGGAACAGACTAATAGGGAAATAGAAGAGGGAACAGATTGATAGGGAAATATCATTGAGGGAACGGATTAATAGTGAGAAGAGGGAAGTGATTAATAGAGAAATAGAAAGAAGAGGGAATAATTTAATGGATTTATAGAGAGAAGTTGGAACAGATTATTTGATTAATAAAGAGGGAACAGATTAATAGATAAATAAAATATTGGGCAGAGATGAAGAGAGGAATGGAATAGAGTAAACAGATAAATGGTGAAATCGTAGTGAGGGAACAGAAAAATAGAGAAAGAGATTAGTGAGGACAGATTAATAGAGAAATAAATTAGAGGGAAGAGTCTAGTAGAGAAATAGATTGGAGGGAACAGATAAATAGAGAAATAGAATGAAGAGGTAACGGGATGTTATGGTGTGGAATAGCAATGCCAGAAATCATAAAGCCACGCCACAGGGAAAGAAACAGAAAGAAGAGAGGAGAGATGAACAGAGAAATAGAATCGAGGGAACGGATTAAGGCAGAAATAGATTGAAGAGGGAATAATTTAATAGATTTATAGAGAGAAGTTGGAGCAGATTATTTGTTTTACAGAGAAAAGAGGGAAGAGACGAATAGAGAAATACTACATTGGGAACAGATGAACGGAGAAAGGGATTAGCGGGAACAGATAAAGAGAGAAATGGAAGAGCGGGTAGAGATAATTAGGGAAAGAGATCAGAGGGAATAGGTGAAGAGAGAAATAGCATAGAGGATACAGATTAATAGAGAAAAATAAGAACAGAATGAAAGGATTAATAGAGAGAAGAGGGTATAGATTAATAGAGAAATAAAACTGAGGGAAGAAATTAATAGGGAGAAGAGGGAACAGATCAACTGAGATATAGATCAGAGGGAACAGAGGAACAGAGAAATAGAATCGAGGGTGGAGATTAATAGAGACATAGAATTCAGGAAACAGATATAGGGAGAAATAGAAGAGAGGGAATAAATTAATAGAGAGAAGAGGGAACAGATAACGAGAGGAATGGAGAGAAGAGGGAAGAAACAAAGGGAGGAATAGAAGCGAGGGAAGAGATGAATAGTGAAACAGAATTGTGGGAACTGTTTCATAGAGAAATAGAAAAAAGAGAGAACAGATTCATACAGAAATAGGAAGAAAATAGAACAGATTTATAGAGAAAGAGAATCGAGGGGAGAATCTATAGGGAAATAGAAAGACGAGGGGACACATTAATTGGGACACCGAAAGAAGAGGGGACAGATAAATAGAGAAATAGAAGCGGGAAGGATTTAACAGATTCATAGAGATAAGAGGGAACAGATTGTTACATTTATTGATTATTGGGAACAGATGAACAGAGGAATGAATTCGAGGGCACGGATAAAAAGAGAAACACAACCGAGGGTAGAGATTAATGGAGGAAGAGAATTCAGGAAACAGATATGGAGAGAAATAGAATAGAGTAATAGAGAGAAGAGGGAAGAGATAACTAGAGGAAGAGAATGGAGAGAACAGGTGAACACAGCAATAGAAAGGAGAGGGAACTGTTTAACAGGGAAATAGAATCAAGAAAAAGGAACGGATTAATAGATAAATAAAATATTGGGCACAGATTAATAGAAGAATGGAATGGAGTAAACAGATAAAGAGTGAAACATTAGTGTGGACAGATTAATGGAGAAATAGATTAGAGGGAAGAGAGTAGAGGGAACAGAAAAATATATAAATATAATAACGGGAAATGATGAATAGATATCAAGAATAGCGGGAACAGATGACTAGGTAATCAGAATCGATGGGAATAGATGAATAGATAAGCAAAATCAATGGGAACAGATAGATAAAGGAAGAGAATCGAGGGAACGGATAAGGAGAGAAAGAGAAAGAAGAGGGAACGGGTAAAGAGAGAAAGGAAGAAGAGGGAACGGGGAAAGGGAGAAAAAGAATGGAGGGAAAAGATTAATATGGAAAGAGAAAGAAGAGGGAACAGGTGAATAGGGAAATAGTATAAGAGATACAGAGAAATGGGGACATAGGAGAATGGTAACAGAGAAATAGGGACATAGAATAGCGGGAACTGATAAAGAGGGGCACAGAAAGAAGAGGGAGCATGTAAATAGGGAAATAGAAAGAAGGGCGGATAGATGAAGTGAGAAATAAATTGTGGGAAGTGTTAAAAAAAGAAACAGAAGAGGGACTAAGCAGATTGATAGAGAGAGGAGGGAACAGATGAGAAGATAAACAGAATATTGCGAAGAGTTCCATAGAGGAATGGAATCGAGGGAGTGGAGAAATAGAGAGAGAACTGAGGCAAAGAATGTGCAGAGACATGGAATAGCGGGAACGCATAAGTAGAGAGAGAATGTTGCGGGGAGAGAGAAATAGAGAAACAGATTAGGGGAACAGATGAATAGAGAAACGGAATCGATGGGAAGAGAAAAATAGAAAAATATATTTAGGGAAAAGATGATTAGATCATCAGAATATATGGGAAGAGATGCATCGATAATCAGAATCAATGGGAACCGATGAATAAAGAAACAGAATCGAGGGAACAGGTAAGGAGAGAAAGAGAAGAGAGAAGAGAGAAAAAGAGAAATAGAATCAAGGAAAAGATGAATGTGGAAAGAGAAAGAAGAGGGAATGGGTAAATAGAGCAATGGAATAAAGAGGGAACGGGCAAATAGGGATACGGAAAGAAGAGGGAGTAAATTCATAGATTTATAGAGAGAAGGTGGAACAGAGAATCTGCTCCCTCTTCTCCCTCTTAATCCAATGGATAGATAAATAAAATATTGGGCACAGATTAATAAAGGAATGGAATCAAGGGCACGGATGAAAAGAGAAACAGAATAGCGGGAACTGATGAACGGAGAAACAGAACAAAGGGAACTGATGAACAGAGAAATAGATCAGAGGGAACAAATTAATGGGGAAAAGAGGGAACAGGGATATTAAGAAACAGAATCGAGGGAACAGACAGAAAGATCAATATAGTCGAGGGAACCCATAAATAGAGAAATAGAATCAAGGGAACTGATTTATAGAGTAATAGATATAAGAGGGATTAAACTAAAACATTTACAGTGAGAAAAGAGATTAATAGAGGAATGGAATACTGGGAACAGATTAATAGAGGACGTGAATCCAGGGAACGGATAAGTAGAGAAACAGAATAGCGGGAACAGATAAGTAGAGACAGAGAAAGAAGCGGGAAGGGACAGAGAAATAGATTAGCGGGAACACATTAATAGATATATTGATTAGCGGGAAGAGATGAAGAGAGAAATAGAATCGAGGGAACAGATAACTAGAGAAATAGATTGGAGGGAAGAGGTAAATAGGGACATAGAAAAGCGTAGGGAACAGAAAAAGAGAGAAAAAGAAAAACGGGAAGAGATAAAGAGAGAATCAGATGGAAGAGGGAGTAAATTAATAGGTTTATAGAGAGAAGTTGGATCAGATTATTTCAATTATAGAGAGAAGAGGGATCAGATTGATAGAGAGATAAAATAATGGGCACAGATGAATAGAGGAATGGAATAGAGTAAACAGATAAATAGTGAAATAGTATTGAGGGAACAGATAAATAGAGAAATAGAATATAGGGAACGGATAAACAAAGAAATAAAATCAATGGGAACGGATGTATATGGAAATAGATTCGAGGGGACAGAATAATAGTGAGAAGAGGGAGCCGACTAATAGAGAAATCGATCAGAGGGAACAGAATAAATGGAGAAATAGAATCGCAGGAACAGATATCAGAGAAATAGAACAGAGGGAAAAGATTAGTATGGAAAGAGAATAAAGAGGGAACTGATTAATAGAGAAATTGATTAAAGGAAATAGAATGAATAGAGAAATAGAATGGCAGGAACAGGGAGAAATAGAAAGAAGCGAGAACAGAATTACAGTGAAATAGTAATAAGAGAGAATGGATAACGAGAGAAAAAGAATCGAGGGAAAAGATTATTATGGAAAGAGAAAGAAGAGGGAACAGGTAAATAGAGAAACAGAATGGCAGGAACAGATAAATAGAGAAGTAGAAAGAAGCGAGAGTAATTTTATAAATTCATAGAGAAAAGTTGGAACAGATTATTAGATACATAGAGAGAGAAGGGGGAGCAGATTATTAGATAAATAGGATATTGGGAACAGATGAATGGAGGAATGAAATCGAGGGCACGGATAAATAGAGAAATAGAACCGAGGGTACAGATTAATGGAGGAATAGAATTCAGGACACAGATATACAGAGAAATAGAATATTGGGAACAGATGAATACAGGAATGGAAACGAGGGAACGGATAAGTAGAGAAAGAAGAGGGAACAGATGTATCGAGAAGTAGAAGAGGGACTAAATTAATTGGTTTATAGAGAGAAGTTGGAACAGATTAATAGATAAAAAAATATTGGGCACAAATGAATAGAGGAATGGAATCGAGGGAACAGATAAATAGAGAAATAGATTAGTGGGGACAGATTAATAGAGAATAGAACAGAGGGAACAGATGATTAGATAATCAGAATTGATGGGAACAGTTGAATAGAGAAACAGAATGAAGAGGTGTCATGGCTTTGTGATTTCTGGCCTTGGTATTCCACACCATAGCATCCCGTAGTGCACTCAGAGCGAAAGAGTCAATGCTGCAGCTCCGTGGATCACTGATAGTTCCGGGTGTACCTGTCTCAGAAGAGAAGAAGAACTCCATCCCCCAGAGCATCGCTGCAGGGGACCCAGGAAAGGGGAAGGGGGAAAGGGAGATGGGCCTAGGAACAAGACAGCGGCAACGATCCGAGGAGGAAAGCTGATGGACTAAAGAAGACCTCGGAAAGCAAAGTAACACGAGAGAATCCAATCTCATCGGAATTGAGGCTAACGAAGGAAATGAGATGAGCAAGAGAGAGCGTCGGATAAAGCGAAGGCCTGACGCTAACGCTGAAGGCGAGTCCTCTGGGGAATGGAGTTGTTCTTCTCTTCTGAGACAGGTACACCCGGAGTTATCGGTGATCCATGGAGCTGGAGCACTAATTCTTTCACTCTGAGTGCACTACGGGATGTTATGGTGTGGAATAGCAAGGCCAGAAATCATAAAGCCACGCCACAGGTAAAGAAAGAAACAGAAAGAAGAGAGGAGAGATGAACAGAGAAATAGAATCGAGGGAACTGATTAAGGCAGAAATAGATTGAAGAGGGAATAATTTAATAGATTTATAGAGAGAAGTTGGAACAGAGAAATGGAAGAATGGAATTGGGGGAACGGATAAATAGAGGAATGGAATGGAGAGCACGGATAAGCAGAGAAATATAACAGAGGGAACAGATAAACAGAGAAATAGAATCGAGAGCACAGAAAAATAAGGAAATAGAAAGAAGAGGGTAGAGACTTACAGGGAAATAGATGAGAGGGCAGAGATTAATAGAGAAATAGATCAGTGGAAATAGATTAATAGGGAGTAGAGGGCACAGATACACAGAGAAATGGAATCGAGGGAACGGATAAAGAGAGAATTGGAAGAGAGGGAACGGATAAGCACCGATATAGAAAGAAGAGGGAACAGATAAATAGAGAAACAGAAAGAAGAGAGAAAAAATTTATGGAGAAAAAGAATTGAGGGAAATTATGTATATGGAAAGAGAAATAAGAGGGAACAGATAAATAGAGAAATCGTATAAAGAGGGAAGTGGTAAACAGAGCAAAAAATAAAGGGGGAACGGGTAAACAGAAAAAGAGAAAAAAGAGGGAACAGTTGTATAGGGACATAGAAAGCAGAGGGAAGAGATGTATAGGGACATACATAGAAAGCAGAGGGAGGAGATAAAGAGAGAAACAGAAAAGCAGGAAGAGATAAATGGAGAAATAGAAGAGGGAGTAAATTAATAGATTTATAGAGAGATGTTGGAACAGATTATATAATTAATAGAGAGAAGAGGGAACATTAATAGATAAATAAAATAATAATAGAGATTAGAGGGAACAGAAAAATAGACAAATATAATAGCGGGAAATGATGAATAGATTTATAAATTAGCAGGAACAGATGATTAGATAATCAGAATGGATGGGAATAGACGAAAAGATAATCAAAATCAATGGGAACACATAGATAGAGAAAGAAAATCGAGGGAACAGATAAGGAGAGAAAGAGGATGAAGAGGGAATGGGTAACGGGAGAAAGAGAATCGAGGGAGAAGATTAGTATGGAAAGAGAAAGAAGAGGGAACAGGTGAATAGGGAAATAGTATAAGAGATACAGAGAAATGGGGACATAGGAGAATGGTAACAGAGAAATAGGGACATAGAATAGCGGGAACTGATAAAGAGGGACACAGAAAGAAGAGGGAACTGATAAATAGGGAAACAGAAGAGCGGGAAGAGGTTAACTGAGAAATAGAATGGAGGGAATTAATAGTGAGAAAAGGGAACAGATAAATTGAGAAATCTCTTAGAGGGGATAGGTAACTACAGAAATAGAAAGAAGAGAGAACAGATCAATAGAGAAATTGATTAGAGGGAACAGAATGAACGGAGAAATAGAATCGTGGGAACAGGTAAAGAGAGAAATAGAATCGAGGGAAAAGAATAATAGGAAAGAGAAAGAAGAGGGAACAGAAAAAAGAGAAATTGTATAGGGGAAAGAGATAAACAGAAAAATGGTATAGGGGAAACAGATGTATAGGGACATAGAAGAGCAGGAACAGATGTATGGGGACGTAGAAAGAAGAGGGAACTGTTAAACAGGGAAATAGAAAGAAGAGGGAGGAGATAAAAGAAACAGAAGAGTGGAAAGAGATAAAGAGAAATAGAAGAGGGAGTAAATTAATGGATTTATAGAGAGATGTTGGAACAGATTATTTGATTGATAGAGAGAAAAGGGAACGGATTAACAAAGAAAATATCGGGCACAGATGAATAGAGGAATGGAATAAACAGATAAATAGTGACATAGTATTGAGGGAACTGATAAATAGAGAAACTAATTAGAGAGAACAGATACAGAGAGAAATAGAAACAGATAAACAGAGAAACAGAATAGCAGGAAGAGACAAATAGATGAAGAGAAATAAGAGGGAACAGATCAATTGAGAAGTAGAATATCGGGAACAGAAAAATTGAGAAATAGAATAACGGAACAGAAAAACTGAGAAATAGATAGAAGAGGGAACAGGTAAAGAGAGAAAAAGGATGGCAGGAACAGATCTATAGCAAAATAGGATAGCGGGAATAGGAAAATAGAGAAACAGAAAGAAGAGGGCACAGATCAATAGAGAAATAGAACTGAGGGGACTGATTAATAGTGAGAAGAGGGAACAGAATAAGAGAGAAATAGAACCGAGGGAAATGATTAATATGGAAATAGAAAGAAGTGGAAACAGATAAATAGAGAAGTAGAAAGAACCAGCAATAATTTCATAGATTTATAGGGAGAAGCAGGAACAGATTATTAGATAAATGGGATATTGGGAACAGATGAATAGAGGAATGGAATCGAGGGCACGGATAAATAGAGAAATAGAATAGAGGGTAGAGATTAATGGAGGAATAGAATTCAGGACACTGATATATAGAGAAATAGAATAGAGGGAATAAATTAATAGTGAGAAGAGGGAACAGATTAATAGGGAAATAGAATAGAGGGAATAGATCAATAGGGAGAAGAGGGAACATAAAAAAAGAGAATCGAAAGAACAGATAAATAGAGAAAGAGGATTGAAGTAAAAGATAATTAGAGAAATAGAATAGCGGGAACTGATAAAGAGAGAAACAGAATCGTTGAAAAGATGAAGATGGAAAGAGAAAGAAGAGGGAACACATAGAAAGGGAAATAGAATCGAGGGAACAGATAAATAGAGAAACAGTACGGGGAAAAAGATAAATAGAGAAAAAGAATAGCGGGAAGATATCAACTGAGAAACAGAATCAAGGGCACGGGAAAATAAAGAAATAGTATTGAGGGCACAGAAAAATAAGGAAATAGAAAGAAGAGGATACAGACCTATAGGGAAATAGATTAAAGGGCACAGATTGATAGAGAAATAGATCAGGGGAAATAGATAAAGAAAGAAACAGATTAGCAGGAGCAGATTAATGGAGAAATAGAATAGCCAGAACAGATTAATAGAGAAAAAGTCTAGAGGGAATAGATAAACGGAGAATTGGAAGAGTGGGAACAGATGAACGAAAAATTAAAATGGCATAAATACGGAAAAAGATCAAAGGGAAGAGGTTAAGAGAGAAATAGCATAGAGGATACAGATTAATAGAGAAAAATAAGAAGAGAATGAAAGGATTAATAGAGAGAAGAGGGTATAGATTAATAGAGAAATAAAATTGAGGGAATAAATTGATAGGGAGAAGAGGGAAGAGGTAAAGAGAGAAATGGAGGGAAGCAAGAAGAGACAAAGGGAGGAATAGATTCGAGGGAAGAGATCCATAGAGAAATGGAATGGAGGGAAGAGATGAAGAGATGTAGGATCGAATAGGACTGAGGGCCGGAGGTTGGGGTGGGACAGCGAGGAGTTAGGGCCAGAGATTGGGGAGGAACAGCGAGGATTTGGACGGAGCAATTGTCTGTGCAGCGTCCAGCAGCTGAGACCAAATCCATGGAGCACTCTTAGTCCTACCTGACCCCGAACATGCACAGCTCCGCCGGTCCCGATGGATGCAGCACGGAGTGCCGAGGGAATTCTCCGTTGCGCTCAGCAGGCCGCTCTGTGCAAGAGCTGAGACGGCGTGGCGGCCAGCGCACGGCCACGGGAAGCAGGAGAGAAGAAAAAAAATACTTGAACCCAAAATATGCCTCCAAAAAAACCCAAAAAAACTCCCCCAAAAATGCCAAAAAAATCCACCAAAACTATCCCCCCAAAATATCCAAAAAAAAAAAAAAAAAACAAATGAAAAAAAATCCGAAAAAAAAGAAACAAATTCTCCTCCAAAAAATCCCCCTCCCAAAAAAAAAAAAATTCCCACAAAAAAATCTCCAAAAAAATCCCCCTAAAAATCCCCCAAAAGCTACAAAGAATTCCCCAAAAAATCCCCCAAACTGTTGCAGCGCTGTGGGGCAATGCTATAGGGAGGGCAGCGGCGCTATGGGGCCGCGCTTTTGAAGCCCTCCCCGCTCCGCCCCCGCAATCAGCCGCCACTAATGAATTAATTAAGCCGCAATTAATTTATTAAGCCGCCCTGTAAAGGGCGCATGCACAGAGATACATAGTGACACATAGAGATGCATAGACAGTGACACAGCGACACCCTGTGGTGATATACGGGTACTGCACCTCCGTAGCGATACATAGCGACCCCATAGAGACACATAGAGACAGCGACACACAGTGGTGGATATGGGTACTGCAACGCCATAGCGCCGCCTTGTGGCCGTATAGAAATACTGCACCTCCAGAGCGATACATAGCGACCCCATAGAGACCCCAAAATAGACCCCAAGAACGACGACCCCAGAAGAGATATTGGGCACAGATGAACAGAGGAATGGAAGGGAGTAAACTGATAAAGAGTGAAATAGTATGGAGGGAACAGATGAATAGAGAAATAGATTAGTGGGGACAGATTAATAGAGAAATAGATATAAGAGGGAATAAAGTAATAAATTCATGGAGAGAAGAGGAAGCAGATTAGAAGAGGAATGGAATGGAGGGAATGGATTAAAAGAGAAACAGAACAGTGGGAACTGATTAACGGAGAAATAGATCAGATGGAACAGGTGAACAGAGAAACAGAACAGAGGGAAATAATAAATAGTGAGAAGAGGGATCGGATGAAGAGAAACAGAACGGAGGGAACAGTTACATAGACAAATAGAACGGAGGGAAATGATTAAGGGAGAAATAGAATAAAGGGGAAAGATTAAGAGAGAAATAAAATTGAGGGAAGAAATTACTAGGGAGAAGAGAGGAAGGGAGGAATAGAAACGAGGGAACGCGTTTGTCGAGAAATAGAACAGAGGGAACGGGTAAATAGAGAAATAGAAAGCAGGCAGAACAGATAAATAAAGAAGGAGAATATCGGGAATGCAAAAATAGAGAAAGAAAATCCAGGGAAGAAATAAACAGAAATAGGAGACAGAAAAAAATAAACAAAGAAATAGAAATATGAGGGTACAAATAAATGGAGGAATAGCATTGATGGAAGAGATTGATAGAGAGAAGAGGGAATATATGAACAGAGAAATGGAATGGGGGGAATGGATTTATAGGGAGGAGACGGAAAAGATAAATAGAGAAATAGAATATGGGGAAGAGAGAAACGGATAGAAGAGGGAACAGATAACGAGAGGAATAGAATGGAGGGAACACAAAGAGAAAACACAGAATGGAGGGAAGAGGAAAACAGAGACATAGAAAGGAGAGGGAACTGTTGAACAGAGAAATAGAATCCAGGGCACTGAGAGAGAAATGGAATAGAGAGAACTGATAAAGAAAGAGATAGAATCGACGGAACAGATAAAGAGAGAAATGTCAAGTAGAGGGAAGAGAGTGATAGGAAAAAAATAAGAAGAGGGAAGAGAGAAATAGAGTAATAGAATAAAGAGGGAACTGGTAAATAGAGAAAGAGAATAAAGAAGGAATAAGTAAAGAGAGCAACAGAGCAGCTGGAGCAGATAAACAGAGAGGAAGAAAGAATAATTTCATAGATTTATAGAGAGAAGTTGGAAGGGATTATTAGATAAATGGGATATTGGGAACAGAAGAACAGACGGATGGCATCGAGGGAGCGGATAAACAGAGAAATAGGATTGAGGGGACAGATAAATAGAGAGAGAGAGTACTGAGGCAAAGGATAAGTAGAGAAATAGAATAGCGGGAAGGGATAAGTAGAGATGGAGAATGTTGCGGGAAGAGATAAATGGAGAAATAGATTAGCGGGAACAGATGAATAGATCTATTGATTAGCGGGAAGAGATGAATAGAGAGATAGAACCGATGGGAACGGATGCACAGCGTAAAAGAATCAATGAGAACAGTTGTATAGGGAAACAGAATGGAGGGAAAAGATGTATAGGGATTAAAATCGAGGGAACAGATGAATACTGAGAAGAGGGAACAGATAAACAGAGCAATGGAACCGAGGGAGCAGATCGATAGCGAGAGGAGGGGTTATAGGCGTGAAGAACGATACACACCGATCGCTGCCAATAGTAAGGAATTTATTGAGCAAGCAATAAAGGAGCGGAGCAGCGCTGGGCGGCCGGGAGTCTGCGCTCCACCAGAGGAGCCCACCCCTCTTCTTATCGGCTCTTATCTCTATATTCGTGGTTCTCTTTCCTTCCTGGGCTGCGCCGGCTGCTAGTTGGGAGCCGTTCTCTGCCTCCTCGCAGAGAATAGATGAAGGCTGCCGTCCTCTTCAGCTCCGATCGCGTGCGCTCAAGAGGAGATTTGCACTTCTTTTCCTTCTCCGGTTCCTCAGAAGGTCGCTGCTATGTTATGTTCATTGCCCAGGTGTCAGAACTAAGCGCTGTGGCTCCGATTTCCAAAACCATCTCTCCATCCACTTTCAGACTTCTACCGACCACACAGTTCTAAGAAAAATACGCACTGAAAAACACTGCCCCATCCATCTCGAGTCGGTTTGATGAACGGGAATAGAAAGCACAGACCTCGTTTCCTATCACAATCCCCCCTTTTCCTTTGATCACCTCGTTCATCAAACCGTATCACCGCACCCTGGGCTAAAAGGTGACCTTTTCCTTCCAGTTGTTTCCGACAGTGTTTGCTGGTTCCCGTTATCCGGTGGAGCGCAGACTCCCGGCCGCCCAGCGCTGCTCCGCTCGTTTATTGCTTGCTCAATTAATTCCTCACTGCCGGCAACGATCGGTGTGTATCGCTCTCTGCACACCTATAAGAGAGGGAGCGGATGTAGAGAGAAACAGAACCGATGGGAACAGATGGACGGGGAAATAGAATCGAGGGGAGAGAGGTAGAGGGACATGGAAAGCAGGCGGAACAAATAAATACAGAAAGAGGAAGATGCGGGAACAGAGTAATAGGGAAATAGAAGAGGGAACAGATTGATAGGGAAATATCATTGAGGGAACGGATTAATAGTGAGAAGAGGGAAGTGATTAATAGAGAAACAGAAAGAAGAGGGAATCATTTAATGGATTCATGGAGAGAAGTTGGAACAGATTATTTGATGAATAGAGAGAAGAGGGAACAGATTAATAGATAAATAAAATATCGGGCAGAGATGAAGAGAGGAATGGAATAGAGTAAACAGATAAAGAGTGAAATCGTATTGAGGGAACAGATAAATAGAGAAAGAGATTAGTGGGGACAGATTAATAGAGAAATAAATTAGAGGGAAGAGTCTAGTAGAGAAATAGATTGGAGGGAACAGGTAAATAGAGAAACAGAATGAAGAGGTAACGGGATGTTATGGTGTGGAATAGCAATGCCAGAAATCATAAAGCCACGCCACAGGTAAAGAAAGAAACAGAAAGAAGAGAGGAGAGATGAACAGAGAAATAGAATCGAGGGAACTGATTAAGGCAGAAATAGATAGAAGAAGGAATGATTTAATAGATTTATAGAGAGAAGTTGGAACAGATTATTTGTCTGATAGAGAAAAGAGGGAAGAGATGAATAGAGAAATACTACATTGGGAACAGATGAACGGAGAAAGGGATTAGCGGGAACAGATAAAGAGAGAAACGGAAGAGCGGGTAGAGATAATTAGGGAAATAGATAGGAGGGAATAGGTGAAGAGAGAAATAGCATAGAGGATAGAGATTAATAGAGAAAAATAAGAAGAGAATGAAGGGATTAATAGAGAGAAGAGGGTATAGATTAATAGAGAAATAAAATTGAGGGAATAAATTGATAGGGAGAAGAGGGAACAGATCAACTGAGATATAGATTAGAGGGAACAGAGGAACAGAGAAATAGAATCGAGGGTGGAGATTAATAGAGACATAGAATTCAGGAAACAAATATAGAGGAATAGAATAGAGGGAATAAATTAATAGATTGAAGAGAGAAGAGGTAACGAGAGGAATAGAGAGAAGAGGGAAGAAACAAAGGGAGGAATAGAAGCGAGGGAAGAGATGAATAGTGAAACAGAATTGTGGGAACTGTTTCATAGAGAAATAGAAAAAAGAGAGAACAGATTCATAGAGAAATAGGAAGAAGATAGAACGGATTTATAGAGAAAGAGAATCGAGGGGAGAATCTATAGGGAAATAGAAAGACGAGGGGACACATTAGTTGGGACACAGAAAGAAGAGGGGACAGATAAATAGAGAAATAGAAGCGGGAAGAATTTAACAGATTCATAGAGATAAGAGGGGACAGATGATTACATTTATAGATTATTGGGAACAGATGAATAGAGGAATGAATTCGAGGGCACGGATAAAAAGAGAAACACAACCGAGGGTAGAGATTAATGGAGGAAGAGAATTCAGGAAACAGATATAGAGAGAAATAGAATAGAGTAATAGAGAGAAGAGGGAAGAGATAACTAGAGGAAGAGAATGGAGAGAACAGGTGAACACAGCAATAGAAAGGAGAGGGAACTGTTTAACAGGGAAATAGAATCAAGAAAAAGGAACGGATTAATAGATAAATAAAATATTGGGCACAGATTAATAGAAGAATGGAATGGAGTAAACAGATAAAGAGTGAAACATTAGTGTGGACAGATTAATGGAGAAATAGATTAGAGGGAAGAGAGTAGAGGGAACAGAAAAATATATAAATATAATAACGGGAAATGATGAATAGATATCTAGAATAGCGGGAACAGATGATTAGGTAATCAGAATCGATGGGAATAGATGAATAGATAATCAAAATCAATGGGAACAGATAGATAAAGGAAAAGAATCGAGGGAACGGATAAGGAGAGAAAGAGAAAGAAGAGGGAACGGGTAAAGAGAGAAAGGAAGAAGAGGGAATGGGGAAAGGGAGAAAAAGAATGGAGGGAAAAGGTTAATATGGAAAGAGAAAGAAGAGGGAACAGGTGAATAGGGAAATAGTATAAGAGATACAGAGAAATGGGGACATAGGAGAATGGTAACAGAGAAATAGGGACATAGAATAGCGGGAACTGATAAAGAGGGACACAGAAAGAAGAGGGAGCATGTAAATAGGGAAATAGAAAGAAGGGCGGATAGATGAAGTGAGAAATAAATTGTGGGAAGTGTTAAAAAAAGAAACAGAAGAGGGACTAAACAGATTGATAGAGAGAGGAGGGAACAGATGAGAAGATAAACAGAATATTGCGAAGAGTTCCATAGAGGAATGGAATCGAGGGAGTGGAGAAATAGAGAGAGAACTGAGGCAAAGAATGTGCAGAGACATGGAATAGCGGGAACGCATAAGTAGAGAGAGAATGTTGCGGGGAGAGAGAAATAGAGAAACAGATTAGGGGAACAGATGAATAGAGAAACGGAATCGATGGGAAGAGAAAAATAGAAAAATATATTAGCAGGAAAAGATGATTAGATAATCAGAATATATGGGAATAGATGCATCGATAATCAGAATCAATGGGAACCGATGAATAAAGAAACAGAATCGAGGGAACAGGTAAGGAGAGAAAGAGAAGAGAGAAGAGAGAACAAGAGAAATAGAATCAAGGAAAAGATGAATGTGGAAAGAGAAAGAAGAGGGAATGGGTAAATAGAGCAATGGAATAAAGAGGGAACGGGCAAATAGGGATACGGAAAGAAGAGGGAGTACATTCATAGATTTATAGAGAGAAGGTGGAACAGAGAATCTGCTCCCTCTTCTCCCTCTTAATCCAATGAATAGATAAATAAAATATTGGGCACAGATTAATAAAGGAATGGAATCAAGGGCACGGATGAAAAAAGAAACAGAATAGCGGGAACTGATGAACAGAGAAACAGAACAAAGGGAACTGATGAACAGAGAAATAGATCAGAGGGAACAAATTAATGGGGAAAAGAGGGAACAGGGATATTAAGAAACAGAATCGAGGGAACAGACAGAAAGATCAATATAGTCGAGGGAACCCATAAATAGAGAAATAGAATCAAGGGAACTGATTTATAGAGTAATAGATATAAGAGGGATTAAACTAAAACATTTACAGTGAGAAAAGAGATTAATAGAGGAATGGAATACTGGGAACAGATTAATAGAGGACGTGAATCCAGGGAACGGATAAGTAGAGAAACAGAATAGCGGGAACGGATAAGGAGAGACAGAGAAAGAAGCGGGAAGGGACAGAGAAATAGATTAGCGGGAACACATTAATAGATATATTGATTAGCGGGAAGAGATGGAGAGAGAAATAGAATCGAGGGAACAGATAACTAGAGAAATAGATCGGAGGGAAGAGGTAAATAGGGACATAGAAAAGTGTAGGGAACAGAAAAAGGGAGAAAAAGAAAAACGGGAAGAGATAAAGAGAGAATCAGATGGAAGAGGGAGTAAATTAATAGGTTTATAGAGAGAAGTTGGATCAGATTATTTCAATAATAGAGAGAAGAGGGATCAGATTGATAGAGAGATAACATAATGGGCAGGGATGAATAGAGGAATGGAATAGAGTAAACAGATAAATAGTGAAATAGTATTGAGGGAACAGATAAATAGAGAAAGAGAATATAGGGAACGGATAAATAGAGAAATAAAACAGAGGGAAGAGATTAACAGAGGAATGGAACAGAGGGAACAGATTATATGAGAATTAGAATGGAGGGAACAAATTAATAGTGAGAAGAGGGAAGAGGTAATGAGAGGAACAGAATGGAGGGAACACAAAGAGAAAAAAATACAATGGAGAGAACAGGCAAACAGAGAAATAGAGAAGTAGATTAGTGCGGACAGATTAATAGAGAAATAGATTGGAGGGAACAGGGAAAAAAAAAGAAAAAATATAATAGCAGGAAAAGATGAATAGATACATAGATTAGTGGGAACAGATGATTAGATAATCAGAATCGATGGGACGAGATGAATAGATAATCAAAATCAATGGGAACTGATGAAAAGAGAAATGGAATTGAGGGAATAGATAAAGAGAGAAATATAAAGAAGAGATTACAGATTTATGGTGAAATAGTAAAAAGAGAGAACAGAAATAGAACCAAGGGAAAAGATTAATATGGAAAGAGAAAGAAGCGGGGACAGATAAATAGAGAAACAGAATAAAGAGGGAAGAGGTAAACAGAAAAACAGTATGAAGTGGGAAAAGGTAAATAGAGCAGTAGAATAAAGAGGGAACACTTGTATAGGGACACAGAGTAGCGGGAAGAAATGAACGGGGACAAAGACTAGCGGGAACAGATGAACAGTGAAATAGAACAGAGGGAATAACATAATAGTGAGACGAGGGAACAGACTAATAGAGAAATAAATCATGGGGAACACAAAGAGAGAAATAGAATCGAGGGAAAAGATAGACGGAGAAATAGAAAGAAGAGGGAAGAGAATTATTATAGTGAAAGAAGAGAAGAGAGGACATATAAAGAGAGAAATAGAAAGAAGAGAGATCAGATGAAGAGAGAAATAGCATAGAGGATACAGATTAATAGAGAAAAATAAGAATAGAATGAAAGGATTAATAGAGAGAAGAGGGTATAGATTAATAGAGAAATAAAATTGAAGGAATAAATTAATAGAGAGCAGAGGGAAGAGGTAAAGAGAGAAATGGAGAGAAGCAAGAAGAGATGAAGGGAGGAATAGAATCGAGGGAAGAGATCCATAGAGAAATAGAATGGAGGGAAGAGATGAAGAGACGTAGGATCGAATAGGACTGAGGGCCGGAGGTTGGGGTGGGACAGCGAGGAGTTAGGGCCAGAGATTGGGGAGGAACAGCGAGGATTTGGACGGAGCAATTGTCTGTGCAGCGTCCAGCAGCTGAGACCAAATCCATGGAGCACTCTTAGTCCTACCTGACCCCGAACATGCACAGCTCCGCCGGTCCCGATGGATGCAGCACGGAGTGCCGAGGGAATTCTCCGTTGCGCTCAGCAGGCCGCTCTGGGCAAGAGCTGAGACGGCGTGGCGGCCAGCGCACGGCCACGGGAAGCAGGAGAGAAGAAAAAAAATACGTGAACCCAAAAAATGCCTCCAAAAAAACCCCAAAAACTCCCCCAAAAATGCCAAAAAAATCCACCAAAACTATCCCCCCAAAATATCCAAAAAAAAAAAAAAAAAAAGAAAAGAAAAAAAACGAAAAAAAATCCGAAAAAAAAGAAACAAATTCTCCTCCAAAAAATCCCCCTCCCAAAAAAAAAAAAAAAAAAAAAAATTCCCACAAAAAAATCTCCCAAAAAAATCCCCCTAAAAATCCCCCAAAAGCTACAAAGAATTCCCCAAAAAATCCCCCAAACTGTTGCAGTGCTGTGGGGCAATGCTATAGGGAGGGCAGCGGCGCTATGGGGCCGCGCTTTTGAAGCCCTCCCCGCTCCGCCCCCGCAATCAGCCGCCACTAATGAATTAATTAAGCCGCAATTAATTTATTAAGCCGCCCTGTAAAGGGCGCATGCACAGAGATACATAGTGACACATAGAGATGCATAGACAGTGACACAGCGACACCCTGTGGTGATATACGGGTACTGCACCTCCGTAGCGATACATAGCGACCCCATAGAGACACAGAGACAGCGACACACAGTGGTGGATATGGGTACTGCAACGCCATAGCGCCGCCTTGTGGCCGTATAGAAATACTGCACCTCCAAAGCGATACATAGCGACCCCATAGCGACGACCCCAAAAGAGATATTGGGCACAGATAAATAAATAGAGGAATGGGATAAAGTATACAGATAAATAGTGAAATTGTATTGAGGGAACAGATAAATAGACAATAGATTGGTGGGGACAGATTCATAGAGAAATAGATTGGAGGGAACAGAGGAATAGAGAAATAGAATCGAGGGAACAGATCAGTGAGAAGTAGTATAGGGGGAACACATTCATAGAGAAATAGAATGGACGGAACAGAGAGAAAAAGAGCTGAGGGAACGTAAATAGAGAAATAGAAGGAAGAGGGGACAGAAACAGAGACATAGAATAGCGGGAAGTAAAGAAATAGAATAGTGGGAATAAAAAATAGAGAAATAAAGTGGAGGGAACGTATAAAAAGTGATATAGAATAGAGGGAAAAGAATGATAGAGAGAAGAGGTAATATATAAATAGAGAAATTGAATAGAGGGAAGAGATGAATAGAGAAATGGAACAGAGGGAATAGAATAAGAGATAAATAGAACAGAGCGAACAGGTTTAGAGGGAAATAGATTAGAGGGTACAGATTAAGAGAGAAAGGGAATAGAGGGAATAGATTAATAAAGAGAAGAGGGAACAGAGGAATAGAGACATAGAAGAGGGAACTGATTAATGTGGAAATAGAAGCGGGAATAATTCCATAGTTATAGAGTGGAGTTGGAACAGAGTTTGAGATTTGTAGAGAGAACAGGGGACATATGATTAAATTGATAGCGGGAACAGATAAAAGTAGATAAATAGAATATTGGGAACAGACTAATAGAGGAATGGAATCGAAGGAACGGATAAATAGAGGAATGGAACAGCGGAACGGATCAGGAGAGGAATAGAAAGAACAGGGAATGGATTGATAGAGAAATAGAATGGATGGGATCAGATGTATACGGAAAGAGAACCGAGGGAACGGATCAACAGGGACATGGATGAGAGGGAACAGATTAATAGTGAGAAGAGGGGAAAGAATAAGAGAGAAATAGATTCGAGGGAATTGATTACTATGGAAATAGAAAGAAGCGGGAACGGATAAATAGAGAAGGAGAAAGAAGTGGGAATCATGTAATAGATTTATAAAGAGAAGAGTGAAGAGATGAATAAAGAAATAGAAAGAAGAAGGTAGAGTTTCATCGAGAAATAGAATCGAGAGTACAGGAAAACAGAGAAATAGAAGAGTGGGAACAGAGAAATAAAAGAAATAACGAGAGGAACAGATAACGAGAGGAACAGAATGGAGGGAATAGATCAATAGAGAAATACAATAGAGGGAACAGATTCACGGTGCGAAGAGGGAACAGAGAAACAGAGAAATGGAATCGAGGGAACAGATTAAAAGTTAGAAGAGGCAACATTAATAGAGAAATAGAACAGAGGAAACAGATTAAAAGAAAGAAGAGGGAAAATATGAATAGAGATATGGAAGAGAGGGAACAGATTTATAGGGAGTAGACGGAAAAGATAAAAAGAGAAATAGAATAGCGGGAGCAGAAAAATAGATGAAAGAGGGAACATGTAAATAGAGAAATAGAAAGAAGAGAGAACAGAAGTGGGGATATATTAATAGAGAAATGGAATAGAGGGAAAAGATTTATAGGATGTAGACAGAAAAGATAAATAGCAAAGCAGAATAGTGGGAAGAGATTAATAGAGAAAGAGAAAAAAGAGAGAACAGATAAATAGTGAAATAGAATCGAGGGGACAGATAAACAGAGAAATGGAAAGATGAGGGTACATATAAATAGAGAATTAGATTAGAGGGAGCAGAAAAATAGAGGAATAGAATAAAGGGAATAGATTAACAGGGAGAAGAGGGAACGGATAAATAGAGAAATAGAAAGAGGAGGGAATTATATAATGGATTTATAGAGAGAAGAGGGAACAGATTATTATTAACAGATAAACGGAGGAATGGAGTCACGGAAACAGAGAAATGGAGAAACAGAACAGAGGGAATAGAATAATAGGGAGAAGAAGGAATGGATAAACACAGAAATGGAATCGAGGGAACAGATAAAGAGAGAAACGGAAGAGCAGAAAGAGATAAATAGAGAAATGGATAGAAGAGGGAATAACTTAATAGAGTTATAGAAAGAAGCTGGAACAGATTATTTGATTAATAGAGAAGAGGGAACAGATCAATAGATAAATAAAATACTGGGCATAGATAAATAGAAGAATGGAATAGAGTAAACAGATAAATAGTGAAACACAGTGACCCCATAGAGACACAGCGACACCCCGTGGTGGATATGGGTACTGCAACGCCATAGCGCCGCCTTGTGGCCGTATAGAAATACTGCACCTCCAGAGCGATACATAGCGACCCCATAGAGACCACAAAATTGACCCCAAGAACGACGACCCCAGAAGAGATATTGGGCACAGATGAACAGAGGAATGGAATAGAGCAAACTGATAAAGAGTGAAATAGTATTGAGGGAACAGATGAATAGAGAAATAGATTAGTGGGGACAGATTAATGGAGAAATAGATATAAGAGGGAATAAATAATAATGTTATAGAAAGAAGAGGTAACAGATTAGAAGAGGAATGGAAGTGAGGGAATGGATTAAAAGAGAAACAGAACAGTGGGAACTGATTAACAGAGAAATAGATCAGATGGAACAGGTGAACAGAGAAACAGAACAGAGGGAAATAATAAATAGTGAGAAGAGGGATCGGATGAAGAGAAACAGAACGGAGGGAACAGTTACAGAGACAAATAGAACGGAGGGAAATGATTAAGGGAGAAATAGAATAAAGGGGAAAGATTAATAGAGAAATAAAATTGAGGGAAGAAATTACTAGGGAGAAGAGATGAAGGGAGGAATAGAAACGAGGGAACGCGTTCGTCGAGAAATAGAACAGCGGGAACGGGTAAATAGAGAAATAGAAAGCAGGCAGAGCAGATAAATAAAGAAGGAGAATATCGGGAATGCAAAAATAGAGAAAGAAAATCCAGGGAAGAAATAAACAGAAATAGGAGACAGAAAAAAATAAATAGAGAAATAGAAATATGAGGGTACAAATAAATAGAGGAATAGCATTGATGGAAGAGATTGATAGAGAGAAGAGGGAATATATGAACAGAGAAATGGAATTGGGGGAATGGATTTATAGGGAGGAGACGGAAAAGATAAATAGAGAAATAGAATATGGGGAAGAGAGAAATGGATAGAAGAGGGAACAGATAACGAGAGGAATAGAATGGAGGGAACGCAAAGAGAAAACACAGAATGGAGGGAACGTGAAAACAGAGACATAGAAAGGAGAGGGAACTGTTGAACAGAGAAATAGAATCCAGGGCACTGAGAGAGAAATGGAATAGAGAGAACGGATAAAGAAAGAGATAGAAGCGATGGAACAGATAAAGAGAGAAATGTCAAGCAGAGGGAAGAGACTGATAGGAAAAAAATAAGAGGGAAGAGAGAAATAGAGTAATAGAATAAAGAGGGAACTGGTAAATAGAGAAAGAGAATAAAGAAGGAATAAGTAAAGAGAGCAATAGAGCAGCTGGAGCAGACAAACAGAGAGGAAGAAAGAATAATTTAATAGATTTATAGAGAGAAGTTGGAACGGATTATTAGATAAATGGGATATTGGGAACAGATGAACAGACAGATGGCATCGAGGGAGCGGATAAATAGAGAAATAGTATTGAGGGAACAGATAAATAGAGAGAGAGCACTGAGGCAAAGGATAAGTAGAGAAATAGAATAGCGGGAAGGGATAAGTAGAGATGGAGAACGTTGCGGGAAGAGATAAATGGAGAAACAGATTAGCGGGAACAGATGAATAGATCTATTGATTAGCGGGAAGAGATGGATAGAGAGATAGAACCGATGGGAACGGATGCACAGCGTAAAAGAATCAATGAGAACAGTTGTATAGGGAAACAGAATCGAGGGAAAAGATGTATAGGGATTAAAATCGAGGGAACAGATGAATACTGAGAAGAGGGAACAGATAAACAGAGCAATGGAACCGAGGGAGCAGATCGATAGCGAGAGGAGGGGTTATAGGCGTGAAGAACGATACACACCGATCGCTGCCAATAGTAAGGAATTTATTGAGCAAGCAATAAAGGAGCGGAGCAGCGCTGGGCGGCCGGGAGTCTGCGCTCCACCAGAGGAGCCGACCCCTCTTCTTATCGGCTCTTATCTCTACATTCGTGGTTCTCTTTCCTTCCTGGGCTGCGCCGGCTGCTATTTGGGAGCCGTTCTCTGCCTCCTCGCAGAGAAGAGATGAAGGCTGCGGTCCTCTTCAGCTCCGATCGCGTGCGCTCAAGAGGAGATTTCCACTTCTTTTCCTTCGGCGGTTCCTCAGAAGGTCGCTGCTATATTATGTTCATTGCCCAGGTGTCAGAACTAAGCGCTGTGGCTCCGATTTCCAAAACCATTTCTCCATCCACTTTCAGACTTCTACCAACGACACAGTTCTAAGAAAAATAAGCGCTGCCAAACACTGCCCCATCCATCTCGAGTCGGTTTGATGAACGGGAATAGAAAGCACAGACCTCGTTTCCTATCACAATCCCCCCTTTTCCTTTGATCACCTCGTTCATCAAACCGTATCACCGCACCCTGGGCTAAAAGGTGACCTTTTCCTTCCAGTTGTTTCCGACAGTGTTTGCTGGTTCCCGTTATCCGGTGGAGCGCAGACTCCCGGCCGCCCAGCGCTGCTCCGCTCGTTTATTGCTTGCTCAATTAATTCCTCACTGCCGGCAACGATCGGTGTGTATCGCTCTCTGCACACCTATAACAGAGGGAGCGGATGTAGAGAGAAACAGAACCGATGGGAACAGATGGACGGGGAAATAGAATCGAGGGGAGAGAGGTAGAGGGACATGGAAAGCAGGCGGAACAAATCAATACGGAAAGAGGAAGAAGAGGGAACAGACTGATAGGGAAATAGAAGAGGGAAGAGATTGATAGGGAAATATCATTGAGGGAACGGATTAATAGTGAGAAGAGGGAAGTGATTAATAGAGAAATAGAAAGAAGAGGGAATAATTTAATGGATTCATAGAGAGAAGTTGGAACAGATTATTTGATTAATAGAGAGAAGAGGGAACAGATTAATAGATAAATAAAATATTGGGCAGAGATGAAGAGAGGAATGGAATAGAGTAAACAGATAAAGAGTGAAATCGTATTGAGGGAACAGATAAATAGAGAAAGAGATTGGAGGGGACAGATTAATAGAGAAATAATTAGAGGGAAGTGTCTAGTAGAGAAATAGATTGGAGGGAACAGATAAATAGAGAAATAGAATGAAGAGGTGTCATGGCTTTGCAATTTCTGGCCTTGGTATTCCACACCATAGCATCCCGTAGTGCACTCAGAGTGAAAGAGTCAATGCTGCAGCTCCGTGGATCACTGATAGTTCCGGGTGTACCTGTCTCAGAAGAGAAGAAGAACTCCATCCCCCAGAGCATCGCTGCGGGGGACCCAGGAAAGGGGAAGGGGGAAAGGGAGATGGGCCTAGGAACAAGACAGCGGCAACGATCCGAGGTGGAAAGCTGATGGACTAAAGAAGATCTCGGAAAGCAAAGTAACACGAGAGAATCCAATCTCATTGGAATTGAGGCTAACGAAGGAAATGAGATGAGCAAGAGAGAGCGTCGGGTAAAGCGAAGGCCTGACGCTAACGCTGAAGGCGAGTCCTCTGGGGAATGGAGTTCTTCTTCTCTTCTGAGACAGGTACACCCGGAGTTATCAACGATCCATGGAGCTGGAGCACTAATTCTTTCACTCTGAGTGCACTACGGGATGTTATGGTGTGGAATAGCAATGCCAGAAATCATAAAGCCACGCCGCAGGGAAAGAAACAGAAAGAAGAGAGGAGAGATGAACAGAGAAATAGAATCGAGGGAACTGATTAAGACAGAAATAGATTGAAGAGGGAATAATTTAATAGATTTATAGAGAGAAGTTGGAACAGATTATTTGTCTGATAGAGAAAAGAGGGAAGAGATGAATAGAGAAATACTACATTGGGAACAGATGAACGGAGAAAGGGATTAGCGGGAACAGATAAAGAGAGAAACGGAAGAGCGGGTAGAGATAATTAGGGAAATAGATCAGAGGGAATAGGTGAAGAGAGAAATAGCATAGAGGATACAGATTAATAGAGAAAAAGAAGAACAGAATGAGAGGATTAATAGAGAGAAGAGGGTATAGATTAATAGAGAAATAAAATTGAGGGAATAAATTGATAGGGAGAAGAGGGAACAGATCAACTGAGATATTGATTAGAGGGAACAGATGAACAGAGAAATAGAATCGAGGGTGGAGATTAATAGAGAAATGGAATTCAGGAAACAGATATAGAGAGAAATAGAAGAGAGGGAATAAATTAAAAGAGAGAAGAGGGAACAGATAACGAGAGGAATGGAGAGAAGAGGGAAGAAACAAAGGGAGGAATAGAAGCGAGGGAACAGATGAATAGTGAAACAGAATTGTGGGAACTGTTTCATAGAGAAATAGAAAAAAGAGAGAACAGATTCATACAGAAATAGGAAGAAAATAGAACAGATTTATAGAGAAAGAGAATCGAGGGGAGAATCTATAGGGAAATAGAAAGACGAGGGGACACATTAATTGGGACACAGAAAGAAGAGGGGACGGATAAATAGAGAAATAGAAGCGGGAAGAATTTAACAGATTCATAGAGATAAGAGGGAACAGATTGTTACATTTATTGATTATTGGGAACAGATGAATAGAGGAATGGAATCGAGGGCATAGATAAATAGAGAAATAGTATCGAGGGAACGGATAAGTAGAGATAGAGAAAGAAATGGGAAGAGATAAATAGAGAAATAGATTAGTGGGAACAGATTAATTGATATATTGATTAGCGGGAAGAGATGAATAGAGAAATAGAAGAGGGAGTAAATTAATAGATTTATAGAGAGAAGTTGGAACAGATTATTTGATTGATAGAGAAAAGGGGGAACAGATTATTAGATAAATAAAATATTGGGCACAGATGAAGAGAGGAATGGAATGGAGTGAACAGATCAATAGAGAAACAGATTGGAGGGAACAGATGAATACAAAAATATAATAGCGGGAAAAGATGATTAGATGATCAGAATCTATGGGAACTGATGCATAGAGAAAAGATAAAGAGAGAAACAGAATACATTATGCAAATAGGACAGAAAGGGCGGGTACATATGCAAACAGGAAAGATGGGGCGTGTCGATATGCAAACAGGAAAGAGGGGGCGGGTCGATATGCAAATAGGTCAGGGGGGCGGGTCGATATCCAAATAGGTCAGAGGGGGCGGGTCGATATGCAAATAGGCCAGAGGGGGTGGGTACATATGCAAATAGGACAGAGGGGGCGGGTACATATGCAAATAGGACATGGGGGCGGTTCGAAGACAAAGGGGGCAGGTCGATATGCAAATAGGACAGAGGGGGCGGGTCGATATGCAAAGAGGACAGAGGGGGCGGGTACATATGCAAATAGGACAGAGGGGGCGGGTATGCTAGTAGGATACAGGGAAGTGATTAATATGCAATTAGAACTGTGGGTGCTGATTAACATGCAAATAGAATGAGGGGAAGTCGAAAGAAGAGGGAATAATCTAGTGGATATGTAGAGAGAAGTTGGAACAGATTATTGGATACAGAGAGTGAAGAGGGAACAGATGATTAGAAAAATCTAATATTAGGAACTGATTAATAGAGGAACGGAATCGAGGGAACAGATAAGCAGAGAAAGAGAAATAGGCGGGAACGGATAAATCAAGAAAGAAGAGGGAACAGATGTATTGAGAAATGGAAGAGGGAGAAAATTAAAAGGTTTATACAGAGAAGTTGGAGCAGATTATTTCATTAATAGAGTGAAGAGGGAACAGAATAATAGATAAATAAAATATTGGGCACAGATGAATAGAGGAATGGAATGGAGTAAACAGATAAATAGTGAAACACTGTGTCCCCATAGAGATACAGAGACACAGCGACACCCAGTGGTGATATGGGTACTGCACCTCCATAGAGATACAGAGCGACCCCATAGAGACACAGAGACAGCGACACCCAGTGGTGGATATGGATACTGCAACGCCATAGCGCCGCCTTGTGGCCGCATAGAAATACTGCACCTCCAGAGCGATACATAGCAACGACTGCAAAAGAGATATTGGGCACAGATAAATAAATAGAGGAATGGGATAAAGTATACAGATAAATAGTGAAATTGTATTGAGGGAACAGATAAAGAGAGAAATAGAATCTAGGGAAAAAACAATATGGAAAGAAAAAGAAGAGGGAACAGATAAATACAGAAACAGAATAAAGAGGGAAAAGGTAAATAGAGCAATAGAATAAAGAGGGAACAGTTTTATAGGGACATAGAATAGCTGGAAGCGATGTACAGGGACATCATAGAATGAAGCAGGAACGCATGTATAGGGACATAGAAAGAAGAGGGAAGAGTAAATTAATAGAATTCTATAGAGAAGGTGGAACAGATTATTTGATTAATAGAAAGAAGAGGGAACAGATTAATAGATAAAATATTGGGCACAGATGAATAGAGGAATGGAATAGAGTAAACAGATAGATAGTGAAATAGTATTGAGGGAACAGATGAATAGGGAAATAGATTAGTGGGGACAGATTAATTGAGAAATAGATCGAGGGAACAGATTAAGAGTGAAATAGAAAGAAAAGTGAACAGATTTATAGTGAAATAGTAAGAAGAGAAGAGATAAAGAGAAATAGAATTGAGAAAAGATTGTTATGGAATAATAAAAAAGAGTGAACAGGTAAATAGAGAGACAGAATAAAGAGGGAACAGGAAAACAGAGCAATAGAATAAAGAGGGAAGAGGTGTACAGAGGCATAGAACAGCGGGAAGAGGTGTATAGAGCAATAGAACATCGGGAAGAGGTGTATAGGGGCATAGAATAGCAGGAACTGATATCTAGAGGAAAAGAACAGAGGGAACAGATTAACAGTGAGATGAGGGAACAGGCTAGTAGAGAAATCCATTAGGGAAAACATAAAGAGAGAAATAGAATCGCGGGAACAGGTAAAAGGAGAAATAGAAAGAAGAGGGAACAGAATTATAGTGAAATAGTAAGAAGAGAGGACAGATAAAGAGAGAAATAGAAACAATGGAAAAGATTATTATGGAAAGATTAAGAAGAGGGAACTGATGAATAGAGAAATAGTAGAAAGAGGGAACAGGTTAATAGAAACAGAATAAAGAGGGAAAAGGAAAATAGAGTACTAGAATAAAGAGGGAACGGGTAAATAGAGAAACAAAATAAAGAAAGAACGGGTAAATGGTGAAACAATAAAGAGGGAACAGGTGTGTAGGGACATAGAGTTGAGGGAACGGATAAATGGGGACATAGAAGAGGGAGTAAAACAATAAATTTGTAGTGAGAAGTTGGAAAAGATTATTTGATTAATAGAGAGAAGAGGGAACATATTAATAGGTATATAAAATATTGGGCACAGATGAATAGAGGAATGGAATAGAGTAAACAGATAGTGAAATAGTATTGAGGGAAGAGATAAATAGAGAAATAGATTAGTAGGGACAGATGAATAGAGAAATATAATAACAGGAATAGATGAGTAGATATATAGATTAGCGGGAAGAGATGATTAGATAATCAGAATCGATGGGAATAGATGAATAAAGAAATACAATCGAGGGAACAGATACAGAGAGAAACAGATTAGCAGGATATTAGGGTGGGACAGCGAGGAGTTAGGGCCAGAGATTGGGGAGGAACAGCGAGGATTTGGACGGAGCAATTGTCTGTGCAGCGTCCAGCAGCTGAGACCAAATCCATGGAGCACTCTTAGTCCTACCTGACCCCGAACATGCACAGCTCCGCCGGTCCCGATGGATGCAGCACGGAGTGCCGAGGGAATTCTCCGTTGCGCTCAGCAGGCCGCTCTGGGCAAGAGCTGAGACGGCGTGGCGGCCAGCGCACGGCCACGGGAAGCAGGAGAGAAGAAAAAAAATACGTGAACCCAAAAAATGCCTCCAAAAAAACCCCAAAAAACTCCCACAAAAATGCCAAAAAAATCCACCAAAACTATCCCCCAAAATATCCAAAAAAAAAAAGAAAAGAAAAGAAAAAAAATCCGAAAAAAAAGAAACAAATTCTCCTCCAAAAAATCCCCCTCCCAAAAAAAAAAGAAAATTCCCACAAAAAAATCTCCAAAAAAAAAAAACCCCTAAAAATCCCCCAAAAAGCTACAAAGAATTCCCCAAAAAATCCCCCAAACTGTTGCAGCGCAGTGGGGCAATACTATAGGGAGGGCAGCGGCGCTATGGGGCCGCGCTTTTGAAGCCCTCCCCGCTCCGCCCCCGCAATCAGCCGCCACTAATGAATTAATTAAGCCGCAATTAATTTATTAAGCCGCCCTGTAAAGGGCGCATGCACAGAGATACATAGTGACACATAGAGATGCATAGACAGTGACACAGCGACACCCTGTGGTGATATATGGGTACTGCACCTCCGTAGCGATGCATAGCGACCCCATAGAGACACATAGAGACAGCGACACCCAGTGGTGGATATGGGTACTGCAACGCCATAGCGCCGCCTTGTGGCCGTATAGAAATACTGCACCTCCAGAGCGATACATAGCGACCCCATAGAGACCCCAAAATTGACCCCAAGAACGACGACCCCAAAAGAGACATTGGGCACAGATGGACAGAGGAATGGGATAGAGCAAACAGATAAAGAGTGAAACAGTATTGAGGGAACAGATAAACAGAGAAATAGATTGGTGGGGACAGAGTCATAGAGAAATAGATTGGAGGGAACAGAGGAATAGAGAAATAGAATCGAGGGAACAGATTAATGAGAAGTAGTATAGGGGGAACACATTCATAGAGAAATAGAATGGAGGGAACAGAGAGAAAAAGAGCTGAGGGAACGTAAATAGAGAAATAGAAAGAAGAGGGGACAGAAACAGAGACATAGAATAGCGGGAATTAAAGAAATAGAAAAGCGGGAATAAAAAATAGAGAAATAAAGTGGATGGAACGTATAAAAAGTGATATAGAAGAGAGGGAAAAGAATTAGAGAGAGAAGAGGTAATATATAAATAGAGAAATTGAATAGAGGGAAGAGATGAATAGAGAAATGGAACAGAGGGAATAGAATAAGAGAGAAATAGAGCAAACAGGTTGAGAGAGAAATAGATTAGAGGGGACAGATTAAGAGAGAAAGAGAATAGAGGGAATGGATTAATAAAGAGAAGAGGGAACAGAGGAATAGAGACATAGAAGAGGGAACTGATTAATGTGGAAATAGAAGCGGGAATAATTTGATAGTTATAGAGTGGAGTTGGAACAGAGTTTGAGATTTGTAGAGAGAACAGGGGACATATGATTAGATTGATAGCGGGAACGGATAAAAGTAGATAAATAGAATATTGGGAACAGACTAATAGAGGAATGGAATCGAGGGAAAGGATAAATAGAGGAATGGAATAGCGGAACAGATCAGGAGAGGAATAGAAAGAAGAGGGAATGGATTCATAGAGAAATAGAATGGATGGGATCAGATGTATACGGAAAGAGAACCGAGGGAATGGATAAACAGGGACATGGATGAGAGGGAACAGATTAATAGTGAGAAGAGGGGAAAGAATAAGAGAGAAATAGATTCGAGGGAATTGATTACTATGGAAATAGAAAGAAGCGGGAACGGATAAATAGAGAAGGAGAAAGAAGTGGGAATCATGTAATAGATTTATAAAGAGAAGAGTGAAGAGATGAATAAAGAAATAGAAAAAAGAAGGTAGAGTTTAATCGAGAAATAGAATCGAGAGTACAGGAAAACAGAGAAATAGAAGAGTGGGAACAGATAAATAGAAGAAATAACGAGAGGAACAGATAACGAGAGGAACAGAATGGAGGGAACAGATCAATAGAGAAATACAATAGAGGGAACAGATTCACGGTGCGAAGAGGGAACAGAGAAACAGAGAAATGGAATCGAGGGAACAGATTAAAAGTTAGAAGAGGAAACATTAATAGAGAAATAGAACAGAGGAAAAAGAGTAAAAGAAAGAAGAGGGAAAATATGAATAGAGAAATGGAAGAGAGGGAACAGATTTATAGGGAGTAGATGGAAAAGATAAAAAGAGAAATAGAATAGCGGGAGCAGAAAAATAGATGAAAGAGGGAATGTGTAAATAGAGAAATAGAAAGAAGAGAGAACAGAAGTGGGAATATATTAATAGAGAAATGGAATAGAGGGAAAAGATTCATAGGATGTAGACAGAAAAGATAAATAGCAAAGCAGAATAGTGGGAAGAGATTAATAGAGAAAGAAGAGAGAACAGATAAATAGTGAAACAGAATCGAGGGGACAGATAAACAGAGAAATGGAAAGATGAGGGTACATATAAATAGAGAATTAGATTAGAGGGAACAGAAAAATAGAGGAATAGAATAGAGGGAATAGAATAATAGGGAGAAGAGGGAACGGATAAATAGAGAAATAGAATCGAGGGAACAGATAAAGAGAAACAGAAGAGCGGAAAGAGATAAATAGAGAAATGGATAGAAGAGGGAATAATTTAATAGAGTTATAGAGAGAAGTTGGAACAGATTATTTGATTAATAGAGAAGAGGGAACAGATCAATAGATAAATAAAATACTGGGCATAGATAAATAGAGGAATGGAATAGAGTAAACAGATAAATAGTGAAACACAGTGACCCCATAGAGACACAGAGACAGCGACACCCAGTGGTGGATATGGGTACTGCACCTCCATAGAGATACATAGCGACCCCATAGAGACCCATAGAGACAGCGACACCCAGTGGTGAGATATGGATACTGCAGCGCCATAGCGCCGCCTTGTGGCCGTATAGAAATACTGCACCTCCAGAGCGATACATAGCGACCCCATAGAGACCCCAAAATAGACCCCAAGAACGACGACCCCAAAAGAGACATTGGGCACAGATGAACAGAGGAATGGAATAGAGTAAACTGATAAAGAGTGAAATAGTATTGAGAGAACAGATGAATAGAGAAATAGATTAGTGGGGACAGATTAGTAGCGAAATAGATATAAGAGGGAATAAATAATAATTTTATAGAGAGAAGAGGTAACAGATTAGAAGAGGAATGGAATGGAGGGAATGGATTAAAAGAGAAACAGAACAGTGGGAACTGATTAACAGAGAAATAGATCAGATGGAACAGGTGAACAGAGAAACAGAACAGAGGGAAATAATAAATGGTGAGAAGAGGGATCGGATGGAGAGAAACAGAACGGAGGGAACAGTTACAGAGACAAATAGAACGGAGGGAAATGATTAAGGGAGAAATAGAATAAAGGGGAAAGATTAAGAGAGAAATAAAATTGAGGGAAGAAATTACTAGGGAGAAGAGAGGAAGGGAGGAATAGAAACGAGGGAACGCGTTCGTCGAGAAATAGAACAGCGGGAACGGGTAAATAGAGAAATAGAAAGCAGGCAGAGCAGATAAATAAAGAAGGAGAATATCGGGAATACAAAAATAGAGAAAGAAAATCCAGGGAAGAAATAAACAGAAATAGGAGACAGAAATAAATAAATAAAGAAATAGAAATATGAGGGTACAAATAAATAGAGGAATAGCATTGATGGAAGAGATTGATAGAGAGAAGAGGGAATATATGAACAGAGAAATGGAATAGGGGGAATGGATTTATAGGGAGGAGACGGAAAAGATAAATAGAGAAATAGAATATGGGGAAGAGAGAAACGGATAGAAGAGGGAACAGATAACGAGAGGAATAGAATGGAGGGAACACAAAGAGAAAACACAGAATGGAGGGAACATGAAAACAGAGACAGAGAAAGGAGAGGGAACTGATTAACAGAGAAATAGAATCCAGGGCACTGAGAGAGAAATGGAATAGAGAGAACGGATAAAGAAAGAAATAGAATCGATGGAACAGATAAAGAGAGAAATGTCAAGCAGAGGGAAGAGACTGATAGGAAAAAAATAAGAAGAGGGAAGAGAGAAATAGAGTAATAGAATAAAGAGGGAACTGGTAAATAGAGAAAGAGAATAAAGAAGGAATAAGTAAAGAGAGCAATAGAGCAGCTGGAGCAGATAAATAGAGAGGAAGAAAGAATAATTTCATAGATTTATAGAGAGAAGTTGGAACGGATTATGAGATAAATGGGATATTGGGAACAGATGAACAGACGGATGGCATCGAGGGAGCGGATAAATAGAGAAATAGGATTGAGGGAACAGATAAATAGAGAGTACTGAGGCAAAGGATAAGTAGAGAAATAGAATAGCGGGATCGGATAAGTAGAGATGGAGAACGTTGCGGGAAGAGATAAATGGAGAAATAGATTAGCGGGAACAGATGAATAGATCTATTGATTAGCGGGAAGAGATGAATAGAGAGATAGAACCGATGGGAACGGATGCACAGCGTAAAAGAATCAATGAGAACAGTTGTATAGGGAAACAGAATCGAGGGAAAAGATGTATAGGGATTAAAATCGAGGGAACAGATGAATACTGAGAAGAGGGAACAGATAAACAGAGCAATGGAACCGAGGGAGCAGATCGATAGCGAGAAGAGGGGTTATAGGCGTGAAGAACGATACACAGCGATCGCTGCCAATAGTAAGGAATTTATTGAGCAAGCAATAAAGGAGCGGAGCAGCGCTGGGCGGCCGGGAGTCTGCGCTCCACCAGAGGAGCCCACCCCTCTTCTTATCGGCTCTTATCTCTATATTCGTGGTTCTCTTTCCTTCCTGGGCTGCGCCGGCTGCCATTTGGGAGTCGTTCTCTGCCTCCTCGCAGAGAAGAGATGAAGGCTGCGGTCCTCTTCAGCTCCGATCGCGTGCGCTCAAGAGGAGATTTCCACTTCTTTTCCTTCGGCGGTTCCTCAGAAGGTCGCTGCTATGTTATGTTCATTGCCCAGGTGTCAGAACTAAGCGCTGTGGCTCCGATTTCCAAAACCATCTCTCCATCCACTTTCAGACTTCTACCGACCACACAGTTCTAAGAAAAATAAGCGCTGCCAAACACTGCCCCATCCATCTCGAGTCGGTTTGATGAACGGGAATAGAAAGCACAGACCTCGTTTCCTATCACAATCCCCCCTTTTCCTTTGATCACCTCGTTCATCAAACCGTATCACCGCACCCTGGGCTAAAAGGTGACCTTTTCCTTCCAGTTGTTTCCGACAGTGTTTTCTGGTTCCCGTTACCCGGTGGAGCGCAGACTCCCGGCCGCCCAGCGCTGCTCCGCTCGTTTATTGCTTGCTCAATTAGTTCCTCACTGCCGGCAATGATCGGTGTGTATCGCTCTCTGCACACCTGTAACAGAGGGAGCGGATGTAGAGAGAAACAGAACCGATGGGAACAGATGGACGGGGAAATAGAATCGAGGGAAGAGAGGTAGAGGGACATGGAAAGCAGGCGGAACAAATCAATACGGAAATAGGAAGAAGAGGGAACAGACTGATAGGGAAATAGAAGAGGGAACAGATTGATAGGGAAATATCATTGAGGGAACGGATTAATAGTGAGAAGAGGGAAGTGATTAATAGAGAAATAGAAAGAAGAGGGAGTAATTTAATGGATTTATAGAGAGAAGTTGGAACAGATTATTTGATTAATAAAGAGGGAACAGATTAATAGATAAATAAAACATTGGGCAGAGATGAAGAGAGGAATGGAATAGAGTAAACAGATAAAGAGTGAAATCGTATCGAGGGAACAGATAAATAGAGAAAGAGATTAGTGGGGACAGATTAATAGAGAAATAAATTAGAGGGAAGAGTCTAGTAGAGAAATAGATTGGAGGGAACAGGTAAATAGAGAAACAGAATGAAGAGGTAACGGGATGTTATGGTGTGGAATAGCAATGCCAGAAATCATAAAGCCACGCCACAGGTAAAGAAAGAAACAGAAAGAAGAGAGGAGAGATGAACAGAGAAATAGAATCGAGGGAACTGATTAAGGCAGAAATAGATAGAAGAGGGAATAATTTAATAGATTTATAGAGAGAAGTTGGAACAGATTATTTGTCTGATAGAGAAAAGAGGGAAGAGATGAATAGAGAAATACTGCATTGGGAACAGATGAACGGAGAAAGGGATTAGCGGGAACAGATAAAGAGAGAAACGGAAGAGCGGGTAGAGATAATTAGGGAAATAGATCAGAGGGAATAGGTGAAGAGAGAAATAGCATAGAGGATACAGATTAATAGAGAAAAAGAAGAAGAGAATGAAAGGATTAATAGAGAGAAGAGGGTATAGATTAATAGAGAAATAAAATTGAGGGAATAAATTAATAGGGAGAAGAGGGAACAGATCAACTGAGATATAGATTAGAGGGAACAGAGGAACAGAGAAATAGAATCGGGGGTGGAGATTAATAGAGACATAGAATTCAGGAAACAGATATAGAGGAATAGAATAGAGGGAATAAATTAATAGATTGAAGAGAGAAGAGGTAACGAGAGGAATAGAGAGAAGAGGGAAGAAACAAAGGGAGGAATAGAATCGAGGGAAGAGATGAATAGTGAAACAGAATTGTGGGAACTGTTTCATAGAGAAATAGAAAAAAGAGAGAACAGATTCATACTGAAATAGGAAGAAGATAGAACAGATTTATAAAGAGAATCGAGGGGGGAATCTATAGGGAAATAGAAAGACGAGGGGACACATTAATTGGGACACAGAAAGAAGAGGGGACAGATAAATAGAGAAATAGAAGCGGGAAGAATTTAACAGATTCATAGAGATAAGAGGGAACAGATTATTACATTTATAGATTATTGGGAACAGATGAATAGAGGAATGGAATCGAGGGCACGGATAAATAGAGAAATAGTATCGAGGGAACGGATAAGTAGAGATAGAGAAAGAAATGGGAAGAGATAAATAGAGAAATAGATTAGTGGGAACAGATTAATTGATATATTGATTAGCGGGAAGAGATGAATAGAGAAATAGAAGAGGGAGTAAATTAGATTTATAGAGAGAAGTTGGAACAGATTATTTGATTGATAGAGAGAAGAGGGAACAGATTATTAGATAAATAAAATATTGGGCACAGATGAAGAGAGGAATGGAATGGAGTGAACAGATCAATAGAGAAACAGATTGGAGGGAACAGATGAATAGAAAAATATAATAGCGGGAAAAGATGATTAGATGATCAGAATCTATGGGAACAGATGCATAGAGAAAAGATAAAGAGAGAAATAGAATACATTATGCAAATAGGACAGAAAGGGCGGGTACATATGCAAATAGGACAGAGGGGGCGGGTCGATATCCAAATAGGACTGAGGGGGCGGGTACATATGCAAATAAGACATGGGGGCGGTTCGAAGACGGAGGGGGCGGGTCGATAGACATATAGGACAGAGGGGGCGGGTAGATATGCAAATAAGACAGAGGGGGCGGGTACATATACAAATAGGACAGAGGGGGCGGGTCGATATGGAAATAGGACAGAGGGGGCGGTTCGAAGACAGAGAGGGCGGGTCGATATGCAAATAGGTCAGAGGGGGCGGGTACATATGCAAATAAGCCAGAGGGGGCGGGTCGATATGCAAATAGGAGTGAGGGGGCGGGTACATATGCAAATAAGACTTGGGGGCGGTTCGAAGACGGAAAGGGCGGGAAGATATGCAAATAGGACAGAGGGGGCGTGTCGATATGCAAATAGGACTGAGGGGGCGTGTCGATATGCAAATAGGTCACGGGGGCGGGTCGATATGCAAATAGGTCAGAGGGGGCGGGTCGATATGCAAATAGGTCAGAGGGGGCGGGTACATATGCAAATAGGACAAAGGGGGCGGGTCGATATGCAAATAAGATAGAGGAGGCGGGTATATATCCAAATAGGACTGAGGGGGCGGGTACATATGCAAATAAGACATGGGGGCGTTTCGAAGACGGAGGGGGCGGGTCGATAGGCATATAGGACATAGGGGGCGGGTAGAAATGCAAATAGGACAGAGGGGGCGGGTCGATATGCAAATAGGACAGAGGGGGCGGGTCGATATGCAAATAGGAAAGAGGTGGCGTGTACGTATGCAAAGAAGGCAGAGGGGGTGGGTCGATATGCTAATAGGATACAGGGAAGTGATTAATATGCAATTAGAACTCAGGGAGCTGATTAACATGCAAATAAAACCGAGGGAAGTGATGAACATGCAAATAGAATGAGGGGAAGTCGAAAGAAGAGGGAATAATTTAGTGGACATGTAGAGAGAAGTTGGAACAGATTATTGGATACAGAGAGTGAAGAGGGAACAGATGATTAGAAAAATCTAATATTAGGAACTGATTAATAGAGGAACGGAATCGAGGGAACAGATAAGCAGAGAAAGAGAAATAGGCGGGAACGGATAAATCAAGAAAGAAGAGGGAACAGATGTATTGAGAAATGGAAGAGGGAGAAAATTGAAAGGTTTATACAGAGAAGGTGGAACAGATTATTTCATTAATAGAGAAGAGGGAACAGATCAATAGATAAATAAAATATTGGGCACAGATGAATAGAGGAATGGAATGGAGTAAACAGATAAATAGTGAAGCACAGTGACCCCATAGAGATACAGAGACGCAGCGACACCCAGTGGTGGATATGGGTACTGCACCTCCATAGAGATACATAGCGACCCCATAGAGACACATAGAGACAGCGACACCCCGTGGTGGGATATGGGTACTGCAGCTCCATAGCGCCGCCTTGTGGCCGTATAGAAATACTGCACCTCCAGAGCGATACATAGCGACCCCATAGAGACCCCAAAATTGACCCCAAGAATAATGACCCCAAAAGAGACATTGGGCACAGATGAACAGAGGAATGGAATAGAGTAAACTGATAAAGAGTGAAATTGTATTGAGGGAACAGATAAATTGAGATATAGAATCGAGGGAACAGATGAAGGCAGAAATAGAATCGATGGAAATAGATGAATAGAGAAATGGAATCGAGGGAACAGATAAATAGAGAAAGAGATTAGTGGGGACAGATTAATAGAGAATAGAACAGAGGGAACAGATGATTAGATAATCAGAATTGATGGGAACAGTTGAATAGAGAAACAGAATAAAGAGGTGTCATGGCTTTGCGATTTCTGGCCTTGCTATTCCACACCATAGCATCCCGTAGTGCACTCAGAGCGAAAGAGTCAATGCTGCAGCTCCGTGGATCACTGATAGTTCCGGGTGTACCTGTCTCAGAAGAGAAGAAGAACTCCATCCCCCAGAGCATCGCTGCGGGGGACCCAGGAAAGGGGAAGGGGGAAAGGGAGATGGGCCTAGGAACAAGACAGCGGCGACGATCCGAGGAGGAAAGCTGATGGACTAAAGAAGATCTCGGAAAGCAAAGTAACACGAGAGAATCCAATCTCATTGGGATTGAGGCTAACGAAGGAAATGAGATGAGCAAGAGAGAGCGTCGGATAAAGCGAAGGCCTGACGCTAACGCTGAAGGCGAGTCCTCTGGGGAATGGAGTTGTTCTTCTCTTCTGAGACAGGTACACCCGGAGTTATCGGTGATCCATGGAGCTGGAGCACTAATTCTTTCACTCTGAGTGCACTACGGGATGTTATGGTGTGGAATAGCAAGGCCAGAAATCATAAAGCCACGCCACAGGTAAAGAAACAGAAAGAAGAGAGGAGAGATAAACAGAGAAATAGAATCGAGGGAACTGATTAAGGCAGAAATAGATTGAAGAGGGAATAATTTAATAGATTTATAGAGAGAAGTTGGAACAGAGAAATGGAAGAATGGAATCGGGGGAACGGATAAATAGAGGAATGGAATGGAGAGCACGGATAAGCAGAGAAATATAACAGAGGGAACAGATAAACAGAGAAATAGAATCGAGAGCACAGAAAAATAAGGAAATAGAAAGAAGAGGGTAGAGACATAGGGAAATAGATGAGAGGGTACAGATTAATAGAGAAATAGATCAGTGGGAAGAGATTAATAGGGAGTAGAGGACACAGATACACGGAGAAATGGAATTGAGGGAACGGATAAAGAGAGAATTGGAAGAGAGGGAACGGATAAGTACCGATATAGAAAGAAGAGGGAACAGATAAATAGAGAAAGAGAATCGATGGAACAGATAAATAGAGAAACAGAAAGAAGAGAGAACAGATAAATAGAGAAACAGAAAGAAGAGAGAAAAAATTTATGGAGAAATAGAATTGAGGGAAATGATGTATATGGAAAGAGAAATAAGAGGGAACAGATAAATAGAGAAATCGTATAAAGAGGGAAGTGGTAAACAGAGAAAAAAATAAAGGGGGAACAGGTAAACAGAAAAAGAGAAAAAAGAGGGAACAGTTGTATAGGGACATAGAAAGCAGAGGGAAGAGATGTATAGGGACATACATAGAAAGCAGAGGGAGGAGATAAAGAGAGAAACAGAAAAGCAGGAAGAGATAAATGGAGAAATAGAAGAGGGAGTAAATTAATAGATTTATAGAGAGATGTTGGAACAGATTATATAATTAATAGAGAGAAGAGGGAACATTAATAGATAAATAAAATAATAATAGAGATTAGAGGGAACAGAAAAATAGACAAATATAATAGCGGGAAATGATGAACAGATTTATAGATTAGCAGGAACAGATGATTAGATAATCAGAATGGATGGGAATAGACGAATAGATAATCAAAATCAATGGGAACACATAGAGAAAGAAAATCGAGGGAACAGATGAGGAGAGAAAGAGGATGAAGAGGGAACGGGTAACGGGAGAAAGAGAATCGAGGGAGAAGATTAATATGGAAAGAGAAAGAAGAGGGAACAGGTGAATACGGAAATAGTATAAGAGAAACAGAGAAATGGGGACATAGGAGAATGGTAACAGAGAAATAGGGACATAGAATAGCGGGAACTGATAAAGAGGGGCACAGAAAGAAGAGGGAACTGATAAAGAGGGAAACAGAAGAGCAGGAAGAGGTTAACTGAGAAATAGAATGGAGGGAATTAATAGTGAGAAAAGGGAACAGATATATTGAGAAATCTCTTAAAGGGGATAGGTAACTACAGAAATAGAAAGAAGAGAGAACAGATCAATAGAGAAATTGATTAGAGGGAACAGAATGAGCGGAGAAATAGAATCGTGGGAACAGATAAAGAGAGAAATAGAATCGAGGGAAAAGATTAATAGGAAAGAGAAAGAAGAGGGAACAGAAAAATAGAGAAATTGCATAGGGGAAAGAGATAAATAGAAAAATGGTATAGGGGAAACAGATGTATAGGGACATAGAAGAGCAGGAACAGATGTATGGGGACGTAGAAAGAAGAGGGAGGAGATAAAAGAAACAGAAGAGTGGAAAGAGATAAAGAGAAATAGAAGAGGGAGTAAATTAATGGATTTATAGAGAGATGTTGGAACAGATTATTTGATTGATAGAGAGAAAAGGGAACGGATTAATAAAGAAAATATCGGGCACAGATGAATAGAGGAATGGAATAAACAGATAAATAGTGACATAGTATTGAGGGAACTGATAAATAGAGAAACTAATTAGAACAGATACAGAGAGAAATAGAAACAGAGAAACAGAGAAACAGAATAGCAGGAAGAGACAAATAGATGAATAGAAATAAGAGGGAACAGATCAATTGAGAAGTAGAATATCGGGAACAGAAAAATTGAGAAATAGAATAACGGAACAGAAAAACTGAGAAATAGATAGAAGAGGGAACAGGTAAATAGAGAAAAAGGATGGCAGGAACAGATCTATAGCAAAATAGGATAGCGGGAATAGGAAAATAGAGAAACAGAAAGAAGAGGGCACAGATCAATAAGAAATAGTACTGAGGGGACTGATTAATAGTGAGAAGAGGGAACAGAATAAGAGAGAAATAGAATCGAGGGAAATGATTAATATGGAAATAGATTCAGGGGAACTGATTAATATGCAAATAGAAAGAAGCGGGAACAGATAAATAGAGAAGTAGAAAAAAGAGGGAATTATTTAATAGATCTATAGGGAGAAGTAGGAACAGATTATTAGATAAATAAGATATTGGAAACAGATGAATAGAGGAATGGAATCGAGGGCACGGATAAAAAGAGAAATAGAAGCAAGGGGAGAGATTAATGGAGGAATAGGATTCAGGACACAGATATATAGAGAAATAGAATAGAGGGAATAAATTAATAGTGAGAAGAGGGAACAGATTAATAGGGAAATAGAATAGAGGGAATAGATCAATAGGGAGAAGAGGGAACAGAAAAAAAGAGAATCGAAAGAACAGATAAATAGAGAAAGAGGATTGAAGTAAAAGATAATTAGAGAAATAGAATAGCGGGAACTGATAAAGAGAGAAACAGAATCGTTGAAAAGATGAAGATGGAAAGAGAAAGAAGAGGGAACACATAGAAAGGGAAATAGAATCGAGGGAACAGATAAATAGAGAAATAGTACGGGGAAAAAGATAAATAGAGAAAAAGAATAGCGGGAAGATATCAACTGAGAAACAGAATCAAGGGCACGGGAAAATAAAGAGATAGTATTGAGGGCACAGAAAAATAAGGAAATAGAAAGAAGAGGATACAGACCTATAGGGAAATAGATTAAAGGGCACAGATTGATAGAGAAATAGATCAGGGGGAACAGATAAAGAAAGAAACAGATTAGCAGGAGCAGATTAATGGAGAAATAGAATAGCCAGAACAGATTAATAGAGAAAAAGTCTAGAGGGAATAGATAAACGGAGAAATGGAAGAGTGGGAACAGATGAACAGAAAAATAAAATAGCATAAATAGGGAAAAAGATCAAAGGGAATAGGTTAAGAGAGAAATAGCATAGAGGATAAAGATTAATAGAGAAAAATAAGAAGAGAATGAAAGGATTAATAGAGAGAAGAGGGTATAGATTAATAGAGAAATAAAATTGAGGGAATAAATTAATAGGGAGAAGAGGGAAGAGGTAAAGAGAGAAATGGAGAGAAGAGGGAAGAGATGAAAGGAGAAATAGAATCAAGCAAAGAGATCCATAGAGAAATGGAATGGAGGGAAGAGATGAATAGACGTAGGATCGAATAGGACTGAGGGCCGGAGGTTGGGGTGGGACAGCGAGGAGTTAGGGCCAGAGATTGGGGAGGAACAGCGAGGATTTGGACGGAGCAATTGTCTGTGCAGCGTCCAGCAGCTGAGACCAAATCCATGGAGCACTCTTAGTCCTACCTGACCCCGAACATGCACAGCTCCGCCGGTCCCGATGGATGCAGCACGGAGTGCCGAGGGAATTCTCCGTTGCGCTCAGCAGGCCGCTCTGGGCAAGAGGAGACATCGGGAACACACAAAATCACCACAAAAATCCCTCAAAAAAAAAAAAAATAAAAAAAATCCCAAAAAAATCCCCAAAAAAACCCCAAAAAATTCCCCCAAAAAAGTCAAAAAAATCCCTCCAAAAAAATCCCTCAAAAAATTCCTCAAAAAATCCCCCAAAAAAATCTCAAAAAAAACCCCAAAAAATCCCCCCCAAAAAAACCAAAAAAATCCCCCAAAAACCCTTCAAAAAACCCCTCAAAAAAAAAAAAAACCCAAAAAATCCCTCAAAAAGTCCCCAAAAAATCCCTCCAAAAATCCCAAAAAAATCCCTCAAAAAATACTCCAAAATTCCACAAAAAAATCCCCCAAAAAATCCCCAAAAATCCTCAATAAAATCCCTCAAAAAAAACCGAAAAAAAACCCTCAAAAAATCCCCCAAAAAATCCCCAAAAAATTCCCTCAAAAAATCCCCTCAAAAAATCCCCTCAAAAAAAAAACCAAAAAAATCCCCAAAAAATCCCCAAAAAATCCCCCAAAAAATCCCCCAAAAAATAATCCCCAAAAAATCCCTCAAAAAAAAATCCCCCAAAAAATCCCCCCAAAAATCCCTCAAAAAAATCCCTCAAAAAAATCCCTTAAAAACCCCTCAAAAAATCCCTCAAAAAATCCCCCAAAACATCCCTCAAAAAATCCCTCAAAAAATCCCTCAAAAAATCCCTCAAAAAAAAATCCCCCAAAAAATCCCCCAAAAAATCCCCCAAAAAATCCCTCCAAAAAACCCCCAAAAAATCCCCCAAAAAATCCCTCAAAAAATCCCTCAAAAAAAACCCAAAAAAATCCTCCAAAAAATCCCCCCAAAAATCCCCCCAAAAAATCCCCCCAAAAAATCCCTCAAAAAATCCCTCAAAAAATCCCCCAAAAAAACCCTCAAGAAATCCCCCAAAAAAATCCCTCAAAAAATTTCTAAAAATTCCCTCAAAAAATCCCCCCAAAAATCCCCAAAAAAAAACGCTCAAAGAATGCCTCAAAAAATCCCCACAAAAATCCCCCCAAAAATCGCCAAAAAAATCGCCCAAAAAATCCCTCAAAAAAATCCCTCAAAAAATCGCCCAAAAAATCCCAAAAGAATCCCTCAAAAAATCCCTAAAAATCCCCCCCCAAAACCCCACAGAAATTCCCGCCAAAAATCACCTCAGAAATTCCCGCCAAAAATCACCTCAGAAATTCCCGCCAAAACTCCCGCCCAACGCAGCGCAGTGTGGCCGTACTATAGAAAAAACAGCGGCGCTATGGGGCCGCGCTTTTGAAGCCCTCCCCGCTCCGCCCCCGCAATCAGCCGCCATTCATTAACGCAGCAGCGGTGAGTGAATTAATTAAGGCGCCAATAATGAGTTAATTAAGGCGCCGTTAATTAATATGGGGTCTCTGTGTCTCTATGGGTCCCTATGGGTTCCCATAGAGACGCAGTGACCCCATAGAGACGCAGAGACACAGCGACACCCCGTGGTGGATATGGGTACTGCAACGCCATAGCGCCGCCTTGTGGCCGTATAGAAATACTGCACCTCCAGAGCGATACATAGCGACCCCATAGAGACCCCAAAATAGACCCCAAGAACGACGACCCCAGAAGAGATATTGGGCACAGATGAACAGAGGAATGGAATAGAGTAAACTGATAAATAGTGAAATTGTATTGAGGGAACAGGTAAATAGAGAAATAGATTAGTGGGGGCAGATTAATTGAGAAATGGATTGGAGAGAACTGATAAACAGAGAAATAGAACAGAGGGAACAGATTAAATGAGAAATAGAATGGAAGGAATAAATTAATAGTTAGAAGAGGGAACAGATAAATAGAGAAATAGAATAAAGAGGGAACAGGTAGAAAGAGCAAAAGAATAGTGGGAACAAGTAAATAGTGAAGTAGAAAGAATTTAAAAGAATTTAATATATTTATAGAGAGAAGTTGGAACAGATTATTAGATTTCGAGAGAGAAGAGGGAACAGATTATTAAATACATAGAATATTGGGAACAGATGAACAGAGGAATGGAATCGAGGGCACGGATAAACAGAGAAATAGTATTGAGGGAACGGATAAGTAGAGAAATAGAAAGAAGAGGGAACAGATAAATAGAGAAATAGAATCAATGGGAACAGATTAATAGGGATATAGATTAGAAGGAACAGAGTAATAGAGAGATGAGTGAACAGGATTACAGAGAAATAGAAAGAAGAGGGAAATGATCAATAGAGAAATAGAACAGCAGGAAAAGATAAACATAGAAATAGAATTGACAACACAGATTAATAGAGAAATAGAATACTGGGATGAGATTAATAGGGAAATAGAAAGAAGAGGGTACAGATAATCAGAGAAATAGAATTGAAGGAAATGATTAATAGAGAAATGGAGGGCACAGATAAATAAATAGAACCGAGGGTATAGATTAATGGAGGAACAGAATTCAGGAAACAGATATATAGAGAAATAGAGTAGAGGGAATAAATTAATAGAGAGAAGAGGGAACAGATAAATATAAATATCAAATACAGGGAAAAAGTTAATAGAGAAATAGAATCGAAGGAATAGATAAATAGAGCAATAGAATAGCGGGATATTGGGGTGGGACAGCGAGGAGTTAGGGCCAGAGATTGGGGAGGAACAGCGAGGATTTGGACGGAGCAATTGTCTGTGCAGCGTCCAGCAGCTGAGACCAAATCCATGGAGCACTCTTAGTCCTACCTGACCCCGAACATGCACAGCTCCGCCGGTCCCGATGGATGCAGCACGGAGTGCCGAGGGAATTCTCCGTTGCGCTCAGCAGGCCGCTCTGGGCAAGAGGAGACATCGGGAACACACAAAATCACCCCAAAAATCCCTCAAAAAAAAAACAAATATCCCCCAAAAATCCCCCAAAAAATCCCCCCCAAAATCCCCCAAAAATCCCCCCCCCAAAAAAACAAAAAAAAAACCAAGAATCCCTCAAAAAATCCCCCAAAAATCCCCCAAGAAATCCCCCAAAAATCCCCCAAAAAATCCCCCAAAAAATCCCCCAAAAAATCCCCCAAAAAATCCCTCAAAAAATCCCTCAAAAAATCCCTCAAAAAATCCCCCAAAAAATCCCGCCAAAAAATCCCGCCAAAAAATCCCGCCAAAAAATCCCGCCAAAAAATCCCGCCAAAAAATCCCGCCAAAAAATCCCCTTAATGGGGCAGCGCTATGGGGCAGCGCTATGGGGCAGCGCAGTGGGGCAATGCTATAGGGAGGGCAGCGGCGCTATGGGGCCGCGCTTTTGAAGCCCTCCCCGCTCCGCCCCCGCAATCAGCCGCCATTCATTAACGCAGCGGCGGTGAGTGAATTAATTAAGGCGCCAATAATGAGTTAATTAAGCCGCAATTAATTAATTAAGCCGCCCCGTAAAGTGCGAATGAGCAGATGCATAGAGACACAGTGACCCCATAGAGACACAGAGTCACAGCGACACCCAGTGGTGGATATGGGTACTGCAACGCCATAGCGCCGCCTTGTGGCCGTATAGAAATACTGCACCTCCAGAGCGATACATAGCGACCCCATAGTGAACCCATAGAGACCCCAAGAACGACGACCCCAAAAGAGATATTGGGCACAGATGAATAGAGGAACGGAATAGAGTAAACAGATAAAGAGTGAAATAGTATTGAGGGAACAGATAAATAGAGAAATAGAATCGCGGGAACAGATTAAAAGAGACATAGAACCGAGGGAATAAATTATTAGAGAGAAGAGGGAATATATTAATAGGGAAATTGAATAGAGGGAATAGATTTATGGGGAGTAGATGGTAAAGATAAATAGGGAAATAGAATATCGGGAAGGGATAAAAGGATAGAAGAGGGAACAGATAACGAGAGGAATAGAATGGAGGGAACAGATGAGTAGAGAAATAGAATAGAGAGAAAAGATTAATAGAGAGAAGAGTCAATATATTAATAGTGAAATTGAACAGAGGGAATAGATAAATTGAGAAACAGAAGAGGGGAACGGATAAATTGAAAAATAGAAGAGGGAACGGATAAAGAGAGAAATAGATAGAAGAGGGAACTGAAAAATAGAGAAATAAAATAGCGGGAGCAGATAAATAGAGAAATAGAACAGAGGTAAAAGAATTGAAGAGAGAAGAGGTAATATATTAATCCAAAAATTGAATCGAGGGAACAGAGTAATAGGGAGGACATTAAAAAGATATATAGAGAAATAAATCAGAGGGAAGAGATAAACAGAAATAGAATTGAAGGAAGAGATAAATAGAGAAATAGAATCGAGGAAAGAGAAATAGAGAAATATGAAGAAGAAGGAACAGAATAAAAAGAGAAATAGTATTGCGGGAACAGATGTAGAGCAAAAAGAGTGAACAGATTAATAGAGAAATAGAATCGAGGGAATAGAATGATAGGGAGGAGAGGGAAAAGATAAAAAGAGAGCTAGAATAAATGGAAGAGTCAAATAGAGAAATAGAACTGAGGGAAAAGATAGATAGAGAAATAGAATAGAGGGAACTGGTTAATAGAGGAATAGAATCGAAGGAACAAATAAAAAGAGAAATAGATGTAAGAGGGAATAAATAATTTTTATAGAGAGAAGAGGAAACAGATGAGAAGAGGAATGGAAGTGAGGGCACAGATAAATAGAGAAACAGTAATGAGGGAACTTCTATATAGGAAAATAGAATAGCGGGTCGAGATACATAGAGAAACTGAATCGAGGGAACTGATAAATAGAGAAATAGTATAGATAGAACTGATTAAGAGTGAAAAGAGTGAACAGAGAAAATAAATAGTGGGAACGGATAAATAGAGAAGCAGAAAGAAGTGGGAATAATTTAATAGATTTATAGAGAGAAGTTGGAACAGAGAAATGGAAGAATGGAATCGGGGGAACGGATAAATAGAGGAATGGAACGGAGAGCACGGATAAGCAGAGAAATATAACAGAGGGAAGAGATTAAGAGACAAATGGGAATGGAGGAAACATGTAATGAGAGAAAAAGAATGGAGGGAACCGATTAGGAGAGATGGAGAGTGAAGAGGGAACAGATGAAGAGAGAGATAGAATAGAGGGAATAGATTAAAAGAGAAATAGAATAGAGGGAACAGATGAAGAGAGGGAAGAGGGAACAGATGAAGAGAGAAATAGAATGGAGGGACCAGATTAAGAGAGAAATATAAAGAAGAGGGAAACAGATTATGAGAGAAATAGAACACAGGGAGAAGAGTAAGAGATAAATAGAATAGAGAAACGGTATAGAGGGAACAGATCAATAGAGAAACGGTATAGAGGGAACAGAACAATAGAGAGAAGAGGGAAGAGATTACGAGAGAAATAGAAACGCAGGAACAGATTAAAAGTTTAATAGACTGAAGATGGAATTAGAGTAAGAGAGAAATAGAAGAGAGGGAACCGATTAATAGAGAGAAAGAGAGATGAGGGAATGGATTAATAGAGAAATAGAGAGAAGAGGGACGCTATTAAGAAATATATGGGAGAGAACCGATTAAAAGAGAAATCGAATGGAGAGAACGGATTAAGAGAGAAATAGATTCGAGGGAAGAGATCCATAGAGAAATAGAATGGAGGGAAGAGATGAATAGATGTAGGATCGGATAGGACTGAGGGCCGGAGGTTGGGGTGGGACAGCGAGGAGTTAGGGCCAGAGATTGGGGAGGAACAGCGAGGATTTGGACGGAGCAATTGTCTGTGCAGCGTCCAGCAGCTGAGACCAAATCCATGGAGCACTCTTAGTCCTACCTGACCCCGAACATGCACAGCTCCGCCGGTCCCGATGGATGCAGCACGGAGTGCCGAGGGAATTCTCCGTTGCGCTCAGCAGGCCGCTCTGTGCAAGAGGAGACATCGGGAACACACAAAATCACCCCAAAAATCCCTCAAAAAAAAAAAAATCCCAAAAAATCCCTAAAAAAAATCCCTAAAAAAATCCCCCAAAAAACCCCCAAAAATTCCCCCAAAAAAGTCAAAAAAATCCCTCCAAAAAGATCCCTCAAAAAATTCCTCAAAGAATCCCCCAAAAAATCACCCCAAAAAATCTCTAAAAAATCGCAAAAAAAAAAAAACCCCAACCCCCCCCCCCAAAAAAACAAAAAAATCCCCCAAAAACCCCTCAAAAAACCCCTCAAAAAAAAAAAAAAAATCCCTCAAAAAGACCCCAAAAAATCCCTCAAAAAATCCTCCAAAATTCCACAAAAAAATCCCTCAAAAAATCCCCAAAAATCCCCCAAAAATCCCTCAAGAAAACCGAAAAAAAATCCTAAAAAAATCCCCCAAAAATCCCCCAAAAAATCCCCAAAAAATCCCTGTAAACCCCCCCCAAAAAAACCCGAAAAAAACCCCCAAAAAACCCCTCAAAAAATTCCCCCAAAAATCCCTCAAAAAAAAAAAAATCCCTCAAAAATCCCACAAAAAATCCCTCAAAAAATCCCCCAAAAATCCTCCACAAAATCTACAAAAAAATCCCAAAAAATCCCTCAAAAAATCCCCAAAAAACCAAAAAAATCCCCCAAAAATTCCACCAAAAAAATCCCTCAAAAAATCCCCCCAAAATTCCCCGAAAAATCCCTCAAAAAATGCCTCAAAAAAATCCCTCAAAAAATCCCTCAAAAAATCCCCAAAAAAATCCCTCAAAAAATCCCCCAAAAAATCCCCCCAAAAAATCCCCCCAAAAAATCCCCCCAAAAATCCCCCAAAAAAATCCCCCAAAAAAATCCCCCAAAAAATCCCCCAAAAAATCCCCCAAAAAATCCCTCAAAAACTCCAAAAAAATCCCACAAAAAATCCCTCAAAAACCCCTCAAAAAATCCCCCAAAAAATCCACCAAAAATCCCTCAAAAAATTCCTCAAAAAATCCGCAAAAAAATTCCCCAAAAAATCCCCCCAAAAAACGCTCAAAAAATCCCAAAAATTCCCCTAAAAATTCCCCAAAAATCCCTCAAAAAATCCCACAGAAAAATCCCGCCAAAAAATCCCCCCAATGGGGCAGCGCTATGGGGCAGCGCTATGGGGCAGGGAGCGGAGCTATGGGGCTGTGCTATGGGGCAGGGAGCGGAGCTATGGAGCAGCGCTATGGGGCAGCGCTATGGGGCAGGGAGCGGAGCTATGGGGCAGCGCTATGGGGCAGTGCTATGGGGCAATGCTATAGGGAGGGCAGCGGCGCTATGGGGCCGCGCTTTTGAAGCCCTCCCCGCTCCGCCCCCGCAATCAGCCGCCATTCATTAGCGCAGCGGCGGTGAGTGAATTAATTAAGGCGCCAATAATGAGTTAATTAAGCCGCAATTAATTAATTAAGCCGCCCCGTAAAGTGCGAATGCACAGATGCATAGAGACACAGTGACCCCATAGAGATACATAGACACAGCGACACCCAGTGGTGGATATGGGTACTGCACCTCCATAGAGATACAGAGCGACCCCATAGAGACCCATAGAGACAGCGACACCCCGTGGTGGGATATGGGTACTGCAAGGCCATAGCGCCGCCTTGTGGCCGTATAGAAATACTGCACCTCCAGAGCGATACATAGCGACCCCATAGAGACCCCAAAATAGACCCCAAAAACGACGACCCCAGAAGAGATATTGGGCACAGATGAATAGAGGAAAGGAATAGAGTAAACTGATAAAGAGTGAAATAGTATGGAGGGAACAGATGAATAGAGAAATAGATTAGTGGGGACAGATTAATAGCGAAATAGATATAAGAGGGAATAAATAATAATTTTATAGAGAGAAGAGGTAACAGATTAGAAGAGGAATGGAAGTGAGGGCACGGAAAAATAGAGAAACAGTATTGAGGAAACTTTTATATAGGAAAACATAATAGCGGGTCGAGATAAATAGAGAAACTGAATCGAGGGGGCTGATTAATATGCAAATAGAACGAAGGGAATTAAATAATATGGAAATCGAATCGAGGGAACTGATGAAATGAGAATCAGAAAGAAGAGGAAATAATTTAAGAGAGATATAGACATAAGGTGGAACAGAAGATGAGATCTATAGAGAGAAGAGGGAACAGATTATGAGATCAACGGAATATTGGGAACAGATGAACAGAGGAACGGAATCGAGGGAACGGATTAAAAGAGAAACAGAACAGTGGGAACTGATTAACGGAGAAATAGATCAGATGGAACAGGTGAACAGAGAAACAGAACAGAGGGAAATAATAAATAGTGAGAAGAGGGATCGGATGAAGAGAAACAGAACGGAGGGAACAGTTACAGAGACAAATAGAACGGAGGGAAATGATTAAGGGAGAAATAGAATAAAGGGAAAAGATCCAGAGAGAATGAAAATTGAGGGAAGAAATTACTAGGGAGAAGAGAGGAAGGAAGGAATAGAAACGAGGGAACGCGTTCATCGAGAAATAGAACAGCAGGAACTGGTAAATAGAGAAATAGAAAGCAGGCAGAGCAGATAAATAAAGAAGGAGAATATCGGGAATACAAAAATAGAGAAAGAAAATCCAGGGAAGAAATAAACAGAAATAGGAGACAGAAATAAATAAATAAATAAATAGAAATATGAGGGAACAAATAAAAAGAGGAATAGCATTGATGGAAGAGATTGATAGAGAGAAGAGGGAATATATGAACAGAGAAATGGAATAGGGGGAATGGATTTATAGGGAGGAGACGGAAAAGATAAATAGAGAAATAGAATATGGGGAAGAGAGAAACGGATAGAAGAGGGAACAGATAACGAGAGGAATAGAATGGAGGGAACACAAAGAGAAAACACAGAATGGAGGGAACCTGAAAACAGAGACATAGAAAGGAGAGGGAACTGTTGAACAGAGAAATAGAATCCAGGGCACTGAGAGAGAAATGGAATAGAGAGAACGGATAAAGAAAGAAATAGAATCGATGGAACAGATAAAGAGAGAAATGTCAAGTAGAGGGAAGAGACTGATAGGAAAAAAATAAGAAGAGGGAAGAGATAAATAGAGTAATAGAATAAAGAGGGAACTGGTAAATAGAGAAAGAGAATAAAGAAGGAATAAGTAAAGAGAGCAATAGAGCAGCTGGAGCAGATAAACAGAGAGGAAGAAAGAATAATTTCATAGATTTATAGAGAGAAGTTGGAACGGATTATTAGATAAATGGGATATTGGGAACAGATGAACAGACGGATGGCATCGAGGGAGCGGATAAATAGAGAAATAGTATTGAGGGAACAGATAAATAGAGAGAGAGTACTGAGGCAAAGGATAAGTAGAGAAATAGAATAGCGGGAACGCATAAGTAGAGATGGAGAACGTTGCGGGAAGAGATAAATGGAGAAATAGATTAGCGGGAAGAGATGAATAGATCTATTGATTAGCGGGAAGAGATGAATAGAGAGATAGAACCGATGGGAACGGATGCACAACGTAAAAGAATCAATGAGAACAGTTGTATAGGGAAACAGAATCGAGGGAAAAGATGTATAGGGATTAAAATCAAGGGAACAGATTAATACTGAGAAGAGAGAGCAGATAAACAGAGCAATAGAACCGAGGGAGCAGATCGATAGCGAGAAGAGGGGTTATAGGCGTGAAGAACAATACACACTGATCGCTGCCAATAGTAAGGAATTTATTGAGCAAGCAATAAAGGAGCGGAGCAGCGCTGGGCGGCCGGGAGTCTGCGCTCCACCAGAGGAGCCGACCCCTCTTCTTATCGGCCCTTATCTCTATATTCGTGGTTCTCTTTCCTTCCTGGGCTGCGCCGGCTGCTATTTGGGAGTCGTTCTCTGCCTCCTCGCAGAGAAGAGATGAAGGCTGCGGTCCTCTTCAGCTCCGATCGCGTGCGCTCAAGAGGAGATTTCCACTTCTTTTCCTTCTCCGGTTCCTCAGAAGGTCGCTGCTATGTTATGTTCATTGCCCAGGTGTCAGAACTAAGCGCTGTGGCTCCGATTTCCAAAACCATCTCTCCATCCACTTTCAGACTTCTACCAAAAACACGGTTCTAAGAAAAATACGCGCTGCCAAACACTGCCCCATCCATCTCGAGTCGGTTTGATGAACGGGAATAGAAAGCACAGACCTCGTTTCCTATCACAATCCCCCCTTTTCCTTTGATCACCTCGTTCATCAAACCGTATCACCGCATCCTGGGCTAAAAGGTGACCTTTTCCTTCCAGTTGTTTCCGACAGTGTTTTCTGGTTCCCGTTATCCGGTGGAGCGCAGACTCCCGGCCGCCCAGCGCTGCTCCGCTCGTTTATTGCTTGCTCAATTAATTCCTCACTGCCGGCAACGATCGGTGTGTATCGCTCTCTGCACACCTGTAACAGAGGGAGTTGATGTAGAGAGAAACAGAACCGATGGGAACAGATGGATGGGGAAATAGAATCGAGGGAAGAGAGGTATAGGGACATGGAAAGTAGGTGGAACAAATAAATACGGAAATAGGAAGAAGAGGGAACAGACTAATAGGGAAATAGAAGAGGGAACAGATTGATAGGGAAATATCATTGAGGGAATGGATTAATAGTGAGAAGAGGGAAGTGATTAATAGAGAAATAGAAAGAAGAGGGAATAATTTAATGGATTCATAGAGAGAAGTTGGAACAGATTATTTGATTAATAGAGAGAAGAGGGAACAGATTAATAGATAAATAAAATATCGGGCAGAGATGAAGAGAGGAATGGAATAGAGTAAGGAGATAAAGAGTGAAATAGTATTGAGGGAACAGAAAAATAGAGAAAGAGATTGGAGGGGACAGATTAATAGAGAAATAAATTAGAGGGAAGAGTCTAGTAGAGAAATAGATTGGAGGGAACAGATAAATAGAGAAATAGAATGAAGAGGTGTCATGGCTTTGCGATTTCTGGCCCTGGTATTCCACACCATAGCATCCCGTAGTGCACTCAGAGCGAAAGAGTCAATGCTGCAGCTCCGTGGATCACTGATAGTTCCGGGTGTACCTGTCTCAGAAGAGAAGAAGAACTCCATCCCCCAGAGCATCGCTGCGGGGGACCCAGGAAAGGGGAAGGGGGAAAGGGAGAAGGGCCTAGGAACAAAACAGCGGCGACGATCCGAGGAGGAAAGCTGATGGACTAAAGAAGATCTCGGAAAGCAAAGTAACACGAGAGAATCCAATCTCATCGGGATTGAGGCTAACGAAGGAAATGAGATGAGCAAGAGAGAGCGTCGGATAAAGCGAAGGCCTGACGCTAACGCTGAAGGCGAGTCCTCTGGGGAATGGAGTTGTTCTTCTCTTCTGAGACAGGTACACCAGGAGTTATCAGTGATCCATGGAGCTGGAGCACTAATTCTTTCACTCTGAGTGCACTACGGGATGTTATGGTGTGGAATAGCAATGCCAGAAATCATAAAGCCACACCACAGGTAAAGAAACAGAAAGAAGAGAGGAGAGATGAACAGAGAAATAGAATCGAGGGAACTGATTAAGGCAGAAATAGATTGAAGAGGGAATAATTTAATAGATTTATAGAGAGAAGTTGGAACAGATTATTTGTCTGATAAAGAAAAGAGGGAAGAGATGAATAGAGAAATACTACACTGGGAACAGATGAACGGAGAAAGGGATTAGCGGGAACAGATAAAGAGAGAAATGGAAGAGCGGGTAGAGATAATTAGGGAAATAGATCAGAGGGAATAGGTGAAGAGAGAAATAGCATAGAGGATACAGATTAATAGAGAAAAAGAAGAATAGAATGAAAGGATTAATAGAGAGAAGAGGGTATAGATTAATAGAGAAATAAAATTGAGGGAATAAATTGATAGGGAGAAGAGGGAACAGATCAACTGAGATATAGATTAGAGGGAACAGATGAACAGAGAAATAGAATCGAGGGTGGAGATTAAGAGAGACAGAATTCAGGAAACAGATATAGAGAAATAGAATAGAGGGAATAAATTATAGAGAGAAGAGGGAACAGATAACGAGAGGAATGGAACGAAGAGGGAAGAGACAAAGGGAGGAATAGAAGCGAGGGAACGGATTCATCAAGAAATAGAACAGTGGGTACAGATCAATATAGAAATAAAAAACAGAACAGATAAATAGAGAAGTAGAATATCGGGAATACAAAAACAGAGAAATAAAATCGAGGGAACAAATAAACAGAAATAGAATAGAAGGTAAAGATTAATAGAGAGAAGAGTTTAGATATGAATAGGGAAATTGAATAGAGGGAACAGATTAATGGGGAGTAGATGGAAAAGAAATAGAGAAATAGAATTATGAGGGAATAGAAAAATGGAGAAATAGAAAAAAGAGGGAACAGATAAATAGAGAAAGAGCTTAGAGGGAAGAGATTGATAGAGAAAAAGAATCGAGGGAACAGATTAAATGAGAAACAGAATGAGGGAATAAATTAATAGTGAGAAGAGGGAACAGATAATGAGAGGAACAGAATGGTGGGAACCCAAAGAGAAAAATAGAAGGGAGAGAACAGGTGAACAGAGAAATAGATATAAGAGGGAATAAAGTAATCATTTTATAGAGAGAAGAGGAAACAGATGAGAAGAGGAATGGAATCGAGGGCACAGATAAATAGAGAAACAGTACTGAGGGAACTGTTATATAGGAAAATAGAATAGCGGGTCGAGATACATAGAGAAACTGAATCGAGGGAACAGATAAATAGAGAAGTAGAAAGAACCGGCAATAATTTAATAGATTTATAGAGAAATGTTGGAACAGATGATTAGATCTATAGAGAGAAGAGGGAACAGATTATTAGATAAATAGAATATTGGGAACAGATGAATGGAGGAATGGAGTCGAAAGAAAAGGTTAATACAGGAATGGAATCGAGGGAACGGATAGAGAAAAGGTTTTGAGGAAAAGGATGAGTAGAGAAATAGAATAGAGGGAACGGATAAGTAGAGATAGAGAAAGAAGCAGGAAGAGATAAATAGAGAAATGGAATCGATGGGAACAGATAAAGAGAGAAATAGTATAGGGGAAACATAAATATGGAAATAGAATAGCGGGAACAGATTAACAGTGAAATAGAATGGAGGGAATAAATTAATAGTGAGAAGAGGAAAACAGATTAATAGAGAAATCAATTAGAGGGAAGAGATCAAGAGAGAAATTGATTAGGGGGAACAGAATAAACTGAGAAATAGAATTGCGGGAAGAGATACATAAATAGAATGGCGGGATCAGATAAATAGAGAAATTAACTAGCGGGAACAGATAAACACAGAAATAGATAGAAGAGGGAGTACATTTATAGATTTATAGAGAGAAGTTGGAACAGATTATTTGATTGAGAGAGAGAAGAGGGAACAGATTAATAGATAGATAAAATATTGGGCACAGATTCATAGAGGAATGGAATCGAGGGCACTGATTAAAAGAGAAACAGAATAGCGGGAACTGATGAACAGAGAAATAGATCAGAGGGAACAAATTAATAGGGAAAAGAGGGAACAGATATATTAAGAAACAGAATCGAGGGAACAGATAGAGAGAGAAAAATAATAGAGGGAACCAATAAATAGAGAAATAGAATTGAGGGAACTGATTAATAGAGTAATAGATATAAGAGGGATTAAACTAAAACATTTACAGTGAGAAGAGAAAAGAGATTAATAGAGGAATGGAATATTGGGAACAGATTAATAGAGGAATAGAATCGAGGGCACAGATAAACTGAAAAGTATTATTGAGAGAATAGATTGAAAGAGAAATAGAAAGAAGAAGGAACAGCCTTAGAGGGAAATAGAATTGAGGGTGCAGAAAAATAAAGAAATAGTACTGAGGATACAGAATAATGAGGAAATAGTGAGAAGAGGGAAGAAATTAATAGAGAAATTAAGAGGGAAGAAACTGGGAACAGATGAATAGAGGAATGGAATCGAGGGAACTGATAAACAGAGAAATAGAATCGAGGGAACTGATTAATAGAGAAATAAATATAAGAGAGAATCAAGTAATAAATTCATAGTGAGAATAGTGAACAGATGAATAGAGGAATGGAATTGAGGGCACAGATAAACAGGGGAATAGAATCGAGAGTGCAGAGATTAGAAGAGGAAACATTAATAGAGAAATAGAACAGAGGAAAAAGAGTAAAAGAAAGAAGAGGGAAAATATGAATTGAGAAATGGAAGAGAGGGAACAGATTTATAGGGAGTAGACGGAAAAGATAAAAAGAGAAATAGAATAGCGGGAGCGGAAAAATAGATGAAAGAGGGAACATGTAAATAGAGAAATAGAAAGAAGAGAGAACAGAAGTGGGAATATATTAATAGAGAAATGGAATAGAGGGAAAAGATTTATAGGATGTAGACAGAAAAGATAAATAGCAAAGCAGAATAGTGGGAAGAGATTAATAGAGAAAGAGAAAGAAGAGAGAACAGATAAATAGTGAAATAGAATCGAGGGGACAGATAAACAGAGAAATGGAAAGATGAGGGTACATATAAATAGAGAATTAGATTAGAGGGAGCAGAAAAATAGAGGAATAGAATAAAGGGAATAGATTAATAGGGAGAAGAGGGAACGGATAAATAGAGAAATAGAATCGAGGGAGCAGATAATTAGAGTAGAGGGAACTGATTAATTGAGAAATAGAATAGAGGGAACAGATTAATAGAGAGAAGAGGGAATAGAAGAATAGAGAAATTGAACGTAGAAGGAACCGATAAATAGAGAAATGGAATCGAGGGAACAGAATAAAAGATTAATAGACTGAAAATGGAATAGAGTAAGAGAGAAATAGAAGAGAGGGAACTGATTAATAGCGAAAAAGAGAGATGAGGGAATGGATTAATAGAGAAACAGAGAGAAGAGGGACGCTATTAAGAAATATATGGGAGAGAACCGATTAAAAGATGAATCGAATGGAGAGAACGAATTAAGAGAGAAATAGATTCGAGGGAAGAGATCCATAGAGAAATGGAATGGAGGGGAGAGATGAATAGATGTAGGATCGAATAGGACTGAGGGCCGGAGGTTGGGGTGGGACAGCGAGGAGTTAGGGCCAGAGATTGGGGAGGAACAGCGAGGATTTGGACGGAACAATTGTCTGTGCAGCGTCCAGCAGCTGAGACCAAATCCATGGAGCACTCTTAGTCCTGCCTGACCCCAAACATGCACAGCTCCGCCGGTCCCGATGGATGCAGCACGGAGTGAGGAGGGAATTCTCCGTTGAGCTCAGCAGGCCGCTCTGTGCAAGAGCTGAGACGGCGTGGCGGCCAGCGCACGGCCACGGGAAGCAGGAGAGAAGAAAAAAACATACGTGAACCCAAAATATGCCTCCAAAAAAAACCCAAAAAACTCCCCCAAAAATCCCCAAAAAATCCACCAAAACTATCCCCCAAAATATAAAAAAATAAAATAAAATAAAAAACGAAAAAAAATCCGAAAAAAAAGAAACAAATTCTCCTCCAAAAAATCCCCCTCCCAAAAAAAAAAAAAAAAAATTCCCACAAAAAAAATCTCAAAAAAAATCCCCCTAAAAATCCCCCAAAAAGCTACAAAGAATTCCCCAAAAAATCCCCCAAACTTTTGCAGCGCAGTGGGGCAATACTATAGGGAGGGCAGAGGCGCTATGGGGCCACGCTTTTGAAGCCCTCCCCGCTCCGCCCCCGCAATCAGCCGCCACTAATGAATTAATTAAGCCGCAATTAATTAATTAAGCCGCCCTGTAAAGGGCACATGCACAGAGATACATAGGGACACATAGAGATGCATAGACAGTGACACCCTGTGGTGATATATGGGTACTGCACCTCCAGAGCGATACATAGCGACCCCATAGAGACACATAGAGACAGCGACACCGAGTGGTGGATATGGGCACTGCAACGCCATAGCGCCGCCTTGTGGCCGTATAGAAATACTGCACCTCCAGAGCAATACATAGCGACCCGATAGCGACGACCCCAGAAGAGATATTGGGCACAGATAAATAGAGGAATGGGATAGAGTAAACAGATAAATAGTGAAATAGTATTGAGGGAACAGATTAATAGAGAACTAGATTAGTGGGGACAGATTAATAGAAAAATATAATAGCGGGAAAAAATGAATAGATATATAGATTAGCGGGAACAGACGATTAGATAATCAGAATCAATGGGAATAGATGAACAGATAATCAGAACCAATGGGAACAGAAAAATAGAGAAATACAATAGCAAGAAAAGGAAAGTAGAGAAATAAAAAAGAGGGAATCGATTAACAGAGAAATAAAATTGAGGGAATAAATTAATAGGGAGAAGAAGGAACAAATATAGAGGGAAGTAGTAAGTAGAGGGAAGACACTAATAGGAAAATATAAAGAAGAGGGAAGAGAGCAATAGAGCAATAGAATAAGGAGGGAACAGGTAAATAGAGAAGTAGAAAGAACCAGGAATAATTTAATAGATTTATAGAGAGAAGTTGGAACAGATTATTAGATCGATAGAGAGAGGAGGGAAGAGAGAAGCGGAGAAACGGCGTCACGGGATCTGAATAATAGTAAGAAGTGGAAATAGATAAACAGAGAAATAGAGTCGAGGAAATAGAATAGTAGGGAGAAGAGGGAACAGATAAACAGGAGAATAGAATAAATGGAACCGAAAAATATAGAAATAGAATCGACGGAAAAGAGAAATAGAGATATAGAATAGAGGGAACTGATTAATAGAGAAACAGATAGAAGAGGGAATAAATTAATAGACTTATAGAGTTAAGTTGGAACATATTATTAGATTTATACTGAGAAGAGGGAACAGATTAATAGAGAAAGAGAATAAAGGGAATGGATAAATAGACAGAAGTAATCGAGGGAACAGAAAAATAGAAAAATGGAATCAAGGGAACAGATTAAATAGAGAAATAGAATAGCGGGACAGATAAATAGAGATATAGAGAGAAGAGGGAACAGGTTAAGAAAGAGAAGAGGGATAAGATTAAGAGAGAAATAGATTAGAGGTAAGAGATTAAAAGATTAAGAGAGAAGTGGGTGCAGATTAAGAGAGAAATAGAATGGATTGAACAGGTTAAGAGACAAATAGAATAGAGGGAAGAGATAAGGAGAGCAATAGAGAAAAGAGGGAACGGATTAAGAGAGAAATAGAATTATGGGAACAGGTAAAGAGAGAAATATAATAGAGGGAGAAGAGTAAGAGATGAACAGAATATATAATTAGAATAGAGGGAACGAATAAAGAGAGAAACAGTATAGAGGGAACAGATTAATAGAGAGAAGAGGGAACAGATTAATAGAGAGAAGAGGGAACAGATTATGAGAGAAATAGAATCGAGGGAACGTGTAGATAGTGAATTACAAAGAAGAGAGAACAGAGAAATGGATAAATAGAATTGAGGAAATAGAATAGGGAGAAGGGGAAACAGAAAAATAGGGAAATAGAATCGAGGGAACAGATTGAAAGACTAATAGATTGAAGATGGAATAGATTAAGAGAGAAATAGAAGAGAGGGAACCGATTAATAGAGAGAAAGGGAGATGAGGGAAGGGATTAATAGAGAAATAGAGAGAAGAGGGAACAGATGATTAGATCGATAGAGAGAAGTGGGAACAGATTATTTGATAAGCAGAGTATTGGGAACAGATGGATAGAGAAATGGAATCGAGGGCACAGATAAATACAGGAATGAATCGAGGGCACAGATAAACAGAGAAATAGAATCGAGGGTATAGATTAATGGGGGAATAGATTTCAGGAAACAGATATATAGAGAAATAGAATAGAGGGAATAAATTAATAGAGAGAAGAGGGAACAGATAACGAGAGGAATGGAATAGAGGGAAGAGATGAAGGGAGGAATAGAATTGAGGGAACAGAAATATAGAACTAAAATCAAGGGAACAAATAAATAGAGAAACAGAAAGAAGAGGGAACAGATAAATAGGGCAATAGAATAAAGAGAGAACAGGTAAATAGAGCAAGAGAATAGCGGGAACAGATAAATAGAGAAGTAGAAAGAACCGGCAATAATTTAATAGATATATAGAGAAATGTTGGAACAGATTATTAGATCTATAGAGGGAAGAAGGAACAGATTATTAGATAAATAGAATATTGGGAACAGATGAATGGAGGAATGGAGTCGAAAGAAAAGTTTAATACAGGAATGGAATTGAGGGAACGGATAGAGAAAAGGTTTTGAGGAAAAGGATAAGTAGAGAAATAGAATAGCGGGAATGGATAAGTAGAGATAGAGAAAGAAGCAGGAAGAGATAAATAAAGAAATGGAATCGATGGGAACAGATAAAGAGAGAAATAGTATAGGGGAAACATAAATATGGAAATAGAATAGCGGGAACAGATTAACAGTGAAATAGAATGGAGGGAATAAATCAATAGTGAGAAGAGGAAAACAGATTAATAGAGAAATCAATTAGAGGGAAGAGATCAAGAGAGAAATTGATTAGGGGGAACAGAATAAACTGAGAAATAGAATTGCGGGAAGAGATACATAAATAGAATGGCGGGATCAGATAAATAGAGAAATTAACTAGCGGGAACAGATAAATACAGAAATAGATAGAAAAGGGAGTAAATTTATAGATTTATAGAATCGAGGGAAAAGATTAATATGGAAAGAGAAAGAAGAGGGAACAGATAAATAGAGAAATAGAATAGGGAGGGAACAGGTAAATAGAGCAGTAGAATAAAGAGGGAAGAGGTAAATAGAGAAAGAGAATAAAGAGGAAACAGGTTAATAGACAAACAGAATAGTGGGAACAGATGTATAAGGACATAGGATAGCAGGAACAGATGTATAGGGACATCATAGAAGAGGGACCAGATGCATAGGGACATAGAAAGAAGAGAGTAAATTAATAGAATTATATAGAAAAGTTGGAACAGATTATTTGATTAATAGAGAAGAGGGAACAGATTAATAGATAAATAAAAGATTGGGCACAGATTAATAGAGGAATAGAATAAACAGATAAATAGTGAAATAATATTGAGGGAAGAGATAAATAGAGAAATAGATTAGTGGGGACAGATTAATAGAGAAATAGATTAGAGGGAAGAGATAAAAAAAATATAATAGTGGGAAAAGATGAATGGATATATAGATTAGCAGAAACAGATGATTAGATAATCAGAATCAATGGGAACAGATGTGTACGGAAATACAATTGAGGGAACAGACAAAGAGAGAAATAGAAATATGAGGGAATGGATGAATAGAGCAATAGAACAGTGGGATATTAGGGTGGAACAACGAGGAGTTAGGGCTAGAGATTTGGGAGGAACAGCAAGGATTTGGATGGAGCAATCATCTGTGCAGCATCCAGCAGCTGAGACCAAATCCATGGAGCACTCTTAGTCCTACCTGACCCCAAACATGCACTGGTCCACCAGTCCCGATGGATGCAGCACGAAGTGCAGAGGGAATTCTCCGTTGCGGTCAGCAGGCCGCTCTGTGGAAGAGCTGAGACGGCATGGCGGCCAACGCACGGCCACAGGAAGTGGAAGCGAGAAATCAGGAACACCCAAAATCACCCCAAAAAATCCCCCCAAAATGGGGCAGCACTGTGAGGTAATACTATAGGGAGGGCAGCGGCACTCTGAAGCCGCGCTTTTGAAGCCCTCCCCTATACGTCCCCTCAATCAGCTGCCATTAATGAATTAATTAAGCCACAATTAATTAATTAAGCTGCCCTATAAAGGGCACATGCGCAGAGATACATAGAGACACATAGAGATACATAGAGACACAGTGACCCTAAAGAGACACTCAGACACAGCGACACCCTGTGGTGGTATATGGGTACTGCACCTCCATAGAGACCCCAAACGTGAACCCCACAGAGACCCCAGTCACGCTCCAATACAAAGGAGACAGATGAGGCTCTTCAGATGACGTGCATACCCGGCGTGAGATTCAGAAACAACGGTTCAGGTGTCGGTCCGAGCAGTTTATTATCAATATTGAGCAGGGAGATGGGGAAGGGGGACACTGTTAAGGGCAGTGAGCGGTTGTCCTGGAGAAGCAGCGAGGCATCTGCACCGGAGAAGCAGCGAGGGAGTCAACCCCGAGAGGGGCAGCAGCGAACAGGGATCAGCTCGGGAAGTCTCTCCAAAGAGAAAACCCCAACGGCTGCAGAGAAAAAGCCTAGAGGGATCGGAATTACAGAGAGAAGAGGGAACAGATAAACAGAGAAATGGAAGAGCGGGTAGAGATAAATAGGGAAATAGATCAGAGGGAATAGGTTAAGAGAGATATAACATAGAGGATACAGATTAATAGAGAAAAGTAAGAACAGAATGAAAGGATTAATAGAGAGAAGAGGGTATAGATTAATAGAGAAATAAAATTGAGGGAATAAATCGATAGGGAGAAGAGGGAACAGATTAATAGAGAAATAAAATTGAGGGAATAAATCGATAGGGAGAAGAGGGAACAGATCAACTGAGATATAGATTAGAAGGAACAGATGAACAGAGAAATAGAATCGAGAAAACACAAAGAGAGAAATAGGTTTGGGGGAACTGATAAATATAGAAAAAAATTGAGGGAACAGATTAAATGAGAAATAGAATGAAGGGAATAAATTAATAGTGAGAAGAAGGGAACAGATACATAGAGAAATCGATTAGAGGGAACGGAATAAACGAAGTAATGGAATCACGGGAACAGATAAGGAGAGAAATAGAATCGAGGGAAAAGATTAATATGGAAAGAGAATGAAGAGGGAACAGATAAAAAGAGAAAAAGTCTAAAGAGAGGACAGATAAAAAGTGCAAAAGAATAGCGGGAACAGGTAAATACAGAAGTAGAAAGAATTTAAAAGAATTTAATAGATATATAGAGAGAAGTTGGAACAGATTATTAGATCTATAGAGAGTAGAGGGAATGCATTATAAGATAAATAGAATAATGCAAACCGTTTAATAGGGGAATGGAATCAAGGGAATAGTTTAATAGAGGAATGGAATTGAGAGAGCAGATAAATAGAGAAATAGTATTGAGGGAACAGATAAATAGAGAGATAGTATTGAGGCAAATGATAAGTAGAGAAATAGAATAGTGGGAACGGATAAGTAGAGAGAGAATGTAGCGGGAAGAAATAAATAGAGAAATAGATTAGCAGGAACAGATTAATAGATACATTGATTAGCAGGAGCAGATGAATAGAGAAATAGAATCGATGGGAACAGATGTATAGAGAAAAAGAATTTATGGGAACAGTTGTATAGGGAAAGAGAATCGAGGGAAAAGATGTATAGGGAAGTAAAATCAAGGGAACAGATTAATAGTCAGAAGAGGGAACAGATAAATAGAGAAATAGAATCGAGGGAACAGATAAACAGGGGCATAGAAAGAAGAGGGAAGAGATAAAGAGAGAAACAGAAGAGCGGGAAGAGATAAAGAGAAGAGAACATATAAATATGGAAATAGAATAGCGGGAACAGATTTACAGTGAAATAGGATGGAGGGAATAAATTAATAGTGAGAAGAGGAAGCAGATTAACTAGAGAAAATGAATAGAGGCAACAGATAAAGAGAGAAATCTATTAGAGGGAACAGAATAAATGGAGAAATAGAATCAGGGGAACAGATAAATAGAGAAATTAACTACCGGGAACAGATAAATACAGAAATAGACAGAAGAGGGAGTAAATTAATAAATTTATAGAGAAAAGTTGGAACAGATTATTTGATTAGTATAGAGAAGAGGGAAAAGATTAACAGATAAATAAAATATTGGGCACAGATTAATAGAGGAATGGAATAGAGTAAACAGAAGGATAGTGAAATAGTATTGAGGGAACAGATAAATAGAGGAATAGATTAGTGGGGACAGATTAATAGAGAAATAGATAAGCGGGAACAGAAGATTAGATTATCAGAATCGATGAATAGATAATCAGAATCTATGGGAACAGATGAATAGAGAAATAGAAGTGAGAGAACAGATAAAGAGAGAAATAGAATAGAGAGAAAAAATAATATGGAAAGAGAAAGAAAAGGGAACAGGTAAATAGGGAAATAGTATAGGGGAAACAGAGAAATAGGGACATAGAAGAGCGGGAACAGAGAAATAGGGACATAGAAAGAAGAGGGAACGGATAAATAGGGAAACAGAACAGCGGGACAAGATAAAGAGAGAAATAGAAGAGGGGGTAAATTAATAGATTTATAAGGAGAAAAGAATGATATAAATATAGATTAGGGAATAGATGATTAGATAATCAGAATTAATGGGAATAAATGAATAGAGGAATAGAGAAATAGCATCGAGAGAACAGATAGAGAGAAATTGAATCGAGGGAACGGATAAATAGGGAAATAGAAAGAAGAGGGAACAGATAATCTGAGAAATAGAATTGAGGGAACTGATTAATAAAGAAATAGATATAAGAGGAAATAAAGTAATAATTTTATAGAAAGAAGAGGGAACTGATTAATAGAGAAATGGAATTGAGGGCACAGGGAAATAGAGGAATGGAACTGAGGGAACAGATAAATAGAGGAATGAATCGAGGGAACAGATAAATAGAGAAATAGAATCCAGGGTATAGATTAATGGAGGGATAAAATTCAGGAAACACATATAGAGAAATAGAATAGAGGGAAAAAAATAATAGAGAGAAGAGGGAACAGATAACGAGAGGAATAGAATGGAGGGAACTGATCAAGGGAGAAATAAAATTGAGGGAATAAATTCATAGTGAGAAGACGTAACTGATAACTAGAGAAAAAGAATCGAGGGAACAGATAACTAGAGAAATAGAATCGAGGGAACAGATAACTAGAGAAATAGAATCAAGGGAACAGATAAATAGCAAGAAGAGGTGTTTTAGGTGTGAAGAATGATACACACCGATCGTTGCCAACAGTAAGGAATTTATTGAGCAAGCAATGAAGGAGTGGAACAGCGCTGGGCGGCCAGGAGTCTGCTCTCCACCAGAGGCGCGCACCAGGGGACCTCCCGACCCCTCTTTTTATTGGCTCTTATCTCAGCATTCATGGTTTCTCTTTTCTTACTGGGCTGCGCTGGCTGCTATTTGGGAGTCGTTCTCTGTCTCCTCGCAGAGAAGAGATGAAGACTGCGGTCCTCTTCAGCTCCAATTACGCACACTTAAGAGGAGATTCCCACTTCTTTTCCTTTTGCAGTTCCTTAGAAGGTCACTGCTATCTGTTGTTCATTGTCCAGGTTTTAGAATGAGATGCCGTGGCTCCAATCTACAAAAACATTTCTACATCTATTTTAAGACTTCTACAATCTACACAGTTCTAAGAAAAATACAAGCTGAAAAACACTGACCCATCTGTCTTGAGTCAGTTTGATTAACGAGTATAGAAAGTACAGAACTCATTTTCTATCACAATCACTCCTTTTCCTTTTCTCATCTTGTTCATCAAGCCATATCACCGCATCCTGGCCTAAAACATGACCTTTTCCTTTCAATTGTTTCAGACAGTGTTTTCTGGTTCCAATTATCTGGTGGAGCGCAGACTCCCAGCTGCCCAGTGCTGTTTCGCTCATTTATTGCTTACTCAATAAATTCCTTACTACTGGCAACGATCGGTGTGTATTGCTCTCTTCACACGTATAACAGAGGGAGTAGATGTAGAGAGAAATAGAATCGATGGGAACAGTTGTATAGGGAAATAGAATCAAGGGAAGAGATTAATAGTGAGATGAGGGGACTGTTTAATAGAGAAATAGAATCGAGGGAACAGATAAAGAGAGAAATAAAATAGCAGGTAGAGATAAATAGGGAAATAGATTAGAGGGAATAGGTTAAGAGAGAAATAGCATAGAGGATACAGATTAATATAGAAAAATAAGAATAGAAAAGATTAATAGAGAGAAGAGGGTATAGATTAATATAGGAATAAAATTGAGGGAATAAATTAATAGGGAGAAGAGGGAAGAAGTAACGAGAGGAATGGAGAGAAGAGGGAAGAGACAAAGGGAGGAATAGTACCGAGGGAACAGACAAAGAGAGAAGTAAGAGAGGGAATAAATTAATAGATTTATAGAGAGAAGAGGGAACAGATTAATAATGCGATAGAAAGAAGAAGGTACAGATTAATAGAGAAATAGAATCGAGAGAAGAGAAAAATAGAGAAATAGAATAGCGGGAACAGATAAATAGAGAAATAGAAAGCAGACAGAACAGATAAGTAGAGAAGTCGAATATCGGGAATAGAAAAATAGGGAAATAGATATATGAGGGAACAGAAAAATAGAGAAATAGAAAGAAGAGGGAACAGAAATAGAGAAATAGAATAGCGAGAACAGAAATTTAAAGAAATAGAATAGAAGGAATAAAAAATATAGAAATAAAATCGAGTGAACATATTAATAGTGATACAGAATAGAGGAAAAAGAATTATATAGAGAAGAGGTAATATATTAATAAAGAAATGGAATCGAGGGAAGAGACCCATAGAGAAATGGAATCGAGGGAAGAGATCCATAGGGAAATGGAATCGAGGGAAGAGATGAATAGATGTAGGATCTAATAGGACTTAGGGACAGAGTTTGGGGTGGAATATCGAGGATTTAGGGATGAAGTTTGGGGAAGAAGAGGGAGGAGTTGGGGCTGGAGTTCAGAGTGAGATGTGAGGAGATCATTCTGGAATTTGTGGTGAGATAGTGAGGATATTAGGGTGGAACAGCGAGGAGTTAAGGACAGAGATTTGTGAAGAACAATGAGGATTCGGATGGAGCAATTGTCTGTGCAGTGTCCAGCAACTGAGACCAAATCCATGGAGCACTCTTAGTCCTACCTGACCACAAACATGCACAGGTCCACCGGTCCCGATGGATGCAGCACGGAGTGCAGAGGGAATTATCCGTCACAGTCAGCAGACCGCTCTGTGTAAGAGCTGAGACAGCGTGGCATCCAGCGCATGGCCACGGGAAGCAGAAAGGAGAAACAATTAACACCCAAAATCCCCCCCCCAAAAAACAAAACAATCCCCCCAAAAATACCACATGTGGAGGGAATCAGCCGCTGCAGTCAGCAGGCCACTCTTAGTCAGATCTGAGACGTCGTGCCATCTAGGGCAAGTCCAAGGGCAGAAGAACCTAAGACCAAAGTCCCACCCATTTCCAACCAGGGCAAAAAAGGCAACCCTGGGAAATGCCGATCTGTCAGCAGGCCGAGATCAACGGGAGCCCAAAAGCTTAATTAAGGGCAAAAGTGTGATGTGGAGCAATGAGGATTTGGGGCCCGAGGCTGGGGTGAGATAGCGAGGATTTAAAGCTAGAGTTAGAGGTGAGATAGCAAAGCTAGAGTTCAGGGGGAGATAGCAAGGATTTAAAGCCAGAGTTTGCGGTGAGATAGGGAGGATTTAGGGCTGGAATATGGGGCTGAACAGTGAGGATTTGGGACTGGAGTTTGGGGTGAATGAGGGTAGGTTTGGGACTCGAATTTGGGGTGAAAGAGCGATGATATGGGACAGCAGTTTAGGGTGAAAGAATACAAATGTAAGGCTGTAGCCTGGTGTGGAATGGAGAGAAGTTGGCATCGAGTCTGGAATGAATGAGCCAGATCTGGCACGTGAGCCTGGGCTGGAAATGCAAGGAATTGGGTGAGGAAAACTTTTGACTCATATTTGAGAGCAAATAGTGAGGGTATGCAGCTGGAGATCAAAGGGAAACAGCAAGGGTTTAGGGCAGGAGAGTTTAGGGTGAGACAGTGTGGGTTTGGGGTTGAATTTGGGGGTAAAGAGTAAGAATTTGGCTCTCAAGATCGGCATGAGAAGGCAAGGATTAGGGGCTTGGTTTTATTTTCGGGAGGGGGGAAATGGGGGGGTAAATAGCAAGAATTTGGTACTAAATTATAGAGTGAAAAAACAGGGATGCTGGGACTGGAGCTTGGGGTGAAAGCCAGGATTCCATACTCATGACTGTGGTGAAATAGAAAGGATTTAGGGCCTGAGATTGAGGGTAATACTGAGAAGGGACTAACGTATGAGAGGTAAATTGTGAGGGTTTGGGGCAGAAATGTGAGGTGGAATAGCAAGGACTGGGGCTAGACTTTGAAGTGAAATAGCGAGGATTTTGGGATAGGATTTGAAGAGAAATAGAGAGGAATTACAGATGGACGTTGGGAGAGACGGTGAGGATTTGGGGCTGAAGGATGGGGAGAAATACTGAGGACTGGGGATTTGATTTTTGCAAAGAGATGCTGAGGGTTTTGTTCTGCAGTTCTGGGTGAAATAGAAAGGGTTAGAGGCTGGAGTTTGGGGTGAATTAGCTAGAAGTTGGCACTTCCATCTGGGGTGAAATAGTGAGGATTCAGGAAAGGAGCTTCGGGTGAAATAGCGAGGACACAGGACTGGAGCTTGGGCAAAAATACCAAGGATTTGGGACAGGACCTCGGGGTGAAAGAGCAAAGATTCAGGACTGGAGCTTGGGGTGAATTAGCCAGGAATTAGCACTTGAGCCTGGGGGGAAATTGTAAGGATTAAGGGACTGAGTTTGCAGGTAATAGTGAGGACTAGGGAGTACTGTTTTGGAGGAAATAGCAAGGACTAGGAGCTAGAGTTTGGGGTGAAAAAGCGAGGATTTAGAGCTGAAGTCTGGGGCAAAATAGTGAGGACTCACGGCTGGAATCAAAGGTGAAACAGTGAGGATATAAGGCTGGAGTTTGGGGTGAAGCAGCAGGTATTTGGGGCAGGGTCTTTTTTCAGTAAAGATCAATAATTTTGGACTAAATTATGGAATGAAATACCAGGGATTTGGGGACTCAAGTTTGAGGTGAAATAGTGAGGATACGGGAGTGAAGTTTGCAATGAAATAGTGAGGATTTAGGGCTGGAATTGGAGGAGAAACAGCTCCAATTTGGGGATGGAGTTTAGTGCTAAATCAAGAGGGCCTTGGGTTGGACTTTACCACAGAAACAGCAAGGGTTAGGGGCTAGAATTTAGGATGAAATTGTGAGGATAGGGGGCTCGACGTTAGTGTGAGACAGCCAGACATGGGACTGAAATTCAGGGAGAAATAGCAAGGCTGCAATATAGGGTAAAATTGTGAGGATTTGGGCCTCAAAATTGTGAGGCTGAAGTTCAGGGTGAAACAGCAAGAAGTTGGGATGGAGTTTTGGCTGAATGAGCCTGGATTTTAGAGTTTAGTTTGGAAGGAAACAGCGAGCATTTGGGGCCAGAGTTTAAGGGTAATAATGAGGATTTGGGACTACTGATTGGAAAGAAATAGGAAAGGTTTGGGGCAAGAATTTGGAGTGGAATAGCAAGGACTAAGGGCTAGGCTTTGGGGTGAAAAAGCAAGGATTAAGAGCTGAAGTTTAGGGTGTGTACAGTGAATACCCCAAAAGAATAGTGCCCACACAAAACAATGAAGGTGGACAGTATATTTTTATAAGGTTTGTCCAAGTGGGATAAAGACAACCAGTAAATAAGGAAAGGCTCACCTGCCACTGATGGTCAAGGCATGCCTGGACCTCCACAAGGGAGGGAACTCCAACAAAAAATCCTTCCCCAGCGGAGGTCAGTCCTTAAGTGGGGTCTGGGAGAGGTGGAGCCTGACTCCACCCCTTGCAGCCACAGGTGCATTGCCTTCACCTGTGCTCCTGCAGCTGAGTCTGTGCTCACCTCGGGTGATCCATCAGTGCTTCAGGCCACAATTCAACAGTTCCCATCCACTGCACCCCTTTACAGCGTGAACCACTGACCAAGTAAACTATAGGGTGAGCCTTCCTTCATACAGAGATCCAACGCATACTGAGATCATCTGGGATGAGCGATGATGGGGAGGAATAGAGGTGTCTCAAGGGTACCAAGAGGGACTGGAGCTTGAGGTGAATGAACAAGAATTCAAGGCTGGAGCTTGGGGGTGAAAATGCTGAGGGGTTGGGACGGGAGTCCATCGAGAAAGTGTGAGGATTTGTGGCTGCAGATTGAGGCAGCGAAGGCTTGGGGCTAGAATTTGGAGAGAAATTGCAAGCGTTTGAGGCTGGAGGATATTTAGAAATAGTGAGGATTGAACACTGAGCAGCATCGGCACAACGGTGGGCAGGCAACGGGCCGGAGGCATTTCCTGGCGCCCTCCCGTGGCCATGGGAGGTACTGCATGTACTGCACACACAGGAGCGCTGCCGATTGGGGTTGGAAAAAAGGGAGTGCAAGTGATGATCGAGTGCTGGAAAATAGGGTGAGAAAGTGAGGATATAGGGCCGGAATCTGGGGAGGAATACTAAGGAGTTGGTTAAGAGTTAGGGCTGGAATAGCGAGGATTTAGGTGTGGGTTTTTTAATTAGAAGACAAGGAAGAGTGAGGAGAGTTTAAAGGGTGAGAATGAGGAGTAAGGGCCACAGTCTGGGGTGAGTGTGTGAGGATTTGTATCAGAGGTTGGTGGGAAAGAATGAGGAATCAGGGCCAGAGATTTGGGTGAGATAAATAATAGAGAGAAGTCCACTAGACAGTGAGGATCACGGGCTGGAGAACTGTGTGAGACAGTGAGAATCAGGGGCTGGACAAATGGGCAAGACAGCGAGGATCAGGGGGCCAGAATTTGAGAGGATTAGTGAGGAGCTGGGTCCAGAGCTGGGTCTGGAATAGCGATGATATGGATTTGGAGTTTGGGGTGAGAGAGAGAGGATTTAAAGCTGGAGTTTGGCATGAGAGAGCGAGGATCTGGATCTAAAGTTTGGCAAGGAAGAGTGAGGAGTTGGGGCCAGAGATTGGTGTGGAATTGCGAGGAGTTTTTGCAGGAGTTTGGAGTGAAAAAAAATTCCCCAAAAATTCCCCCCCAGAACTTTCCCCCCAAAAACAGTTTGGCAAGAAAGAGCGAGGAGCTGTGGCCAGAGGTTGGCAAGGAAGAGGAAGGATTTAGGGCCAGAGATTGGTGTGGAACTGCGAGGAGTTTTTGTAGGAGTTTGGAGCGAGAGAGTCAGCATTCACGGGCAGAGTTTGGTGTGAGAGAGCGTGAATTTAAAGCTGGAGTTTGGGGTGGGAGAGTGAGTACTTACGGCCAGAGTTTGGAGTGTAACATTGAGGATTTAGGGCCAGAGTGTGGGGTGGAAATGTGAAGAGTTGGGACAGAGATTGTAGAGGAACAACGAGGAGTTATGGACAGAGATTAGGGTGGAATGGCAAATATTGGAAGCCAGAAGATGGGCTGAGATAGTGAGTAGTTAAGGAGGGAGTATGAGTTGCAATAGCAAGGTTTGAAAGACAGAGGCTGGGGTGGAATTGAAAGGAGTAGTGGTAAAAGTTTAATAGAGGGGACAGATTAAGAGAGAGATAGAGAGAGGAGGGAACAAATTAATAGAGAAATACAATGGAGGATACAGATTAAGAGAGAGAAGAGGGAACAGACTAATAGAAATATAATAGAGGGAATAGATTAATAGATGTAGGATCTAATTGGATTTAGGGCCAGATTTTCGGACATAATAGCGAGGATTTAGGGCCGGAGTTTGGGGTGGAATAGCAAGGATTTAGGGATGAAGTCTGGGGAAGAAGAGGGAGGAGTTCAGGCTGGAGTTCAGAGTGAGATGTGAGGAAATCATTCTGGAATTCGTGGTGAGATAGCGAAGACATTATGGTGGAACAGTGAGGAGTTAGGGACAGAGATCGGGGAGGAACAGCGAGGATTTGCATGGAGCAAATGTCTGTGCAGCACACAGCAACTGAGAACAAATCAATATTGCATTCTTAGTCCTACCTGATCCCATCATAGCACAGGTCCGCCGGTCTCGATGGATGCAGCACGGAGTGTGGAGGGAATTATCCGTCGCAGTCAGCAGGCCGCTCTGTGTAAGAGCTGAGACGGCGTGGCGTCCAGGACACGGCCACGGGAAGCAGAAAAGAAGAAAAAAATATGTGAACCCAAAAAAGACCGTGAAAGAGACCCCAAATGTGAACTCCATAGAGACCACCCCCAAAAAAATCCTGCCCAAAAATTCCCCCCAAAAATCCCCCCCAAAAAACAAAAAAAATCCCCATAAAAATTCCCAAAAAATCCCCCCAAAAAAGTTTGGCAAGGAAGAGCGAGGAGCTGGGGCCAGACATTGGTGTGGAATTGCGAGGAGTTTTTGCAGAAGTTTGGAGTGAAAAAAAATCCTCCAAAAATCCCCCCCAAAAATCCCATGGGGTCTGGGAGAGGTGGGCTCAGACTCTGCCCCTTCTGGTCACACCGTGCAGTGCCTTCACCTGCGCTCCTGCGGTGACTCTGTGCTCAGCTCAGGTGCTCCAGCACTGCTTCAGGACACTGTGTAACAGTGCCCAGACACCGAAGCCCTTCAAGGGACCCCAAAAACATATTGAATGTGACCCCAAAAGCAACCCCAAAACGAGTGACAGACCCCAAAGAGAGTGACAGAGTCCAAAACAGACCCCAAAATTGACGCCAAATGAGACCTGAAAAAGATCCTAAAAGAGACAACCCAAAAGGAAAGAGACGACCCCAAAAAGAGCAGTGATCCCCAAAAGATCCCAAAAGTTACCCCAAAAAGAGTGAGAGACCCCAAAAGGGACCGAAAAACGGACCTGAAAAAAGATCCCAGGAGTGACTCCAAAAAGAAAGAGACGACCCCAAAAAAAGAGCGACCCCAAAAAAAGAGCGACCCCAAAAAAGAGCTGCAGCCCCAAATGAGACCCGAAAAAGATCCCAAAAGTGAACCAAAAAAGACACAAAAAGCAGCCCCAAAAGAGAGCCCCAAAAGAGAGCCCCAAAAGAGAGCCCCAAAAGAGAGCCCCAAAAGAGAGCCCCAAAAGAGAGCCCCAAAAGAGAGCCCCAAAAGAGAGCCCCAAAAGAGAGCCCCAAAAGAGAGCCCCAAAAGAGAGCCCCAAAAGAGAGCCCCAAAAGAGAGCCCCAAAAGAGAGCCCCAAAAGAGAGCCCCAAAAGAGAGCCCCAAAAGAGAGCCCCAAAAGAGAGCCCCAAAAGAGAGCCCCAAAAGAGAGCCCCAAAAGAGAGCCCCAAAAGAGAGCCCCAAAAGAGAGCCCCAAAAGAGAGCCCCAAAAGAGAGCCCCAAAAGAGAGCCCCAAAAGAGAGCCCCAAAAGAGAGCCCCAAAAGAGAGCCCCAAAAGAGAGCCCCAAAAGAGAGCCCCAAAAGAGAGCCCCAAAAGAGAGCCCCAAAAGAGAGCCCCAAAAGAGAGCCCCAAAAGAGAGCCCCAAAAGAGAGCCCCAAAAGAGAGCCCCAAAAGAGAGCCCCAAAAGAGAGCCCCAAAAGAGAGCCCCAAAAGAGAGCCCCAAAAGAGAGCCCCAAAAGAGAGCCCCAAAAGAGAGCCCCAAAAGAGAGCCCCAAAAGAGAGCCCCAAAAGAGAGCCCCAAAAGAGAGCCCCAAAAGAGAGCCCCAAAAGAGAGCCCCAAAAGAGAGCCCCAAAAGAGAGCCCCAAAAGAGAGCCCCAAAAGAGAGCCCCAAAAGAGAGCCCCAAAAGAGAGCCCCAAAAGAGAGCCCCAAAAGAGAGCCCCAAAAGAGAGCCCCAAAAGAGAGCCCCAAAAGAGAGCCCCAAAAGAGAGCCCCAAAAGAGAGCCCCAAAAGAGAGCCCCAAAAGAGAGCCCCAAAAGAGAGCCCCAAAAGAGAGCCCCAAAAGAGAGCCCCAAAAGAGAGCCCCAAAAGAGAGCCCCAAAAGAGAGCCCCAAAAGAGAGCCCCAAAAGAGAGCCCCAAAAGAGAGCCCCAAAAGAGAGCCCCAAAAGAGAGCCCCAAAAGAGAGCCCCAAAAGAGAGCCCCAAAAGAGAGCCCCAAAAGAGAGCCCCAAAAGAGAGCCCCAAAAGAGAGCCCCAAAAGAGAGCCCCAAAAGAGAGCCCCAAAAGAGAGCCCCAAAAGAGAGCCCCAAAAGAGAGCCCCAAAAGAGAGCCCCAAAAGAGAGCCCCAAAAGAGAGCCCCAAAAGAGAGCCCCAAAAAGCAATCGACTGAAAAAGGATCCCAAGAGCAACCCCAAAAAGAGCCCCGAAAAAGACCCCAGAATTGACCCCAAAAAGAGCCAACCCCAAATGAGAGTCATAAAATACTGCAGCTGACATAAAATACTGCAGGTGACAGAGCCGGGAGTCAGCAGTGGGGCTTTGGGGGACCCTAAAACTAAAAAAAACCAAAAAAACATAAAGGCAAAAAAAAAGCAACTTAAAAAAAAATTAAAAAAAAATAACCCCCCCCCTCAAGCCCCCCAAAAAAGCCCACCCCCCCACAAAAACCAAAACATCCTGAAAAACAAACCCTAAAAAAAAAATCCCAAATAACCATAAAAGAACCCCAAAAAACTCTAGATAGCTAAAAACAAAAAACAAAAAAACTAAAAAAACGTAAGAAATCCCAAGAAAACTCTAAGAAAAAACTAAGAAAATCCCTGAAAAAAATACACACACAAAAAAAAACATTTAAGCCCCAAAGAACCCCCCCCAAAAAAGCGAAAAAGAAATTTAAAAAAACCCGCAAAAATCCCTAAAAGAAAAACAAAAAAGAGCCCCCCCAAATCCCCCCCAAAAATCCCACAAACAAAACCCCCCCCAAAAAATCGAAAATACCCCAAAAACTTCAAAACTGAACCCCGTCAAAAAAACTTGAAAAAAGAAAAAAAAAAAAAAAACCAAAAACCAACACTTAAAATACCCCTCCTACAAAAAAAACTAAAAACCCAAAACACCCAAAATCCCCCCAAACCCCAAAAAAACAAAAACAAAAAACAAAGAAAAAGACACCAAAAAAAAGCCCCCCAAAAAAACGAGAACCCTCCCCCAAAAGAAAACAAACAAACAAAAAAAACAAAAATTCCAAAAAATCCCAAGAAACCCCAAACCCCTCCAAAAAAAAGAAACAGAGAGAAAAACAAAAAAAAAAATCCCCCCCCCCAAAAAAAACACCCAAAAAAATCCCCCAAAAATCTCTCAAAAAAGAGTGGGGACCGCAAAAGCAACGGCGCAGTGGGGCGGGATGTGGGGCGAGGAGGAGCGCTGTGGGACGTGGAGATGTGGGGCTATGGAGCAGCGCTGTGGGGCAACACTATAGGGAGGGCAGCAGCGCTATGGGGCTGCGCTTTTGAAGCCCTCCCCGCTCCGCCCCCGCAATCAGCCGCCGTTAATTAACGCAGCGGCGGTGAATGAATTAATTGCGGCGCCAATAATGAATTAATTAAGCCGCAATTAATTAAGCCGCCCTGTAAAGGGCACAGGCGCGCAGATACATAGAGACACATAGAGACACATAGAGATACATAGAGACACAGTGGCCCCATAGAGACACATAGACACAGCGACACCCAGTGGTGGTATATGGGTACTGCACCACCATAGAAACACATAGCGACCCCATAGAGATCCAGCGACGCCACAGCGACCCCAGGAGAAGCGGAGCGGGGTCGTCAGCTCGTGAGGGTTCAGATGGCAGAACGCCTCGAAGGATCGGCGAGGTCGAGGAGGAAAAAAACAAAACAAAACAAAAAAACCCTCCAAATAAACCCTAAAAAAGAGCGGGGACCCCAAAAGTGACGGCGCTGCGGGGTGGGATGTGGTGTTTGGAGGAGCGCTGTGGGACGCGGAGATGTGGGGCTATGGGGCAGCGCTATGGGACAGGAATTAAGCTCTACGGGGCAGGGAGCCGCGCTATGGGGCGGCACTATGCGGCAAGGAGCCGAGCTATAGGGCAGAGAGAGAAGGGGAGATATGGGGCAGTGCTATAGGGCAGGGAACAGACTCGCTCTGTAACTACAGCGCTTAATTACAGCGTTTAATTACATTTTAGAGAGCAGACACTGCCCAGAGCGCACGAACACACTGCGCATGCGCGGGCAATGTGGCGGACGCGTGCGCATTGCGTACCAAGGCAGCGTATGCGCTGAGCTTATCTCGGTAATACGCATGTGTGGGAACAGCAGAGTACGCATGCGCAATGCGAATCGCAAAGCAGGGCATGCGCACTTAGCGTCCGTAGTTCACGCATGCGCATTTAGCGGCAATAGCTAACGCATGCGCGGTAAGGGTCCGTAGTTAACGCATGCGCAGTAAGGGTCCGGACTTAACGCATGCGCAGTAAGGGTCCGTAGTTAACGCATGCGCACTAAGCGTCCGCAGTTAACGCATGCGCAGTAAGGGTCCGTAGTTAACGCATGCGCAGTATAGGTCCGCAGTATACGCATGCGCAGCAAGGGTCCGTAGTTAACGCATGCGCAGTAAGGGTCCGTAGTTAACGCATGCGCAGTAAAGGTCCGTAGTTAACGCATGCGCAGTAAGGGTCCGTAATTAACGCATGCGCACTGAGCGTCCTTAGTTAACGCATGCGCAGTATAGGTCCGTAGTTAACGCATGCGCAGTAAGGGTCCGTAGTTAACGCATGTGCACTAAGCGTCCGTAGTTAACGCATGCGCAGTAAGGGTCCGTAGTTAACGCATGCGCAGTAAAGGTCCGTAGGAAACGCATGCGCAGTAAGGGTCCGCAGTAAACGCATACGCAGTAAGGGTCCGTAGTTAACGCATGCGCCCTAATCGTCTTATAACGTTCTCTCGCGCATGCGCACTATTGTTCGGAGGCCCGAGCATCATCGAGATGGGCGGAGTCGCTGTGCAGTGCGGCCGCAGTTTACGTAAGCCGCTTCCGGGTTTCGGCGCGCATGCGCAGTGCCGCCCGGAGGACCGAACCGCGGCTGCTGCAGTTCCGAGCATCGGCCGCGCGGGGGCGGCACACACCGCGGAAACCGCTTCTCCCGCAGCGCTCAGAGCGCCCGCGGTGACACAGCCAGGATTCAGGAGTGCAGCTTGGGGTGACACAGCCAGGATATGACCCTTCAGAATGGGCTGAGATTGCAAGGATTTATGGCCAGAGTTTGAGGGTAATGGTGAGGATTAGGAACTACTGCATGGGAGGGAAACAGTGAGGGTTTGGGGTAGGAATCTGGGATGGAATAGCAAGGAAAGGGGCTAGAGTTTGGGGTGAAATAGTGAGGATTTAGGGCAGGAGTTTAGGGTGACATAGTGAGGGTTTGGGACTGAATTCATGGGTGAAGAGCAAGAATTTGGGACTGAAGTATGGGGTGAAACAGTGAGGATTTTGGACTGGAGCTTGGGGTGAAATGCTGAGAGTCAATTGTGATAGTGTGAGGATTAAGGGCTGCAGATTGGGGTGAGGCAGCGAGGGCTTGGGGCTGGAATTCGGGGTGGAATAGCGAGGATTTGGGAGCTGATTTTTGAGACAAGATGCTGAGGGGTTTGGTCTGCAGTTTGGGGTGAAATAGCGAGGGCTTGGGGCTGCGGAATAGCAAGAAGCTGGGACTGAGTTTTGGATGAATCAGGATTTGGCACTCGAGTCTTGCAATTTCCCTCCAGGATTCAGGGCCCAAGATCGAGGGTAATAGTGAGGATGTGGGACTACAGCGTGGGACAAAATAGTGAGGAGCTGAACTAATTCACTGCATTCGGACCCTTCTTACATAAAATAAATAAATAAATAAAATCAGTTGTATTTTTATTTGGTATTTTTTCTTGCAGAAAACAACACCTCAAACTGCCTGTCTCCTCAGGGTATGTTTTTTCCAGCTGTGTTCAACTGGAGAAAATAGCAAAGAGAATAATAATAATCACACACTCATCAGAGAGTATTTCAGCCTCGGGCCTTGCAGGGCTGAGTGGTGACAGAAATGCAGCAGGATCAGTCTGTGGTGTTGTTCACAGAAGACACTCCAGCTCATGACTCTCAGTCTGTCTGCTTTGGCTGTAGTACTGTTGCCTGGCAGTTGTTTCCTCACTCTGTACCTGTTCTTAGTGCTAAGCTTCGTGTTTATTTCACTCCTTCCACAGCACTGCTCCAATTGACAAAGATCGTTTTGAATTCCAGTCCTGTCCCGGTACAGCTCTGTGCCACCTGCAAGCATCAAGTCACACACTGTGTGTTATTCACATATACCACAAAGCCAGATGTGCTGCGGACTGAATGCAGTGAAAGGTTCATCGCCAAGTTCGTGTCCCACACCTACAGATCCGTGGTGAATATTGCTGAATTTGCATGCTACAAAACATAGCGGGTTAACTGTGAGAAACAGTTTGTTGTGCAAATACAGGCAGGTATTTTGTGAGCTCTTTCAAGAGCACCAGCTAAAAAGTCACTGCAAGTCAACATGAGTTCCAAGTGTTACTTGCATATACGAACTAAATACAAGATGCAACAATCTTCTCTCTCTCTCCCATCTCAAACAGTGCACAGCAACTTCATCCCTCACAGAACCATCAGCCAGGTGAGCAGAGGCCCCAGGTGCTGTACCACGGGACTGCTCAGCTCCAGCAGTCGCTGCCAGCACTGTGCTGTCACCTGCAGCTCTGCTCCCAGCAATTCCTGCTGTCCACCCGCAGGAATCCAAACAAGCACTCGGTGTTACAGCTGACGTTGGCGTTCTCTCACAGCTCACAGTGGTGTTCTCCACCTGGATCCTGACGGTGCCATCTCCTCTTGGAGAGAGGGACTTCTGAAAGGAAATAAAGAGATTTTTCTGACAAACGTTTCAATCCATCTTCCCTCCTGGGAATAATTAAAGTTGAAACTGATTCTGCCCAGAAGAAGGAAATGAATTGGGTGAGCTCCTGAGATTCCTTTCTAATCCTCCTCTGCCTGACTTTAAACATGGAAATAACCTTTCTAGATTCCACGGCACACTGTCATTCAAAATGCAATCCCACTGATGAACAAAGTACTGCACTTTCAAACTTATTCTGCTTTGAGGGCATTCTGCTCCTCATAAACATCTTTTGCATTTCGTTGTGAGTTTGACATATGGAATACTTACCAGATTACGCACAAGATTGTTTATGGGTATTTTTAACGCTTCAGAACTAACCGGTAACGCTATTCAAAGAACTGACGAATGCCATCTATTTAGAGACAAAACATCCCGACAGCTTAAAGGAGGAGCAAATGAAATCAAGTACAATACTAAATACAGCACTGTGCCTTCAATCTAACTGTGTCGAAGTTGAAAGAATTAAAATTGTCTACAGCTCAGTCGGGCAATCAGAAGATGCACCACTTTGCTATGAGCATATTTTGTTATTATTCTCCCTCATATAAAAATAACCTCCTGATAAATGCAGCTTTTGATTGTAGTTAACTCCAAAATATGTACTCCTCACACTCATCTACTTTATTAGACTTTTATAGAAGTTGCACTTAACCCTCTGTTCCCCTTTAAATAATCAAATCAAATCCTATTCTTTCAGGCTGAGACCGATTATCTCTGGTCCAGCCCTCAGGTCTGACTGCCTCTATGTAAGCAGCCCATCAGTCTCAACTACCAATGAACTGCCAGTGGAAATCACTCTGCACCCAAACAACACCTCCCAGGTGTCAGAGCAAAGCTTCAGTTCTGATGCAGCAATTTACAGGCAGAAAACCAACCTGGACTTTGCAAGAAAGCAAAGTGACCTGAGGTATCAATTTTAGTTAAACAAAAATGCAGCACAGTACAAGCAGTGAGCAGAACAGGCCACGGCCTGTGGGAATCTCAGTCACACCTTCTGTGTCTGAGCTGTCCTCTGTGATCACAGGCATCCCAACGCAGCGGGTAACAGTCTCCTTTCCTGCCCGCATCTCACCTGCAGAGAGATTTTTAGGAGGAAACATCAGCATTGGGTTGTTGGGTTTTTTTTTGTTTGTTTGTTTGCTTTTTCACTTCTGTATCTCAGATTGAGCAGTTAGAAGACTGTTCTCTTGCGTCTGTATTGACTTTGTCCATAGCCTCTGGCTGGAGAGATCTGTTTTCCCAGTACCTTCATACAGCTCACTAGGAAAACCCTCAACAACAAGGAACTAACAGCATTCATCTCCAGCTCAGTTAGAGATTATTCAAATCTCTTCTCCTTATTCTCTCCCCAGCACTACCTCTCCTGTTCTGAAGTGAGGCAAAGGCGACGTGGCCCAATGCCCACCTCTGAAGAGGGCAGAATTCTCTCAGAAGCAAAGTACAGGAAGACAGACTTTGGAAATGAATCACAGAATCACAAAATGGTTTTGCTTTGCAGGGACCTTTAAGATCACCCAGCCCCAGCCCCCGTTGCTCACAGCCCCGTCCAGCCCGGCCTGGAGTGCTTCCAGGGCACACCCACAGCCACCCTGGGCACCCTGCTCCAGTGTCTCACCACCTTCACAGGAAAGAACTTCTTCCTAAATGCAATGGAAAAGCACCTCTGATTTCCAGAGAACCTCTTCTTCATGCTGGCTGCGTTCTCCTGCTGCTTCTTTTACTTTGTCTCGGAGATTTCCCATAATCTGAGCCAGATTCTGAAGATGCTAATATTACTTGACAATGTCTTCTGGATTTGGAGGCCTGGAAGGTAAATATATTTATCAATTATTACAAATGAAGTTCAATGATATAGCTGTGTGTTACTGTACATCACCTGGCGCTTCATTCATAGCTCTGAACTGCTGCACATTCCAGAGCTCTGTTTCACTTGATAATGAACTCTTCAATAAACAATTTAAATAAACAAAGAAGGACATCATGTTTATGGTAGGTCTGCCAGAGGAAGATTATTCAACAATATTTTTTGAATAGCACTCAGAGAAACAACGCTTCAGTGATTTCCAATTGGCTTTAAACCCCCAAGGTCCATTTCTGCAAGAATCCTCACAGCTTCAAACACCAAAGCCCCACGGAACCATCAGACTCCAGGACTGTTTTAATACCATTTAAAATTCCATCTACTTAAAAACAGAGCACAGACACAGAAAGAAACCTTGGGAATGGAAACCCTCCAGGCACAGAGCGTCCCGGCATTGTTTCCATGAATAATCAGAACTTCACGTTTTCCCCATGTGTCAGATATGGAAACTCCAACATTCAAAAGCTGAGTGTAATTTTAACTCATTCCCTTCTGATCAGTTGCTTACACTGAACTATCATTTAGAAAGGAATACATCTCTATCATCAAATCCGATACCTACCTCACAGGGACCAGAGTTTGTGATGAATGAGTGAGGATTCGGGACTGCAGATTGGGGTGAAAGAGGGTAGTGAAAGAGGGTAGGGTTGGGACTCGAATTTGGGGTGAAAGAGGGAAGACGTGGGCCAGCAGTTTAGAGTGGAATAATGAACACTGAAGGCTGTAGCATGGTGTGGAATACTGAGAAGCTAGGATGGAGTTCTGAGCAAATTAGCTAGATCGGGCACTTGAGCCCGGGCTGGAAAGGCAAGGAATCAGTTCTTGAGTGTGAGGACAATAAGGAAGACCTTGGACTCCTGTTTGGGGAGGACACAGTGAGGGTTTGCAGCCGCAGTTTGGGGTGAAATAGGGAGGATTTGGGGCAGGAGTTAAAGGGGAGAGAGTGAGGGTTTGGGACTGAATTGACAGGAGAAGAGCGAGGGATTGCGACTAAAGAATGGGGTGAAACAGGCAAGATTCAAGAGTGGAGCTTGGGGTGAAATAGCCAGTATTTGAGCATTCAGAATGCGGAGAAATTGCGAGAATTTAGTGCCAGAGTTTGAGGGTAATGGTGAGGATTAGGAACTACTGCGTGGGAGGGAAATAGTGAGGGTTTGGGGCAGGAATCTGGGATGGAATAGCAAGGAAAGGGGCTAGAGTTTGGGGTGGAAGAGCGACGGTTTTGGGCTGGAGTTTGAGGTGAAATGCTGAGGCGTTTGGCCTGAATTCATGGATGTGTAATAGCGGTGATTTGGGGCTGAAATTAATTGTGAAAGTGTGAGGATTTGGAGTTGGAGATTGGGTTGAGGCAGCAAGGATCTGGGAGCTGATTTTTGAGACAAGATACTGAGGGTTTTGGTCAGCAGTTTGGAATGAAATAGCGAGGATTTACCGAGGATGAATAGTGAGGATAAAGGGCAGGAGTGTAGGGTGAGAGTGTGAGGGTTTGGGACTGAATTTATCGGTGAAGAGCAAGAATTTGGGATTAAAGAATGGGGTGAAATAGCCAGGATCCAGGACTGGAGCTTGGGGTGAAATAGCCAGGATTGGACCCTTCAGAATGGGGTGAAATTGCAAGGATTTAGTGCCAGGGACAGAGGATAATAGTGAGAATTAAAAACTACTGCATGTGAGGGAAACAGTGAGGATTTGGGGTAGGATTTTGGGGTGCAATAACAAGAATAACAGCTAGAATTTGTGGTGAAACAGTGAGGGTTTAGAGCAGGAGTTTAAGGGGAGATAGTGAGGGTTTGGGACTGAATTTATGGGTGAAGAGCGAGAATCTGGGACTAAAGAAACGGGTGAAATAGCCAGGATCCAGGACTGGAGCTTGCTTGGGGTCAGAGAGCCAGAATTTGACCCTTCAGAATGGGCTGAGATTGCTAGGGTTTAGGGCCAGAGTTTGAGGGTAATAGTGAGGATTAGGAACTACTGCATGGGAGGGGAATAGTAAGGATTTGGGGCAGGATTCTGGGGTGCAATAACAAGGATCGTTGCTAGAGTTTGGGGTGAAACAGAGAGGGTTTGGGGCAGGAGTGTAGGGTGAGAGAGTGAGGGTTAGGGACTAAATTTAAGGGCAAAGAGCGAGAATTCAGGACTAAAGAATGGGGTGACATAGCCAGGATCCAGGACTGGAGCTCAGGGTGAAATAGCCAGGATTTACGGCCCGAGTTTGCAGGTAATAGTGAGGATTTGGGACTACAGCATGGGAGAAAATAGTGAGGGTTTGGGACCACTGTGTGGGAGGAAATAGTGATGGCTTGGGGCAGGAATTAGGGTGGAATAGCAAAGACTAGGGGCTAGAATTTGGGGGAAATAGCAAGGATTTGGTGCTGGAGTTTGGAGTGAAATAGTGAGGGTTTGTGAATTGAGTCTGGCGTGAAACAGCAAGGATCTGGCACTTGAGTCTGGGGTGAAATTGCAAGGATTTACCACCTGAGTTTGAGGGTAATAGTGAGGATTTGAGGCAGCTGTTTGGGAGAAAATAGTGAGGGCTCGGGGCAGGAATTTGTGCTGGAACACCAAGAATTTGGAGCTGGAGTTTGGGTGAAATAAGGAGGGTTTGGGACAGGAGTTTGAAAGGTAATTGTGAGGATTTCCAGGTGAAGGTGTGGGTGAGGTAGCAAGCATTTGGCACGAGAATTCAGGGTGAAATTGAGAGCATTTGGCACCAGAGTTTAAGGTGAAACATGGTGAATATGGGAGAGAGGTTTGGGGTGAATGAATAAGAATTGGGCACTGGAGTTTGGAGTGAAAAGTAACAGCGGGAGGATGGAGCTTCAGGTGAGAAAGCAAGGATCTGAAACTGGATTTTGACGTGTTAGAGAGAGGACTGGGGCTGGAATTTGGAGATGAACTAATGAGAGCTAGGGACGAAGGACTGAAGGTACGAGAGTGGAGTTGTAGATGAAAGCATTAGGGTTCGGGGCTGGACCGGGGCATGAAATAGCGAGGGCAGTGAGCCGGGGCTGGGGTGAGACAGAAGATTCGGGGGGGAGCAGAGATTGGGGGCAAAGGAGAGGAGCGGGAGGTGCCGGGGAGGGGGCAGCGCCCATCGCAGGGGCAGAAAGGTGCGGATGCGGGGCCGTACCTGCAGCAGCGGAGCGCGGCTGACGGTGCGGGAGAAGCAGGCGGACGGAGCTCGAACGTGAGAACGGGGAACGTCGCCGTGCCCCCCCACTGCATCCTAGGGAGCGCCGGGCTCCTCGGAAGAGGACTCCCTCGCGCATGCGCGCTACGCTTCGGAGCAGCGATCACCATCGAGACGAGCGGCCGCAATTTACGTAAGCCGCGATTCACGTACGCCGCTTCCGGGTTTCAGCGCGCATGCGCAGTGCCGCCCGGAGGACCGAACCGCGGCTGCTGCAGTTCCGAGCATCGGCCGCGCGGGGGCGGCACACACCGCGGAAACCGCTTCTCCCGCAGCGCTCAGAGCGCCCGCGGTGACACAGCCAGGATTCAGGAGTGCAGCTTGGGGTGACATAGCCAGGATATGACCCTTCAGAATGGGGTGAAATTGCAGGGATTTAGGGTCAGGGACTGAGGGTAATGGTGAGGATTTGGGACCTGGCGTGGAATACTGAGAAGCTAGGATGGAGTTCTGAGCAAAGCAGCTAGATCGGGGACTTGAGCCCGGGCTGGAAGTGCAAGGAATCAGATCTTGAGTGTGAGGGCAATAAGGAAGACTTTGGACTCGTGTTTGGGGAGGAAAATATGAAGGATTGCAGCTGCAGTTTGGGGTGAAATAGGGAGGATTTAGGGCAGGAATTTAAGGGGAGAGAGTGAGGGTGTGGGACTAAAGAATGGGGTGAAATAGCCAGGATCCAGGACTGGAACTGGGGAGAAATAGCCAGGATTTGAGCCTTCAGAATAGGGTGCAATTGCAAGCATTTAGGGCCGGACCTGAGTGTAATAATGAAGATTTGGGACTACTGTTTGGGAGGAAACAGGGAGGCTTTGGGGCAGGAATTCGAGCTGTAATAGGAAGGAGAAGGGGCAAGAATTCGGACTGAAGCAGTGAGAATTTAGTGTTGAAGTTGGGGGTAAAATCATAAGGGTTTTGGGGGGAAAAAGTGAGGACATGGGACAGGAGTTCGGGGGATGAATCAGTGAGGTTGTGGGGCTGGAGTTCAGGGTGGAATAGCTAGAAACTGGGATGGAGTTTTGGGCAAATAAGCAGAATTTGGCACTTCGGTCCAGGCTGACATAGCCAGGATTTGGGACTGGAGGTTTGGGTGAAATAGCCAGGATTCAAAACGTGAGCTTGGGGTAAAATAGCCAGGATTTGACCCTTCAGAATACGGTGAAATTGCAAGGATTTAGGGCCAGGGATGGAGGGTAATGGTGAGAATTTGGGACTACTGCATGGGAGGGAAATAGTGAGGTTTTGGGGTAGGATTTTGGGCTGGAATAGCAAGGATAGTAGCTAGTTTGGTGTGAAATAGTGGGGGTTTAGGGCAGGAGTGTAGGGTGAGACAGTGACGGTTTGGGATTGAATTCATGGCCGAAGAGCAAGAGTTTGGGACTAAAGAATGGGGTGAAATATCCCAGATAGTAAAGTTTTGCGGCAGGATTTGGCGTGCAGTAACAAGGATAGTTGCTAGAGTTTGTGGTGAAATAGTGAGGCTTTAGGGCAGGAGTGTAGGGTGAGAGAGTGAGGGTTTGGGACAGCATTTATGGGTGAAGAGCAAGAATTCAGGACTGGAGCTTAGGGTGAAAGAGACAGGATTTGCCCCTTCAGAATGGGCTGAGATTGCAAGGGTTCAGGGACAGAGTTTGAGAATAATAGTTAGGATTAGGAACTACTGCGTGGGAGGGAAATAGTGAGGTTTTGGGGCAGGATTCTGGCATGCAACAAAAGGATAGTAGCTAGAGTTTGGGGTGAAATAATGAGAAATTAGCGCAAGAGTTTAAGGGGAGAGAGTGAGGGTTTGGGACTGAATTTATAGGCAAAGAGCGACCGTTTGGGACTAAAGAATGGGGTGAAATAGCCAGGATGCAGGACTGGAGCTTGGGGTGAAACAGCCAGGATTCTACCCTTCAGAATGGGATGAAATTGCAAGGATTTAGGGCCAGAGACTGAGGGTAATAGTGACGATTAGGAACTAGTGCATTGGAGAGAAATAGTGAGGTTTTGGGGTAGGAGTGTAGGGTGAGAGAGGGAAGGTTTGGGACTGAATTCATGAGTGAAGAGTGAGAATTTGGAATTAAAGAATGAGGTGAAAGAGCCAGGATCCAGGACAGGAGCGTGGGGTGACATAGCCAGGATTTACCCTTCAGAACTGGGTGAAATGGCAAGGATTTAGGGCCAGAGTTTGAGGGTAATAGTGAGGATTAGAAACTACTGCATGGGAGGGATATAGTTAGGATTTGAGGTAGGATTTTGGGGTGAAATAACAAGGATAGTTGCTAGAGTTAGGGATGAAATAGTGAGGGTTTAGGGCAGGAGTGTAGGGTGAGAGAGTGAGGTTTTGGTACTGAATTTATGAGTGAAGAGTGAGAATTTGGAATTAAAGAATGAGGTGAAAAAGCCAGGATCCAGGACAGGAGCATGGGGTGACATATCCAGGATTTACCCTTCAGAACTGGGTGAAATGGCAAGGATTTAGGGCCAGAGTTTGAGGGTAATACTGAGGATTAGGAACTACTGCATGGGAGGGAAATAGTGAGGGTTTGGGGCAGGATTTTTGGGGTGGAATAGCAAGGATAGTAGCTAGAGTTTGGGGTGAAATAGTGAGGATTTAGGGCAGGAGTTTAAGGGGAGAGAGTGAGGGAGTAGGCAAAGTGCAAGGGTTTGGGACTAAAGAATAGAATGAAATAGCCAGGATTCAGGAGTGGAGGCTGCGGTGAAATAGGCAGGATTTGAGCCTTCAGAATGGGGTGAAATTGCAAAGAATTAGGGCCAGAGTTTGAGTGTAATAATGAAGATTTGGGACTACCATTTGGGAGGAAACAGGGAGGATTTGGGGCAGGAATTTGGGCTGGAATAGCAAGGAGAAGAAGCAACAATTCGGACTGAAGCACTGAGAATTTAGTGTTGAAGTTGGGGGTAAAATCATAAGGGTTTTGGGGGGAAAAAGTGAGGACATGGGACAGGAGTTCGGGGGATGAATCAGTGAGGTTGTGGGGCTGGAGTTCAGGGTGGAATAGCTAGAAACTGGAATGGAGTTTGGGGCAAATAAGCAGAATTTGGCACTTCGGTCCAGGCTGACATAGCCAGGATTCTGGAATGGAGGTTCGGGAGAAATAGCCAGGATTCAAAACGTGAGCTTGGGGTAAAATAGCCAGGATTTGACCCTTCAGAATGCGGTGAAATTGCAAGTATTTAAGGCCAGGGATGGAGGGTAATGGTGAGGATTTGGGACTACAGCATGGGAGGGAAATAATGAGGTTTTGGGGTAGGATATCGGGCTGGAATAGCACGGATAGCAGCTAGTATGGTGTGAAATAGTGGGGGTTTAGGGCAGGAGTGTACCGTGAGAGAGTGAAAGTTTGGGACTGAATTCATGGGTGAAGAGCAAGAATTTGGGACTAAAGAATGGGGTGAAATAGCCAGGATAGTGAGGTTTTGGGGCAGGATTTTGGCGTGCAATAACAAGGATAGTTGCTAGAGTTTGTGGTGAAATAGTGAGGGATTAGGGCAGGACTTTAAGGGGAGAGAGTGAGGGTTTGGGTCTGAATTTATAGGCAATGAGCAAGGGTTTGGGAGTAAAGAATGGGGTGAAATAACCATGATGCAGGACTGGAGCTTGGGGTGAAAGAGCCAGGACTGGACCCTTCAGAATGGGGTGAAATTAAAAGGATTTAGGGTCAGGGACAGAGGGTAATGGTGAGGATTTGGGACCTGGCGTGGAATACTGAGAAACTGGGATGGAGTTCTGAGCGAATTAGCTAGATCGGGCACTTGAGCCCAGGCTGGAAAGCAAGGACTCAGGTCTTGACTGTGAGGGCAATAAGAATGACTTTGCACTCATGTTTGGGTAGGAAAATATGAAGGATTGCAGCTGCAGTTTGGGGTGAAATAGGGAGGATTTAGGGCAGGAATTTAAGGGGAGAGAGTGAGGGTTTGGGACTAAAGAATGGGGTGAAATAGCCAGGATCCAGGACTGGAACTTGGGGAGAAATAGCCAGGATTTGAGCCTTCAGAATAGGGTGCAATTGCAAGCATTTAGGGCCGGACTTGAGTGTAATAATGAGGATTTGGGACTACCGTCTGGGAGGAAACAGGGAGGCTTTGGGGCAAGAGATGTAATAGGAGGGAGAAGGGGCAAGAATTCAGACTGAAGTACTGAGTATTTAGTGTTGGAGTTTGGGGTGAAATCATAAGGGTTTGGGGGGAAAAAGTGAAGACATGGGACAGGAGTTCAAGGGATGAATCGGTGAGGTTTTGGGGCAGGAGTTTGGGGTGGAATAGCTAGAAACTGGGATGGAGTTTTGGGCAAATGAGCAGAATTTGGCACTTCAGTCCAGGCTGACATAGCCAGGATTCGGGACTGGAGCTTGGGGTGCAATAGCCAGGATTTGACCCTTCAGAATGGGCTGAGATTGCAAGGATTTAGGGCCAGAGTTTGAGGGTAATAGTGAGGATTTGGGACAACTGCATGGGAGGGAAATAGTGAGGTTTTGGGGCAGGATTTTGGGGTGGAATAGCAAGGATAGTAGCAAGAGCTTGGGGTGAAATAGTGAGGGATTAGCACGGGAGTTTAGGGTGAGATTGTGAGGGTTCGGGACTGAATTTATGGGTGATGAGCAAGAATTTGGGAATAAAGTATGGGGCGAAACAGTGAAGATTTTGGACTGGAGACAGAGGTGAAATGGTGAGAGGCTGGGACTGGTATCTGATGTGTAATAGCAGTGATTTGGGGCCAGAATTAATTGTGAAAGTGTGAGGATTTGGAGCTGGAGATTGGGTTGAGGCAGCGAGGATCTGGGAGCTGATTTTTGAGACAAGATACTGAGGCTTTTGGTCAGCAGTTTGGAATGAAACAGTGAGGGTCAGAGGCTGGAGTTTGGGCAGAAAGAGAGAGAAGCTGGGATGGAGTTTGGATGAATTAGCCCAGATTTGGTACTGCAGTCTGGGGGGAAATGGCAGGATTTAAGGCCAGAGTTTGCGGCAGGATTTGGGGTGCAGTAACAAGGATAGTTCCTAGAGATTGTGGTGAAATAGTGAGGCTTTAGGGCAGGAGTTTAAGGGGATATAGTGAGGGTTTGGGACTGAATTTATGGGTGAAGAGCAAGAATTCAGGACTGGAGCTTGGGGTGAAAGAGACAGGATTTGATCCTTCAGAATGGGCTGAGATTGCAAGGGTTTAGGGACAGAGTTTGAGGATAATAGTTAGGATTAGGAACTACTGCGTGGGAGGGAAATAGTGAGGTTTTGGGGCAGGATTCTGGCATGCAACAATAGGATAGCAGCTAGAGTTTGGGGTGAAATAATGAGGAATTAGGGCAGGAGTTTAAGGGGAGAGAGTGAGGGTTTGGAACTGAATTTATGGGCAAAGAGCGACCATTTGGGACTAAAGAATGGGGTGAAATAGCCAGGATCCAAGACTGGAGCTTGGGGTGAAATAGCCAGGATTTTACCCTTCAGAATGGGATGAAACTGCAAGAATTTAGGGCCAGAGATTGAGGATAATAGTGACGATTAGGAACTATTGCATGGGAGGGAAATAGTGAGTTTTTGGGGCAGGAGTGTAGGGTGAGAGAGGGAAGGTTTGGGACTGAATTCATGGCCGAAGAGCAAGATTTCAGGACTAAAAAATGGGGTGAAATAGCCAGGATTCAGGACTGGAGCTTGGGGTGACATAGCCAGGATCCAGGAATGGAGCTTGGGCTGAAATAGACGGGATTTTGCCCTTCAGAATGGGGTGAAATTGCAAGGATTTAGGGCCAGGGACTGAGGGTAATGGTGAGGATTAGGAACTACTGCTTGGGAGGGAAATAGTGAGGGTTTGGAGCAGGATTTTGGGGTGGAATATCAAGGAAAGTAGTTAGAGTTTGGGGGTGAAATAGTGAGGGTTTAGGGTAGGTGTGAAGGGTGGCATAGTGAGGGTTTGGGACTGAATTTATGGGTGAGGAGCAAGAATTTGGCACAAAAGAATGGGGTAAAATAGCCAGGATTCAGGAGTGGAGCTTGGGGTGAAATAGCCAGGATTTGAGCCTGCAGAATGGTGGTGAAATTGCAAGGATTTAGGGCCAAGTACTGAGAGTAATGGTGAGGATTAGAAACTACTGCATGGGAGGGATATAGTTAGGATTTGAGATAGGATTTTGGGGTGTAATAAGAAGGAAAGTTGCTAGAGTTTGGGATGAAATAGTGAGGGTTTAGGGCAGGAGTGTAGGGTGAGAGAGTGAGGGTTTGGGACTGAATTTATGAGTGAAGAGTGAGAATTTGGAATTAAAGAATGAGGTGAAAGAGCCAGGATCCAGGACCGGAGCTCGGGGTGAAATAGCCAGGATTTAGGGCTCAAGTTTGCGGGTAATAGCGAGGATTTGGGACTACAGCATGGGAGAAAATAGTGAAGGTTTGGGACCACTGTGTGGGAGGAAATAGCGAGGGCTTGGGGCAGGAATTAGGGCTGAATAGCAAGGACTAGGGGCTAGACTCTGGGGGGAAATAGTAATAGTTTGGGGCTCAATTTGGGAGAAAGAGCAAGAACTCATTGCTAGAGCCTTGGGTCAAATAGCGAGGAGTCGTGGCTGGAATCAAGGGAGAAATAGTGAGGGTCTGGGACTGTACTATGGGTGGAATAGGAAGGATGCAGAGCCAGATTGCGGGGTGAAAGAGTGAGGGTTTACAACGCAAGTTTGAGAAGAAATAGCGAGGACACGGGACAGTACTTTGGAATGAAACTGTGAGGGTTTGGGGCTCAGTTTGGTGTGGAATAGCAAGGATTTCGGGATGGAGTTTGGAGTTTAAGGGTCAGGGACAGAGGGTAATGGTGAGGATTTGGGACCTGGTGTGGAATACTGAGAAGCTGGGATGGAGTTCAGAGCGAATCAGCTAGATCGGGCACTTGAGCCTGGGCTGGAAATGCAAGGAATCAGGTCTTGAGTGTGAGGGCAATAAGGAAGACTTTGGACTCCTGTCTGGGGAGGACACAGTGAGGGATTGCAGCTGCAGTTTGGGGTGAAATAGGGAGGATTTAGGGCAGGAGTTTAAGGGGAGAGAGTGACGGCTTGGGACTGAATTTATAGGCGAAGAGCGAGGGTGTGGGACCAAAGAATGGGGTGAAATAGCCAGGAAACAGTGAGGATTTGGGGCTGTTGTTTGGGAGGATGCTTCTGCGCGTGCGCAGCGTTGGTTTGTTTGTTTTTTTCCACCCGCTGCCTGTGCGCATGCGGGGCTTTTCCCCAACTCATGCGTTTGCGCTTATTTCCTATCTTTCGTTTTTGCACATGCGCAGCTTCCCACAGCTTTTATTTCTGTGCATGCACGTCTTTTTCCCATCCTTACCCTATGCGCATGCGTGGTTTCTGTCTAGCGTCTGCCTGCGCGCATGCGCAGTGTTTTCCAGCCTCTGCTTCTACGCATGTGCATCTTTCTCCAGCCCCGTCTGTGCGCATGGAGTCGAGGGAAGAGATCCATAGAGAGATGGAGTCGAGGGAAGAGATGAATAGATGTAGGATCTAATAGGACTTAGGGCCAGAGTTTGGGGTGGAATAGCGAGGATTTAGGGATGAAGTTTGGGGAGGAAGAGGGAGGAGTTGGGGCTGGAGTTCAGAGTGAGATGTGTGGAGATCATTCTGGATTTTGTGGTGAGATAGTGAGGATATTAGGGTGGAAAAGTGAGGAGTTAGGGACAGAGATTGGGGAGGAACAGTGAGGATTCGGACGGAGCAATTGTCTGTGCAGCGTCCAGCAACTGAGACCAAATCCATGGAGCACTCTTAGTCCTACCTGACCCCGAAACTTGCACAGGTCCGCCAGTCCCGATGGATGCAGCACGGAGTGCAGAGGGAATTATCCATTGCAGTCAGCAGACTGCTCTGTGTAAGAGCTGAGATGTTGTAGCATCCAGGGCACGGCCACAGGAAGCAGAAAAGAAGAAATAATTAATACCCAAAATCCCCCCCCAAACCCCCCCCCCCCAAAAAAAAACAGCCCCCCCCAAAAAAAAACACCCCCCAAAAATACCACATGTGGAGGGAATCGGCCGCTGCAGTCAGCAGGCCGCTCTTAGTCAGATCTGAGACGTCGTGGCATCCAGGGCAAGTCCACGGGCAGCAGAACCTAAGGCCAAAGTCCCACCCATTTCCAACCAGGGCAAAAAAGGCAACCCCGGGAAATGCCGATCTGTCAGCAGGCCGAGATCAACAGGAGCCCAAAAGCTTAATTAAGGGCAAAAGTGTGATGTGGAGCAATGAGGATTTGGGGCCTGAGTTTGGGGTGAGATAGCGAGGATCTAAAGCTAGAGTTAGAGGTGAGATAGCAAAGCTAGAGTTCAGGGGGAGATAGCAAGGATTTAAAGCCAGAGTTTGGGGTGAGATAGGGAGGGTTTAGGGCTGGAATATGGGGCTGAACAGTGAGGATTTGGGACTGGAGTTTGGGGTGAATGAGGGTAGGTTTGGGACTCGAATTTGGGGTGAAAGAGCAATGATATGGGACAGCAGTTTAAAGTGAAATAATACAAATGTAAGGCTGTAGCCTGGTGTGGAATGGAGAGAAGTTGGCATCGAGTCTGGAATGAATGAGCCAGATCTGGCACGTGAGCCTGGGCTGGAAACGCAAGGAATTGGGTGAGGAAAACTTTTGACTCATATTTGAGAGCAAATAGTGAGGGTATGCAGCTGGAGATCAAAGGGAAACAGCGAGGGTTTAGGGCAGGAGAGTTTAGGGTGAGACAGTGTGGGTTTGGGGTTGAATTTGGGGGTAAAGAGTAAGAATTTGGCTCTTGAGATCGGGGTGAGGTGGTGAGGATTCAGGGCTCAGTTTTATTTTCAGGAGGGGGGTAATGGGGGGGTAAATAGCAAGAATTTGGTACTAAATTATAGAGTGAAAAAACAGGGATGCTGGGACTGGAGCTTGGGGTGAAAGCCAGGATTCCGTACTCGTGATTGTGGTGAAATAGAAAGGATTTAGGGCCTGAGATTGAGGGTAATACTGAGAAGGGACTAACGTATGAGAGGTAAATTGTGAGGGTTTGGGGCAGAAATGTGAGGTGGAATAGCAAGGACCGGGGCTAGACTTTGAAGTGAAATAGCGAGGATTTTGGGATAGGATTTGAAGAGAAATAGAGAGGAATTACAGATGGACGTTGGGAGAGACGGTGAGGATTTGGGGCTGAAGGATGGGGAGAAATACTGAGGACTGGGGATTTGATTTTTGCAAAGAGATGCTGAGGGTTTTGTTCTGCAGTTCTGGGTGAAATAGAAAGGGTTAGAGGCTGGAGTTTGGGGTGAATTAGCCAGAAGTTGGCACTTCCATCTGGGGTGAAATAGTGAGGATTCAGGAAAGGAGCTTAGGGTGAAATAGCGAGGACACAGGACTGGAGCTTGGGCAAAAATACCAAGGATTTGGGACAGGACCTTGGGGTGAAAGAGCAAAGATTCAGGACTGGAGCTTGGGGTGAATTAGCCAGGAATTAGCACTTGAGCCTGGGGGGAAATTGTAAGGATTAAGGGACTGAGTTTGCAGGTAATAGTGAGGACTAGGGACTACTGTTTTGGAGGAAATAGCAAGGACTAGGAGCTAGAGTTTGGGGTGAAAAAGCGAGGATTTAGAGCTGAAGTCTGGGGCAAAATAGTGAGGACTCGTGGCTGGAATCAAAGGTGAAACAGTGAGGATGTAAGGCTGGAGTTTGGGGTGAAGCAGCAGGTATTTGGGGCAGGGTCTTTTTTCAGTAAAGATCAAGAATTTTGGACTAAATTATGGAATGAAATACCAGGGATTTGGGGACTCAAGTTTGAGGTGAAATAGTGAGGATACGGGAATGAAGTTTGCAATGAAATAGCGAGGATTTAGGGCTGGAATTGGAGAAGAAACAGCTCCAATTTGGGGATGGAGTTTAGTGCTAAATCAAGAGGGCCTTGGGTTGGACTTTACCACAGAAACAGCAAGGGTTAGGGGCTAGAATTTAGGATGAAATTGTGAGGATAGGGGGCTCGACGTTAGTGTGAGACAGCCAGACATGGGACTGAAATTCAGGGAGAAATAGCAAGGCTGCAATATAGGGTAAAATTGTGAGGATTTGGGCCTCAAAATTGTGAGGCTGAAGTTCAGGGTGAAACAGCAATAAGTTGGGATGGAGTTTTAGCTGAATGAGCCTGGATTTTGGTGTTTAGTTTGGAAGGAAACAGCGAGCATTTGGGGCCAGAGTTTAAGGGTAATAATGAGGATTTGGGACTACTGATTGGAAAGAAATAGGAAAGGTTTGGGGCAAGAATTTGGAGTGGAATAGCAAGGACTAGGGGCTAGGCTTTGGGGTGAAAAAGCAAGGATTAAGAGCTGAAGTTTAGGGTGTGTACAGTGAATACCCCAAAGGAATAGTACCCACACAAAACAATGAAGGTGGGCAGTATATTTTTATAAGGTTTGTCCAAGTGGGATAAAGACAACCAGTAAATAAGGAAAGGCTCACCTGCCACTGATGGTCACTGATGGGGGATGATCCCCCCCTCCACAAGGGAGGGATCTCCAACAAAAAATCCTTCCCCAGCGGAGGTCAGTTCTTAAGTGGGGTCTGGGAGAGGTGGAGCCTGACTCCACCCCTTGCAGCCACAGGTGCATTGCCTTCACCTGTGCTCCTGCAGCTGAGTCTGTGCTCACCTCGGGTGATCCATCAGTGCTTCAGGCCACAATTCAACAGTTCCCATCCACTGCACCCCTTTACAGCGTGAACCACTGACCAAGTAAACTATAGGGTGAGCCTTCCTTCATACAGAGATCCAACACATACTGAGATCATCTGGGATGAGCGATGATGGGGAGGAATAGAGGTGTCTCAAGGGTACCAAGAGGGACTGGAGCTTGAGGTGAATGAGCAAGAATTCAAGGCTGGAGCTTGGGGTTAAAATGCTGAGGGGTTGGGACAGGAGTCCATCGAGAAAGCGTGAGGATTTGGGGCTGCAGATTGAGGCAGTGAAGGCTTGGGGCTAGAATTTGGGGAGAAATCGCAAGCGTTTGAGGCTGGAGGATATTTAGAAATAGTGAGGATTGAACACTGAGCAGCATCGGCACAACGGTGGGCAGGCAACGTGCCGGAGGCATTTCCTGGCGCCCTCCTGTGGCCACGGGCGGTACTGCATGTACTGCACGACAGGAGCGCTGCCGATTGGGGTTGGAAAAAAGGGCGTGCAAGTGATGATCGAGTGCTGGAAAATAGGGTGAGAAAGTGAGGATATAGGGCCGGAATCTGGGGAGGAATACTAAGGAGTTGTTTAAGAGTTAGGGCTGGAATAGCGAGGATTTAGGTGTGGGTTTTTTAATTAGAAGATGAGGAAGAGTGAGCAGAGTTTAAAGGGTGAGAATGAGGAGTAAGGGCCACAGTCTGGGGTGAGTGTGTGAGGATTTGTATCAGAGGTTGGTGGGAAAGAATGAGGAATCAGGGCCAGAGATTTGGGTGAGATAAATAAGAGAGAGAAGTCCACTAGACAGCGAGGATCACGGGCTGGAGAACTGTGTGAAACTGTGTGAAAATCAGGGGCTGGACAAATGGGCAAGACAGCGAGGATCAGGGGCCAGAATTTGAGAGGATTAGTGAGGAGCTGGGTCCAGAGCTGGGGCTGGAATAGCGATGATATGGGTTTGGAGTTTGGGGTGAGAGAGAGAGGATTTAAAGCTGGAGTTTGGCATGAGAGAGCGAGGATCTGGATCTAAAGTTTGGCAAGGAAGAGCGAGGAGTTGGGGCCAGAGATTGGTGTGGAATTGCAAGGAGTTTTTGCAGGAGTTTGGAGTGAAAAAAAATTCCCCAAAAATTCCCCCCCAGAACTTTCCCCCCAAAAACAGTTTGGCAAGAAAGAGCGAGGAGCTGTGGCCAGAGGTTGGCAAGGAAGAGGAAGGATTTAGGGCCAGAGATTGGTGTGGAACTGCAAGGAGTTTTTGTAGGAGTTTGGAACAAGAGAGTCAGCATTCACGGGCAGAGTTTGGTGTGAGAGAGCGTGAATTTAAAGCTGGAGTTTGGGGTGGGAGAGTGAGGATTTAGGGCCAGAGTTTGGGGTGTAACATTGAGGATTTAGGGCCAGAGTGTGGGGTGGAAATGTGAAGAGTTGGGACAGAGATTGTAGAGGAACAACGAGGAGTTATGGACAGAGATTAGGGTGGAATGGCAAATATTGGAAGCCAGAAGATGGGCTGAGATAGCGAGTAGTTAAGGACGGAGTATGAGCTGCAATAGCAAGGTTTGAAAGACAGAGGCTGGGGTGGAATTGAAAGGAGTAGTGGTAAAAGTTTAATAGAGGGGACAGATTAAGAGAGAGATAGAGAGAGGAGGGAACAAATTAATAGAGAAATAGAATGGAGGATACAGATTAAGAGAGAGAAGAGGGAACAGACTAATAGAAATATAATAGAGGGAATAGATTAATAGATGTAGGATCTAATTGGATTTAGGGCCAGATTTTCGGACATAATAGCGAGGATTTAGGGCCGGAGTTTGGGGTGGAATAGCAAGGATTTAGGGATGAAGTCTGGGGAAGAAGAGGGAGGAGTTCAGGCTGGAGTTCAGAGTGAGATGTGAGGAAATCATTCTGGAATTCGTGGTGAGATAGCGAAGACATTATGGTGGAACAGTGAGGAGTTAGGGACAGAGATCGGGGAGGAACAGCGAGGATTTGCACGGAGCAAATGTCTGTGCAGCACACAGCAACTGAGAACAAATCAATATTGCATTCTTAGTCCTACCTGATCCCAAACATGCACAGGTCCGCCGGTCTCGATGGATGCAGCACGGAGTGTGGAGGGAATTATCCTTCGCAGTCAGCAGGCCGCTCTGTGTAAGAGCTGAGACGGCGTGGCGTCCAGGACACGGCCACGGGAAGCAGAAAAGAAGAAAAAAATATGTGAACCCAAAAAAGACCGTGAAAGAGACCCCAAATGTGAACTCCATAGAGACCACCCCCAAAAAAATCCTGCCCAAAAATTCCCCCCAAAAATCCCCCCCAAAAAACAAAAAAAATTCCCATAAAAATTCCCAAAAAATCCCCCCCAAAAAAGTTTGGCGAGGAAGAGCGAGGAGCTGGGGCCAGACATTGGTGTGGAATTGTGAGGAGTTTTTGCAGAAGTTTGGAGTGAAAAAAAATCCTCCAAAAATCCCCCCCAAAAATCCCATGGGGTCTGGGAGAGGTGGGCTCAGACTGTGCCCCTTCTGGTCACACCGTGCAGTGCCTTCACCTGCGCTCCTGCGGTGACTCTGTGCTCAGCTCAGGTGCTCCAGCACTGCTTCAGGACACTGTGTAACAGTGCCCAGACACTGAAGCCCTTCAAGGGACCCCAAAAACATATTGAATGTGACCCCAAAAGCAACCCCAAAATGAGTGACAGACCCCAAAGAGAGTGACAGAGCCCAAAACAGACCCCAAAAAGACCCCAAAATTGACCCCAAATGAGACCTGAAAAAGATCCTAAAAGAGACAACCCCAAAAGGAAAGAGACGACCCCAAAAAGAGCAGTGACCCCCAAAAGATCCCAAAAGTTACCCCAAAAAGAGAGACCCCAAAAGGGACCGAAAAACGGACCTGAAAAAAAAGATCCGAGGAGTGACTCCAAAAAGAAAGAGACGACCCCAAAAAAAGAGCAACCCCAAAAAAGAGCTGCAGCCCCAAATGAGACCCGAAAAAGATCCCAAAAGTGAACCAAAAAAGACACAAAAAGCAGCCCCAAAAGAGAGCCCCAAAAGAGAACCCCAAAAGAGAACCCCAAAAGAGAGCCCCAAAAGAGAACCCCAAAAGAGAACCCCAAAAAGCAATCGACTGAAAAAGGATCCCAAGAGCAACCCCAAAAAGAGCCCCGAAAAAGACCCCAGAATTGACCCCAAAAAGAGCCAACCCCAAATGAGAGTCGTAAAATACTGCAGCTTTTAGGGGTGACAGAGCCGGGAGTCAGCAGTGGGGTTTTGGAGGACCCTAAAACTAAAAAAAAAAAACCAACATAAAGGCAAAAAAAAAACCACTTAAAAAAAAAAACTTAAAAAGAAAAATTAAACCCCCCCAGCTGTGGGATGTGGAGCTGTGGATGTGAGCGCTGTGGGACGTGGAGATGTGGGGCTATGGAGCAGCGCTGTGGGGCAACACTATAGGGAGGGCAGCAGCTCTATGGGGCTGCGCTTTTGAAGCCCTCCCCGCTCCGCCCCCGCAATCAGCCGCCGTTAATTAACGCAGCGGCGGTGAATGAATTAATTGCGGCGCCAATAATGAATTAATTAAGCCGCAATTAATTAAGCCGCCCTGTAAAGGGCACAGGCGCGCAGATACATAGAGACACATAGAGACACATGGAGATACATAGAGACACAGGGTCCGGAGTTGACGCATGCGCAGTAAGGGGCCGTAGTAAACGCATGCGTACTAAGCGTCCGTAGTTAACGCATGCGCAGTAAGGGGCCGTAGTTAACGCATGCGTACTAAGCGTCCGTCTCGCGCATGCGCACTATTGTTCGGTGGACCGAGCACCATCGAGATTGGCGGATTCGCTGTGCAGAGCGGCCGTAATTTACGTAAGCCGTACGCCGCTTCCGCGTTTCGGCGCGCATGCGCAGTGCCGCCCGGAGGACCGAACCGCGGCTGCTGCAGTTCCGAGCATCGGCCGCGCGGGGGCGGCACACACCGCGGAAACCGCTTCTCCCGCAGCGCTCAGAGCGCCCGCACCCCACGCCCGCGCGTTCCGTCCTCTCTTCCTTCCCACGGCAGCGGAACAGCGCCGAGTCACAAGCACCACACGAGGGGAAAACAAACCAGCGCTCATTCGTTAATTAAACCGAGGACAACTATGGACAGAGACTCTCTCTATTCACTCCGTCACAGGGACCGGAGTTTGTGACCAATGAGCGAGGATTCGGGACTGCAGTTTGGGGTGAAGAGGACAGGGTTGGGACTGAATTTTTATAGGCGAAGAGCAAGAATTTGGGACTAAAGTATGGAGTGAAACAGGCAGGATTTTGGACTGCAGCTTGGGGTGAAATGGCCAGGATTTGAACCTTCAGAATGGGCTGAGATTGCAAGGATTTAGGTACAGTTTGAGGCTAATAGTGAGGATTAGGAACTACTGCATGGGAGGGAAACAGTGAGGGTTTGGGGCAGGATTTTGGGGTGGAATAACAAGGATAGTAGCTAGAGGTTGGGGTGAAATGGCAGGGATTTAAGGCAGGAGTTTAGGGTGACATAGTGAGGGCTTGGGACTGAATTTATGGCTGAAGAGCAAGAATTTGGGACTAAAGTATGGGGTGAAACAGTGAGGATTTTGGACTGGAGCTTGGGGTGAAATGCTGAGAGGTTGGACTGGAGTCAATTGTGAAAGTGGGAGGATGAAGGGCTGCAGATTGGGGTGAGGCAGCGAGGGCTTGGGGCTGGAATTCGGGGTGGAATAGCGAGGATTTGGGAGTGGATTTTTGAGACAAGATGCTGAGGGGTTTGGTCCGCAGTTTGGGGTGAAATAGCGGGGGATTGGGGCTGGAGTTAGCTGTGGAATACCAAAAAGTTGGGATTGAGTTTTGGATGAATCAGGATTTGGCACTCGAGTCTGGAGGGAAATTGAAATGATTCATGCCCTGAGTTTGAGGGTAATAATGAGGGGTGAAATAGGGAGGATTTAGGGCAGGAGCGTGGGAAGGTTCCCTTTGGTGAGGGGGGAGATGGTCCCAGAGCATCTGTACTACATCAGTGTACTTAAATCCATGGGACCCTGAGGGATGCAGCCACGTGTGCTGGGGGAGGTGGCAGAGCTGAGTGCTGAGCCGCTCTCTGTGTCCTCTGAGAGGTCCTGGAGAGGGGGAGAGCCCCATTTCCCCCCCATCCCAGCACCATGGGGTCCCCAGAACACGTCCAGGCACCCGCGGCTCATTCCAGTTTGGATACAGGAAGGGAACTGAGGTCTGGAATCTTTACAAAATGAATCCAACGCCGCTGTGCCCTTCACAAAACCTCTCCCCTTGGCTGCAGTACAGGGGAACGGGAAAAGTGAACCCTCACCCTGGGTTTCCACCAGCTCTTGGGTCAGTCCCTGGGGGCACTTGGGACCCTCCTGGAGCCCCCAGGACCGTCACCAGCCCCCAGGCATTTTGGTGCCACAGCCCACTGGCACCCAGGGCGTATCCGCAGCGTCCCATAAGGGGTGACAGCCCCAGCAGGATGCGGTGTAACAGAGCTGTGGGGCTCTGTGCTGTCAGTATCCCATGTACTCATCCCTGCCCCCTGCTGAAGTTCTCAGAGGGGCACACAGAGGCACAGTGGTGTGAGGACATGGTCAGGAGGCACTCAGGATGTAGCCACAGCACGGAGGCAGCGGCCAGGTGACGTTCATTTGGCAGGAAGGGATGCGTGGGACACGGCCACAGGCTGGGGACATGAGAGGCAACAAAAGGGACCTCGCTCAGATCATTGGTGCCAAAGGTGAACACAGTGCTGCTCCTTAAGTGAGAGTCCCATCCCTGCTGCAGCTCTGTCTCCAGAGGGCTTTATTCAGAGCCACAAAACTCAGATCCTCGAAATAGGGCAAAACCACAGAGTTCTGGATCAGCAGAGTTCTGGTCAGGAGCTCCCATTCGGTGACAGCACCACTGCCGAGCCAAGGTCCTCACAGCCAGGAGACACCGCTGGGACACGGAGTGCTCAGCGGCAGTGCTGTTGGTGGCATCAGCAGCTGAAGGAGACACAGCACTGGGAACGCAGTAACGATGAGAATGTCGCTAGTGACAACCACAGCTCTCAAGTCCATCGGATGCAGCGCCGGGAGCTCGGGGACACGGCAACCACGGCGCCAGGAGCTCCCCACGGCCGCCGGCAGCGCCCCACGGCCGTCCCCACGCTCACAGCTCCCCGCGGATGTCGGGCAGCAGGCGGCAGGCGGTGACGGTGGCTACGGTGGCGGCCACAGCACGCAGGTCTCGGCGCACCAGGCACAGGCAGTGCGCGGTGGCGGCCGCCCCGGCTTGGGCTTGGCCCAGGGGCCCCCCCAGCCCCTCCAGCAGCCGCGCGGCCGCGCTGAAACTGCGCCCCAACGCCTCAGCCACCGCGCCCCGCAGCCGCCCTTCGCCCGCCCCCAACCGCTGCTGCAGCAGTGAGGGCCCCCGGGGCGCCCCTGGCAGCGGCGCTCGGGTCGCGCCGTCCTCCTCCTCCTCCTCCTCCTCCTCCTCCTCCTCCTCCGTCTCCGACGCCTCTCCCGGCACCTTCAGGCCCGCTGCGGGGCTCCGGGCTGCGTTCCCGCCCGGCTCCGGCTCCGAGTCGCTCTCCGAGGCTTCGCCCAGCACCAGCGTGGGGGAGAAGGGGGCGGCCATGTTCTGCGGGAGGAGCGGGGGTCGGGCGCGGAGACCCCGACCCGATGTCCCGACTGCCGCGGGAATACCCCGCGAGACGGGCCCGGCCCCGTGACACCGCCATTTCCCCCAGCCCCAGCCCCGCGGGGGCCCCAGAACGCGTCCCCGCAGCCGCAGCTCGGGGGGGACACCTCATACCCCCCTATTTTTCCTTCCCCGCCCTACGTACCCCCCCCCCCCCCAGCTCTCCCGGCCCCGCGGGCACCCACGCCTCCTCATACCGTGCCGCCGGGTCACGTGACGGCCACCCCGTCCTCTACGGGTCGCGCCGAGTGACGCCCCTTGCCCGGCCTGCCCTCACTCGGCATGGCGGGCCGGGCATCGCCGCCCGAACCGCGCGCGATCGCGTCAGCCGGCCGTGACCACTAAGAGACAGCAAGTGTGGCTTTGTTCCGCCTCTCGGTCTTTGAGTGACAGCCGCAGTAGCCAATCGGCTCTGCAGACGCCAGAGGGTGAGCGCCTCTGGGGGGTGGGCGCCGCCCCGCGGACGCGCTGCTTTGTCCCGGCTCGGGGCTCGGAGCCGCTTCCCTTCCCAGAGCGTGTGGGGGTTGGGCTCCCCGGGCGTGGGAGCGCCTATCAAACCGAACAGGGTGGGGAACAAACCACAGACAGTAGCCCGATGGCTCCAGTTTCTTCCTGCAAGGAGAAGTCATTTCAGTGCTGTTAGTTTCTGAGGACACGCTCGGATTCCCCTCGGGGCTCCTTTCTCCCGGCCCCCAGTGCACCGTCACTCACACTCCGTGCTCTCCGCGGCGATGTTCTCCTCCTCCTGGGGATGCTCCCCGCCCTGGGGTGAGCGGGAATGGTTTAACAGTGAGACTTCAAAGTTACTAAAGCAGCAGCAGTTCCCTATGAGCTAATAGCAATTCTCATTTATCCATTAACTGTAACCTTCAATTCAAAATGGTTTAAAGGAAAATTCTTTCTGTTTTGTGTCAGCAGTGTTAGGAAAAACACTTCTAGTGCCTGATAAAACAAATGTATTGACACTAGTGGTGGAGTCCTTCCAAAAATATATGATACCGTTTTGTGGCAGCTGAATTTGCTTTTTCTCTTCTGCACTGGGATCACAATGATCAGATACAGCAGACCTTGAGTAAGATATTGGCACTGAGCGAGTGTATTACCTGGAGTGACAGCTGCAAACAGCAGTTCCTCCCTGCTAAAAATAGTGAGTGTGCCATGGTTCTGTTCCGTGTTCCTCCCATGCTGAAGTCCTGGGACAGTTAATCTTTCAAGCAGTCAGCTCAGTCCTGCAAAATGGCCACAAGTTGCACTGGGGAAGATTTAGATTAGATTTGAGGAAAATTTTTTCTCAGAGAGAGTGGTCCGGCACTGGAATGGCCTGCCTAGGGAGGGGGTTGGGGCACCGTCCCTAGCGCTGTGCAAGAAGCGTTTAGATGAGGTGCTGAGGGATTTGATTTAGTAGCTTGGTGGGTAGGGATGGTGGTGTGAGGATGGTTGGACTAGATGATCTTGTAGGTCCTTTCCAACCTAATGAATCTATGAATCTATGAAAAACAGCACTCACCAGACCATCTTTGTGGAAGGATTTAAGATCAGGGGAGTGAGGAGAAACTTAATGAAAGTGACACAGAAAGAAATGTGCTATTAAAACAACGTCAGAGGAACAGCAAGGCCCCAGGGAAGTCTCAAGATGTGTTCAGCACCATGAAACATCGGGGCTGGAATGGTAAATAAGTAATTCCTGGCTGATGTACGTCAGCAAACTCTGCATGGCACGCAGCTACACGGGATAAGCTCAGCGTACCTGTGCACCCCATCCTATCCCTGACTGCACCTGTCAGCCAGAGAAGGCACACGGTGGAAGCACACACACATTCCAAAGCTATAATGCAGCTTTTCACCAGAGCTCAAAATGGTAACATTTTTAGGCGCAGATTCCTATGGAAGTTTAGTTCCATCGCTTGCACAAGTATTTCCTTTTTTTCTGAAGACCCACCACTGTGTTTCAGTGGAGGCGGTGAATAGCATTTGCCATCTGAGTGGTGCCTGCTGGGCTGTTAGTTTTTACAGTGCTCCTTAATCACGATACAGCCTTGGGCTTTATTTGATAAGTGCTGTTCAGAACCTTCACTGAATAGAAATACGTTTTGGTTCAGTTCGTCCCGAGTTTTCGTAGTGTTCTCACGGCACAGTGTGCTCCACAGGCTCAGCTCCCTGCACAGGAGTCCTGCGGCGCCGGGCAGGTGCGGGACAGAAAGATGCGGCGATGTCAGCAAACGCGTGCCCGACATTCACAGCTTCAGATCCTTCCCTTGGGACACAGAGGACTGCCGCGTTCCCGGCGTAACTGTGCTGGCTTTGAAGCTGGCAGCGCTCTCTTTCCGCGCCTCGTATCACACCACAGAAACGAAGCACTACAAGTGCTCAGCGCACAGCCCGAACTTCACTTGCCGCGGTCCCACCCGTGCCGCTCTTCCCGGGCAGACGTTCCCGTTTCCTCGCGTCAGGGCTGGCACCGAAATGTCTAACTCCTTCACTGAGCTCAGCGCAGAGACAGAGAAGTCACCACGAGCGGCTGACGTGAGCGGCACCGCCCCGCGCCCCGCCCCGCCCCGCGCCCATCTTCGCGGTATCCGTTACCGCCCCCGCGGCTCCCGGCCCCGCCCGCCCCGGCCCTCCCCGCGAAGGCCCGCCCGCCTGGCTCTCATTGGTCGGAAGCCCCGCCGCGCAGGCGCAGTGCGGGCGCGGAGTGCCGTAGGCCGGGGGGATGTTTCGGCGGCCCCCGCGCAACTTCCGCGGGCGGCGGCGGCGCGCGGCCTCGAGCGGCAGCAGCAGCGGCGGTGAGGAGCGCGATGAGGAGCGGGGCGTGGGCTCCGCCCCGCTACCGGGCCCCGGCCCCGACGGGGGAGCGGAGTCCGAAGAGAGCGAGCGGGACCGCGGCGGCGCCGCCTCATCCTCCGAAGCGGCCCGAGCCGCCGCCGAGCCGCTGCCGCCCCCGGAGGAGCCGGCGCGGGGCGGTCGGGCGCCGCTGAGCTTCGGGAGCGACGAGGAGGAGCGGGAAGGTGAGGGCCGGGGCCTGCGGGGAGCCGGGGCCTGCGGGGAGCCGGGGCCTGCGGGGAGCCGGGGCCTGCGGGGAGCCGGGGCCTGCGGCGGGAGGCGCCGCGCCCGGAGGTGCCGGGGACGCGGGCACGCCGTGCGGGGCCGCGTGGCGTAGCGGACGGCTTGTGCTGCGCGGCGCTGCTGGGACGCGTTGATCTGGACGGCTGTCTCCAACCGGAATGATTCTCTCGTCCTGTACGGTTCTGTGGCTGCTTCGGTTAACGATGGGCGGACTTAATCGTGAGAACTGCGGGTTTACCTGACTCCTCTGGGCTGCTGCTTTTGAAGCACAGAGTGGCTCTGGGAGTCGGAGTGCAGTGGAAAATGGTGTATTAGAGCTCTTCTATTGCCGTGTTGTGAAGACCTGCACAGGTGTTACTTTGGGAGTGGTGGATCCTCAGTAATAGGGCCACAGAATTAAGGGGCATAATGTAATCAAAGCTTCAAAGCATGTGCTGAGTGAGTGTGCAAAGATTACGTGCACTTTATGCTGCTGTCTTTGTTGATCTGTGCCTCAGAATCTCTCTGTCTATCCAGGTGACAAGGAACTTTTCAAAATCAAAAAGCCCTCCTTCAATGAGGTAACGTTCAGAATTCAGAAGAAGGAAAATCCGCCGTCTGCAGAGAGAGAAGCTGATGAAAGTAAAAGTAAGTACTTCATAAGTTAAAGAAAAACAACTGCATTCGTTCCATGAAACGTCATGAAATAAGTAAGAGTATTGTGCACATCCTACTGTATTGTCTGTTGTTTCAGCTTGGGAATTTTCATGCTGAGGTAGACAAGCAGAATCAGAGCTCAGGAATTCTTCCTGAGAAGAGCTGGGCACGCAGATCCTCTGCAGTAAATCAGAGGCGGTGGAACTTGTGGTGAATGTGTGCCTCAGCATCCTATCTTTCAGACCTTTTGTCAGCTGCTTGCTGCTTGTTACTGTCAGTTTGAAGTTTAAACTGAATATTTGCATGAGAAAACGTGAGCTTAGTAGGACTCCGGGATGCGTGATTAGCTTCAAATTTGGTGTTATTAAAACATTACCTACTGAAACACAGATGTTTTTATTGACTGCTATCTGCACCTTTTGATTGTTCTTGTCATATTCTGAGTCCTGTTGAAGTTTACTAGAGGGATGTTTGGGGCTTCCCTGCTTTACAGGTGTGTTTAAAATGTGCGCATCCCTTCTGTTTACCATCTTGAAACCTTTGTCAGCTCATGGATGTGCTGTAGTGCCACTGCTGGATAAATTATTTCTCAACCTAATTTATGCTCATGTGGTTCAAATACTTCTACAAAAAATGTCTCATTCTTTGGCGTATTCTGTTCAGTGTTCAGATAATGTACAGGATGTGTGGTGGTAGATAAATTACTTTTGTTTTTGGAAGAATTCTGAGATAACGGTAGACGAGACTTGATAAACTAAATGAGCAGTCCCTCACTGTTAGCATGCTAAGCCCAAACAGCAGCTCCCCAAGCACACGGTTTAGAAAGGGGAACTGTGACCTGTCAGCATGCAGGTCAGATGGCATCTGGGAGCTCATATCTGGCTTCTGTACGTGTGTCTGTCAGCACTGACAGAGATGCTCGGTTCCAGACAAGATCTGTCTTGTAAATGCCTTTATTGAGAAGTATGAATGTGGCACGTTTTGATAAGATCAGGTGGAAGTAGCTGTGTGACCAGTTTTTGTTTCATCACAGTCTGAATAGTTGCAGCAGCTATGTGGCACATCAGATTCCAGCAGCTGAAACTGAAGCGAGTCTTACTTTTTTTTCCTCTTAAAACAGAAATACCTCAGTTGGAGCCTGGGACTGGTGGCACTGAAGGTGCTCGCGAGACTGAGGAAGAGAGTTATTCTTCACTAAGTGAGGGCTACAGCAGTGCAGCCTCTGAACGTGAATCCAGCCCATCACACGGGAGGAAGGATTTATCCCCAGGTCAATTTTCCGCATGTTTTTAAGCATGTTGGTTATGCTGAGTCAGGGCTGTCCTGAAGGAATAGTGGCAGTTTCTCGGTGGTTTCGGTTGCAGGTGTTTGTCATAATTCTGTGTTTGTTTTTGGAAATAGATTAGAAATCATAACTGATATTGGAAGAGTAAAAAGCAACAGCTAAGAAAAACTTAGTGATTCATAATTCACTTTGAGATAAACATTAATTTTATCTACTGCTTTATTTGTAAAGTTTGAATCCCTTTGTAAACTTGATTGGTATATATATATTGACTTTTTAAAGAGCTGGATAAAGGGCTGGCTGTTGATTTATTTGAAAGAAAAACGTCCGAGCTTTCTTTTCAGGTTAGAAGCTGTTTTTTAAGGATCTTTTACCATCTGCTTATATTCAGTATGGTAAGCTTGTTAGAAGAAGGTTGCATTTTCTGTTCAGAGCAGTACAATGAACCTGAGCTGTGGTGGTGATTTACACTAGGAGTGATAGTGTTGCTTTTGTTTGTGATGGGGGTTTGTTTCTCTTGGATGCAGGCTGTGTTGCAGCTGCCTGGAGGAAACGCCACCTGGCCAGGAGCCGTGCTGATTATCTGCCGTTGGATGTGTCACGTGATGGCCAGCGTCCTCGGAGGAGAGGAAGCAGTGATTCAGAGAGTGAGGATGAGTCTGATATGAATCATCTCCACTTTGTTCCTAAAATGAGAACTCTGAGGCATAGGATGGCTGAACACACGGGTGAGTTTGTGCCTCCCAGAGGCTGTCTTTGTTTCACTGATGTCTGGAAGAATGGGAGACCTGCCCAGTAAAGGGTACAGTGCAAGGTTTTACTCTTGATCTTGACAAAAGACCATAAAGCTTGGTCCTTGAGGTTTATGTGGAATGTTATTGTGCTCTCCACGCACTGCCATTACAACTGTTATTGAAAAGGAGTAAGAACAGACGCACAAAAGCCAACCCAGCCCTTTGGAAGTAAGCAAACACTGCATGCAAAGTGTACGTGACTTTTCTGCTGCTTCTTAACTCATCTTGCTGTTGGTAGTTGCACTCATGAAGCACTGGTTTGCCAGGCTTGTAGACCAGTTGGTTTATTATTTGGATAATGGTTGTAAGTAATGTGCAGATACCATCTGATTCTCTAGCTGTAATAAATGCTATTGAGAAACTTGTGTGTCTGTAGTAGACTGTGCTTTTTAGCACACCTAAGGATTTTCTGTGTGTGATGTCCCTGTGTTGTAGTCTAACTGTATGGGAAGTCTCACATCATATGCAGCTGTGCTTTGAGACATTTGATCAGTTTGGCAGAAACTGTTGGGTAGATGAATATTGATGTGGATTCTGCAAAATCCAGTTGCCGTTTCTAAATTCTAAGTCTTCCCATCTGGAAATGGTCTCCATGTGCAGGCTCTTCACCTGCTCTCATTTGTTTATAATGCTTCCATGTAACAGCTGTGGGAGGTGTTATTGTCCTTGAAGAAGGAGAGTGTTGGGTAAGGAGTAGGGAAGTAGGTTGAGGGCATAACGATGTGTAGTAATGATTGATTTAACTTCTAGTGCCTGTGGGCGATGAATCAACTGAAGATGAAGCAGAAACAAAGTGGGAAGAGCAGCAAATAAGGAAAGCTGTCAAACTCTCTCAGGTGATACGTGTCTTCCTAACTGTTGAAATTTGCTTTTTGCTCATATGCAGGAGAGAGATTTTTTTTTTTTTTTTTAGTTCTGGCAAATAGTAGGCAGGAGTGTTTGTTTTGGTTAGCTGGAAGTTTTGGTTTTGGCTTGAATCATCTGTTCTGTATCAGACTAGGAAAACCTGGGTGAGCAGCCCCTTCTGTCACAGGGGGAAGGTGTAGAAATTACTGCCTGCTAAATGGGAGAGGTTAGAGGATTGGGAAGGTTGCTGGATTTCAAATCCACTGTAACTGGTGTTCTGTGTCCTCATGTTCCATTTATTTCTGGAAAACCCTTTATTTTTGCAAAAGTTTTTAGTAGCAGACCTTGGTCAGGGACTTGAGTACTTCAAGTGATTGTGCTTTGGCTAGATTTTACCCTACAAACTTCTGCTGTTTTAGAATGCAGAATGTTGTTAAATTTACACGTTGAAATGGTTGGAGTTTTGGGGCTTTTTAGTTAGAATTACAGTCAAGCCAAGTTGTCAGAAGGAAAGTTCTATTCTTGTCATCATTGTTTTGCTGTGGTTTATTTCTACTTCTTATGTTCAAAACAGTAATACTTGTGAGGTCTCAGCTGGCAGTATTGAACCATTATGTATTGCTGGAAGCTATTAATGTCTTCAGATCAAGCAGAGAGCTACTTTACCCTAAGTTACAGGTTGTTTTATGCTACTTATGTATGTATATGGTGTATGTGTTGGTACACCATAACACAGCTTTTTACAGGTTCAGTTTCCCTTTTGTGTTGTATGGAAATGCTTACTTGGATTGTTGAAATATCCATCTCTTTATCATATGCCTGATGTATTCAAATGATATGTTTTGTTGATGCAAGTTTTGCCTCTGCAGCTTTAGAGATAAATTGTGTATTAAATTTATTTAAATTTGTGTGCACTGTGCATTGAAAGCGTGGCAATTCTCTTAGGAAGTTTACAGTGATGCTTCCCAGAGTGAATCCCAGCCGGTGAAACTCGCGTTTGATCCCTGTGTTTCCTTACCACCTGTGAACTTGGAAACTGTAAAAAAGCGACTGATTGAAAGGTAAATGCTGCTTTCAGTATTAATTTCCGAGGTGTTCATTTTGTCACAGAGTAAATGACAGCTCTGTAGTCTTATTCTTCTGAAGATTGAAGGATGTCTTGTGCTAATTGTAATGTTCAGTACTGTTACAGATCTCATATTTACCTGGAAGTGCTTTGTAGTAGGGGAGCTTTTGGAATTCTCAAGCATTTTATTACCTGTGGAAATCTGCTTCTTTATTCTATGTGCTAGTACTCAGAGGAGCATAGGCACAATGTTATACTTGTCAAGGAGGGAAATCTGCACTCAGGACTGCCAGCCCTATCCGCCCTTGTACAGTGGTTCTTTTTCTGCCTGTCTGCACGAAGCAGGGGGCAGCTGAAATGTCCTGGTTGGAGGTGGGGCCTTCCAAGGGAATGTGTGAGAAGGACAGGTGGGGTCAGGCATCTGTAGCTACCACGATAGCCATCCTGGTCCCTTCTCAGTACTAATGCAGCCAGGAGCAGTTCTGATGAGTTCAGACAAGTAACATCATAGAGCTGAAACACAAACCTATGCCGTTAACATGTGTCAGTCTGTGCATGTATCATGTTTGGTACAGATTGCTGCTGGCTTGCTTGTGTTTAAAGTAAATTGCAACTGAAGTGGACTAAATATTTCTATGGAAGTGTGTGTGGGTTTTTTTTTTTTGTTTTTTTTTTTGCCTTGATTGCCTTAAAGAAAGGAATGAAATGAAGTGGGAGTTCAGGTACAGTCAAGTGCAAAAGGCTATTGAGAGTGGGAAACCCATGTGGAAAGTAACAAGAAGGGAAAGGAGAATATATCTGGTAGTAATAGTTTGGTAGCATCACACCTTACAGATGTATTTAATGTTTTAAATGCTGAAATAACTTGTAAAGGCTTTTTTTTTTTTTTCCCCTTCATTTTTTAACTTCTGGCACAACAGAGAACATTGTAGTTGAATTGTTTTCATTGGAATCTGTTTCCTCCTTCAGGAAGCAAATTAGATTCAAGTCTGCTTCTGGGTTCTGTTGAAGTCTTTCTCAAACAGAGCAATCATAGGAGATGCATAAGGAGATTATTATTACTTTTTATTAATGAACAGAATTGTAACAAATGTAAACTTTTCTGGGGTATTTCATTCATACTTGATGATCGCTGTAAGCATGAGTTCTTGGGTTGTAAGGTTAGTAACGAGAAGTCCTCAGATGGTTTGTACTGGGTAACGAGCACAAGGTGTGTGCTTCTGTCCCTGCAGCGTAAATTAAGTTGGTGTGGGTGTACTGCTGTGTGCTGTAGCTGTACCCACATCAACCTGCATAGAATCTGCATGGTATGACATCTTGCCTTGCTGTGTTCTTCAGGAGCATGTTGTGTTGAGGAGTGTGGGTAAGATGTCCGTGGTACTTTCAGAATGAGCGCTCTGTAAGTGCCATTTGATTTTCCTGAAGCACGAATCTTGTCCACACACAATACTTGTGCAAATGTTGACATGGGCAAATCTTGCAGTTCTTCTTAGCTCAAATGCAGGTGCTATTATTAGCACAGACAAAGATTTTATGCTTTGTTTTAATTGGAAAATGTTTGAGAATGTGCTGTTAACTTGTCATGGTTTTAATTGCCTGAGTGTTTTCTTCTTCAGGATAGCATCGCTGCAGGATGTACACCGTGCTCACCTGAGGGAGCATGAAAAATATATGGAGGACATAGAAAATTCAAAGCTAACTGTCCAGGAATTAGAGAAGTCTTCAGATGCTGCCATGAATTACAAATTCTACAGGACCATGAAAACATACGTTGAAAACTTGGTGAACTGTTTCAATGAGAAAGTACGTATGTTTTCCTCCTGTCCCCTGCCACCCATTTATTTAAGATGATAAATGTGCATTCTGTTAATGAAAGACTACATTTCTTGTTTGGAAATGATTGAGAGAGACTTGAACATAGTAGGAAACAAAAGGAGAAACAGACCACCCCTCACTGTAACCTGAAATGATGAAGTTAGTATATGTGTACTGACTGGAGCTGTGGGCTCACCTGGGTTGTGATGGATAAAAACAAAATGTACACATGAAGAAAACTTCTTCCAATAAATAACTGAAGTGTCCTAAAGCTGTATGAGAGGTGGGACTTGCATTCAGTTTGGGGATCTCAAAATGTATTTGCTTTGTAACATGTGATTAGTAATGAAAATTTTACATTAAGTTTGAGTTGGTATTTAGCTGAGTTGTCTGAGGATCTGTCTGCGTGATCTGCTGTATTTCCTGAACTGCAGAGCTTATGTATTGAAAAAATTGATGGAAGGTTGGAAGATGCTGCCCAAGGTTCACCATCAGTGAATGTGCCCACTGCAGGAAGTGCTGTCAAATCTAATGAATGTCAGTTATGTTGCAGCCTGTGAGTCTTCATGTAGTACAAGTGTTAATTGGTGTGTTTCCTTTGGCCACGTGTTCAAAGGCAGGCTGAGAGCAGACTGTTTACACCAGCAGTAAATTGTTGAGCACGCTTGGATTGGTAGTCCAGCAGTAGGCAACTGGCATTTAGTTTGTGGTTTTTAGTCTTTAACTCCATTGAGCAAGCTCTTGCTTTTCTATCTTTCAAGAGCAGTGAAATTAGAAGAGTATTAAAGTCTGTGAGAACTGTTCTTCCACTTATTCAAACCTGATCACTGTTTACCATATTTCAGCTGGCGTACATAGATGAGCTGGAATTTGCTGTGCATGCACTTCTTCAGCAACGAGCCATGTCAGTACTGAAACGAAGGCAGGAGGAGCTGAAAACGGAATCTGCTTATATGCAGCATCTGGCAAGTTAGTATGAAGTTACATGTTGCTTTCTTACTGAGATCTCATTCTTTAAGTGGAAAATCTATCTTGTAGTCCTTGTAGGGAAATCACAACAACTTTCTCATCTTGTTCTCTTTCCACACTGATGCCTTATTTGTGTGCCAAGTGAATCTTTGTTTCTGTTTAAGGAAACAAACAGAAAATCCCCTCTAAACCTGTTTAGGAAAGCAAAGCACGGTGTGCTTTGAGCTGCTTAGACCAGGTGCACCCGTTTCTTTTAGCTGCCACTCACAGATTCAGACTTGTGAGCACGCAGGATAAAATGCTGCTGAGTGAAAACTAGCAGCATGTGTAATCTTGTGGAATGGTGTTGTAGGCTGAGAGCAGGTGTGAAGAGAAAAGTAGCAGCCATTTAAAAACTACTTTATTTTCAGCTTATTAGAAATGAGCCTGTACTTGTATGTTTAACAGAGCTTTTAATTGCCGTGTTCTTAGTTGTGTTTGGTGGAAATGCTGTTCTTTCTTACACTAGAGAATCAGTGCTCTGCATTCAATGAAAAAATCCCCTTTAAGTCTCACCTCTTTGTCTTGTTCCTGTCCACTGGTAGCTGGGAATGACAAACCAACTGATGATGGATTGGAAAGTGATGAAAAGATGAAGCTTCTGGAAACGTGTGAACATCGAAGGTAGCTGTTGTGTGATTACATCTAACTGCAACAAATGTATACCTGTTTTCTGTCACTCAGGGATGACTGTAAATCTGCAGGATTACTAAATGAGATTATACACACACACAAACGTATTTCCTTTCCTAAGCTCAAAGTATTTGGAAATGCATGGAAGCCATCTTCAGTAAGGCAACACCACAGTAATGTGTTTCTCTCCATGCTGATGGGAATGTGGATGGCAATGGGTATTATTAATTTGAAGTAAGTTGAAGCGAGACTGTTTATGAAACTGAGTAGATTTTTCCGTGCTGTTGGAACAAATAATATTGTGATTGTATACAGAAATACATTTGTTAAATTATTGCAGAGATAGCAGAGATGGGCAGGTGGTGCTGTTGCTGCTGGCGTGGTGCTGGGTGAAGCAGAACACCTGGCCTATCCTCTGTTACCAGAGCAGGCCAGGTACTGCGCTTTGGATGTCAGTGTTCAGAGCCTGCTGCTGACTTTAAGTTACTGGGAGCTCTGAAACTTCAGTTGCATTGGTGCCTTGAGTCATAACTGGATTGACACAGTTAAGGACTCAGGAGTTTTAATAGTTGAAAAAAGTTGTGGTAAAACTTTGCTTGAAGCAAACTGCTAACTGTTAATGCTAAGTGGTGTAAATAACTGCATCCAAGATCTGTGCTATATGAATAATATGTGTAAAGCTTTCTTGTGATAGCTGCAGACTGTTAATTTTGCAAGCTGTTAATGGTCTGTGGTGCCACAACAGTAACATTTTTGAGCCCCACTGAGGCTTGGATGCCATCACGGTTTTTGTGCAAGTTGTTGTGTAAGCTGCCTACAGCTGTGCTGGTGGACTCCTGAGAGTGCAGTGGTTTCTTACAGACCATGCCTGTCAGGGATAGCATCCAGTGCCATGCTGGATGCCTGGTGCTTCAGGTGGGGAGTTATTACTCATTAGTAGGAATGAAATGGGGGGGAGGTTATTAGACACTTTTAGTCTCCTTTGGCAGCTGACAAAGTACTACATGTTACAGCCTGTGTCCATAGGGCTGCATAATGACTTCTGCTCGCTGATTGCATTTCCTTAGGCTATTGCTCTCACCGTGTGTTTTTTGTATATCATTGAACTTCCTTCTGCATATGTACAGAGGAATGATCACTCACCTGAGTTCATTACAAAACGCAGGGCTCGCAGACGGCAGAGAGAGCGTTCTCACAAAGCTGGCCACCACGAGGGCATGTCGAGTGACGATGAGCTGACTGTGGCAGAGTTGTCTGAATTCCAGAAGAGCAAAGGTTGGTCAGTATATGAGAACAAAATTCCTACAAAATTGATGAGGATTTTCAAAGGAAAGTGAAGGAATGCTCCCTTTGAATTGTCTGTCGTTTATTTTCGACAGCATAGGATTCATGCATTTTAAACAGTTCTGACCGAGGGCTTAGGAAGAACAGATATGATTGTGGGCTTCTTTAGCATGAACAGTTTGTTTTCCAAAGTTGAAATGTATTTTAAGTGAAGATTCAAACTGCCTTGAGTGGACAGGTGATGAGGAATTTGCGGAATAACAGCAGAAGGATTTTTGGGTGTGAGACTTGAAGAGACATAAAATATGAAACAAAACGAATGCTTAAATCCTTGCAGTTGTTCAGAATTACAGAGGTGTTTTTGTTCTGAAAAAGGCTTTTCTGGAGTGCTGGTTTTAAAACCCATTTTAGTGGAAGAGATGCGAAAGATAGAAGACAAATGCTGTTATCTTAAAGATATTACTTATGTTCTGTAGGTGTATAAACTATTCAGCTTATGCCTTGATAAATTCTGTGATTATTTCTTTTTATTCCCATTGAATATTATCCGTAGATAACATTTTAGAGGAGAGTAGGAAAATCTTTGAAGATGTCCATGCAGATTTTTGTGACATCAGAAAAATCCTATTGAAATTCCAGGAGTGGAAGGAGAAGTTTCCTGACTCTTACTGCGATGCTTACATCAGTTTTTGCCTGCCTAAGCTTTTAAGTCCATTAATCAGAATTCAGTTAATAAACTGGAGTCCTCTTGAGGTAAGGTGTCTCATCAGACTTCATTTTTGTGACAAACTGTGTGTGTGTGTGTGTGTGTTTGTGTGTGTGTGTGTGTTGTTATACCCTCCAGGCTTCTGGGTAGCAGTGCTGTGAAGTCTGCTATGTTTCTGGTCTGTGCTGTCTTTTGCAGACGTGTCTTTTCTGATGTACTCGTCTCTGTTAATTGACAAGATCTGTGGGTGTTTCTGGCAGCTCAAAGTATGACAGGACAGAGGCACAATGTTTGCGGGGAAGACTTCTGTGTGGGTACTTTGCTGTGGATTATAGAGGCTTTCCAGAGCTTGAGACAAGTGTTTAACTGGAAGGAGGGCATCTTAGCCTGCCAAGAGGAAGCTTGTAGGTGAATCACTTGCATCTGTATTAATGTGCAGTCGTTTGCTGAGGTTTTGACAGCCCTACCTTCTGAAATCTAGCTTTACATTTGGTTTTAGCTTGCTGCTTTGGTCTGTTCAGTGGTTGGAAGCCATGTCAAATTGTTAGATGAGAATCCTTGTGGTTTTGTTGGATATATTTTTGCATGGAGCTTTTTCGCTCAGTCCTGACGAGCTGAGCAACTGATAGGAGTGATCTTTCAGCAGAATTTTACAGACTTGGAAGAGATGCCCTGGTTCAGAGCTGTGGAAGAATTCAGCGATGCCAAAAAGTCATCTGAGTCAAAAAGAGATGATGATCACGATGAGGAAGTTTTGCCTAGAGTGCTTGAAAAAACTGTTCTGCCAAAAATAACAGGTACGTTAAGGTTGTCTTGAATGTTCACTGCAGCTATGTAATCAAACCTTAAATAAGTGGTAGATGGAGAATTATGTTAGTAATGACAATTACTTGTTAAGGTTACTGTAAGTGAAAGGTTTAGCTTTTTGATTGTTAACTTCCTTGAAACTAGAGCAGATAGTCACTTGGGTATCACGAATGAACTGAATTCCTGTTTTTCAGCATTTGTAAAGAACGTGTGGGATCCTTTATCGACTTCACAGACTGAGAACCTTGTCCAGCTTTGTAATAAAGTATTTGAAAAGCAAGTCCAGTCCAAAAGTGAATGCAGCCGGACGAAACAGGTAAAGGCTGTTGTGGTAGTGGGGAAGGAAGTTCTGATGCGCTGCGTGCACTCCCCATGCTTCTGTGTGCACGTACAGCAATCTCCTGAAGGTTTTCAGCTCTGCTTACTTTTTGTCACTATGAAGTCAGAAAATTTAACAGTTGAAGTATCAGTATTCTGATGTTGTTCTTACTGAAGGTTATGGGCACGGGGTACTCCTGAGACAAATGTCAGTCTCTGTTCCTAGAGGAATTGTGCCTGGTCAGAAGTCTGTTTGTAGATTTAATTGTCTTGCTTTAGCACTACAAAAATTGTCAGGAATCTTAGACTTCATTTAAATATCTTTTAAAATGTAATATTTAAATGCTAGTAGTATTCCAGTGGTCAGCTTGGTTTGCGTTTTGTCCTAACGTAGGTATAGACTAGAAAAACAAGGAAATTCTTTATATTCATTTTTATAGGAAGAATGGGAAAAAAAATCCCCAAATATTTAGGAAAAAGTTTACTTCACTAATCCTGGTGATCGTGTAATTACCATAGAAGTACTCACTGCTACATAACCCTTTCTTAGCCCAATCCTGATTTGATATGCATGTAGGTGTGGGGGTTTGTCTAGCATCAAGTAGGTGTGCCTGAGTTGATACTTAGGCCCAGTGGTTATGCAGTTGCCACTCTCGACTTCGAGTGAACAGATTCAGGTGGATTCTGTTTGTATAGTAGCTATGGTGTGTTTTTGTTGTTTTTTTTTTTTTTTTTTTTTTTTTTTTAAGTAGAACTTCATGGCTGGAAAATATATTAGCTTTTTTAAATGAGATCTTGGTAATCAAAGATGGTTAAAACTGAGACTTGCTCACAGATCTCTAATTGTAGTCATGATCTCAGTGTGTATTTTATACAGTGGTACTTGCATTCAGCTGAATTAGCATTTTTCATTTCCACATTAACAAAACAATCACCTGAAATTGCTGCAAATGGAAGATAAGATTTTTTTCTTATGAGGATGTATTAATACCTTTCTTTTTTTTTTTTTTTTAACAGGATTTGATTAACATGGTTGTCCTGAGGATGAAGAAATCCATAGAGGAGGATGTCTTTATCCCTCTGTATCCTAAAAGGTAAGCTGACTCTGAATGTTTTTTTTGTACTTCTTACAATTTTTACCTTTTCCCCGCAAGTGTAGGTGAAATATTGTAGACATCTATGAAGAAATGGAACAAACTTTCCTTCTGTTGTTTCATTGTAGGAATAGTTACCAAGCCTTAATGTTTATGAACTCTTTGTGGCAAGAGTAAGTCCACACAACTTAATACTTTTTTTGTCCTGTAACTAAAAGCTTTTGTAACTGGGAAGCTTTTAGTTTATGAGGTCCAGGCCAGAGTCTGATTCTGTGATACTGACTTACAGCATCTGAGGCCTTGTGTTATTTTTGGTGGTCTATTCCCCCTTCTACTCTTGATTTCTCCTTTCATTTCCGAAATTGACTCAACTGCTGATGCTTACTGCTGTGCACTCTTATTAGTTATCTCTCAGAGTCTGGTAGATGTGGAGTTAAGATACAGCTAGAAGAAAAGCAGTGCTGCATGTGATACAGCATGTTTGTCAGGTTACAAGCAGTGTTATTTGGATCAGAATCCATTAAACGTGTACTCGAGTGTTTCTGATTTCTAATTTCATTGGGTATTATGATGGGTTCAGATTAACAGCTGTTTCCCTGGGCCTTTATTCTGGCCATCACTGCTGGAAGAATTCCATAATTGTAACTCATCAGTCTTTAACAGATGAACTGTCTGCTTATTTTGCCCCTTGTTGCTGTGACCAGTGCTGTGGAAGACAAGTCTTCACCGTGTGCAGAATTCCAAGAGAGGCGGTTTTGGTCGGCTGTTAAGGTACAGGACACACATCTTTCCTGTGGAAATGGTTTCAGTTAAATGTAGATGGCGGTCTTTGAGGAAATGGCTCTTAAATGCTCAGGAATCAGATGTCATTAGTCATTTCTGACAGTGATACAGTGAGTGAAGACTGCTCTTGCTAACTGATAATACTGAGATCAAATACAGAAGGGTCTTCTTGTTGCTATGGACCAAGGCTGCCAACGTCACTTGTGTTAGGAGGTTTTTTTAGTTCTGTTACAGATTCTCTCAAAGGTTCACTTCGAATTGGATCTCACTTGCTGCTGGTCCCTGTTTCCTGCAGGGCTTGGTGTCTTTGTGCACATGGACACCTTCAGATTTGACCACCAGCTCTGCTCTGAAAAAACAAAGCGTGGTTTTCTGTTGGGTGTTAGCACAGTGATAACCAATAGAAGGGTAATGTGCTCTTTATTTCCTTGGTAGGGTCGTATGTGTGTGTAAGGGTACGCTTCATGTGAGATTAATTATTCTACTTCATAATATTATTTATGATATGTAGCTTATCAGTGGCTAACTGGCACCAGGCTTCGTGAGAATGAATCCTGCCCTTTGAGTGCTGAAATTGAATGGACATAATATCTCTTAAGTTAAAAAGAAAAAAAAAAAGTGTGTTTTAATGTACCTCCAACCACTGTGTGTGTGCTTTGTTCCTGTGTTACTGCAGCTGCTCTCCAATGTTCTCCTTTGGGATGGGATTGTACAGGAAGATACGGTCCGTGATCTGGGACTGAGCAAGCTGCTGAACCGTTACCTTCTTCTGAACCTCAGAAACACAGCACCAGGGCCAGACAACATCGAGAAGTGTAAAGAGGTAAAAGGTCTTATTTTCGTGGGGACAGGTGTAGTCTGAAGTACAGTTGTTTAACATTGGAAGGTTTTGTTATGACCTTGGTGTATAGAAGCATTTTAAAGCAAACATTGGCTCATGGGCTGTTAGGCAGAACTGCCCCTGATGACTGATGATCCTGCTTTTTGTAAACTACTACCAATACCTCCAGGAGAGGTCTCTGTCAGAGGTGGTGTGACTTCGTTCTCCTGAAAGCCTTTTTGACGTGGAGTGCTCTCTGTTGAGCAGGTGGTTGCCTGCTTCCCCCAGAGGTGGTTCCGAGACCTTGGAAGTGGCTCAACTCTCCCTGAGTTACTGAACTTCTGTCAGCATGTGCTGCAGTGTGCCCGTGTGCTTCACAGGAATAACCGCAGGTAATGAATAATGTGCTCTCTGGGGTACAGCACTTCCTGACAGACCTCGTGTCAGTATTTGGTCGAGGGACGTGGTGCACTGGGTGTGTGGTGATGGGCTGGCAGTTGGACTGGATGATCTTTGTGTCTTTTCCATCCTTAATGATTCTATGGTTCTTGAATTCCTCCTGTGTCATACATTTCAGTGATGTACTTCCAACATCTGCATACAGCGCATGCAGACCAGAGTGTAAAAGGGACTGCTTCTGTAGTACTGGCTCAGGACAGTTTGAGGCTGCAGATGTTGGGTGCAGTTACTGATCAGTGTAGCAAAGGGCACCTGAGGACCAACAGGGAGAGCTCCCTGCCCTCGTGTAAATTCGTTTTAGCTTTGTTGATTTTAAAGTCAGTCGTGTGTTGCTCTATCAACTCTTTTTTTTTTTTTTTTTTTTTAAATAGTGGTGAAACTGAAGAAGCTGTTCTGCTGTTGGTGAAAGTGAAGGCCCTGCATACTGCTGAACAGCTCATTGAAGAGTACAAACTGGAACAGCTGAAGTCTGTGATCAGGAAATAGGGATTTTTTTGAAGCTTTTCTGTTACTGAAACAAGCCTGGCGCTCACATTAAAATAGTGGTAATGTTTAATTAGTGGACCCTACCTGCAGTTGTTCTGCTGTTAAATACTGTGGGTTTTTTCCATCTCCTCTTAGGTAAAGGAGTCTTTTTAGAAATGACAGTTGTCAGAGTGAAGCACAGGTGTTCTGAAATACATGACAAAGCCTTACTGCTTTGTTCTTCTGGAGGGATACCTGGAAAAGGGAGTGCCTGTGATGTTACCACATTACAGACAACTTCCCAAGCTGTTTTCATAACAGATCTCTGACTCAGGAGACACCGAACTCTATGTGGACAATGAGGTCTTGTGATTCTGGTAGTTACCTTTGAGTTCTTCACTTGGAAAGCTTGTGGTAGCTTTCTGATCCTGTGCAGTGAGGAGCCGCGCTGACCAACATCTGCTGATGGTAAATGGGCATTCAGGAAGGGAAGAAGTTGAACAGGAGAATGTCTCTGCTACATCTGTTCTTCCCTGGAGTGTGATTTGTGGTGGAGCTTTTCACTTGAGATAGAGACCGGACTTGGTGCACAGACCTGGAGTTGTTCTGCTCATCTGACAAACCCACGTGTGACAGCTTCAGTACCCTCTGGTACCTGACTTCCTTACGGAGTCTTTCGCTTCCCAGGAAGGCTCATTAAACACCACTTCACTGTACCCCTGTGAGGTTTCTGGTGTTGTAGAACTTTGTCCATTGCAGTAAATATTAATGGTGCAGAAGAAAAAGGATTTTGCATTGCAGATCCAGCAGTGCATCACAAATTCTGATAAGTTTACTAAAGGTTATAGATCCAGTACTCGTGCAGGCTTGTTCCCTTTGATTTTTCTATTTTTTTTTATTACAGAATATATATTTTTGTAAACTGTTTTAATTGTAAATAGCACTGATTGGTGTTACAGACAAAAAATGACTTTAAAATAAAAGCAAAACAATTATTTTGAAAAGTGGCAACATTGGTGTTAATGAGACTCTTAATGCTTCAAGTCTTAAACATGAAGCATGGAAATAAACCGTGGCAGTACTGGCACTTGGTTACCTTCAGCAATTAGGAGTTCTGTTGTAAATAGTGGTGCATTTAAGTCTTCCTGAGTGCAAAGAAGATATAACTGATCAGCAATCGGCTCCAGTGTGTGATCTCACTGCTCGCTTTTGTCTCCTCCTGCTTCCTTATTCCTGCTGAAAGTTGCTCCTGAAATTAGCCTTGTATTGCTATGAAACTGGAATAGATTCAGTCACAGTTTACATCTGTAGATGCTTCTGGTGGCTGCAGTCATTGCCATGACTTGTAAGCACGGGAAGGTAACTCTCCCTTGAGCTCAGAACCCATCCCAGCTGGGTGAGCATCCTGAGAACCGACCGTGCCGCTCCATGGGGAAGCTTACACCAGCGCACACAGTCTGATTTGAATATCAGCTCATCTGGCTCCGTTCTTCCAGGCTGGTTTCAAAGTGTGTGTACTGCTGCTTTGTTGTCAGATTACTGTTATTAGTGCTTCATCAGATGTGACTTCAGAGGTGTCTGTACAGGACAGGTGAGCAGCACTCCCTCTCAGATTGCATGGCAGTGTACAGCTGCAGCCCCTTTCTGAACCTGCTGACTTAAGCTTTTCACAACTGGCTGCTGGGCCAGCACAGGAAAAACGACTGTTTGGAAGTGATGAGAGTAATTGCAAACCTGAGGGCTGGAATCTGAAGGAGGAAGCTGAAGCAGGGCCGAACACAGTAACATTTATTATAACCATTAACTCAAAGCTGTTACTTTTTGAGCTCTTCACTCACTTCCCTCCAGATTTTCTCTTCTATTTTTGAAGTGTCGTACTCTCGCAACATATCAAACTCCAGCCAGGGCTGACTCCACTTCTGTGCTTCTTTCATTTTTCTCTCCGGTAGCTCGAACTTGATTCCTTTTATGTTGTATTTGGGCCTTTCCCACCGTTTTGACCATGGTTTGGGTTTCATTCTTACCTGCAGCTAGGGTGAAAGATTGAAGAAAAGGTGTTGAAAGGTCTCACTATTTTGGTTCTGACAGTTCTGCTTTAACAAGGAAATGGAGCGCTCTGTCAAACTATGGGACTACTGGACGTCACTGGGAGACGAGGATTTTCTGTCCACGTGGCTGTTAATGTAGCTAAATAACACCGTCTTCATTTATTACATAGTCCTTAAACTGACATAAAATTATCTAACTCATCTATGGTTCTATCTCTGTTACTATGGAAAAAAGAATATGACAGGACTGTTCCTCCTCTTACTGAGGCACACAGCATTCCTTTAGCAGTCTGCCACATCTCCTGTGACACAGATTCTAGTGAACTGTTCCTTCCACTCCCAAATCAGTAGCACAGAGGCACCTGCACGCCATTACTTGCATGTGTCTTCTCAGTTAACTCCTGAGGAAGGCAGGCACGTAGGTTATAAGTGTTCTCTCACTATATGCATTCAGACACCATATTTTATGTACTTGTATCACCTTGATCACTACCACAACTAAAAGCTGTTTAACAGCCTTCCAGGCCAGTAAATAGCCAGAGTTGGAAGGGAGCCTCAGGGATCGTAGGCTTCAGCCCCTGGCTCCACATGGAACCAGCCAAACCCAATGTCACGGTGTGCAAAGGCTCCTTGAACTGTTCCACACCTCCTCATCCTGTGGTGCAGAACCTGTGTGCAGCCCCCACCCTGACCCTTCCCTCACGCAGTCCTGTCAGGAGGAGCCCTGTGGGACCCCCAGGTGTCTGCTCAGCACCCTGACATGCCCTCTGTATCAGTCAGAAAGTCAAGCAGATTATCCCCCCACGTTCCCTCTAAACGATTCAGCTCCTACCTTGTTTACAGGAATTTCTTCATGCTCTAAATGAGACCCAGGTTTCATGTTCACGTCAAAGGTGCTGTATTCAGGAAGGGCGTCCCGCAGGTACAGCAGGTGCTCATCCAGCCTTTTCTCCAGCTTCAGAACCGTGATTTCCTGGATTCGGGGATTGTACAGCTCGTAACAGACTTCAACACCTTGGAGAGAGAGTCTGTTTCAGTGACCACATCAGTTGGGAATATTAATACCAAATTAATATCTCTTCAGTGTTCTACAACTGTGTAAGAACTGCTGTCTCCCTGTACAGGGAACTACACGTACAGTGCTGTGGGCACAGCTGACTGTTCACATGCATTTACATGTGCAGCTAAGTCCAGTCTGATAACAGCTTGAGAAAGATACTAGATAAACTGAATTTGAGGAAGAGCAGCTTATCCACAGATAGATAGATATATGCATGCTTGCTTGTTACACAGTCCATGCCCACAGCGTAACAAGTGCATACAAATACACAGTGCTCAAACTGGACTTACACGGCTAGCAACACACTTCCAGGATCAAATGTAAGCACAGCCACAGTGAACCACGCTGTCTCAGGCTTAAAGGGCAAGGCTTTGGACAGGAGGGGCTGCAAGGGTGGCCTCTGTAAGCAAAGCCTTGTGCTGCCCGCTGTCACATCACAGCCAGTTCCAGCTGCTTCAGGGGGGCTGCCAATGGCCAGAGCTGGGCCATAAGAGATGCTGTGTGTACTCTGGGAGAGCAGACTGAGGAAAGGAAAAAACTGCTGGGCAATGGGAGCTGCAGCTGGGAGTTACAGCAGCTGGGAGGGAGAAGTGAGAAATGTGTGAGAAACAGCCCTACCAAGGTAAGTGCAGAAGGAGGGCACACAGAACAGAAGAGGCCCACGCTGGAGCAGGCTCTTCCCACAGCAGAGCACATCACGTTCAGCCCATGCAGGAGCAGTGGGTGGCTGTGGCCTGAACAAGGCTACAGCCCACGGAGAGCCCCTGCAGGAGCAGCCCCTTGGCCAGGTGGAGCGCAAGGTCTTTCTCTAGCTGCCATCCATGCTGGAGCAGTCTGTTTCCAAGGGACAGCAGTCCATGGTACAGACCCACAACAGAGCAGAACCTGAAGAACTGCAGCCCGTGAGAAGCCCACGCAGGATCAGTTCAGGAAGAACTGCATCCTGTGGAGGGGACACCATGCTGGAGCAGGGGAAGAGAATGAAGATATAAAGCATTACGAACTGACTGCTGCAGCCTCCACTCCCTGTGCCACTAGAGGGGAGAAGGCCTTTTCAGTTTGCTTTCAGTTCCTCACTGCTCTAGTTTGTTATTAGTAGGCAATAAATTACATTCCCTTATGCGGAGTCTGTTTTGTCCACAATGGTGATTGGTGCATGATCTCCCCCATCCTTATCTCAACCTATAAGCCTTTTCTCATATTTATTTTCCCCCGGTGTTCTGAGCAGGGGGAGGGAGAGAACAGTGTGGTGGATCAGAGCTGCTCATCAGTGTGAAACCACCACACGCGTTCAGTCCCATGCTGAGGACAGACCCGAAAGGCAGCACATAGCATAAAATGACTGTGCCACGTCTTCAGATCCGTGGTATAACTGCCGCAGCTGAAATCCCACCTTGGTCTTCTATAACGTTCCGAAGCACGAAGGTAGCACCAAGCCCTTTTCCTCCTCTCTGAATGCAGATCCCCACAAACCGGTTGGTTTTGCCATCAGCATATGGATCTGCAGTAGTAACAGCAAGAATACTGCCTGCAAAGAGGAAAAAAGGAAAAAACTCAGAGTATTCCAGCAAACTAGCACTAATACGTGGTAAAAGAGTCAGATAAAGTACAATTAGGTACGTTTCAAAAATGGTTAATCATCCAGCTGAACTGCCAGAATAAGAATGAATTTTAATATGCATTAATTCAGGACAGGTTCAAAGAGGTTCTGCAGGTGAACTGTAAAGCTGCTCCTCCCCTTTTCATTTCTTCAGTTTTACTGGCCAACCATGCTGAAATGCCAGTTAAAAAAATATCAAGAAAGCAACCACATTAGTGTTATCTTTTAAATGGAAATTGGATCTGAGTTTACAATGTGGATCAGTTTGCACAGACACACATATGGGTTGATTTGGGACAGCAGGTGCCGTGAGGCTGCACGATATTCACCAACCTCAGAGCACGCTTTTTAACCACTCCACCCAAAGAACAACACTTCAATTAGGAAAGTTCTACTGCTGCTACTGACCGACATAGAACTCAGGGATGTTGAAAACTTTTCGTCTCTGTATCATATCCTTTCTTTCTATGAAGAACTTCAGAGGATCTGTCCTTCCTCTCGGGGGTATAAATTCAGGACTCAAGAACCTGTAAGAAAATCCAAACTTAAGAGATATAAAAGAAAAACATCACCATAAAAAGTACTACAGAAATCCAAGTATTTGCCTAAAAATTAAACCCTACCACCCACTACCCACGCACAGCCCGTGTCGGGGCCTCACCACTCGTCCTGAGAAGACATTTTTCCTAGTACCCGATCCGAGCCCCCCTTGGCACAGCCGAGGGCCACCACCTCTGTCCTGTCGGTTACCTGTGGGCAGAGGCTCGCTCCCACCTGCACACAGCCTCCTCCCAGGGAGCGGCGGAGAGCAATAACGTTTCCCCTGAGCCTTCTCTTCTCCACACGGCGCAATCCGTTCCCTCAGCCGCTCCCACAACAGATCCTCCACAGCCTTCCCGCCCTCTCCCCGCCCACGCTCCGGGGCCCAACACAGCGCACAGCACTCGAGATGCGGACCCCCCCCCCACCTCCTCTCCTCCGTCCGCCTCTGCTTGTCGATGACGACGGGCTTCGGCGGCGGCTGGAACTTCGCGGGCCCCGCATCGCTGCTCATCCGCCGCGCCGAGGAAGGAAAGCGCCCTGTGAAGGCAAAGCGCTGAGAAACGCCGCCCCCAAAGGGAACCGCGCCCCGCAGCCCCACGGAACCGCGCCCGGAACGGCCCCGCAGCCCCACGGAACGGAACGGCCCCGCTGCCCTCCCACGGAGCGGCCCGCTGCCCCCACGGAACGGAGCGGCCCCGCTGCCCCCGCGGAGCGGCCCGGTGCCCGCGGCGCTCACTGCCGGGCAGCGCGGAGCTCCCCCGCAGCGCCGTCCTGCACGCGGCCGCCATAGCGACGCCGGCTCCTCCGCTCTGACGGCGCCGCAGCGCGAGGTGACTACGGCAACCGCGGAGGGACAAAAGTGTCCACAGAGCGAAGTGCAGCTGCGCGCTGCCCCGCTCCCCTTCCCGAGCCCTGCTCGTAATCCGTTTAACCCGCAGTGATTGACTCGGGAACGATTATGTGCATCGGCACTATTGAGCTCCTTTTAGATATATTTCAGTCAGATTTCCCCGGCTGTTGGGAACAGCCCGGGTTCAATTGGTGGCTGCAGGAGGGGCAAAGTTCACATGCGGAGCGCAGAGCAATAAAGAACACGTCGTTATTTAAGCTTTACGGATTCCCTTCAAATACGCCTGAGCTCATCCACTAATCGCATCAACGCCGCCAGGAACGCTCCCGCGGCCGCTGAGCTCGCGCCTCGTCCCGGCGCTCGGCACCGCGCCCACGGCGGCACCGCCCTCACAACGGCACCGCCCTCACAACGGCACCGCGCCCACAGCGGCACCGCGCCCACAGCGGCACCGCCCTCACAACGGCACCGCCCTCACAACGGCACCGCGCCCACAGCGGCACCGCCCTCACAGCGGCACCGCCCTCACAACGGCACCGCCCTCACAACGGCACCGCGCCCACGGCGGCACCGCCCTCACAACGGCACCGCCCTCACAACGGCACCGCCCTCACAACGGCACCGCGCCCACAGCGGCACCGCCCTCACAGCGGCACCGCGCCCACAGCGGCACCGCCCTCACAGCGGCACCGCCCTCACAGCGGCACCGCCCTCACAGCGGCACCGCCCTCACAACGGCACCGCGCCCACAGCGGCCCCGCGCCCACAGCGGCACCGCCCTCACAACGGCCCCGCGCCCCGCGGAGCGCAGCGCTGCTCCAGCACCAGAGCTCAGCTCGGGACAGCGGTGCGACAGAAGGGGGCACTCCAGCCCTTACAGTGCACACAGTTCCCCACCGGCACGGCCGGATCGCTCCTCCGAGAGCGCGCCCCTCGCGGGGCCCTGTCCCCGAAATGCTGATATAGGATTAGTAGCGAGGTCGCGGTGTATAAGCGCTTAGTAGGCAGGCAGTTATATCTCGTGGTGGAGGAGTGATGGCGATACCTTCATGGTGATCAGGTTGATCTCAGAATAGTTGTGGGGAGATGGTTAAGATTTGGAAAAGTTCCGCTCTGTGGTTCACAGCTGCCTTTAGAGAGGAGAATTGGAGCCCTCGGTGTTGTACAGCGTGCCTGAGCACTGCTGCTCACACCCCAACACCACCACCTCGATGGCATGGAACTACAGCAGGTCGTGTCAGGGGAGGGGCGGGGGAGTTAGGGAACAGTTCTGCCCCTGAGAGCAATGGGCACAGCCTCGAGCTGCCAGAGCTCAGGGAGTGCTGGGGCACCGCTCTCAGCCGTAGGGTTTGGGTGATGCGGAGTGGAGCCCGGCCTTGGACTCCATGGTCTGTGTGGTCCCTTCCAACCTGGGATATTCTATGATTCTATCAGCTGCATCAAGCTGAGGGATTCCCAACTTACTGTAGGTGAACTTCGTCTCCCTGGAGGTACCCTGCAGAAGTATCTTGACCTGCACCCTGTGTCTGGTTGCTGTGTGTTCTGTCGCAGCTCCATGGTATCAAGGCCCTGCCGATTTGCCTGGCTAAGCTGGTCGTATGTGCTGTGCTCAAGCAGTAGCTGTGTTTCCACGATGCCCAGGCAGCTATGTGCTGTGCTGTGCTCTTTTATGTTCCCACCAAAATGCACTGTTGCCTGTTTGGGAAAATGAGGTTCACTGGGAAGAAAACCCAGACAGGTAGGAGTGCTTAGTCTTGTTCCTTGTCACCTATGAGATGGGGACAAGGGCTTCCAGTAAAGGTCATCCTTCGTGTTACTGTCTTTGAAATCTTTCCAGTATTTCAATGCCCTTCTTAAGATGTTTCATCAACAAATTTCAGTTGGCATGTGCATTTCAATGTCCTGTCTTCCTCCTCTGATGTTTTTGTCCCTGCAGATGTGTCTCTCAGGTCGCCAGTATAACTGGTTCTTCTTGGATCCATGTAGAAAACTCCCTTGCTGAAGGTTTTGTTGAATGTTGGTTTACTTGTTTCAGGAGAAAAAAAAAAAAAGATTTTTAGGCACTATTCTGATTTTTAGGCTCTAAATCTGCCTTCTGTTTCGCTCTGCCCTTTCCTGGTGACCTCCAGCCATTCATTTTTTTTCTCTGGGATTGAGCTTCACTTTCTGTAGGCATGAAAGTCTGGAGTGCTGTGATCTCAGGTTATTCACTACTTTGGCCAGATAGGGAAGGAGTGCATATTTCTGGCACAAAGATGCCTGACCTTCTGCTCTGGCGTCAATTCAGAGTGAATTCAGAGACAGTTACTTGGGATCTAGAACACCCTTGGTTTGTTTGTCACTGAGTATAAATGTATATCTGTAAAGGCTGTTACAAGTACTGTGGTGATCTGAGCTGTGACAACATGGCAAAGCGCTTCCTGGCCTGAGCCTTCCTGTGAGGCTGAGGACTGTGTGCTTCAGTCCCAGCATGGACTTGTGTGTCAGTCTTTGCACCGCAGGATGAAAGCTGTGAGCATCACCTTCTAAAACAGGCTGTGTTGCAGTCTGAAATCATACACTTTCTTTTAAACACCCAAGATTTCTTCTAAACACCCAAGGCGATGTCGCAGCAACCCTAACTCAGCTGTCTGTGGAGCGTCAGAACGTGAAGAGGGGATTGAATCTTCGCTTTGTGTTCCCCAAGGGAACACGTGTAACTTCGTACAAGAGATGCAGCAGAAGTTAGTAACACTTGCTGTTATTGTAATTTTGTCTCCATACATACAGAAGTATTTACAAGGGGCTGAACAGATCTGGAGATACGATATGTTGTGCATTTTGGGTTGAGAACAGGATGACCCAAGAGGCCAGATTCCAAAAAGAAGTCTAACCACTGGAGGCCTTCCCCACCTCATCCTTGCTGGGTATATAGGAAGCAGATACGATCGTTTCTTTCAGAAATGGGAATGAGCACTGGTTCAGTACAGACCTGAGGACCCGGCACAGTTTGGTTTCAGTTGGATTTGAAAATGGAGACAATGCTTTTGTTAATTCCTTTCCAAAATCTTACTCTAACAGTTGTTATCTCTGTAGTGAAGCTCCTTCCCTTGTCATTTATACAACAGTACAACATAAATGCATCTCTCCTCACTTCTGTACTTGGGTGGTTTGCACAGACATAAAAGTACATACAGAGCCTGCAAGTGATCCCTGCTTACAGAGTTACCACAGAAAAGTTAAATTGAGAGAAAGAAATGCTAATGAATCCCCCAAAGTTTTCAGTGTGCCCTTCCCTGTAGGAGGTGTTAGCTGTCACCTGGCACTTCCTTCTGAGCGTCCCCTGAAGTGCTTTTTCAGTGTGGAAATGGAGGCTCAAGGAAGCTAACTGAAGTGTGAGGGTAATCTCCGTGGAGTGGAGTAGCTCCACTGCTCCAGGGCTTGGATGGTGACGTCTTCCTAATGGAAGTGATCCAGGGCAAGAAGAGCCTGCTTTTGACCTAGCTAAATTCTGCCCTTTACCCTTCAGACTGAGAGGCCATGTGTGACATGCAGTCTAGGAGCATCTGTCCTATTGACTAAAATCCCCTAGACTCTCCTGAAAAACCCTTCCAGTGTAAACACAAGGCAGTGCCTGGATGTCTCTGCACCCTGCTTGAATATTCAAGCAGTCTGGCAGCAGCTCTAGTCTTTCTGGAAGCTTGCCCTTAATGAGGCATGGTGAGTTGCCGATTAGGGTTAAGATGAATTACTGAAATTTAATAATCAAAATTATTCAATCCTAAATGCCTAAAATGACCTAAGGTACCAGATCTTTCTGCCTCAAGCAGCTGTTCACTAGGCTGGCCTTCAAGCATCCACAATTACATTTTTTTTACCTTACTGCAGAGCAAGCAAAGAGGAGAGGAGAAACTGCTCTTTAGACACAGCACTCTAGCACTGAGTTTGAGGAGGCAATGGACTGGAAAACCTTCAGCTCATTCTGTCAAAACACCCCCAGGCCTCGGTTGTTTTTGAGCGTACATCCTGTTGGAGCCACCTGTGGTTTAACCCCGCAGACCACAGCGTTCTTTTCTTTGTGTGTGGCAGCTGCAGCAGTGCTCATACCTGCTTACCTGAGCCCTGGGCTCCCGGTGTGCTTCTTAAAGTAGGTATGGCTTTTGTGGCTCATCACCCATGTGTCCATGCACATCTGTTTTCTTCCATTTACTCTGTAAGACATTTAAAATCTAATGTAGAAGCCAGCATTGAAATTAATATAAAGCAGACTCCAACAGACTGTGTAGAAGATTGTTTTAAAGCATTGCTTCAGAGATTAAATAAGTGAGATGTTGTGACTTCTAAAGGGGAAGCAAAGCATGTGACAAAGTGAGATGGAGTTCAGAAAACAGTGTCTGAGGCCTTTCCCTTAGGTGGTAAATTCTTGTACCCTCCTGAGTCCTGTATAGGTTCAGATGCCAAGAGGTATGCTTCTCTGAGTTTCCACAGTGTGAGTGGTGGAGGACTAAGACTCTGGAGCTGTTGTACAGAAAGCATAAACAGAAACACCATCAAATGAACAACTCACTGAGCAGCCCAGGCAGTTTCTTTAGTACTTACATCAATCTGAAATGAAAGATAACTCTTGGATTGGGAAAATCTGCCTCATTCCAGGAAGCCGAGCTTCTTCAGAAATGGTATGGAACATCTTGAAAACCTAGAAAGAGAACTGAGCTGAAAAAATGATCAGAGTGGATTACGAAGAAAAAACATTTGTCTTGAAAAGTAGGTGTAATTTGAAGACTGATGGGTGAACTCCAAGTACCTTTACATTTCCTAGAGTCAATATTTGTTCTTCCTCAATTTATAACCCTACTGCTCTCTCAAGGTGGGCAGGAGATTTCAAAGGGAGACATTTTGTTTCTCTTGATGAAAGCATTAATGGCAGTGGTTTTTCACAGTAAATGATACGTACTGTCACAACCTTCTCATGCATGGGAAATAGCAAGCCAAAGTCTATGATCATATTGCTCAGAGTCGCAGCTTCTCCTTATTTTAAAGCAAGCCAGCCTCTGTTCTTCGTTACTGTATGAGCACTGAGCAAGCTCAGGAGAAAACTTGATCCAATATCCTTTGTTCCACAAAAAACGTATAGAAATCATAACATTATTTTTCACTATGCTGGTTCAACTGCGTGCAATATTATTCTAGAAAGATAAGAGGGAGAGGGAAACTGTTGATTCATCTTATGTCTCACATAGCATTCACTGCATTTACAGCAGGCTTCTGCCTGAGAACTGGGCTTTACAAGCTTTGCATCTTTGCCTCATCCCCCACAGAGGCATCAGCAACTATGGACACTGGGTTCCTAAAGCAGCTGAAGAAGCCCTCCGCTCTCCCAGGTAATCGTAATGCCATTCGTGGCAGTTGTTTTTGCTGAAAATCCAACACCCTCAGGTTAATTCTCAGGCCACCTTGGGACTGAACACATCTGCTTTTTCTCTCATGTCAGAAGGCGCTCTTTGTGGAGGGAAAGTGATGTGGTGTGCTGTGTTGGAGCAGATTCAGTAAGCTGCAAAAAAAGAAAGCATAATTTTACCTGTCACTGCATGAAAGAGGCAGGTAGTTTGTCTAGTTACATATGTCCAAGCATGTGTAATGCTAGCATGTGCAGCAAGAAACTGTTAACAAGGTATTAATGAAGATTCTCCATAGGTGACAGCAGCTCAGATTGAGAACATGTAGGAAGGGTGCTGTGTATGAAATAGCACCCATAGGATCACTACAGAACAGGGCAGAGAATGACTGTGCAACAGAAATGCTCAGCCATGGCCTGAACAGTGATGGAGCAGCTGGTGGGAAGGCAGGGCCAGCCCGGGGCAGCTCAGGTGTGTGCAGTGTACCTGAGCGACCTGAAGGGCTGGAGCCAGGATCCACTCCTTCCCAGCCCTCATTTAAGGGTTGGCAGTGGAGTTGAGATTGTTTTGCTGGAGATCCCTTCCTACCTGAGGTCTTCCAAAAGCAAGCAAACTTTTTCCTTTGGTTCATTGTCCACAGCTCCTGTATTTGGGTTTGTCCTCGTTTGCTCCAGCCAAAGACGTTGCCACTCTGCTGTTATTACTCTACTTTCCATCATGTTATAGTGTTGCAGACAGTAATGCTGATTTGTGATCTAGCAAAAATGAAAAAATGGGAGCTGTGTGGGCTCAAATCCCTTTTTACCTCATCTGTTACAAATAGGTCTCTACTTCAGTCATTCACCTGAGGATGCTTTTCTGTTTCTGAGGCATTGCTTGAAGAAAGAAATGCCAGCTTTTATGCAGTTCCTGATAAACTTAGCCAGGTGTATTCAGGAATCTGCAAGTCTCTGGTGTGCTAGTATTGTCGCTTCCTTGCATTCTTTGTTGCTGGTCCAGCAAGTGATATTACTGTGGTAGGAACCAGAGCTAGGCCTTCCAGCTTGGTGCCCAGAGACAAAGGAAGGCAGTAAAATTTCGGTGTGCTTTCTGCAGTGGGAAGCATCTCTTGTCTGGAGGTTAACTGGAGTTTTCTAATGCCAGCGCTGTAAATGAGAAATGTGAAGGTTTGTTGAATAACTTGACTTTCTATGCCATTGTAAGCTCCTAAGGCTGTTTTAGATGGTATATTCCAGCTCTGTCTGCAATGTTAATCTGGATTTTGTCACTGGATGTTCTTTCAAAGCCACTGTAAAATAAATACTGGCAATATTATTGTCCTGAGTACATATAGAAGTGCATAGTTACTCTTCTAACTGTCCTTTCAAATAGGAAAGACTATTAAAAAGAGAAAAGAAAACGTACTTTCAGCAGCATTTCTCTTTTTAAGCACATGTGAAATGAGAACATACCTGTTTGTTTCCCTGTACACTGTTGAATTTGCACTGTTTGTGAAATTACACTCAAGGTTAATGCTGCACATTCAATAGAAAGGCATTTCCTCCATTCCTCTTTGATTTCTTATCAGTTTTATGATCTGCTAGATATCTTTTTGTGAAATTAGCTGTCTACACAAAACCATGGCAATACTCTGTGCCCCTAAGCAGTGATCAGTCGAAGGCAACACAAACTGCTGAGCTCTGTCCAATTTCTGCTGGAAAAAGGTTTGTTTTCCTGCTGTATGTTCTTTGTGCACTCTTGGGCTGTGTCTTCCACTGGACCTGTCCTTTATCGAAGCTCAATGCTTTCTGATGTTCTCTTTATTGAAATTGCTTTCCTGAAATCAAGAGCTTACTGATTATCAGATCCTTGAGGCTCCTTCTCTGGCACTATTCAAGGCCTGCCTGGATGCCTACCTGTGCGACCTGGGCTGGGAGCTGCTTTGGCAGGGGGTTGGACTCAATGATATCTAGAGGTCCCTTCCATCCCCTGCAGTTCTATGAGGATGTGAAGAGCTTAGAGCTGCATTGTTGGTTCGCTCTCTGGCAATGCTCTGTCCAGCTTAAAACTAGATGAATACATAATGTGATGGGCCCAGCACTGTCAGCAGGTGAGGGAAGGGACTGTCCTGCTGTGCACTGACTGATGTGGCCTTATCTCCAACACTGGGTGCAATTCTGAGCACCGCAATATCAGGACATAAAACTTTCAGAGAACTCAAAGGAGGACTATGAAGATGGGGAAGGGCCTGGAAGGCAATGCATTCCAGGAGCACTGAGGCCCTCAACCTCTGCTGAGGAGTGGCCTCAAGCGGCTGCAGCTCTACATGGGGCAGAGGGGCAGCACTGTGCTCTGCTCTTTGGTGGAGCTGAGTCAGGAGAGGGACAGGTGGGGGTAAGGAAAGGTTCTGCCCCAGAGGGCAGCACTGAGACTCATTCCTTGGCCCCTGTGCTGGGTAGCATCATCTATGTTCACGCTGTCATACTCCAAAGCAGGATTCATGCCTGACTCTCAGTAACCATTTTGATCAGGGATAGATATTTTCAGGTGTAAAAATCATCCTTTTGTCTAATAATTAGCACTCCAAGAGAGCTAATGAATATCTTGAAGGAGGGCTAACAGCGGCAGAGAAGTAGTCACAAAGTACCACGTGAAAGTGCCTGAGTGACCTTTCCAGGGAAGCTCTTTGAGAAGGCTCATGAGTCAGGACTAGTGGCAGAGTAGTTTCATGTTAGAGGTTTATGAAAACAGTGTTACCTCCTAAAGGTCCCAGAGCACTTTCACAGTCTCAGCTGGGTGCTGTTACACACATGTAGCAAGAAATCTCAGGGATGAACATCCAAACGGGAGAGAAGGAAGAAGCAAGAGAAAGGGAAGAGTCCAATTTGTAACTGAGGAACTCTGATCCTTGAAATCCTTCTGTTACTTGTGATGGAGTACAAATATGGAGTACGAGATTACTGCAAATCTCTGTAGCTGTAGTTTAGTGATAAATACAATAGCACTCCATACACAAGGTACCAACCAAGTCCAATTGAATATGCTGTTCTGAAATAAACCATTAAGCCACACTGTATCCTCTAATGGAACATGTCCTCTCTGAAAAGAGAATGGCAGATGAGAGAGGTTTCAACATCAGTTACTTGGTGCAGTCACGAGGAGAAAGGTTTTAGCTTTATTGTGAATCCTTCTATGGCCTCCAAATATGTATTTGGTACATTTTCACACATTGGGAAACTTCACACCACTGTGAATTAGCAACACGCCCACTCCAATCCTGTCCTGGTACGGAGCAAAGGGTTTATATTTGTTTTGTAAACTGGGTGATTGAATGTTGTAAAATGTGGAAAAATTAAAGGGCTCATCAGCTTGATTATTCTGCACAGCTGTTTAACATTCCCCATGGAGATGGGGAAGGGTTTAACTTCTGAGATGCTTGATGATGTGTTGCAAAACTGCATTCTATGAAGCCCTGTGCCTTCACGCTGATGAAAGCAAACTGTGCTTTCTTCTACGAGTAACTCCATCTGTTTCCATAAGACAGTCCTAGGGGAAAGATCAAAAACAACAAAAAAGGTACGAAGAGCAGTGCTGAGAAGACTTCCTAATTTGCATTTGATATTCTCTCTCCACCCAGTTCAGACAGATTAGGCATAAATACACGTATATTGCTGTTTATTTCCATTCATGTACAAGGAGGCAGTGTTGCCAAGTGGAAAGAGCTCTAACTGGTCTCAGGGAAGTATTTAATCTTCCCACGTTTGACACAGCTGCCTCTAGCTGACCTAGGAAAAGGGTGACCTCAAACAAACTACTGTTTTACTTCTACCATATCTGAAATGCAAGAATGCCTTGAGATTTTATAGAAAACACATTAAGAAGTAATGTTACCATGGTTCAGAAAGTAAGAATAGTTCTAGTACTTCTGTACAAACTCATTGGCTTATGGCTTTGTACACAAGCAAAGCTACAGCCTTACATATGGTTCTCTAGCTGAAACCTAATCCTGGTCCAGTTCTGCAACTTAGCAGCCCTTCTTCAAGCTGGAGATTGTTTAGCCTGGAAAGACAGAGGTTAGTGGAGCAAGGTGAGTGAAAAATAGAAAAGCATTGCCAAACATCAGTCCTAGAAGGCACTAAGATCAGCTCACCCAGCATTGAACTAGGGATCATGCTAACTGACTCTCATTCTCATATTTAAACTGAGTGACACTGAGTGAAAAAACTTCAAGGCAAATTGCTTAATTTCTCAGTGCTTCAGTTTCCCTAGTTGCAGTTCACTTTAACTGTATTTAAAGCACTTTATTCATATAGATGTTTCAGATATTACCATTTTACACAGCAAGAGGAGCGGACCTGCAAGAAAGGGGAGAAGAAAGAGCAATGCACTTCAATTTCACAGTGAAAAAGGAGGACTGAGATACAGTTATCCCACCTTATCTCCTTGAGGGTGAGACCGGTTGCTGTGCCTGCTTTGTACCACTGTGTCCGTTACTGCAAGAGGGGCAGAGAGGGATCCAAGAGAATGTGTATGATCATATGCATTATTACCTATCCCCAGGAGACATCTTTGAATGCATACTTGGATTTCAAGGGCTGTTAATCCTTAAAAGAAAGTTCCACATCGATGTCCCCATGATTCATGCTTACCCCACAGGGTTATCCACGACAAAGGGACAATCCTTTGTCTGTGCTGTTGTTGGGACAGGTGGCCTCTTTCCTTTGAAACACACAGCTGATATTCCCACGTGCCCTAAGGGAAAGGGCATTATGGAGATAGACTTGGACTGAATTGCCTGTTTCTCAAAGATCCGTTTGTCTATACAAATATTAGCAAGAGCTGCTTTCTCCTTTGCTCTTGGAAGGCATCTCTACTAACTTGCTTAAGAACAAAGTCCTCACGTGACAGCTAGGTGAACTTTCAACCCTCTGGTGTGATATTATTAACAATGATATGAAGAGCTGCTCAAAACCACCTCCCAGGTTTAGCCTTTTGTCATCTGATTTTTTTATTTTTTTTTATTTCCTATATACTAAATCAGCAAAGCCTAGTTATCCTTTAATCAGTAAAATCAACACCTGCTAACAGGGTGGGCTCTATTCAGGAAATACAGCTTTCCTTTTCCAGAGTGCTGGACTTCTTTGTCCTGGTGACAAGGAGCTTTGGCTAATAATCTGGTAATAGGCATGGTTATCTCACACCTGTGAGGCTGTAGTGGTGTATCATCCTTTTGGCAAAGGCAGCAGAACTAGATGAGATAAGAATTCTGTGCAGATGCTGGGAGATGCACGTCCCAGTCGTTCATCTTTAAAAAGTTAACCTCAAAAGGTCTGGCAGGTGGAATTGAAGTTTTGAGTGAAAAAAAGAGTAGGTCAAGTTATAGATTTTTCCCAGTCATTGTTTTTGCTTATGTGGCCCTCTGCAAAGTGGTGAGGTGGGAGATCAGGAGTGATGAAAGCCTGAGAGACCTTGGGGTACATCTGTGCTATCAGGGCCACCGCTGTTCTTGGGAGTTGCCCCATCTGTGTATTTGCTGTAGATCTTTGCAGAACAAAGAGCTGCTTGTGGGAAGGAGGGTTACTTGGGTGCTGTTTGAGCCTGACCAGCCTCAGTGAGGGGGGCAAGTTACTGTGGTCTGGATGGACAGGGCTCACAGGAGTTGGAAGGAACCTCTAGAGATCATCTAGTCCAACCCCCCTGCCAAAGCTGCTCCCTAGACCAGGTTGCACAGATAGGTAGGTGTCCAGGTGGGTCTTGAGTGTCTGCAGAGAAAGATGCTCCACCGCCTCTCTGCTGTGCAGCCTGTGCCCAGTGACTCAAACTCTGGGTATCCCATACTACCCCCACTCTTGCTGCTGTTGGCTAGAACTCAAGCAAGCAGCCTTATGGTCAAAAGACAACCAAGGTCACAGCCTTACAGACCCCTTTTGGTTTGCTGTTAGCCTGTGGACCAGATTGAGGTGGATTTCTTGTGGGAACAATGACACTGATATTCATGGCAGTGCTCTTGAAAACATCTTTCATGTGTTGCCTGACAGCCAGTCTGATTCTCATCTGAGAACAGCTGAAACATTGTTGGGAATTTCAGCATAAGAAACTCTTTACAAGGGCACGTAGGTCTGAAAAAAATAGCGGTATTTGGGCTGAAGTCTTGCATTTGTTTTCAGCTTTAAGGTGAATGGTTTAGGAGAGTTTGGCTTAATTCTGTGTGGACAGAGGAGTGAAAACCAGTTGTAGTTTTCCTTGGTTGTTTCTACTCAAGTTGTTTTTTGCAGGATAAAGGTGCAGCTCTGTTTCTTCTTCCCCAGCAGCCCCATGAAGTGCTGCTCCATGGGTTTATGTGTGCAGGCAGGCTGCCAATTGCTGCTTTTGGTTTTGTCCATTGAAACTATCCATCTGCTCTTTACACCATCAGTTTGTTCTAGCCTAGATACATTGGTATTGTCCATTATTGATACAAGAAGTCTATGCTGAAGATCTCCAAGATCACCAAAGCCCAAGAGGAAATGCTTTAACCCGAGGAGAGCAGGGTCTACCAGTCCAACCACCTTGATTTCACCAGTCTTTCAAGCTGGGATAGCTGGCTTGATGCTGCCTGGATGCTGTTGGAGATCATAGAATGGCCTGGGTTGAAAGGGACCATAATGATCATCCAGTTTCAACCCCCCCCTCCCCGCCCCCCATCATGTGCAGGGCCACCAACCACCAACCTGGGGTTGCAGGTTGCAGATCAGGCAAATCAAGCACTGAACATGCTCCTAGGTGTAGAAAAGCTGTCTCTTAACTCTGCTGGGTGAGCAGTGCTTGGATCAGCCTCAAGTGCCATGCTATCTGGTTAAAGCAACTACTATGGCAGGAGATGAGACTCCTGCTCTGAATGCTACAGTCTTGTATTAAGACCTGCTGAATTTGAGGGAGGGAAGAGGCATGCAGTGGAGTAGAGGAATCCCTGTGTGGCTGGCTGCTGTGGAAAGAAAGGAGTTCTGGATACGTGGGCTGCCATTAGTCACGCGATGAGATCCGGAGGGTTTGATCCCAGGGCCGGTGCCGAGTATCCCAAGCGGGATCGGCTGCAGCACTGGGTGTACCCTAAGAGCTGACCTGCTGGTCAGCAGCCTGGCAGAACGGTACTTCTTGTACTGATCAGCAGCTGCAAGTGCCCCCTGCTCCAAAAACCCATGTCTATTCAAACCCTTTGTTTTGGGCTCCTTCCTTCGAAAATACTTCCCACTCTTCGGCCCTTCTGCACCAGAGGGCCAAGAGCCGAACGTAGCGGCAGGCAGGCTCCTCCGAGGCAGGCTCCTCCGAGGCAGAGCTCCTCCGAGGCAGGCTCCTCCGAGGCAGGGCTCCTCCGAGGCAGGGCTCCTCCGAGGCAGGGCTCCTCCGAGGCAGGGCTCCTCCGAGGCAGGCTCCTCCGAGGCAGGGCTCCTCCGAGGCAGGCCCCGGAGCGCTCCCCTCAGCTCTCCCCGGGGCCGCCCGCGCTGAGGGGCAGCGGCCGCGCCAAGCGATGGCCTTTAGGACCGCGGCACTTCCCGCGGGGCTCAGGTGGGTCGGCGTCATTCGCCAGCCCCGCTCCGCCGGGTTCATTCACTCCGAGGGGGTGGGGGGGGGGGGGTGGGAGTGTGTGCGTGCGCGGCTGCCTTTTCTTCCTGGCTGTCGTCCGCGATCCTTCCAAGCAATGGGACCGATAGTTTTCTCCAGGCGATGAGTGCTGAACTGGGGCAGAAAGCGCTTTCCTTCTCTCTGGAAGAAAACAAGCCGTGAGGATACTTAAGGATGTGCTGTCCAGATGTGCCTCCCACCTCCGCCTTTCTCGTAGCACTGCTGTGCCTGACAGCTTTCTGCAACTCCGCTAAGGCTTCTGCGGACTTCTCAGGTAGGGCAGAAGCGCCGATCCGGGGCCGGGAGCTGCGCTGCGGTGCGCGGGAGCAGCCCGGGGTGGCTGTGCTTTAAAAGGCTTTAATCCTTTTAAAGTGATCTGAGGAGAAGGATCTCCCGTAAGAGGATTTTGTTGGTTAAAGTCCTGCCTCAATAACCCTTAGCAAAGCTGTTTCAGGTAAGTTAGATCTGAGTAACTTTGGGAACAAGGAAGGGAATAACGCTAATTTCTATTTGTAGCAGCTTTTGTGCCGTGTTTCCCTGAGGACTGAAAAGCGAATTAGTACCTGGGGTGATCTCTGTTAGCTTTGTCTTTTGTAATGGGCCGGAATCCTTTGCTCTTAACATCCAGCTCCCGACTGTTCCACACGTTTCCTGAACTCAGGGAAGAGACACTGATGCCGAGAACAAATCGCGCTCTGAGCCTGTGATGGTGTAAACCACGGTGAAGTGTCTCAATTCCAAATGAACTGCACAATTGGAAGCTAAAAACGCTTACTGTGTTTGTGTGTGTGTGTGTGTGTGTGAGAGAGTTAAATACACCGAAGTGTGGAGTCCCATGTAACTTTTATAACTGTATTTAACTCCATCAGTCACTATCATATTCACTTTCCGTGCCCGTTGCTTGTGTGCACATGCATGTGGGTGAGGGGAAACATCCCAGGCGTCATGCTTCCAGTAGGCAGGGCTGATCATTTTGCTCAGGAATAGCCAGTGGGGTCACTTTGCTTTTGGGGTATCTGCTGCAATTTTGTGACTCCGTGAAGATTTAGTCGGGCATATCCTTTAGGTGAGTGCTGAAAAACTGTTGTAGCATGTAAAAGCTGCCATATATATTCTGCTGATGAAAACATTCATTATCAAGAGCTGGATCTCACTGGACGGTGGTCTCAGCACACCACAGCACTGCTGTTTGCCTCCTGGGAGCCTGTGTGTAGCTCAGGGATCTGTGTTAGAAAGGAGCTTGTCGTAGTTGTGGGGGAGGTATACACAGGAGTTTGAAAACCTCTAATTGGAGTTGGAGTGCGCTGTTTTGTTTGTGATTAAGTCCCATTCGGATGCAGGTCAGATGTGGGTGCTGCCATTCAAAGCAGATCTGCCTCTGAACGGAAATAACCGTGTGCCTTTTTCTCCTTTCTTGGCGGTGAGCCTTCTCTGTGCTCCTTACTGCAATCAAGTTAGTGTGGAAGGGGTATGTGTGGGGGGGCAGGACAGAAGCGAAAGCTGTAACAAGGGAAGTGCTGGTCCTTCTGCAATATAGAAACCGCTCCTCCCAGACAGGCCAACTGATGAACATTAAGGTGTGCAAAAATGTCCCAGAGCAAGAGTACTTCATACGGTGTAACATAACCAGAGCAGTAAGTGCACGTTCGTTGGCCGTGGTGATACTGGCAGTGGAGACAGATGCTGCCATTTGAAAAAGAAAAAGAAATACTACAATACACACACAGATGTATGCGTATATTTTTCCAGCATTCAGCTGTGTGGTCATCATTCGGAGCAAGAGGGCCGTTATTTTGTGTACCTGCATTGAGAGGCTGTACTGTGATGCAGGGTCTGTGGGCCCTACAACACAGTCTGCGCTGTCTTCACAGCAGCTGAAATCTTCATCCAATCCAAGCTGTGTTTCCCTAATAGGTTTGGCAAATGTCCCCCGTCTTGTTGAACTAACTGTACCTTGAGGGACAGGAAATGTGGATTGCTGCAGGAAAGGGCTGTACCTGCTGTGGTGGCTCTGCCAGGGTTTTATGCATTTAAGCTCTGGGGTAGGGAAAGATTCAGTGTTTTCCTAATCACGTTCTTTTTCACCCAAAGCACTTTGCAGAGATCAGTGCTGAGAGATGGAGCAGAGATGGTGCAGCCTGTTAGTTCTTTCTTCATGATGGAATGTGCCTTTTTGCTACTGTTACCCCTATGTAGGGATTGCCAGGTGTTACAAGAAAAGGAAGAGAGCGAGCCTTGTGGCGTAGCCTGGCTATGATAGTTTCTGGCCATTTATTTGCTTTTTTCTGTACTTCTGGGTGTTCAGAGCTTGTCTCTGATGTGGCTGCGTTTGATCAGCTGAAGGTCTTTGGGAAATGCACACAACCCTACTATTCTACCTAGAGGAGGTTCATCTGAGTCAGGAACTGTCTGCATCTCAAGGTGATGAATGGATTTGTATTGAGTATCCTTGATGAGGAGTACAAGGCTTGATCTATTCCCTTGGAAGATTTCAGCAGCAGTTTGGCTGCTGCCCAATTGTTGTAAGGAGGTGATGTGGCTCTCTGGGATGGAAAGGCCTTTCCAGGTTTCAAATAGCAGTACTATACCAGAGAGCAAATGATGCTCTGTGGAGAATGTTGTTTTTAAAACCCCGTGGACCTCATGCAGCCACACAGCTTCTCTGCTTGGTTTGACTCAGTATTACTGGGGAGCTGCTGCTGTTCATGTTCTCTCTGGGGTGAGGTAGAAAAATTCAGTAGTTCCTGTGCTGGGAAGAAACAGCACAGGCTTCAAGGTACGTCTCTTGGCTGCAGGAGGATTTCTTTTTCATGTAGGCTATGGAAAAGCACTTTGAAAGGACAGGTGGAGGACCAGCATGGCCTTTCTCACAGGAAGACAGATGCAGAGCTGGGAGATCTTGTTGTGGTCCCAGGCCCATGAGGAGCTCTGCAGCTCCATACCTTCTGTTTGCACAATCAAGCACCACAATGTGAACGTGAGCGTGCGTTGTGCTGAGGACTGGTGCAATCTGAGATGTAAGAATCAAAATTCCTTTTGGGTGAAGTATTTGAGCTATGTGAAGAGTTTTTGAGTTGTTTTCTTCAGTAGTTCTTTAAACACTGATGTTTGCAGGGGAGTGTGGATGTAAGAAGAATGTCTTTGGGCAGCAGGTGGAGTGGCCAGGCACTTTGCAGCTGCTGCTTAAAGAAGGACAGGACTTTCTCTCCATGGCTTCTTGTGCTACGGGCTCTCGATCTAACCTCTCAGTGATTGCTTCATGTGCTCAGGAGTATCTGAAGGCTCAGGACTCAGCCTTGTGGTGTGTCACATATCCCCTTATATTTGCACTAATTAAGTCTATGATGGGATGTGGGTAAGAGTCTGGTCTTTCAACTATCTGTGCTTTAAGTGTAAAACTCTCAGTTTTTACCTCATTTCTAAGAACTCTGAAATCCCTGCTGGTAGATAAAACTTCACCTTTGTGTTACCCCTTTTCTGTTTGTGGTGGGAGTTCAAGACAAGGCAGTCAGTGGCTTTCCTTGCCACTGCTGCCTCGTGTAGGCTGTGGGAGCTGGTGGTGTGTTTAAAGCACTGGAGGTCATTCACAGTGTTAATGAAAATAGGGCTAAAATTCCTTTTTGGTGCTAGCTCACTGCAGGCATTGGAAGTTTAGCCAATAACTGTTGTTCACATCACGTGTGCATCTCTAACTCCAGCCATAGGGTTTCTTTCACTGCAGATGAATTGTGCAAACTCATGTTGGCCGGTGGTGGGCAGGGCAGAATCCAAGGTGGTCATTTAATTTCCAGCTGAATGTCCACAGGGAATTAGGCATTCTAATTATAATGCTGTGGCTGCTGCAGTTCTATCCACTCCTGCAGTAACTTTCCTGGTCAGGTGAGCTGGGCAGAACAGCATTGGCATTGGATCTACTTGATTTCCCAAAATTTCATGTTAGTGGAGAAAGATTCCTTCACTACTGCTGAAGTGTAGAGAAGCCTGTAAGGTGATCTGAACCATTTGCAGACCTCAGAGCATCCACCATAGGAGGCCATGCCAAAGACTTATGTTTCTAGGTATGGAAATAGCTTTGATTGGGGCTCTTGTCTTTTCTGACATGGGAAAACCCAGCTGGAGGACATAAAGCTGTAGGAAAAACAGCCCCAGTAGTACTTCACTTCCTGGGCCTACTTTAATATTAATGTTTTTTTGGCTTTTATTTGGCAAGTGCTGAATGCGAGCAGCACTTTGCCTGAGGGAGCTGATCCGGCACTGAGCCAGATGAATCCTGATAAATCCCATCCACACCCTGCAGGTGAGCCCTTGGTAGCTTTCAGGAGCTTTCTATGGAGCTTCTTCTGGCTTTGAGAGCACAAAGACAATTTTTTGTAGGTGTTATTTTTTCTTTTTCCTTTTTTTTTTCTTTCCCTCCCCAAGAATGGTAGGCTTCACGTGAAAGCTGCTTTTGCCTCCTCTCTGCTAATTGGCTTGGTGTGTTTACTGAAGCTGATGAGGGCTGCATTTGAGAGGGGAAAGGCTCTTCTCCCTGGTTGCATTTTATCAGTCCACTGTAAAAATAATTTGTTTGATAAATCCATTCACCAAATGATCTCCAAAAATCTACATGCTATCAGCTTCCTGAATGGCTTTAGTCAGACATCGATGTTGGTTTTCAAGAGAAAGGTGGGTACGTTTTCTTTTCAGTGTAGTGGTGTAATGAGGTTTGTGCTGTTGACTCTAAGGGCAAACAGGTGTGCTTCAGCCTTTGCTTTGGGTCAAACCCAGAGCACGCTGGATGTGCTAGAGGTGCAGGACTCGGAGTGCTGTGGTTGGACCTGCTTTGTTCCTCATGGAGGTCACATGTGCCAGGCCATCTGTCACAGCTGTGTGGGCTTACTGGGGAGGTCTGTGCTGAGGTGTATGGTAGCTGCTGAGTACAGCCTCAACCACTGATGGAGCACCTGCAGAAAAGGCCCGGTCAGCCCTGGGAGCACAGATGAAGGCAATTCATCTGTGGGACTGGGAGGGAGGAAGCCTGGCTGCAACCTTCTGAGACCTCATTTAAGGGCTGGCTGCCACTGAGGTACTGTGCCACTTGCTGGACATCCCTCCTTTGTGGAGTCTTTCTGTGAGCCTAGATCTTCAGAGACAGGTGAGCATCCTTTTATAACACCTTCTTGTTGCATTGGTCCTGCTGCTATTACAGCAGGGAGATTCTCCTTTGCAGTAGTAACAAATTCCAAAACCTAATTAATGCTGCTTAAGAACAGCTCCTGAAAATGTTTTCTTTATGTGACTGCATGGTGAGCTGTATCAGAAAGGCTGAGGAGCTGAAGGAGTGTGGCCAGGCCTGGCAGACAGAGCTGAGTGGCTTTCGTGGGGGAAGATGCTGCTGGTTCTGTCGTGATCTCTGCCTGTCGGTGAGTGGAGAGCTGGGCTGTGCTGCAGGAATAAGTCAGGGCAAGGGTACCAAGAGCTGGTCCTGCTGCTGCAGGAGAAGTAAGCACAGACCTGGAGGTATTTCAGAGCCTTGGGGATCTTTTACTTCTTGTCAGCATGCTGTGGCTTTGTGGGCATCCACAGAGGGAAGATGGGGATGCTGTGGGTTCCAGAATGCTTCACGAGGAGTCTGTAAAACCTCATTTATGCAATGACTTGCACAGTCTGATAGAAGAATGGGGAGGGGTTTTAAACTAAAAGAGGGGAGATTCAGGTTAAATATTAGAAAGAAATACTTCACCCTGTGAGCAATGAGGCCCTGACTGCTGCCCAGAGATCTGTGGGTGCCCCATCCCTGGAGGTGCCTAAGGCCAGGCTGGATGGGGCCCTGGGCAGCATGGTCTAGTGGGAGCAACCAGCCCGTGGCAGGGGTTGGGACTGGATGGGCTCGAAGGTCCCTTTCAACCCACACCGTTCTGTGATGACTTCAGGCCTTGGTGTGTTGTGTTCAAGAGCCTTTGTGATGTGTTTCTGGCTCACGTCATGTGGAAATCCACTGATCTACCAGTGAAGCTGTCAGGAGGGGATGAGTCCCTAAGAATCCTAACATGTATGATGGCTGGCAGTGTCAGTATACTAAATGCTAAGGGTTAAAAGCTGATCCACTGACGGATGTTCTTATCAGGATGAGTAACACTTTCATATTATTAACAAAGCAAAACACGCACTGTGATAATCTTAATTTTAACACTTGAAAGCATCTCAGGTTATCGATACGTGATGGATGCTGTTTCATGTGCAGTCTATTCCATAAAAATGTTGCTGCAGCATTCCTCCTATGTCTGTGTGTTTTAGGGGCGGGAGTCCTGCAGAATTAAAGCAACTGTTTATGTCCTCTGGCAAAATGAGTTTGCTAATTTAATACTCTCTGAAAACAAATTTCATAAAACAAATGGTTTGTGCAATTAAAAAATGAATAGTGGGAATTTTAATATATCTGATCTCAACTGAGGTTGTTTGATGCTAAAATAACAGCTTAGGATGTGGGGAACAGAGTAAGCTTGTTTTTTTGTTTTGTTTTGTTTTTTGGTTTTTTTTTGGGGGGGTGAGTGGGCTGAATAACTGCACGGTTTTGTACTTGGTACATCTGCTGATCCCTTTGTTGATGCTAATTTAATTTTGGCTTGGTCTCCCAAAGAGCCAGGACCAGAAGCGAAAGCTCGTTTGTGCTGCAGTTATGTGACTGTGCAGTGATTTGGGTCACTAGGACTGTTTACATCTTTTGCTTGAGATTGGCTGTTTTTGCATATACAGGTTTATTTTGTGTCCTTGTCATTCCCTTTTATTTACATACCCAAGTCTTTGCTAATTTAATTATTTTCCTTCCTTTGGAAGGTATGTGGCTGCTTGCAGGAACAGGCCTAACAGTTGACTCTAAGTAGTTCAGTGGATTTTTGGTCAGGTTGGTTTAGAATTATGGAATCATTAAGATTGAAAAAGACTGCGAAGATCTCTAAGTCCAACCCAACCCTGCCATGCTCGCTGAGCCATGTCACGCAGTGCCATGTTTTCACAGGTTTTGAATACCTCTGGGGATGGTGACTCCACTGCCTCCCTGGGGCAGCGTGTTCCAGTGCCTTACCAATGCATAATTTAGTGTGATAGATTTCTTGTGTCCTTGCTGGTTTGTGTCTCTCTGGTGACCCAGACAGGCAAGAGTGCAGTTCTGCTCAGCTATAAGGCAATTTTGCTTACTTGACAAGGGGTTTCTAGGGTGCACAGAAGTTGATCTCAACTGATCTTGCTGATTAAATCTGATAATGAAGTAATTCCCATTTACGTGGGAGGTCATAAGGAGGATCTGGAGAACTGCAGGCCTGTGTTTTCCCATCGTGTATATGTGTCTGTGGTGGAGCTGGTCAGGATTGCTTCTCCTCAAGAAAACTCTGCTGGGGGGTGAAAAGGAAGTTAACCGGGCAGCCTGGTATCACAGTTTGAACAATGAAGTGATTATTATTTGCTTCCTTTTATTTAAATCATTGGAGTACAGGAGTGATTAAGGTGTTTGGAGGTTCTTGGAGATTAAGAGCCCTTCTGCACTGATTTACCTGTGAGACAGAAGATCCTCTTCTGCATCTCAACATTACCTTTTTCTACAGATTTAATAACAAATCTTGTACCTGTTTTGCCCTCTGCAATACTTGGGAGCAATGCTGAGATTCAGAGGTGCTGTTTCAGAGGATGCCCCTGTATTGATTTATATTGGTTTGATTTCTGTGCTGGACATACTGTTGTTGTCTGTTGTTTGCTCCACTTCTTTACATTCTCAGATTCTCCTTTTGGGAATGCTCAGTCTGTGTATGGATTTACTTATTTATTACCTGCATTTTTTTTCTCCTTCTGAGATCACTCTGCTCTGGGGGGGACTAGTGGTGCAGCCCCAGCTGGTTCCATCTGCTCCTATGAGATACAAGAGAGATAATCCCACACCCTCCTAGGTTGAGAGCTGTTTACTGATCCTTGAAAAAATCTTTGTGCCCTGATGTTTTTCCTGCATCCTATTTTTCTCACTGATCTTGTCAGTATTGTCTAGAGCATGACTCCCTGGCTTGGAAGAAACACAGAAAGCCAACCTTACCCAAAGCAGTGTGGCTGGAAGGGTGAGAGAGGTAATCCTGCCCCTCTGCTCTGCACTATGGGACCTCACCTGCTGTACTGCGTCTGGGTCATAGAACCACAAGGTTGGAAAGGACCTACTGGATCATCTTGTCCAACTGTCCACCCATTGCTACAAGCTACTAAACCACTTCTTGTAGCACCTCATCCAGATGCCTCTTGAACACTGGCAGGGCCAGTGACTCCACCACCTCCCTGTGCAGGCCATTCCAGTGCCTGACTGCTCTCTGAGAGAAAAAGTTTTCTTTGTGTCCAATCTAAACCTCCTCTGGTACAACTTGTGACCTTTTCCTCGGGTCCTGTTTGTTGCCTGGGAGAAGAGGCCAAACCCCTCCACATCACAGCCTCCGTTTAGGAAGTTGTAGAGTGCAAGATATGGAGTCCTCAGTACAGGAGACACTGACCTGTTGGAGCACGTCCAGAGAAGGGACACAAAAATGATCCAAGGAATGGAACGTGTCTCCTATGAGGACAGACTGGGTCTGTTCAATCTGGAGAAGAGAAGGCTTCAGGGGAACATGAGAATGGCCTCTCAGGATGTAAGGGGGGGTATAAGATGAAAAGTAGACGTAATCTTTAGGAGAATCTGTTGTGATAGGAGAAGGGTGGAGATGTAAGGAAAAAAGTGTCTACAATAAGGGGACTGAAGCACTGGAGCAGGTTACCCGAAGATATGGTGGGTGTCCTATCTCTGGAGATGTTCAAGGTCAGGCTGGACAGAGCTCTGAGCACCCTAGTTGAGCTGTAGATGCCTCTGTTCATATAAAAGTGTTGAACTAGCTGTCCTTTAATGATCCTTCCAACTCGAATGTTTTTGTGATTCTATGAAGTCCACACTTGAAGCAATCTGACAAGGGAAGATGGACTGGACAGAGTTGGAGAGTGGCACCGGTGAAAGAACGGCCAGTTACTGTGGCAGTTTGTAGTTACTGATCAGCCCGGAGGCAGATCTGTGTATAGTTCTGTTTAAAACTGTGTGGCTGCTCACATGAGATCTAACTGCTCCTCACGAATCTGAAGGTGTTTGGTTTATTTTTATTTTTTAATTGTGTCATTATCAAGAACAAGGGTTAATTAGGATAGTTAATACTGCTAAACTGCAGTATGTCTTCCTCCAGCCAGGCTGCAAATAGGGAGTTTATGCAACTGAAGAAAGTTTTATTTTCTGCACTCGTTACACTTCTAGGTGTATTTAAAGTTTTCTCAGGAAGACCGAAGTGATGCAACCTCCTTTTACAATAGCACTCTTTTCTCAGTGGGCTTCAAGAAAGCATGCAGGCCCTTTCCTTGAGGATTACTCATTTCCTCTTTTTCATTTCTGGAGGAAAAAAAAAAAGCGATTCTCCCAAAAGCTCAACTTGTGCAGCACTGTGACTGAGCCAGTCTCTGTCACGCCCAGTCAGGTGTTGGCTGGGACATTGTTTTCTGTTTTTCCCTGAGTTCCAGCTTAGAGGAGGAAAAAGAAGTAGCAACAAAGAAACCTTTTCCATACACTGTTTCAGTCCTGTCAAAGATGAATAATGCCCACTCAAAATTCTCTCTGTGCTTTTTCATCCTTTGTATGTATGGGGGAAAATGCGGGACGTAGAAAAGAAATCTCATTCAGTGAATTGAAATATCACAGAGCAAAGGAGAGGTGCAACCTTTGGGCCTCCTGAAGGCACAACCCTTGGATCTCCTGATGTCTACTGCCCCATTAGTAAGTAATGCTGCCTTTGAAGACTTTCTGGCATGAACATTTTTCCATACTCCTCACAGAGTGCAGAAGTAATTGGTAGGAGGGTAAAAAAAAATAAGTGGAAGTACAGATTGATGGGCACAAACTGCTTATTTTTCTTGTAGAAGGGGTTAATGCAACATGAAACAGCACTGGTGTTTGGTTGTGAATGGAGGTGGGGGGGGAGGGGTGTGTGGGGCAGGTGCAGCTGACTACACAGTGGTACCTTAGTTACTTCGGGTCAGAGTAAGCTCAAAAGGAGTATGGAGTTGGTTTGTCCACATTCGTGAGATTTGGAAGCAAATGCCTTTAATGAGCTCTGCTTCCACAAGTGGTGAAAGTTAAGGGTGCAGGTGGGCTCATTTCCTTTGCCAGCATGGCTTGACAGTGAGGAGCTCTGATACTATACCCTCCAGTAGGGAAGGAAACACTTCTGATTCTCAGCTGCTGGAGCTGTGTCCAGTCCTGTCCCCTCTGTTCCAAGTGTAGTGTCAGGATTTGCTTTGTCCCAGCTTTACTCACTAGCTTAAAAAGAACCAAGTCAACCCGATCCATTTTGTTGCTAACAAATAGGAATAAGGGTTCTATTTGAAATCAGATTTTTCCCTTTGTGAAATAACTTTTTTCTGATTGAAAACTATGTTTCTTCTGTGGGGTCAGTGAGTGCTGCAGGTTGCTGTTAGAAGTCCATGTATTCATGCCTGCTGAATGCAGAATTCCCTTTTAAAGGCTCTCGCAGCTTTGTCAGTGTTGTGGGTTAGTACAGAGGGGCAGTTCTGGGTCTGCTGGCCGAAGGGGCCCAAGCTACAGAATGGTGGATAAAAGGGGAGGCTGACTAGATCTTTGAACCCTTGGGACTTGCTAGCCCATTTTCTTACACTGTTTTCTGGAAGAGAGAGAGCTGCCTCCATCCCGGCCCTACAGCACTGACAAATGTGGGGAGAGCCTGATGCTGTTTGCATGAACACTTCACTTAGTGGTGTTGGGGTGAGAGTTTGGTCTAAGCCCTTTTCTGCTCTTAAAGGAGTGGCTATCAAGGAGCAGTAAGTTTCCATTTAGGGCTTTCTTTGCACTATTAACAGCAGGCCTGATTTGCACTGTAGAAAAGCTGTCATGTAAATGGTGCCTGGCTCATGTGACAACAAAGTTCAGCTGTGTTCCAGCTGCTATGGCATGCACATTTCAGGCATACAGCGTGTGGAAAGTGCACTTATCACAAAAAACGTGGTGGGAAAAGGTGGGGAAATGCATGGCTGATGTTATATTTAAACAGAGATTGTCCACCCATTTCCTATGTTCTCAAAGAGAAACATGCTTTCCCACACTGCTCCCCATATGAGTCTTGCATGGCCGTCCTTGGGTAGCACCCAGACTCCTTATCCTCAGGTGTACATAAAGCTCTGTGTGGTCACAGTGCTCTGGTGGGGACTGTTCTCACTCTGATAGCTTGTTCATGCTAGTGCTTCAGAGATAAATCATTATTGATATTTCTAATGAGGCTTTTAGGACTGCTCTGGAAACTTTAAAACCTTCAGAGACATAGATAAAACACCTTGAAGACTGTGCCTTCAAGGCAGGAAAGGTCAGGTACTTTTTTGTTTGTCTTAACTCTAAATTTTCTAGCTTCAATTGAAAGCCATGAGGTTCCCTTTCTCTTCTCCCTCTAGTTCTGAATTTACTGCAGGTGTCCAAGTATCATGTTCAAGCACGCAAAATAAATTTATCAGGAGTAATTCATAGTTATGTGTGGCTGTACAGGAGTTTTACTGTAGAGAATAAATAGCATTTTGCAGAAGGAGAAACTGAGTCACAGATTGGAGTTTGATTTCATTTAACTGCGTGGAAGATACCTTCATCTCACCTAAGCTGTTCCTTTGGATTTCTAGGGATGCAATCTGAATTGCATTTCATCTACATCTGGAGGTGATTGGCATCCCAGGACTGCTGGTTTTTCTATTTGCCAGAAGAGGGTCCAGGCAGCTAGCTCAGACTAAATAGATCAAAATTACTAAACTGGAGAGCAGCTGAGCTGGCATCCTGACTTCCAGACCATCTCCTGTGCCATATTTTTGTAAATAGCACTGATATGCAACTCTTTCTTCATGTCTTTTTATGACACTTTCTGAAGGAAGCTTCTTAGCAGAGTGACAAGATGCAGAACTGGAGTACCACCCTCTGCTGGTGTCCTTTCAAGTAATGTTTATGCAGTGGATTTCTAGCCTTGCTCTCTTCCCACGAGAAGCACTAGATAATATTCCTTGCACTGCTCTGATAGTGTTAAACAAGCCCCAGGATTGAGAATGTGGGTTTAGGATTAGTGCGTTTGTGTTTGTATTTTTTATTTTTCATTTTGTAGCCTGAGTGCATACATTAATTGTTTTGATGCACCTATCCCCTATTATAAATGCAGCAGTTGTTCTTAAAGCAGAATGACATTCATTCACTCTGAGACAACCCAGAAAGTTGTTTTCTTGGGTGTTGTAAAACAGACTAGGTATAAATGCTGCAATTAGGAGGCGATGGGCTAATCTCATTAGTCAATGGGAGGAAACAGTGGAGTCAGTGGGCTGGATAATGAAATCTAAAGATAGGTTCTGATGTGCCAGATGGCCTAGCATAGTGACTCTACTAACCTGGAAGGAAAGAGAGCCACAGTAGCTCTTAGAAGAACAAAAGCTGCAGCAAGAGACATGGCATGATTTCTCTGAGCTAAAAGCCTGACTGTGATGTCCCAGTTGGATGTAGGACTGTGGGATTCATTCAGGTCTGCTCTTTTCTTGTTTTATTTTTATTTTTGGCTTTTTGGGCAGCATGAGAGAATCCTCAAGCAAGTTAATGGCTAAGGCACTAAAACTTACAGTAATGCACTGTATTTGCACGATCGGCGATTCATCAAGCAGAAATAATTCTTTCAGAAGAGGCTGATAATTGAAACCTTTGTTCTGTAGGCTGTGCTGTCTTCACAGTTTCCCCTTTTCCTCAAATATTTAGGTTGATTTAGGTTGATATTTAGAAATCCTATTTCTTTTTGGGTCAAGACCATAGGACCTTTCAGTGTAACACCTGGCGCTCAGCTCTTCGTTTTCTGGGATCACTATTTTCATCATCAGTGTTGCAAAAAAAAAAAAAAAGTTTTGAGACTGGAAAATATAGCTTAAAAAACTGAACTTTTTGAGAATAACTTCTGAGATGGAAACCCCTCACTTTTATTTTTATTGTTTGTCTGGTTCAATCTGCACTGTTTTCCCCAGATTTATTTTTATAGGAGATCACGTATCTTCTGTTCCTCTCTGGTCTGCTAGGCATTGGTGCATGTTGGAAGCTGAGACTCTTCCCATCCTGGGTCTGTCTGCAGGGTTTTGTGGCCTTAGAGCTTCCAGAATAATGATTGGAAAGATGTGAGATGCAGTTTTCCTTTCTGCCTTGCTCCGGATGAGCCCTCATCCCTTCTCTCATCAAACCATACCAATGCTTTCCCAGGAAACAAACAGCAGTGTTTGACAAGTGTGGCTGTATTACATAAAGCGGGATTGGAGGAAATCCACTCTTGGGCATGCTCTGGCATTCCTTACCTGAGAGTACCCTTTCTTTTAGTGAGCATTGGGTGCAAGCAAAGGCTTGCCCTGGGCTCCAGGCCATCACAGCAACTCTACTGTTCAAGCCTGAGCTTGGAGTAGCAAGATAAGAGCTCTTCCTCTTTGAAGCAGTGTCTAAAATAGTATACAGATTTATTTTGGCTATCTAGACTTGGGTAATGATTTTGATATGGTACCCCTCAATATCCTGCTCTCCAAATTGGAAAAATATGAATTTGAAGGGTGGACTGTTCAATCAATGAAGAACTGGCAGCAGGATTGAGTCCAGAGAGCGGTGGTCGGTGGCTCTGTGTCTGGGTGCAGATCATTAATGAGTGGCGTCCCTCAGGGATCAGTGCTGGGACTGATACTCTGCAATATCTTTATGAATGCCACTGACAGTGGGGTTGAGTGCACCCTCATCAAGTTTGATGAGGACACTGAGCTGTGGGGTGTGGTCAACAATTCAGAGGGATGGGATGCCATCCAGAGGGACCCAGACAGGCTGAGCAGTGTACCCAAGTGAACCTTGTCAAGTCTGACAGGTCCAAGTGCAAGATCTTGCACCTGGGTTGAGGCAACCCCCATTACCAATACAAGCTGGGGGATGAAAGGATTGAGAAGCAGCCCTGTCAAAAAAAGACACGGGGGTGCTGGTGGATGGGAAGTTGCACGTGAGCCATCACTGTGCCCTCTCAGCCCACAAAGCCTGTATGCTGGGCTGCATCCAAAGCAGTGCAGCCAGCAGGGTGGGGGGATCTGCCCCTCTGCTCTGTGCTGGTGAGCCCTCACCTGGAGCACTGCGTCCAGATGTGGAGTCCTCAGCACAGGAGGGACATGGAGCTGTCAGAGTGTGTCCAGAGAAGGGCCACAGAAGTGATCCAAGGGATGGAGCACCTGTCCTGTGAGGACAGGCTGAGAGCTGGGGCTGTGCAGCATGGAGAGGAGAAGGCTGCGAGGTGACCTGAGAGCGGCCTGTCAGTATCCAAAGGGAGCGGCAGGAAGGAGGGGACACTGTTCAGCAGTGTCTGTGGTGATAGAACGAGGGGAAATGGTTTCAAGCTTAAGGAGGGGAGATTTGGGTTGGACATAAGGGAAAAGCGAGGGTGGTGAGGCAGTGGCACGGGTTGCCCGGCGGTGTGGTGGATGCCCCATCTGTGGTGGCTGTCAGTGTGAGGCTGGATCAGGCAACCTGATGTAGCTGTGGTGTCCCTGTGCACTGCAGGGAGTTGGATGAGATGGCCTCTAAAGGTCCTTTCCAACTCTCTGGATTCTGTGATTCTGATTGTATGGAAAGTGTATTTACAGGAAGAAGCCTTATTTAATAGCATGCTTGTACCTGGGATTCAGCTAATCAGCTCTCGATGTGTCCTGGCAGAAAGTAAAAGAGGAACTTTTTATTTAGTAGTTTACTGTGCTTAGGTTTTAGAAGGTAAAGGGGCTGAATCTTTGGGTGTGAAATATCATAGTTCTGATAGCAGTGGTAAATGGTAAATTGAGAAATGATGCACGTGATGATCTTCTTATCACCCAGGAGTCACTCAAGAGTGTAAACCTTGGTTAAATGTTGTTGGACTTTTCTCCTAGGATCCTCTACCATTCCCACAGAGTAATGTGGGATGTCATTTCTCTGCCCTTACCTCGAGTCCTACTTATATCAACAGAGTCAAAACTAATGGTATTTTTGCCCTTAAATGTATTGCAAATTGCAGCTCTTTGAACCAGTACACTCAATTTGGCCACTTCCAACCTAATGCCTTCCAAAGGGCATGCTAAAAACATAGAAATAAAATTTAATGTGGAAACATCAGTCTGGGAATTTTCTTGCTCCTCTTGTGGAGCATCTAGATTCTGCCTTCTGTGATGATCCAAAGGAGACCCAAAGCCTAAAAAGCAAAGGCACTGAGCGATTGTAAGTCCCAGTGGCCCCAGCTGTCAGGCAGAGCAGAGCAGAGATTGATGGGCTGGGTGGGGAAGCTGAGTTAAGGAGAGTTCAAGCATCACCCTGACCCACATGGAGGGAAAATGACCTTCAGCAATTTTCCATTTAAGCCTGTTGTTGCTCCAAAGGGGAAAGGTCAGATTCAGTTTTGTTGGAGGCCCTCAAACAAAAACCTGTTTATAAGGGACCCACCCTCGTACCTTGTGAGTTGGAGGGTGAATGGGCTTGCAGGCATTCAGCACTTTTCTAATGTTTGTGTTGGTGAGCAGTGGGACTTCAGATTGAGTTGGTAGTAAGATCCTGGAAGCAAACAGGCAGGTAAAGATCCCATATAAATGTTAACTGGAGTTAGCTTCCAGAAGTGTTACACTACTGATCCTGGGAAAGTGCTGTTCAGAAATGCTTTGGTTCCTGCATTCAAGGTCTGGGTTGTGGTTCTTGCTAGCATGTGCTTTAAGTTAAGGCTGGAGCAGTGCAGTGCTGTAGGTGTCCCTGCAGCAGGGTGTTGGTGGTACCTGGGGAGTGGAGAGCTTCCAAACATCACTGCCAGCTCTGTGCTGCAAGTGCTTCCCATGACCTGACAGAAGATTCTACCAGCCTTGTTGGTTCAAGTGAAAGGGAGTTATTGGTAAAAATTTGTTCTCAGAGCGGTGTAAGGCATTGGAATGCTCTGTCCAGGGAAGTGGTGGGGTCACGGTCCCTGGAGGTTTTCAAGAAAGGGGTAGATGTGAAACTGAGGTAAGTGGGTTAGTGGGCACGGTGGGGAGAATGGGTTGATGGTTAGGCTACGTGATCTTAGTGGTCTTTTCTAACCTTAATGATTCTAGGATTCTGTACGCCACATGTCTGGGGAGCTGCAGTTGGGAGGATGGGCTTTTAGAGTGGTGATATTGGAACTCCCAGTGCTGGAGCTCTCTGCTGGAAAGATCTGCATTCTCTGCTCCCAGAACATCCTCTTTCTTGAATTCCACCAGCATTTGGGCAGGAAACAGTTTCAGGCCATCAGAATTGTGAGACCTGCTGTCTCTCAGGCTTTCAGAAGGATCTTGTGAATCCCTTATAACATGACAGATGACTTGTTTGTGTCATACAACACTCAGACACAAACGCTTCGGTCACAGTTGTATACTTGACAAATACAGATATTGTGGATCAGGTATGGCTTGCATGTTCTGCATCTGGTTTCTGGTTTGTGCCTCTATTGCAAATAAAGCTGTCTGTTTGAGTTGAGGGGCTGAGCCGGGAAGCCCAGAGGTGCCTGAACTTTGGGCACCTCTTCTGTTTACCATAGTAAGAACGAGCAGTTCAGGAGCCAATTGATGTGTAAATCAGATGTTTCATCGAAGGATGGAGACAGGAAAGCAGCGTCAGCCATTTGATCCTAATGTATCGCTGTCAGCACGCTCCCAGCTGCTTTCCAGCTTCTCCCCATGCCTCCTGCCCTCACTGAAGAGAGCTCAGCCAAACATGGGCAATCTGACATCTCTGCTCTGTTCCTCTGTGGCTTTTACCAATTAGAAAGCTACTCTTATAGAGAACATTCATTAATGGCCCAGTAAATTGGCAGCCTCTGCAGGTTGCTTTGCAGCTGATGGCTTCAAAGAACTGCTGGAGTGGAAAAGCACAGGAAAGTGCCAACTTGTCAGCTTGTGATGGTGCCTGGTGTGCACTAGGTGTTGCCCTAAAAGGAAGGGAGACAAAGGCTGAGGAATGCTGCGGGCAGAAGCTGAATCATGAGCAGGATGGGAGGGGGGAATAACCCGTGTGTATGGTTCAAACAGTAACTCAGAACTCTTCAGATAAGTGGCGTTCTTGCTGCAGGACTGTAGCTCATAATGGTGTTTAATATCGTAGTGTTTGATAATAAGGCTTTTTGTTTGTTGCAGCGAAGATCTTTCTCCTGTTCTCTTTCACTTAGAGGCAGCATAGATGTTACAGAAGAGAAAGGTTTGGGCTGTATCTCTGCTAGCTGCTGCTCAGGCACCTGCTTTTCCAGTTCTCCAGTCCCTTTCTGGTTAGTAGCAAACCAACAAATGGTAAACATGGCTTAAACTGCTACCTATGTGTCCCTAACAATTTGCTATTATTGAATATCAAAAGCAGAAGTTACTGTTGTTTTCTAACAAACTGAGGTTCTGGTCTGTGTGAGGAGCACAGAGTGCTGTCAAGAGATTGAATTAGAATTGTTGATTCCACACTGCATTAAATAAAAAGCATGACGTGGTCTTTAGATGTCATGAAAAACACCTCATCTACCTGATGCATTTATTCAGCTCTTTTAAGTGAGCACTGCTATTTTGTTTCTCATGTTTTATTAAAAAAATAAAATATCAGTTTTCTGTAGACATAAAAGCAACACAACCTAATGCCTTGATGTCCCCAGGTCTGAGGTGACTGCTGGTGTGACCACTCCTTTGCAGAGAACTCAGCTGGGGAACTGGAATTTGGCTCTCTCTCCCATCAGTGTTGTTAAGGTTGCCTTCCTGGGCAACAGATGCAGCTCCAGAAGTGTTGGTTCCTCTGAAGAGTCTTTGAAATACCAAGACTTTAGTAGGATTTGGCTAAGGAGGGTCTTAGCTGTTGTTCAGAAACCTTGTTTCTCACTCAATTTGTGATAAGAAGATTTTAAACAGGACTCAAGGGCAGAATATTGTATTGAATCAGGGACTGATCTCATGTCATGTAATCTCTGAATGATTTTCCTTCCAAATAATGAACGAAAAGAAACTGTCGTGGGCTACTACTTTTACCAAAAAGGAAATCTGTCTTCAGAGCTTCTGTGATCAAAAATGCTGCAGCATTGTAATGCAAAAACTTTTGGTTCAAAGTTGTTAAAACAGAGATGATGAGTTTAATTTTGTATTCACTCCAAGTTCACTTGTTTCCCAACTGGGTGGGGGGAAAATGCATCCAGGAGATAAAGAAGAGGCTGTAGCAGAGAGCTGTTTTCCAGTGCTCTTCACTGCTTTGCTTTCCACAGCTCTTTCCCCAGTGCTTGCCTGATGTTAGCTTCGCTATTTGGTTTGGTTTGAATGGCAGCAGGTCAGTGTCTCAACCTAGGCAATTCTCTTGTCCACCTGGCCCCAAACAGCTTCAAGTGGAAGAGCTGGGAGTGTGTCAGCTTGGAGGTGATGAGCACTGACAGTGCGGCCTGTGTGCTCTGCATTGGCAGGTGTGATAAATGCTACCTTCTCTCTCCATGGGTTTTCTTTCTCTGTATCCATAGACTATCCTAACAGCTAGTGAACAGGGTCTGTAGTGAAACAGACCCTGCCAGCAGGAGTTGTAGTGAAAGACATTCAAATCCTACTGACCATGCTTATAGCAGGAGGTTAGAATAGGAAAAGACTTGTGGAAAGAGAGGCACCTCACTGCCTAAACCAGCAGATCTTTACTTACACACAGCCCTGCCTCACACTAGCTTATGCCAAGGCAAGCGAACAGCTCTTGTGTTTTGCCTTGTCTGTGCACAATGAGACACCAAAGCGTTGCTTGTCTTGGCTGAACAACAGAAATCAGCAGTGATGAATTGCAGTTGTCTGCTTCTGATTGGTTTAAGGTGCCTATTTAAAGCAGTCAGGAAGAAGGATGAGTGCTTACTTTTCCATTAAATGGGTGGCACAGGCTTTCTGCCTCGAGGTAGTCCAGCTTAGTGCATAGCCAAGAGTTCTGGCACAGGACCAGGAGGACAGATTATTCACTTTATGCTGAAACGGTGTTGGGTTTCTGGATCTGACCTTTGGAGAGGATAAATGGGAGGATTAGCGGCTAAGGAAGAAATTATCCACTCTCTATAATTAATATCTCCTTCTTATTCTCTGATGTTACTTGACCTGGAACCAAAACCTGTTTGTGTTGCCAATTTTGTGTAATCGCCACCTTAAAACAAGGGCTCGAGTACCAGATCTTTAGAAAGCAGTGCAGTGGAAGTGTGGAGTAAGAATGCAAGGGTGAAGTTATTGAATCATGCTCCAGTGCACAAAACAAGGGAAAATGGGATGATTAAAGACTCAGTTTTGTCCCTGAGATAACTCTCCACCCTTTAGTGCCACTGTCCTCTGATATGAAGATTAAATGCGCTTGCTATCCTTCCTAAACAAAGTCCGCTCTGTCAATAAATCAGATGCCTGATGCTTCTACAAATGCCTTTTTAAAGATTGCCTTTCCCATCAATTCTGCTGTGTTTTCAGCTGTCAGTTTAAAATGCCATCTTGAACAGGTGAAGCTAAAGATTGTCATTCCTCAGTAGCATTGTCAGTAATGGAGCTCTGGAGCACGCTACCCAGAGAGGTAGTGGGGTCTCCTTCACTAGAGATATTCAAGACTCATCTGGACATCTCCCTGTGTAACCTGCCATGGGGAACCTGATCGGCAGGGGTTGGACTTGATGATCTCTAGAGGTCTCCTCCAGTCTGTGGTTTCCCATTTACAAACCCAGACAGAATTATTCAGATGTTGATACCATCTGAAAGTTGTAGGAGGAGGAGATATTCTTCTGTTCTGCTTTTAGAAGTAATCCTGAATTTTTCATCTCTGCCTTTTTTTGAGATACGGCGCTAGTTGCCTTTGAGAAGGGAGGCTGACGCTAAAAATATTTAAGGATTTTCTTGAAACGTTCTATCTGAGTGTATTATCTGGTTGTTTTTAAGGAACAATCATTTTGGCTGAGCTTCTGCTCTGTTCTTAAAACATGTTGGATTCCCCTTTTGAGTGTGTTTCTTGTTAAACTTTCACACACAAAAATCAGTTTTGGAGCCAAAGGAAACCAAAGGAAAATAAACTTATAAAACATGTAGAAATAAAGTTAATGTTTAACATCTTTTTGAGTTTCTAATAGCATTAAGTGGAGCTTTTGAAGCGTACTTGTAAATTAGATCTTTCTCTATCTGTTGAAGACTATTATTCGGTACCATTGCTGAAGAGGGACCACAGATGGGAGCTAACTATTTCTCACATAGGCTGTATTTTTGAGATAAAGGGAGATAATGGATAACAGCTTAAGAATGAATAAAGCTTTTATAAGATACATATTCAATAGCAAGCAACAGCAGACTTTAGACAGTGCTATTTGAATACATGGAATGACCAAGGGGGTTGTCAGATGAGTGAGGAATCCCTGGGGAAGTGCTAGGGGCTTTTCAGATCTTCTGTAGAGCACTAGCTGCAATAGGATAGCAGCAAGGATCTGTGAATAGAAATTTTAACTGAGTAGTCAAAAATTTGCTATCTGTGAACTGATGTTTCTCTCTGTGCAACGAAGGCTGAGTTTCTGGAGAAAAATCCTTCTGTGTTATGTAATTTGCTTTGAAAGTAACTAAGGTAGGATTCTCATATAATCACCTGTTTTCCAGGAGATGGAACTCCAAGAAAAATGCTAATTACTATTGGACCTGTAGTTTAAATCGTGAAGGCTAGCAGCACTAATTCTATTATTAGAATAGAAATTATTAGAAACTGTCCCTGGCTGGGAAGATTTGTTAACAGCTCAATTACCTTTAATTAATCTGATTTTGTATTCTAGAAGTGTAGCGAAAGGAACTGAGAGGAGGAAAATGTACCTCGTTTACTTCAGCCTGGGCCTGAATCCAGCTGTGGGTAATGCTTGCTGGTAACAAGGCAGGAGCATGTAATGAGGAAGATAATGAACTACTAGTGCAGCTTGAGAAGAGGTGCTGTAGATTTTTGCTTATTTAGTGCTTTAAAATACAAAATGCATCAGTGAATGCTTCCTGAAGTTACTGAGCTTTAGTGGAAGCTCTGTTGTGTGAATACCTAAGACCGGAGTTACGGCAGAGATCTGGCTAAGCAGGCTTAACAGCGCTGCTCGACTTTGAAATCTCAGTAATTGGATTGCACGTTTGGATGTGAGGCTGGAATTTAGCCTTTACTAATTAAGGAAATTTATACTTTTATACTTTAGACTTTGTGTATATGAGTTCTGAATAGGCCGTTATCTTTTGGCTTTGACAGCTTTCAAAGAAAGTTCTGAAAGGAGTGAAGCCCTTCGCTGGGCGAGGAGCTGCTGTGCTGCCCTTCTGTCAGTAGCACAGTCCTTGCTCTGTGCTTTTCTCCTTTTCTGACTGCTTTTCTTCCATTCCTGGTTCACCTGAATGTACTGTCCTGCAATGTTTGCAAGGGTGCATTTTTTTTGAGTGGGAAATGCTCTCCTTCTCAAAGAAGAGCTGGGTGTGCGTGTGTGTGCATGGTGATCCTGGGTGAGGTTTGAGAAGGAAAACACAGCCTGTGGGTATGCATGCACTGATGTCTTCCTTCCGCTACTGGGAATAATATTTATATTTAAAAAAAAAAAAAAAAACAACAACAGGGTTATGAGTGCTGTGCTCTGAAGTTTCTCAGAAGAGAAGCATACTGGTAGCAAATGCTGTGCTTCAGGGCTGTGCTTCTTTGCAGAGATTCATGAGAAATTTTGCTTCTTGAAACAGACCATGGTTTTACCTCGGTGTTAACCTGCCAGATGTTCAAAGTTGTCTAGCACATGGATAGTCAAAAATGTTAGGCATTGTTTCTCTCCTCTGACAGAGGGAAAACACCTTGCTTTAAAACATAGCACTGGGAAACAGTCAGAGTTGTTGGTTGAAATAAAAGTGTAAACAAGTTCTACTAGTTCTTTTTTCTGTGAGATATTTTTGCTTTTCCAGTTTTGAGACCTGGAGTTACAAATGAATTTTTAAAGAAAAAACAACTTGAAAACTTCTGTTTAAAAATACTTCTGTTCAATTTTAGAGGAAGAGTGATAAGAAGAGAAAAATAAGTAGTACACAGTTGTGTTTTTTCTCCGTTCAGTATAAATGATCTAACACAGGTAGGTGCCTTTGGTTACAGAGAACTTTTGAGTCATTTAGGAGGTTTTCTTTTTTTTTACTGTACAACACAATCAGTAGTGAGGGTTATAAGAGGTGATACTTCAGGTAGAAAAATAACTTGCTCTTGTAGACAGGGATGTTCAGATATATCCAGCTGGAGTTGTGAAGTTGTTTGTATGAGATTAGACCAAACGTTACCCCAGTAATAATCCATCTAGGGAGTGAGACTGAGTTAACACCTGACTTCATGCTGCTGGAAACACTTTAAAACCCCTTTTCTGAAGATGAATAATGCAGAAATCAAATGCGCTTTTGCTTTCAGATAAAAAAGAAGAGAAAGACCTGCTCTTGTTAGTGCCAATATAATTGTTTTTTAATGTTACTTTCTGATGTGTGGGAATGCTTTAGCATACATACAGCTGATGCTTTCTGTCGAAGAATTCTGTCTAAGCTGTAACTCCTCCTCGATTTTATTATTCACCACAGATTTTTGGGATTTTATATGCCCATGGGGAGCATATTAATCCTAAAATCTCCATGTGCTTGTAGCCCAGAAGGCCATCGGTACCTAGATTTGCATCATAAGAAGTGTGACCAGCGGGGCGAGGAATGTGATTCTGCTGCTCTGCTCTCATGAGACCACACCTGCACTGCTGCAGTTCTGGGGCTCTGAACACAAAATAGACATGGAATTGTTGAAGTGTGTTCAGAGGAGGGCCAGGAAGATGATAGAAGGCTGGAGCACCTACCCTACAAGGACAGGCTGAGAGCTGGGGCTCTTCAGCCTGGGCAGGAGAAGGCTCCAGGAAGACCTTAGAGGGGCTGGCAGGTAACGATAGGAGAAGGGGGGAACAGTTTTAAACTGGAAAAGGGTAGATTTACACTAGATATTGGGAGGAACTTTTTTCCTGTGAAGGTGGTGAGACACTGGAACAGGTTGCTCTGGGAGGCTGTGGATGCCCCTTCCCTGGAAGCACTCAAGGCCAGGCTGGGTGGGGCTGTGAGTGACCTGGGCTGGAGGGTGGTGTGCCTGCACGTAGCAGGGCACTGGAACAAGATGATCTTAAAAGTCCCTTCCAGCCCCAACTGTTCTGTTGCTCTCAGTCACCTAGAAGCAGGGTTGGGAAGTGAATTCATGACCTGATGGTTAGATCAGTGGAATAATGTCAGCAGTGCCCAAGACTGGCACTTTCACGAAGCTGAAATAGATTGGTGACTACTCTGTCTTGCTCTCCCTCCTCTCCTTCTGCTGTTGCCTATACTGTCTGCTCTGAGTTAGATGGCAGGTCTGAATTATACCATGCGCTTACAGAATGAGAAATCCCTACATTTGGTTTATCCAGTACATCTGGATCATAGAACTGTAGAATCCTTGCAGTTGGAAGGCACCTCTGAAGGCCATCTCGTCCAACTCCTTGCAATATAGAGAGACAATCATAGCTAGATCAGGTTGCCCAGGGCCTGATCCAGCTTTGACTTGAAAGTCTTCAGGGACAGGGCATCAACCACATCACTGGGCAGCCTATGCCAGTGCCTTATCTCCCTCACTGTTAAATGTTTTTTTCCTTATATCTAACCTAAAACTGCCCCCTTTGAGCTTGAAACTGTTTCCCTTTGTTCTGTCACTGCAGACACTGCTGAAGAGTCTGTCCCCTCCTTTCCTGTCACTCCCCTTTAGATACTGAAAGGCAGCCATGAGGTTACCTTGGAGCCTTCTCTTCTCCATGCTCTCAGCCTCTCCTTGTAAATGTGAGAATGAGGAATTATGAAGGCACTTCCCTTATGGAGAAATAATGATGCTGGTGCACTTAAAAAAGCAAACCAACCAACCGAAACAGAACAGATTTTCAGCAGCTACTCAAAACAGCAGAAGTCACTGTGTAGTTTGAGAGGGAACAGAAAGGGAGGACAGATATTTTCAAAGAAACAGGCTTACTTCAAGTTCCTCAGACCACCGGACTGAAGTGCCCGTTGCATGGGAGACATTGATCCAAGATGACATGCTCAGGTGTTTCAAGGATCTGGGGGACAGGGATTTATTAGTCTTTCAGAAGTTGCTTCGAGCAGCCTGAGCTCAGCCCTCGCTGTTGCCATTGGAGGGTGTGGTCAGCAAATCACTTCATGTAGCATGGCATGTGATGGAATGTAACTAGGATTTCTGAGATGGAACTAGAGTTAGCCTAGACTTCGGATTGACAACGGATTGAAGAAAGCAGATCCTTTCCCTCTGTGGATATAGCTGAGGTCTGACTGGAATGCAAGGAGACTTCATTTCCATGAGCTGGATGGCTGTTGTGAAATCCAGTGTGGCAGATGAGATGCCAAAAGAGAAAGGTTGGCATGAAAGAATTTTAGTTCCTCATCTAAAGGAGTTCTTTTGCTCACTTTAAAAGTAAAGGGTGTAAACTGGGCGGGGAAGGAAAGCATGTCCCACGTGGGGAGTGGCAGTGGCTGCAGGACCTTCCACCACTGCAGAGCTTAGCTGCACGTGGAGGCTGCAGTGGCTTTGAATGCAAGCAGGAATAGCTGTGTAATCCAAACTTTCTTGTTTTCTGAATAACTCAGCCCCAAGGACAATTAGGCTTCAGTGATGCTGGGAGTCGGAGTCTTATCAGGAGGTTGTAATGGGGAAAGAAGACTGGGCTTTGTGAATAGTAAAAGAAGTAGTTATTAAAAAGAAAGGACAAAGCTACTCAGAGCCTCATTCATGTTACAGGTTTGGGCATGAGATAGAGAAGAAATTCACAAAAATCTGCCTTTCAGCTTTTTCTGTTGCCTGCATTTGAATGGGAAATTGGATATCCCCCAGATCCTGGGAGACAGCCCATGTGAAAACACCAAATTCCTTCAGGGATATGCAAGGAGGAAGTGACATCTGTTTTGCATCCAAATATTTCTTCAAGTCTATTTAAAAACTCTAGCAGTGACAGAGGGTAAAAATGGCTTTCCTTACCTTTTAATTGGGAATCCATGCAACTGGCCAAAGGAAATACTAATCTGGGTTCTCTGATCTTTCCTTCAATTAGGAATCAAAGTAATCTGCATTTCAAACAAACTATTTAGTCAGTCATAGTCAAGACTTCAATAAATGTTAAACAGTTTGCTAGTGAGGCGTTCTCATTGGACTATCCTGATTTCTGTGTGCGAATAGAAAGAATAGTATTAATCTAAGGGTCAACATAGCAGAGGGATGGGATGCCATCCAGAGGGACCCAGACAGGCTGAGCAGTGGGACAAGGTGAACCTTGTCAAGTCTGACAGATCCAAGTGCAAGATCTTGCACCTGGGTTGAGGCAACCCCCATTACCAATACAAGCTGGGGGATGAAAGGATTGAGAAGCAGCCCTGTCAAAAAAAGACACAGGGGTGCTGGTGGATGGGAAGTTGCACATGAGCCATCACTGTGCACTGTCAGCCCACAAAGCCAGCTGTGTGCTGGGCTGCATCCAAAGCAGTGCAGCCAGCAGGGTGGGGGGGATCTGCCCCTCTGCTCTGTGCTGGTGAGCCCTCACCTGGAGCACTGCGTCCAGATGTGGAGTCCTCAGCACAGGAGGGACATGGAGCTGTCAGAGTGTGTCCAGAGAAGGGCCACAGAAGTGATCCAAGGGATGGAGCACCTGTCCTGTGAGGACAGGCTGAGAGCTGGGGCTGTGCAGCATGGAGAGGAGAAGGCTGCGAGGTGACCTGAGAGCGGCCTGTCAGTATCCAAAGGGAGCGGCAGGAAGGAGGGGACACTGTTCAGCAGTGTCTGTGGTGATAGAATGAGGGGAAATGGTTTCAAGCTTAAGGAGGGGAGATTTGGGTTGGACATAAGGAAAAAGCGAGGGTGGTGAGGCAGTGGCACGGGTTGCCCGGCGGTGTGGTGGATGCCCCATCTGTGGTGGCTGTCAGTGTGAGGCTGGATCAGGCAACCTGATGTAGCTGTGGTGTCCCTGTGCACTGCAGGGAGTTGGAATAGGTATAGCTTTTTTTTTTTTTGTTTTGTTTTGTTAAACATTTTCTGTCTCTCAGCCTATAGTCAGGGAGGTGGGCTGGTATGGTGTATAAAATATTCCTGTACTTGTGCTGTATCTATGCTGTGTTTGCCTTTGAGCCTATGTGGGAGAGTATAGTGAAAGAAGAGAGTGGCAGAACAGCTGCATCTGAATGGTTCTCACGTTAAATTGCACCCATATTCTGTAGCAGTTAGGACATCACGTCTTTCACCCTGCTTGTGAAGGACACGATCTGCTGCTGTCTGAAATGGGATGCCTCAAGCACCCTTGTAAGCAAGGCTGAAAGCTGATTTGTTTCTTTTTTTTTTATTATTATTATTTTTTTATTTTTTTAGGCAGAAAGATCAGGAAGGCAAGTTTGGGCTAAATATTACTGTTTTATTGAGACCACACCGACAATCTCACCTGCTGTGTTAGACAAAACATAGAGCCTGGAGGTGAGAACAGAATGCTGGGGGAGGCCGGTATGGGGAGAAACGGCTGAGGTTCTATCAGGGAGATTTTACTTGTGTGGTGTGATAAACCCTGACGGCAAAACAGCCATGCAGGGTGTCTTCTTTTTCATGTGGAATGAATAATCACAGCATGTTACCTGTCTGGCATTTTTTTCTATTCCATTCCCCTGTTTTGAAAGTATTTCTAGTTAGTACAAGACTGAAACAACCTCATACTACATGTAACCTTGGGAGCAAATGCATGTTCCCCTATTGGGCTGTGCCTGGGATGGTTTGTAGGTTTCTGATAAAACCCTACTGTCTTTTTCCCTCCTCTCTTTTTCTTGGTGCAGCTCCACAGTCTCCCGAGGGAGTCTTGAACCCCTCGCTGTGGAAGGTAGAGAGGACATATGGGACACCAGAGGTATATGGGTGTTTTTGAAGTTGATCAGTCAGATGCTGATAATCATAGTTAAATTTGCATGGAAGAAGATGCTGCGGTGTAGTTATATCTAGCTAAGGAAGATCTAACCAATATTGTAGTAAACCTTAAGCTAAGAGTAACTTTTGGTATTTAGCTTTTTTTTTTTTTTTAAATGAATTTTGATTAGTACTGATATTGAGGAGCTGGCTGTACCTTTACACGGTGGTAGTGGGCATCACTCACGTGGAGATAAAATGCTGGTGTTGGTTATGGCCTTTCTTTTGCCAATACAGATATTAAATACATCTTTTACTGCCCTTTGGGTAGCAAAGAGGCAGAGTTTGCTTAGCATGGCTGCAATGGTAATACAGTGCTTCAGACCAGTGCAGGTCTGTGCAGCTCTAGGCCCAAATCTATTGAGGCCAAGAAGGAATACATGCTTTGTTTTTTAAAATCAGGTTAGTGTCTCCATGTATCTTGCCTGAACTGAAGGCCAGATGCATAAAATATTTGCCTGAATTGAGACTGAAACGGCCTAGTCCTGACTGAGATAGTGTCCAATGCTAGGAAAGACAGGGGGTCTTGAATTCAACACTTGGTCAGTGTTTGTCTGTTCTTTTAGTCCATCTATTACTACTAATAAGGCTCTGGGATTGATTAACTCTGTTAAGCTTAGACCCTCAAGCTGCTCTGCTCTGGTTTTGTTGCATCAGAGCGACACAGGGGTACTGATGCACTCCAGAGGCTGCTGTTAATAGAATTACAAGTCTTTTGATAATTCCTTTGTTAGAAGCTTGTGGTTTATGAGGCTAGAAACCTTTCTAGGTTATGCTTTGAGTTTGAGATGGTAAGCTGTTTTGTAAGAGTACAGTGAATTTCTTTGAGGTTGATTTTAAACTAAAAGGGCACTTAAAATTTGGGTTTTGAAAGAAAATCTTGCAAGTGAAGAAGTCCCATACAAACAGTGGGTAGCTATAGCAGCATAAAAAACAGCTCAAGTTCACTGAAATGACACTTCTTTCTTGGACTTAGGACTGTTTGAAATAGGAATTCATTTTTTCCTTGTCTGAATACCCTTCCCTAAGAGAGCAATGCCTGGCTCAACCTTCCTGCAGTGTATGTGTGGGCACTGAGACTGAATTCCTTTGAGCATTTCCCATCTCATGTATTCACCAAAACCTGCCTCTAAAGTGTTAGTCTTGTTTTTTGAACCCAGTCAGTAAGGATAATGACACTGGGTTCAAAAGTGGTGAGTAGTGATACTGAGGCATTGGTACTCCAAAGCTAGTGCCAAAAAAGGGACTATAGGAGCCCCTGGGGATTGAGGAGAGACTTTCAGGAGCAAAAGCTGGGACATACAAGGAGTGGTCAGGATGAGGAGGAAAGTAACAGCAAAAGAAGGTGGCTTCCAGGCTGCACAGAGCTGTTCAGTAACTTGATTGGAGGTCCAAAAACCCAGCCTGGTGTGTGGCACACTCATGGCTTTCTTCGGTTTGCAGTCATTACGTTTTACTTAACATAAGGGCAATGTGTGTGACAAGGCAGGGAGTGCACTGCATCTCAGGAGAAGCTCAGGTGGTCTGTTATGCACTTCCACAGTCCCTTAGATGAGCATGTTCCAGGGACACTATGCACACCTCTATACACCAGTGTTGCACACCTATCCTAATTTCTCCCTTGGCCTCAGAATGCTCATACCTTGGGAGTGCTGCAGGTCTATTCCCTGCCCTGGAGATTCAAGCACAGCTGGCTGTATGAGAACACCCCCAGAGGGTTTTTTTTTTTCCCTCCAGCCATGTTTCACTCTTTCAGGCAGTGGCTGCAGGGGTCTCACTTCTTCCTTCTGTCTCTTTAGCACGCTCTGAAGTTGAGTAGTGAAAGACATGAGCAAAAGCAAGCCAAATAATTAGATCTCCCAACCTTAATTCCCGGGGCCAAAGTTAGCTTTTAAGTAACTGAAACTGGCTTAATCCTAATCCCCTGCAAATTCCCCTTCCTAAGAGCCTTTGTGAGAATCCTGTATTGGTGAAAGCTTCCAAGAAAAAAAACAGTGATGCTGCTATGCAGACTGTTCCTAAAACCTGTAAATATTGTATCTCCAGTGTTACATATTACAAGCACTGTGAGTGCCTGAGGCCACAAACCCCTTAGGGTGTAAGTGGTATTACTGACATGCAGAGCTCTGGCACTGCAGACAAAAGCCTTTCCCCCTCTGTTATTCAGTTAAGTATAATTTCTTACCTCATGCAAGTTGTCCATTTCTGGGGAGAAACAAAACACTGTCTTTTCTTCATTGCTTGCTGATAGTGGTGGATTTGAAGGTATGAATTGGGATCCGCCGTCTTTGCTGCCTAATTTAGCAGTGGCTCTACATCTCCTTGCATTCTCTGTGCAAGAAGTGAGAGCCTGACTGCCCAGCTCAGCTCCTTGTTCTCTTCACCCTTGAGTTGGTCTGTCAGAATTGTGGTTCATGGCCTTCATGTCTCAGGCATATGTGGCATTACAAATGTGGAAATCTAGATGAATCGTCCCTTGTCTTCATCGGTAGGGAAGACAGATGCTAGAGAGAAAATCCTATCTTCTTATTCTCTGCCTGATGTGGGGAATCAATCTGTTCATTGCCAGTGAAACGTAAGGCTTTTACATTTGCAAACAGACCAGCTTCCCTAATCTTCTCTTATTTTTCCTTTGTCTCTTAGTTCTGTTTTCTGTTTGCTGTTCCAGTTTTCATCCTGGGAAAAGCTTAGGTGGAATTGCAGTGAGATGTAAAGGTACTGCCTACTCCTTCCCTGCTGTTGCATTATCCTTCTGCCATTGGGATCAGGAGGAATGCGCACAGTCCAGGCAAAGGGACAGTTATTTATCATCACAACTTGGTAGGTGAGCGTTTTCCATTGAACAGATATGTTAACTAAAGGCAACCTGTGTGCTGCTCACATTGTTCCCATCAGCGACCAAGACTGATAGTGAACTTCGCTAGACTCAGTAATAAATTTCCCCCAAACATCTCAGTTTTATGGTAGAATGATAAATGAAATATCCCTTGTTGTATCTATGGATTTAAGGAACAATCTCTTTCTCCTCTTTCTTTTACTTGATCCCTTCAGAAACCTTTGGTCTATTTATACTGGGAGACTACTTTCCTGAAAATAAATTAAGGACAAAGAAGCAGGGGATAAATCAACTCTGGATATGTGTTTTGACAGTATTACCGTGTTGTTTTTTTTCTTTTTTCCTTCCTCTCTCTCTTATTTAAATCCCAAGGTGAATTAATCTTTCCGCTGTGCACTTCTAATGGGGTATGAAGGGTCTGATACCATATTTATGATGCTTCCTCCATGGAATTGCCTATGCCTCATGATGGAGTTGCTTGGTAGTTGCTTCTCCTTCAGTTTGAGCTCATCTATTGTTCTGTCCAGGACACAGAGTTCAGAGGAGTGGGGACTTGGCAGCTTGTCCCTTACTAGATCTTAGATTAATGGCAGCTGCTTAGAATTAAGAGTCACACTGCTGTTTTTAGAAGGGCTAGGCAAATGCCTAAAAGACACCGCTCCTTGACTGAGAGTGAGTGTTAAATGCCGGAGTGGAACCTCTTTGGTGCTAGTGGCGTAAATGGTTTGTAGGCTGGTTCAGCCCAGTTCCATGACAAACAGGATGGGGGACTCATGGACCCACGCCCTGGGAAGGAGGAGAAGGGAGTGTGTAGGGAGATGGGCCTAAAAATATAATGGTAGCAACGGTCTGGTGAGGAAGCAACTAATTTACTAAATATCAGAATGTAACAGAACGTGATATAATGCAATATAATTGGAATTGAAATTAATAAATCAAAATGAGAGAGTGTCTGAAACTGAAGGTGAGATGGCGAGGGAGCCTCCACTGCTGAGATGAGCAGCAAAAGATGGAAGTGTTGGGAATTCCATTCACTTTTATCTTTCCTCTGAGTAGAAAATGGGAACGCAAAGCCCTCTGGGGTATGGAGTTATCTTCTGAGAGCCAGGTACCCAGAAATTCAGGAGTCCATGGAACTGGAGCATTAACTCTTTGACTTCCAGTGCCTCACAGGATGTTATGATGTGGAATACTGATAGAAAAAGTCATAGAAAGCATGACAAGTGGGTCCCCTGGTCCATGATGAAAGCGCACTGGTTGGGGCTGACTATCCAAAAGCAAGGAAGTCCTCGCTTTAATCCTAATAAGAGAACTGGCTTCAAAGTGCTGCTGTACAAAGAAAGGTTTCCTGGGAGAATCCATGCCTGAATTGTTCTGAAGACATTGCTGCCATTCCATAGACCCACTTGTCTCAGGGACTGGAAGAGATGCATGTCGTTGTGCTTAATTTTAGGACCTGTCTAGAAAATGCCCTTCCCCATCCTTCAGGCGGAGTGGGGCTTACATTAGGTGCTCCCATGTTCCCTTGTGTCCGCAGGTCTTTTATACCTTGTGGTTAAGGGTTGGAGAAAGTTGATAGTTCCTCTAGGAGCTGAGATCTAGTAGTTCCACAGTAGGCAAAGCCTTTCATCTCAGCTTGTTGTCCTGGACCCTTCCCAGTCAACATGCCATTCCCTGGTGCAAAGCACCTATTGAGCTGCTTCCAATGTGAAGTGTCGTGTGCCTCTTCCCTCAAAGCAGTGGAAGATGCAACATGAAATACAATGTTAAGTATTACAGACTATTTTTCTGAACTAGGACTAGCCTTACGGGCTGCCTGACAGTGAGCTGGAGATAGAATGGTACCTTGTGTGCAGGGAATGCTACAATATAGCTTCAGTTCTCCAAAATATCTAAAAGATACTTAATAAAACAGTTTGCCTATTGTCTGGAGAGACTTTAATTAAATTTGATTGAGGAAAGAGAAGTCAAGGGACTCTGTCAGGAAATAATACTGCTCTGCAGAAGCAGTGATAGAGCATGGCTCTCTCTGCCCCTACACTCAGCTCAGTGGTTTTTATTTTTATCTTTTTATTATTTATTTATTTATTTTGGTGAGGAATCATCATTCCTTCAGCTGCTGAAGCTGGGAGCATTTAGGAACAGACTTAAAGTATCTCCGAATGCTTTACTGGAGCTGGAACAAATCTGCGACCACAGCAGTTTTAAAGCTGTTGAGTTAAGCTTTGAGTGTCACCGAGAACAGAGGTTGCACAATGCCATCTCAAGGGGATCTTTAACAGTGAAGAAACTTTTCTTGGAAACTGCCTGTTTCAGGGTTTTGTGTGAAGTGGTGCTGACGTAACAGGCTTTTGAGGTTTTTAAAGGTCTGGGTGGCATGAAAACCTCAAAATAGGTTTAAATGATAGATGTCTCCCAGTTCCAGTGTTTAATTTTGGTTAAAGAGAGCAAAAAGACAGCTACACCACCTTGAATGTGCTAGTTGATCAAAGTTCCTGGGCATTGATTTTGTTATAAGACACTGATGACACTGATCGGAACCACCTGGCTTCTGGTACTATCCTCATCATCTCTGTTTTTACACAAACACAGCAGACATTGAGCAAGGGTTTTTTTTTCTTTTTTGCTATTTTGATAAGACTGCAAATGGCAGTGATTGTGAAGACTAGAACTCCATCACATTGTTGCTCTTGTCCATCTGAGGTGCAGAGCAAAAGTACAGCCAGCTGCTTCAGTGAGATTTCCATAGAAACTTCTCATAGAAGGAGCTCAGGGGTCGGAGATGTCAGGACAGTCAAGCCCACTCAGTGTTAAGAGTGGGAATTATGTTAATGGCTGCTCTGTCCGTCCTCCCCTTAATTCTCAGTTTCCAGTAGATAAGGAGTCAGTGTTACTCTTTCCCATGATAGGCAAGGTAGTTAAGCATTTCCAAAAGTTCCAACTTCCCAGTGTTTCCCCAATATTAATGACTTGGGATCATGGCAGAATATTGAAAATGTTTGTTTTTTTTCTTTCCTTTTTCCCTCTTAGCAATTACCTTTGTTTTGTTTCCTCTTGTTGAGGTTTGAGGAGTTAACCACACGACACTCCTCCTCCTCCTTGGGAGAAGTGGGGGGGAAGGAGGAGGAAGGAACCTGATTGAGATAGTGGGAACCAATTTCTTAAAAGGAATGTGAGATAATACAGAATAATTAAGAATAATAAAACAGGTGAACCAAAAATGAACTGGAGGAGCAGAGGGGTCAGTCTGAGTCAATATCGGCAGGCCCTCCACAGCTGGTGACCTGTAAAAGATAGAGAACTTCCCCCTCGTCTGGCATTGGAAGATGGCATCCCCCGGAGCCGGAGCTCACGTGCAGTAGCTGGCTGTGCCAGGAGGTGCACCCCGCGCTGTGCTGCACGGTGCTGCACGGTGCTGCGCTGTGGAGCGCTGATGGAACCAGGGTACCCCTGTGAAATCTGCTGGTTCTGCTCATCCTCTGCTCATAGGGCTATTGAGAACAGACACCAAAAGGAATCGGACAATTCATCTGCTGCCCACACAGACTTGTTTAAAACACTCTTTACTGCAAAGAGGTGTGACCTTGTTTCTCCAGGTACTTGGATCCATTTCCAAGGTGTGACCATCTCATGCTTTATGCATGCACTCAAACGCAGACAGTTCAAGCCTTCCTCTGGGAGGCAGGCTGTAGGACACCTGTCTCCAGCGGCTTTTGGGAAGGCTGTACATTTTAAACTTCTCTTCTTATTTTGATTGAGAACTGGGTGAGGGATTGATACAACCATGAGAACCTGATGATAGCCATGCGTCTTGTATGCCACGTGTCTCAGCTATGCCAAGACTGTTGAGACCCACTTGTTCCTGTCTGCATCTAACTCCTGTGAGAAGCATCTTGATACAGAGGCTATGTCAAGTGTAAGCAAATTGTAACTCCATTGCACAGTTAGCAAGTCCAGTGCCTTGACAGAAAGAAATAGATGTAAAAAGTTAGCTATTTTGAATGGGGTTAAACAGGTTTTTGAAAGACTCTTCAAATTACTGTTGACCTTGGAAGTCCCTGCCTCAATAAGATGTATATGAGGGGTCCAGGCAGGCACTCAGCTGTTGCTCACGAGTGGATCTGCTGAATTAAATACTCCAGAAGCCTCTCATTTTTGCTTTTTTTCTTTAGGAAGAATTTCAGTCTTGTGAGATCTAAGGGTTGCTAAGTTCTGAAAGCAGCTCCTTGGAATTGTTAGCTTTTTTTTGGTGCACAGTTCTTGCTGCCTTACCCTCTCCATTGCTGAGGAAGACTTCTCTGTTTTTCTTTGGAGAATAATTCTGCTTGATCCCTCTGCCTTTACAAGCAGTACGTAGCAGCATATTGGTGCTGCTTCCCACTTCTTAGCCAAGATACAACTGTTCTGTTGTTTCTGGATGCAGGGAAAGTAATGTCTACACTGAAATAGCATCCAAGACATTTCTCTCCTTTGTAAGGTGCTGGTTGTGGAAACTCAAGCTTTATGCCCTTGTTTTATCCTCTGGGAGGGTCAGTTCTGCTTCACAGAGCTGGAGGCATTCTGCCAATTCCCCACGGTTGTTTTTATCCCCTGACCTTTCTCCTGGCTTACTCCCCTCCTACCTCTGGGGTGAGAAACAGCAAAGGAAAGTGACAGCTTCCTAGACATTTGTCTGGCTGTTTTATCTTTTATACATCGCACTGTGGCTAACAGCACTTTTTTTTTTTTTATTAGAAAATACCTTACATGCTAATCTCTGTACGTTAGCTGATCATGACATGAATGCTTGTCCATTAATCCAGTGCCTTCCTATGTGTCTTTCATCTTGCTCACTAGCATTCTCTTGTTTCACTTCTCCCTCCTCTTTCTTTTACCCCACTTAATACAATCCACCTCAGGACCACAGCTCCAGGCTGTGGAAACAGGGCAGGTGCTGTAAACAGACTGATGGGCTCAGTTAATAAACATGCCATCCAGTGCTGAAGGCAGCGTTCTCTGCAGCAGCCAATCTTCATGTGATTTTGACACACATTCCCTTCCACTATTTATTTGTCTGCTGGGAGGAGTAGTTGTACTCTAAGAACCTGTCAGATTGGGTGGCTGGTGTAAGTAAGGCAGGGTTGGAAGTTGTTTGCTTGTCTCTGAGATTTCTAATCTGAGATACTCATTCTTGGCTCCCTTTATAGTTGCTGCAGAGATGTAATGCAAGAGCACTGTTGTGGCTTTGTCTCAGGATCTGTGTCCATGATGGAGACAGCCTGCCCTCAGGCCCAAAGGGAGGGGAAAGGGAATGAAAGGTTAAAAACAAACAAAACAGCAGAAGTGATCTGAAACCTAGTTCACTAATTATAACAGTGTAAATACAGCTTAATTGGGATTGAAGCTAATGAATCAGATAAATGAGAGAGAGTTTTCTGAGAACCGAAGTTCTTACCCTGACCTGCCAGGGAGCAAAGAGTCTCATGACTTCCAGTCAGTTCTGGTTTTCCCTCTCCCTGGAAGATGAAAATGAAAAAGTAGTCTGCTGGGAATCGTGGTTCTTTCTTCTCTTCTGAGACCAGAGCTGCAGCATTAACCATTTAACTGCCAGTGCACTGCATGATGCTGTGATATGCAATAATGATAATCAAATGCAAAACCACGATGAGCATACACCTGCTGGAGCTGAGGGGCCAACCAGTCTTAGGGTTTCTCTGTAGGGTGTAGGAACAAGGCAAGCAGAATTGGTACTGCTTCATTGGTATCTGGGAAATATCTAAAAAAAGAAAATCTAAAAAAAAGAAAGATCTAGAGAGTGGCTGAAGCTTGATAACACTTGTGATCAATACATTTTATTCTGATAATCCTTAGGGCTCAGGGACAGTTGAAGTCAAGATTTGCACGTGAGTTCACTATTTCTTGGTGGATTTTTCTCATGTTCATTGATCTTGTGACTTTTTTTTTTTTTTTACTCTGTGTACGTATTTGAGACCTGCATCAGGTCAGTGCTGGTAAGTGCCACTGTTCACCTTCACAGCAGGTAATCACAGACTCTGAGCTGTAGTGATAATGTCATGGTGGAGTTTGTGACCTGGATGAGCGTGGGCCTGGCAAAACGTAGCGTCAGGACCCTGAACTTCAGGAGAGTAGACTTCCAACTGCTCAAGAAACTGCTGGATGAGATCTCCTGGGAAACTGTCCTTAAGGGCACAGGAACAGTGCTGGCAGCTCCTTGAGGATACCCCTCTGCGGGCACAAGAGTTCTCTGTACCCCAGCAGAAGAAACTGGGCGGGGGAGGCAGGTGCCTGGCATGGCTGAGCAATGACCTGTAGCTTAAGCTGAGGGAAAGGGGAGAGATGTACAGGAAGTGGAAACAGGGTTGTGTAGCTTGGGAAGAGTACAGGGATGTTGTCCATATGTGCAGAGACAAGATTGAGAAGTTCAGCTCAGATGGAGCTGAACTTGGTGAGGGATAACAATATGGGGTTCTACAGGTACAAGAGGAGACAGGCCAAGGAGAGTGTTCCCCCTCTGATTCATGGGGACGGAGAACTGGCTTCCTCAGACATGGAGGTTCTCAGTAAGTGCTTTGCCTCAGTTTTTACTGGTAGTCATGCTCCCTGTGTCTGCCAGGGCCGTGATCCTCTAGGTGAGGGTGAGAGGAGCAGATCCTGTCCCACTGTAACGGTGGAACAAGTCTGAGACCTCCTCATGAAACTGAATATATGTAAGTCCATGGGGCTGGATGATATGCATCCCAGGCTTCTGAGAGAGGTGGCTGATGTGGCTGCTGAGCTGCTCTCCATCATATTTGGAAAACACGGCTGTTGGCTGAAATCCCTGGTGACTGGAAAAAAGGAAACACTGCTCTCATTTTTAAGAAAGGGAAAAAGAGTGATGTGGGGAACTACAGGCTGGTGAGCCTCAGTTCTGTGGCTGGGAAGATCATGGAGCTGATCCTCCTGGTTACTGTGTTAAGGCATGTATGAGACAAAGAGGTGATCTGAGGCAGCCAGCATGGCTTCAGCGTGGGCTGACCTTGCCTGACCAACCTGGTGGCCTTCTATGATGAAGTGGTGGCCTTCTATGGTAGAGTGGATTGGTGGGCAGGGGAAAGGTGATGGATGTCATATACCAGGACTTCTGCAATGCCTTTGACATAGTCCCTCACCACATCCTTCTCTCTAATTTGAAGAGGTGTGGATTTGAAGGATGGACTGTTGGATGGATTGAGAACTGGTTGGCTGATCACAGCCAAAGGGTTGTGATCAACAGTTCTGTGTCTGAGTGGAGGCCATCATGTGTGGTGTCCCACAAGGGTCTGTCTTGGGACTGGCACTCTTCAGCATCTTCATCAGTGACATAGACGATGAAATCGAGTGCACCCTCAGCAAGTTTGCAGAAAACACCAAGCTGAGCAGTGCAGTCAATACATTGGAGGGAAGTAAAGCCATCCAGAGGGACCTGGACAGGCTGGAGAAGTGGGTCCATCTGAACCTAATGAGATTCAACAAGTTGAAAATTACCTGATCTTTGAGATCCTTTTCAACATAGGCCGTTCTATGATTCTATGTAAACTCTGGCTGCAGTTTTTATTTTCCCCACTTCTCCTTTGCTGTGAGGATACTTTACTGGGTCCTGGTTACCTGGGTGTCTGCCAGGACCTCCCGGTCTGTTTCTATACAGCTGCTTTGTGGATTCTTGGTCCTCAGCATCAACTGGCGTACAAAGACATTCCCGTGAGACAGATGTGGCATCTCCCCTTAATGTTCCTGCTTTGCCCATTTCTTCAGGCTGTTGAGATCCCTCTGAATGGTGGACCTCACCAAACAATCTGCTCTAACAAGGGCTCCTTCCAGTTCTGTGTCATGTGCAAAGTATGCAGATTACGTACATAGGTTCAGAGCTGTTTCTTAGTGTTAACACAAAAGCTTAATATTAGATTGAGCTCTAGAATCCCTGAGTGCGGTTCCGTGTCCTGTCCCAAACCAGGATAATGTAGGAGAGGATGTTCATCAGCCTGTGTTTTCTTTAACATGTATTAACACGTATATATGTGTGTGTGTGTATATATATATTATGTATGTATGTATATATATATATATATGTATATGTATGTATATATACAGAAGTGTGAGAGAGAGCCAAGTTGAAAATGGCATACTTTGGATTATTGTCTTTTCTGAAGAGAGGCAGTTGGGATGAGCACTCAGATTTAGGGTCTGGAGAATGTCCCCAGGTCTTGTTATTTTGGCAAGCTAGAGGCTGTGATTAAACGTGCACAATTCTCACCAAATTTAGCAGCAGCTGATCGTGTAACAGCGTTGGCCTGTGATGTGTTCTGGTATGTAATACAGTAAGCTAGAGGAAAATGTGTGGTGTGGATGCTGTTACTGTTAGAGCTGTGAGGCAAAGAGCCCTTCAAAGTGTAACTCTGCAAAATCAATCCCTTTCTCTAGACTATTAGTCAAAGCAACTGCTCTGTGTTAAGGCAGCACAAATAGCTTTTAGCCAAAAAGCTTTTCTATCTACTGTTGCTCTGGGGCCATTCAGCTCTGCCTGATTGCTGTCCCTACACAAGGGGTTAGTGTAGTATGCAGCTTAATAAATTCCACTGTCGGATTTCTATTGTCCCTTTGTTCTTAGTTGCTAGGGAAGCCAAATATTATTTCTGTCTTTGAAAGAAACTGCAAATATGGGGAATGGCCTTAGTGAGAGGTGGGGCAGGGAGAAAAGAGACCCTGCAGAAAAACATGTTTTGTGTTTTCACTTACTGCTTTTTTCTTTTTTTTTAGCTGATTGTGATGGTGTGGTAGAATAGTGCTGTTCTTTCTTTCTGTGTTGGTCAGATGTCTTTATTAATGTTATTAACTTATATTCCGGGCTAAGTTGTTCCCTCTTGTGTATCTTAATCTCCTCTGGTGTGTCCTGAAGTGCTGAGTGCTCCTGATTACAAACCAGTACACATTTCTATGTCTCAATTGCTGCTCTGTTACCTCACTTCCGTGAGTCCATATTTTTCCCATGCCTACCTGTGGGTACTGAAGAGGATCATCTCCATCTGTTGTTTTGGAAACTGAGGTGCAGGAGTGATACCCAATGAAGTGTGCTGGGAGTGCTTCTCTGGCCCTGAGCCTGATGGCCAAAGCTGACAGCTCTTTAGTGGCACAGTGGAGGTGTAAACGCTCTGTGCTTCTAATGTATATAGTAGAGGTATGCAGTTAGATACACCAGTAGGATAAACAGAGCTCGGGGATGTGCTAACCGCTGATACACAGTGGCTTAAGTTTTTTGCACACCCAAAGTCACTGTTTAGGCCTGTGCTAACTAGCAGTTTCCCAGTCATTGTCAGGGCATGGCTCAAGGGGACTTCTAAACTATCTGAAAAGACAAGTTCACCTTGTTTTGGGAAAAGGAGAGGAATGTGGTCATTCTAACTTACTATTTAATTTAGTGGTGCGTGGCTTCTCTCCCTCAGGGCTACGCGTTGTCCCTGGACTCATTTTATGAAGATAAATTCAGTCATCTTTGTTTATTCACTTTGAGCGGTAGGTATACTGATGATAAAAGCTGTGTTAGAAGAGGTTTCAGGGATAGTAAAGGCTGAGAACACCAGAGTCTCTCCAAGGCTGTGTTCTAGAGCAAGCAGCTGCTGCACTGCTGGAACAGAATCGCTTTGTAGGATCCCAGAGGGATTCGTACAGTGATGACTTAGCACTCTGCTGACCTTCCGTACCCAAGGTGAGCTCCTCCTTGGGGTAATCCTTGTTAAAAGAAGATTGTGAAGTCATTGCTTGGTACTGTGATACATGATGAACAATTCAGCTCATCTCTGCCTTGATAATTATTATGAAAATGTGTTTGAGCTAATTAGGTGGTGTTTCCTTTTCAGTCAGGGGTAAACCTGTTTCAGACATGTTTTGTCTGACCTCTGCTCCTGCTCTTGGTTAGGTATCTACTTTAGAATGACGTATTTTATACCTGATAGCACTTTCTTTCCTATACTGACTTTATGGAGACTGCTCAAATCTCAGCTCATATCTCCCGCTAGCTGGTGTCCAAAGAGCTGACTTTTAGTCCAACGTTTCCTCCACATTTCAGCTTTGCCTGGCTAGGAAATAATGCTACCTTCCCACCAATGCAGGAAAAAAAAAAAGCCAATAATTTTAAAAGCCACACCTAGAGCACAATGAGTTCTGTTAGCAAATGACATGATTCTGTAGGAAAAACAGAACTACAGTTGAAGTGGTGAGATATTTTGACACAGGCAAGATTTTTCACTTGAGTACCAGACAATTGCAGCTTATCTGATAGGCAGGAGGAAGCCTTCACTGCTTGAACTGCAGCCCAAAGTAGGGAGACCATCCTGCCTTTACTCCCAAGTGCAAACTACCTGTCCTTTCCTGCAGCGCCTTTTCCAGAAGCAGCACGTGGGAAGGTGAGTTGGGCAGCCTGACAGCTTAACCTGGTGATGCTCAGGATCCGTATCTCTTGTTAGCATTGCGATATCAAACTGGACAACAAAAAATTCCATGTGTAATCATCCCTCCTGCTACCTGGCAATGTTTATCATTGTTTTAAGTTGTCCTGTTACTGGTGAAAAGCAGCTTCTCTTCTGGCTGAAGTCAGTGGCAAAAGCAGATGATGTTGATCTGGCGTTTTTGCCCAATGGTTGCATACACAATGCGCTGCACATTCTGTGAAGTCAATAGTTGAGTCTGTAGACAAACCATCAGAGACAGGGCACATTCAAAATGATGGGACATTCATGCAGACAAACTTACTTATTAATCCTATCTTCTCTTTTCACAGCCACTCTGAGTTCCCTTTTCTCCTGGGTACTTTCTATCTCAGCATAACAGCCCCTTTCTAGAAGCAGTTATGGTTGAGGTCTGGATCTATGGTGGGGACCCAGGAGCTTGAGCATCCACTTACAGATGGATATGCTTGCCTAAAACTTTCTCTCTCCCTCTGTTACAGTATTTTGAGACTGCTCTCTTTCTGTTTCTCAAGATTTTCTACCTTTTCTCAAGTGTTTCAGCCCCCATCGTGTTGTCAATTCATCCCTGCTCCTGGGACACGCTTCTAATTGACCAATTAGAACAGGATCTTCTTACCTGCCTGCTGTACCTTCTGTCTCCTTTTGTTTTCCCTTTCTTGATTCCCTTTTTCCACTATTGTGTGTCCTCTTTTCTCTGTTGATCCATTTCTATCTTGTCTCAGTTTCTCCTTCTTTCCTTTCCTCTCTTGGGGCTCATAAAGCTGCCAAGGCGCAGCCAAAGCAAGGAGAAGTATGTACTTCCCAGGGAAAGGTCACGCGGAGGGCAGCACCGAAGCTCCTGGGGAGAATGCTGCAAGGTTGTTTCAGAGCTGTTGCTCTCATTAAGTTTGTCAAATCTACCTTGAATGAGAATAAATAAATAAAACACAGAATGTAAAGAGGGGGAAAAAGGGAAATGTTAGAATTTCGGTGCTGAAAACAGGCTTTTCCTAATTTTTTTATTTTTCTCATGAAGCGAGTTCAAGAGGAATTAACTCAAGGTCTGTGGTCTGAAAGGAAACCATGCACGTGGATTTTCTGCTGTCTTGGCAGAGCTTTCACCATTTGTCTGTGAGCTCAGTGCCTTCTCACCACAGAAATCAATGTCCTCATCCAAAAAAATTCCCTGCTTCTTCAGCAGAAAAACTGTGGGGTGGCAAAACCATTCAGATGGATCTGACCTATTTGAGCGTGAAAATCTTCTTACCTCTTCTTACAGCGCGACGGGGAGGGAGGTCTGGAATTTCTGCAGTACAAAAAATTTCTAATAAAAATGTCCATCAGAGTGTCAAAGTGCTCATTAAAGTCAGCCAGAGAGGCTAAAAGCTGGTGGGAACTATTTTTCCTCTAGGAGAGCTCTTCACTGCTGAGATGATGTTTGTGCATGTTGAGTCAGGCTGTTTTATTTCAAGCAAGGTAAGAGGATGTCAGATTTGTTCAACGCTTTGGCCTGCCAGTTGAGATCTGCATTTTTCAGGAACGCACTCTGCTCTGGGGCCTCAGAGCTGCAATTCTGGTTCTGTGTGCGAGGAACACGCGTCTGCTCCTGATGGCTTTAGCAGCAGCTCCTGCAGGGTTATGCGCTTCTGCCTTCACTCCTGCCATTTGCCCTAGTCTAAACAAAGCTGCCATCTCTCTGTGCTCGTGGTATTGACGGAACTCAGTTCTCCCAAATGGGAGAAGGCTGTTCGTTTAGCGTTGGTGTTTCCTGGCTCTTGTCAGATTGTCATGGCTTTGTTATTGATGTGCACTGACCAGTCCTACAAGTACAAAGTTCTGTCTGTCATAGCATGGCCAGATAGCTATTTTCATTATCCCAGTATCATGTACTGTGTAAAAGCTTTCCTTTAAGTTGAGTGGTAGCAGGGTATTTCCCTGTCACTTCCAGTAAAGGGGCTGACTGCTTCTAAGTGCTTCCTCTATAAGCTCTGCAGAGTTGTGTGGTTATAGGAAGGCTGATTTTTATTTCTTCTGCTGCATGTTTTTATTGCAGAAAAATAATAAAGAAAGCCTCTGCCTGCTTTTTGCAATAGTGAAATTCTCTTTGGGTCAAATCGGGCAGTCATCAACCTTCCTGCGTTGGTGCTCTGCCTCTTATTGCCTCTGCTTGGGGACACAAAGGAGCTGTTGCAGACCTTGCTGGAGACCTGATGTGCAGCAGCTGTTTCATGACTGATGCTGAGTATTTCCTATTGCCAAACTATTCCTATTGATTTTCTTTGGCTTGTGGTGAACCCCGTCCTTCCAGAATTTTGGAGGAAAAGCCTAAAGGTGAATTTATCAGACACATGGGGTGCATCAGAAGACTGCAGTCATGTGCTGTGCTGGCCAGCTTTGACTTCTCTGGAGGGGTATGGCTAAGGAAAGCCTAAGAATGGAACCTGATGGAGATAAATAGGTGTACGAACGTAGAAGTGCCAGGGATGGTTTATGGATGTACCACACAGGCCATGAAAGTGCAAATCCTGGAGTAGGTAGAGGTGGTCTAAATGTTGATCACCACAAATTGTTCCTGGCCTGTTGAATAAGTGGCAGCACATCCATTGACCTCAGCGTATGTCCTGAGGGAGGTGTGAGGAGTCAGTGCCTGACTCCATCCCCTGTTATGTAAGCGCTGCTCTGGGTAATCGCTTTATCAACACATGAATGAGCTGATCCCTGGCCCTTGGAAAACTGCACAAATTTCATTTCAGCAATTTTCGTGACTGGGCCAGAAGGCACAAGAAGGCTGTCAGTCTCTTGCCATAAGACCCAATGGTGCTTGAAGGGAAGGTGGGGAACTAGCTTGCCCAGGGAGGAGGCTGAGTGTGGGAATAGATCCTGTTTGTACTCTTAAACTTAGCTACAGTCAGTGCTGCCAAATGACATCAAACTTTGTGTTTGTTTGCTTAATTGGTGTCTTTCCATTTTCATTTTAGATTTGGAATGTTAATTTCCAAGATCAAGTTTGTTTTTTCTAAGAGTTTTCATAGAAAAGAGTGGGATGGAGAGAATTTTGTTATGGGATTGCAATGAAAATAAATACAAGTGGTACTAGTCTACATGAGGTGGTTTAGCAGTGAAGATGCTTTGGTAGCTGTACAAATGTGTCCCCCTGTAAATGTGTTTACAGTGGGAAGTTTTGTGTGTTGTCCTGGCAGCCTACTGATGTTCAGCTACAGCTTTGCTGTTAGAAGTCCCTAGGGGAAAATGTTCTATCCCTTAGTTAAACCGCTTGTAATATGATTTAGAAGAGCTACATAGCCCCTGTGTCATGAACTCTATCTCTAGTTAGAGTGCAATGCAGCGGCCACAGTGAGCAGTGCTGTCATTCGTGTGTGTGATGGCTGTGTGGGGGGGGACGCGGCTGAGGGCCAAGCAGATGGAGCCAGTGGACGCTGAGGAAGTACCGCCTGTGTGGTTCTTCAGGTAGAAGGCAATGGGTGGCTGAATCTCCAACGTGAAATAGTTTCTGCCTTGTCTTCTTGGAAGTATGCACTGAACCCCTCCCGAATCAGAGCTCTCATTCTCTTAGCACTGAGCAATAACTGTAAGGTATCCCCACCGTGACCTGTTAACTACAATTGGATTATAATATATATATTTAAAATATGATTATGTGCAATATTAACATATAATAGTCATGTAATACATACTAATGAGTGCAAGTTACATTCTTTACAATTAAGTAATACATTAGTGCGTTAATATTTGTAAAGCTATAACAATTTTTACAAAGAGTTCTGAGAAGTTTAGCACTGCAAGAAATGAACTCTGCAATTGCACTGGGATTCAAAATTCTTCTGCAACTTAAGTTAGGTAAAATATTCTTTAAGATTGTTTTTATTTTTAATATATTTATATGCATGTAAATACATGCATATACATATGGACACGTGGAATTTTAAGTGGGAAGTGTTAGGAGCTGCTGAATCTGATAAACTGGTAGAGACAAAGCTGCTACAGATCTGTGCTTAAGTTCCAGTTTGTAGTGAGGGAGAGCATCAAATCCTGACAGAGCGACATTTCTCTGGGCATGCAGCTCAACATGGGCAGAAATGCTCGACATCCATGCAAACATTACCAGCAGCTGCATTCTGTTTCCCTCTCTGGCTAAATAAGATTTAGATTACATGTCAAGTGGAAATTCTTTACCCAGAAGGGTGATGAGGTGCTGAAATAGGCTGCACTGAGGAGCTCTGAATGCTCCATCACTGAAGATGCCCAAGGCCGGGCTGGATGGGGTTCTGGACAGCCAGATCTGCTAGGGGGCAACCAGCCCAAGGCAGGGGACTGGGACTGGATGGGCTCAAAGGTTCCTTCCAATGCAAATGACTCTGTGGTTCTATGATGCTGTGATGTGAGTTTCTTATATGATATCTGTTATTGCCTGCTCCAAGGCTGGGTCATAATACTGTCTCTATAATTACACTATTCAACAGGAGGGGAACCAACTTTTTACTCAGGGAGACAGTGATAAGATAAGGCAGAATGATTTTAAGCTCAAGGAGGGAAGGTTTAGATTGGATGTCAGAAGGAGTTCTTCACAGAGTGGTGAGGTGCTGGCACGGACTGCACAGAGACACTTGGGTGCTCCATCCTTGGAGGTGTTCAGGACCAAGTTGGATGGGGCTGTGGGCGACCTGGTCTAGTACCAGATCTGCAGGTTGTGGCCCTGCTTGTGGCAGGGGGTTGGAACTTGATCCTTGGGATCCCTTCCAACACAAGCCATTCTATGGTTCTATTCTGTGAACATAAATAATACAGATCATGCATGGAAGGAAGTTTTTATCCTTTCTGTAAAATGTAATGTCATTGGCATTTAACGTTTATAGTGAGTTTTTATTTTCTGGTTGGAAAAGATACTTGTTTCTGTCATAAATAACATTTTGATTTCTAAGGTGGGAAGCTAGGTGGTCAGCAGCCCGGCTGGCTTTAAGTTGAATTTAACGCTCTGTTATGACATCAAGGTGTCAATACTGAAAAGAGAGACCCTTTGGTCACAGATTTGGTAGTGAGATGCAAGGATCCTTGGAGGGCTTTTGCTTTGGGCCACAGTTTTCATGGGAAGCAGCTGTAATTCAGCTCTTCCCACTCATTCTTGTCCTCTAGGTAGGATATTTGTAGGGTGAGGAAGGCAGTGTGCCTGCTCTCAGAAATCAAGGTGGGGCTGCCTGCTGATGTACTGCAGGCTGTTGCAGAAACACAGATGGCATTGCTATTTTTGCTCCTGCTGGGATGGATGGACCATCATGGTCGAGAGCCCTAACTAGCAAAAGAATTCCAGCTGGATTCCCTCCTTTTGCAGGGACTGTTCTGACTGACTGATCTGAAGTGTGTATTTATTTTGTGATATTCAATAGTATCATATTGTTTTCTGCCTACATATGAACTGATGAAACTTTGATTTCTGGGTGGTTATGTATGGTGTGATGTCTTAAATTTGGATTGATTCTTGGATGTGTTTCAAGACAAGTTATCGAGTAATGTGTGTACTATCTAGGCAGGTTGAACAATAGATGGCAAATGCTTCATCAGCAGTCCCATGCTAAACCGTTTCTTGTTACTTCTTGGAGGTCTGTATTTCTTACTAGAAACTGTACAGCTGTGTGATGCGTAGTGTTTATAGGATGTCATTCACCAGGTGCATTTCATGTATTACTGCTTCAGTATCTTGGGGAACAGTTCTCTCAGTTATTTGGCAAAAGTTTTTGTGAGATTCTGCTGTCTACTAGATTGGTGAAATGTGTTTGAATCAAAATCAACCAGGAGAAAAATGAAGAAGGCATGTTTCTAACTCATTTCAGCTCTATGATTTTGTTCATAGCACATCACAGCCAATCTGTGTGTTGGCACAATGGATGGGACTTTGTTATGGAGTGTGGGAGCAAGAACTAACAGCCAGACCGGAGGCTGCATGCTGATGAAGTCCCGGTGTATCTCTTTCCATCAAACATCTCTGTACCATCAAATTTCCTTCAGCACTGTGCCTGCCTGCAACTGTACAGACAGTGAAGCATGAGTTTTCAAAAAAAAATTACTAAAACGTGATGGAATCGGATGGTCAGCTCCTCAAATTAGAGACCACAATAGTGGTACAAGCTCAAAGGGCACGAATTGGATTGGCCCATGGAGGCCCAGCAGGAAGGTCTGAGGCTGGAGCACGTGTCAGAGGAGGGGAGAAGTTACTTAATTCCTTCCTCCCTCTTCCTAAAAGTGATTATAGATAAAGCAGAATGGGACTCCTGTAGGACCACCATAAAAAGGCTAAAGCACAAATCAGAACTACTGAAATTCTTAGCAGTTACATGAGAGTTTCTTATCACAAGGGTGGTGGAGCACTAGCATGGGTGCTTCAGAATTTGGGTCTCTGTCCTTGGGAGTTTTCCAAGCTCAGGTCAAAGAGGCTCAGAGCGGCCTAATCTCACTTGGATGCCAGCCCTACTCTGAGCAGCAATAGTAGATATGCGACCAGTAGGAGACATTTCTAGCCTAAATTTACCTATGAAATATCCTAAATTTCTAGAAATATTAGCATAAAAAGGGATTAATTTAAAAGTTCTGTTTATTTACCTTTGCAAAACATAAAGTATTAGAAAATAAATAAATCTAGATAACCATGAAGGATTTAAAAATAGTGTTGTTTTTTGTTGTTGTTGTTGTTGTTGTTGTTTTTTAAGATTAATTTCTCAAGAGACTATATGCTTGCAGGAAACTCAAAGATAATCATTGAATTCTTGGAGTTGGAAGGGACCTCTGAAGGCCATCTCGTCCAACTCTCTGCAGTGCACAGGGACAGCACAGCTCAGGTTTCCCAGGGCCTGATCCAGCCTCACATTGACAGGGAATCAACCACATCACTGGGCAACCCGTGCCACTGCCTCACCACCCTCGCTTTTCCCTTATGTCCAACCCAAATCTCCCCTCCTTAAGCTTGAAACCATTTCCCCTCGTTCTATCACCACAGACACTGCTGAACAGTGTCCCCTCCTTCCTGCCGCTCCCTTTGGATACTGACAGGCCGCTCTCAGGTCACCTCGCAGCCTTCTCCTCTCCATGCTGCACAGCCCCAGCTCTCAGCCTGTCCTCACAGGACAGGTGCTCCATCCCTTGGATCACTTCTGTGGCCCTTCTCCGGACACACTCCATCAGCTCCATGTCTTTCCCATACTGAGGACTCCACATCTGGACGCAGTGCTCCAGGTGAGGGCTCACCAGCACAGAGCAGAGGGGCAGATCCCCCCCACCCTGCTGGCTGCACTGGTTTTAATTTCCACTGGTTTCTTATCCTTACACAAACCCAAAGAGACCTATAATGTAGTATTCGGCACTTACAAAACGTTACCTTGAAATACTGGCCCTGAGACATACTTCTGAATTCTCGTTTTAAATCACTTCTTTGACGTTAAAACCAAATGCTGTTTGGAGCTGTAACTGTGGTACAGAAGATCAGATGGTAGGCAAGGAAACGTTGACTTCAAATGAAAATATTTTTCCAAGTATGCTTAAAAGACATTCATGTTTTTCTTGTGCTACATGCTGCCTGAAAGGTGAAAGGGTTGGGGGAATAGCAAATGAAAGCAGATCTCTCCATGGATTTGTAACAGCAAATTTTGATCCCTGGCACTGGTAACAAAGCAAAACAAGCTCTACTTTTCCATGGTAGGCTGCTACTACTGCAGCCACAGGATTATGCTATGAAGTGCATTCACTGAGTCACTCGCTTTGGCTTCAAGCATCACCAGAGGTTGCACTTCAGCCCTCTTTACCTATCCTACTGGTGTGTTACTCAGTTCAGCTGGATTCAGATGGTTTCAGTGAGATGTTACCTGTGTTGCTGTTCTGTGTATAATGAGAACAAACTGAAACGCTGCAGTCCATATCTGTCTGCGAAAGTCCAGAGTTGGGGATGTTCTGAGCTCCAGAGGACTGTCTGAACCAGGCATCTCCTTGAAGGAAGTTCTGTTTCACATTCAGAGCCTCAAAAACACCTGCAGGGAAGCTGAGGAAGAAAGAAGAAAACAACTGTCAAGTTAGAATCAATATAGATCTGAAAAATAAGAGGAATTAAAATAAAAGATTGAATTAATTACAAGAAGCTTAGTCAACCAAGAGCAAGACATTTGTTTAATGAACACAGTTAATTGTATTGATTTGTTTCAGGCACTGGGAAATCTCTCACTTCTAAGCATAGCGTTCTTTGTTCATTCTGTTGATTTTTCTCTAATATACATATGCAATTTTGTAATAACAAATGCTCAAAACTGGAAATTGTTAAGAGGTATTATAGGTTAGGTATGGCTTGATGCCTGACATAGGAAGCTCTTTGGCCTGAATCATATGTAATAGCTCATTAGTCACTGAAATCCCTTAAGTTTCCTTGTTAAAAGTTTCTGATCTTATCTGAACTGTATGGAGTTAGTTTTATTGTGACAGTGTCCATTCCTCCAGTCCGTACCCACTCAAGTATTTTGTAGCAAAAAGTGAGGTTTGTCTTCTGCTGACTGGTGAGACGGTGTGTTGCTATGGACTCTGGAACTATACTTAGCGGAAGAAGGAGAGAACATAGAATTTTTGGACAACCACGGTTAATTATGCTGTGTGTATGAGTGTTTGTATAGTGTCTATTTTCCTGCATCTGGCTGGAAGGAGAGTGGCTTATAAAGATGATATAAGTGATATAAAGATGATACAGAGCTCTTGCATCACCTGTGCTTTCTGTGAGCCACTCCATCAGGCACTTTGGTTTCAGAAAGGCAGAGTTGTAGCTCTGCAAGCATAAGGAAAGGATGATATTTAAGTTTTCAGTCCCAGTAAAATAGCGTTTTTTTCTGTTAAATTGTTCTTTGTGTCTAGCCCACATATGTATTAAGGGTTAGAAATGTTCAGGGCTGTTGGATGAGAACTGAGCAACAATTCCCTAGAGAGGCAATGGTGGGAATGGTTCCTGAGAACGGACGTTCCTCTGTGTGTTACAGTCAGCATCAGGGGCTGCATTTGATGAGAAGTGGAGAGTAATTGCTGATGGCTGATAGGAATCAAATGTTGGTCTTTGGGGAAAAAAAAAAAAAAAAAAGAAACTGGAGACAGAGCTTAAAAAAAACATTTCTTTCTTCTTTGGGGGGAAAAATGTTCTATCATTTTTTGTTATTGTTTCTTTTCATAAAATATATTTTATGTTTTTAGCATGCTTTCAAGCTAGAATATAGATTATTAAAGAAAGGACATCACCTGCTGTAAAATGGTCCTCTGCGGACAGGTTAAGGAGTGAACCACCAGAAAAATTAATGATAAAATCATGAAGTAGGAAAACATGACCCCCATTTACAAGAAGGGAAACTACAGGCCAGTCACTCTCACCTCTGTGCCTGGTGAGATCACGGAGAAGATCTTCCTGAAACCCTATGAAGGCACATGGAAAATAAAGACGAGGTAATTGGTGGTAACCAACACGGCTTGACCAAAGGCAGGTCATGCCTGGCAAACTTGGTGGCCTTTGATGATGGAGTTACAGGATCAGTGGAGCACACAGAGAGCTGCAGTCAGTGGTGTCCGGCGGAGGCCAGTGATGAGTGGCATTCCTCAGGGATCGGTGTTGGGAGTGGTACTATTTAACGTCTTTGTAGGTGATATGGACAGTGAGATTGAGTGCACCTTCAGCAATTTTGCAGATGATTCCATGCTGAGTGGTGCAGCTGACACACCAGAGGGAAGGGATGTTATCCAGAGGGACCTGGATAGGCTTGAAGTGGGCCTATACCAACCTCATGAAGTTCAAGAAGGCCAAGTGCTAATCCTTCACTTAGGTCAGGGCGGTCCCAAGCACAGGTACATACAGGTTGGGCAGAGAATGGCTTGAGAGCAGCTCTGAGGAGAAGGATTTGGGGAGTGTCAGTTCATGAAAGATTCAACATGAGCTGGCCATGTGTGCTTGGAGCCCAGAAGGGCAGCCAATCGTACCCTGGGCTGCATCAAGAGAAGGGTGACCAGCAGGGTGAGGGAGGTGATTCTGCCCCTCTACCTTGCTCCTGTGGGACCACACCTGGAGCACTGCGTCCAGTTCTGGAGCCCCTAAAACAAGAAGGACATGGAGCTGTTGGAGAGGGTCCAGAGGAGGACTGTGAAGATGATCAGAGGGCTGGAGCACCTCCCCTACAAGGACAGGGTGAGGGAGCTGGAGCTTTTCAGCCTGGAGAAAAGAAGGCTCTGGGAAGACCTTCTAGCACCCTTCCAGTACCTGAAGGGGCCTACAGAAAAGCTGGGGAGGAAATTTTTAGAAGGGCACGTAGCGACAGGACAAGGGGAAATGGTTTTAAATTGAATGAGGGTAAATTTAGACTAGATATTAGGAAGAAATCCTTTCTGATCCAGTGGTGAGATACTGGAACAGGTTGCCCAGAGAGGCTGTGGATGCCCCTTGCCTGGAGTCACTCAAGGGCAGGCTGGATGGAGCTGTGAGCAACCTGGGCTAGAGGGAGGTGTCCCTGCCTATAGTAGGGGATGTAACAAGATGATCTTAAAGGCCCCTTCTGACCCAAACCTTTCTGTGGCTCTGTGATTCTGTGTTTCTATGGAAATCAATATCACTGTCACTCTGCGATGAACTAGGTCTACACAGAATAGATTTTACTGTGGCCATACAACTGTGATGTCTTCTTTAAACAATTGCTTGCCTTCCAGTCCTGGATCCAACAATGCTGTTTTCAATGCCAGAATCTGAGGCTGATGAAAGGATTAATCTTTTGGAAGCCTTCTCTATCTTTGTCTGGAGTGGGCACTTGTTAGGCTACGGCTCATATCTCAGAAAGTAATGCAGAGAAACAAACTTGATGCGGAATGATAGCATCATTTGCTAATGCTTTTTTCATCTCAGTTTCTTGGCTGTCATATTCTGTGATCTATGAATAGCTGATGGGTGATCTGCTGTGTAATTTTGCACCAATCGTTTCTTGCAGCCACCCGAAAAAGGCTTTTTTCATGCCTGCCAGGAAACAGCCAGAGCCGTGTAAGCTATCCCTTTTGCATTTATGAATTGCTTCTTGCTTTGGTATACAAGTGCCACTGAAGCCCTCCAACACCTGCTGCTGGCTCAGTGTTCATGCACTTCATTTAGAAAAGAGCCTCCCTGTAGTTCTCTTGTGCCTCGTGTAGTGGTACAAAAGGTCACTGGAAACTTGTCACCTAAACCCAGCAGGAATGCTGAAAACAATTCAGATGTTGGTTTACTGAAGCATGAATTAGTGGGCATAGGAAACATCAGCATTTTCAGAACTGCCAATGAATGTAGTACAAGTTTGGCACACTTAAAGGGAAACCCAGAGCATCAATTTTCTTCAGCCCAGTCCTTTGCTCTTTGGAGAACGTCATGTCTTCCCTGATCATGTCTATGTGTAATCCAGTGTTTTCAAGCTGTGGTCAGTGCCAGCTGTTTCAGGCACTGTGCTTTGTTCACCATTGCTCAGTCTCCATCAAAGCATTCAGGCACTTCAGTATCTTGAGCTTGAACAAACTCAAGTTATTTCAAAAATGATGACAGAAAAGGAGAGGATGGAACTATTTCAACAAGTGATCAGCACTAATTGCAGGGATGGAAACCTTACCTGGTCCTGAATTGGAGATGTGAAAGGTATGCTGCAGGATAGCTGCTCTGACAGAATAATTGAGTCTTTGGAGGAGCCACTGCTGTCCTCGCAGTACTTTGGCTGTATTTCTGTCCCTCCCTAATAGGTCAGATTTTGGGAGAAGTTCTAATGCACTGGAGTAACAGCATGGAAAATGAGGCTTAGTATTTGATGTTATATTCTGGTTTTGTTTGCTGTTTTATTTTCCTGCTGGTCTTGCATGGTCGCCTCACTGTTGAGGGAGGAGGACTGATCTAAGTGTATAACATCACCCAGAACATGTGTTGTACTCTCTGGGAAAGGTGTGCTCCAGTGGTTCATTTTGTCCCTGGAGCACTTTCCTGATCAACCTATATGAAGGCACTAAATTAATAATGGTGTTCCCTGATCTGGCGCTGCCCTGTCACTTACTCTAGTTGTTGAAATGTGTCTGTCTTCTTATAAGCCTATGCTTTCCTGGGGACTTGAAGATTAATGTGTTGATTTGAGTAAATAGCTAATGGCACACACTAAAAGGGAACTACAGGCAAGAATGTAGAAAAATCATTGAATGCAGCTCTCGTAACTGAAGCTCACGTGTCTATGCTAAAATGGTGATGGTGTGTGTTGGTCACCTCTACGAGCAATGATCACTGTTGTTTCAGGCTCCTTACAATTCTCTCAAACTAGTATTCTTTCACACAACTCCTGTGCAAGATTTCAGTGTTAGTATGGATATGGACTTGGGACCAGAGAAAGGGCCCTGGACGTGATTCATTTAGTATACGCATCTCAAGGCTATCTTTACAAGGATAGCTCAATTTGCTATTGAAATGATTCTCAGGAATCCACACGAGTTCTCTCAAATGAGATGATTTGTGCTTCCCTGTGAAAATTATCACAATGGTCTTGGAAAACCTGCTGATGAACATGAGTAAAGAATGTACCTTGCAACAGTGAAAAGTAATTGCATACAAGTCTGTCCAGAGTAAAAAAAAAAAAAAAAAAGGTGTTGAGAATTTGGACAGGGTCCCTTTGGCTGCCATAAAGCTAGGATGCTGGAGCACGTGGTACATAACAGAGACCAGCTCCCTCAGTCTCCATCTTGGAGAACTGAAGAATAAGGGGAGTGTGATCCAGTCACTGTTTGCCCATGAAGAGCTTACAGATGAAGTTGAAACCAGAAACTCTTCTCTGAAAAGCACTGTGGCAGAACCAGAGGCAACAACAACAAAAACAAACAAACAAAAACCAGTTATAATTGTTTTTGAACTTAGTTGTTGTTGAACATTGACGCAGATTGCCCAGTGAGGTTTTGAAGGCCCTGTGGAGATATTCAGGACTTCACTGGACCAGATACTGAGCAAGCAGATGTAAAGTATGTAAAGCAAAAGACAGTACTGGTGGCTAGCAGGGGTACCAGTCCAGTTTATTTCATGGTTACGGACCACTGAGAGGGTAATAACATTTTTGCCATTTTTTAAAATTACAAGATGTATGTCAGGTTTCCTTTTAGGGGTTTGTCTGAGTATTGTTTTACCTCTAAAGATAGAGGTACAGGAAAACAGAGACAGAACACTGTGGGATTGCTGCTGGTAGACTTGTGTTGGTGGGCAGGGTTGGGAAGGAGATTTCTGATGTCACAGCAAGGGTTCTTCAGGGCTGAATGGAAGCATGGCTGCTGCTGCACTTGGACATGCTGTAGAGTCCCTGGAGTTAAAGGCTCTGCATCAGCACCAACTCTTCAGACATGAGTGTGGCAGTTAGGGGCTCCTTGGCAGTTGGTGTGTAGTGGAAATGCTCAGCCATGGCCTGAAACAGTGATGTTACACCTGGTGGGAAAGCAGGGCCAACCCAGGGGAGCTCAGGTGCATATAATGCAGCGCCCCTAAAGTGTCCAGAAGGGCTGGAGCCAGGATCCACCCCTTCCCAGACCTCATTTAAAGGTTGGCAGTGGTATCTCACTGGAGATCTCCGTATATCTGAGGCCTTCTGAAGGTTAGCAGCTTCTTTCCCTTATTTCTATGCCCACTGCTTTTTTGTGTTTGAGAGAATCCTTGCTTGTTACATCCTGGGATCTCTGCTCTGCTGGCACTGCTGTGCTTCTCATTGTGTTACACCATGACTGCACTCAATCCCATTTAGTTCAGCATAACTTTCATGAGGCTTTGCCATGCTTTGTTCTTTTTAACAACTTTACTATTATGAATAATGCTGTATTGTAACAGACAGAAGAGATTTGGTTTCCACATATGCTTTTTCTTTGAATGTTATTGAAACTTGGTAGAAATGAGAAGGAAAACTTTTGTGTCAAAGGCCTTGAATAGAAGGGACAGCACAAAGTAAAATAGTATATTGTGGAGGGAGATCAAAGATAGGACTGGTGTGCCATGATGTTCTCATCCAACAAGCTGTAAATACTCGCACCAGACTTACCCCTTAGCTGCTCTGAGTCTGGGTCTTTCTTACCAATTACTGTAGGGTTACAGGAAAGCTGGGGTTGGAAGGGACTGTTGTTATCTAGTCCAACTTCTTACTCAAAGCAGGGTCAGCTAAGAGGTCAGATCAGGTTACTCAGAGCTTTATCTGCTGAGATCTTGAAGTAATAGAGACTGTGGAACCTCTCTGGGTAACCTGCTGCACTGACTGACTGCCCTCACTGTACAAAGCTGCTCCATGTATGTGGACTGAAGTGCCTGATGTTCTTCCAGCACGTGCCCCTGTGAAGAGTCTAACTCCATCTCCTTGATAACCTCCCTGTGGGTACTGTCAGGCTGCTTTTATTTTCCCCAAAAGCTGCCTCTTCTCCAGGCTGCATGAGCCTCTGGCAGGGCAAGAGCTGCAGCTCCTTTCTGTCTCAGTGACCCGTGGCTGGATTCATTTCCATTTATTGATGGCTGTCTTGTACCAAAAGTTGCATGCAGTGTGGGGATGTGGTGTAAGTGATGAGCCGGGCTCAGCTGTGTTTCTTGTAGGCTTGATATCTGTACCACTGTAAGTGGTATGAGTGAACTAAGAGTTTGAAGTATCTGAATATTGCTTCCTCGAGGGGTGTATAACAAATTGCTCAGCCTCTTTCTCTCATGCTCTGTCACTGTCTATCTTCTTTTCCTATATGTAAGATGAGTAACAAAATCTGCATCCCTCATTGGTTTAGTTGTGTGTTTGTTAAGCTGCACCAGTGCATTCATTATTAACCCATTAACTTACGTGTCACTAATGATGGTTTGTGTCATGTTTTTTGCAGGTTACTTATCACAAGTGCTAAAAAATTACACTGACCATGCCTGTGATGGAGAATACGTCTCCCTGAGATGTCCTCACAGAACCACCATCAGCATCCAGTCTTCTTTCTATGGCAGAATTGTACCAAGTCATCAGCTGTGTCCTTCTCGCTCTCCCCACTCCTATGCGGCGTTAATTAAGGAGGATGTTGCCTGCTCGGTTGGCACTTCCCTTCAGGTATTTCATGTTGAACGGGATCTGTTCAGTTTGGAGTCCTTGGACAGGCATTTATTAATATTCATCTGGTTCTAGTCAGTAATAGTTCAGGAATGTGATGAAAAAGGAGCATATGGCAAGACCAGATTATGTTTGGACTGTGTTTGAAGACTTTTTCATAGTTCTCCTTCCCAATGGATAGCTTTTTCAACACATTTAGGAGTTTGGCTGGTGTTCTTTTTACTTCAGAAATGATCCTGTTTCAAGAGGCTTTTCCTTCAGTAACTTGAAACCCAGAGAGAATCCTTGACTTCTTTTCCTGTCTTGTTTGGCTCTTAGGCCACTGTAAGTGATAATACGTCACTTAGGCTCGTTAGCTCCCAAGAATCTGTAGTTAATTTCTGTAGGGGATGCTGCCTATATGCACATGTAGCTTCAGCAAATCGGAGGGTTGTACGGAAGGTGCCGTTGTCAGTCAGCTGTCAGGAAGAGCAACACAAATTCAAAATGTGGACTGTGCGATGTTGCGAGGAATAGGATCTGCTGCCAGGTGTGAAGGAAAGCCCAGTTCTTTCCAAGTGCGCGATCTGAGACTGAAAATCTTTGGACAAAGACTTCGACTTTTCTCACGCATGCTGTGTGCTTATAGCTATGAATCAGTAATAACCTATAATAAAACTTAGAGCAGAACTAGATTAATGAACCCACGGGGCTAGCGAATAATTTCTTTAATAATTAGCAGAAGGCCCATGTTCCCCCCTTCGCTTCTCATTTTTTCATGTAGGATTTTTTGGAGGAATTAACATCTTTCTGTTTTTTTGTTCTTTTCTGTTTTTGTTTTTTAAAGTAGATATGAGTGCTTTGGATTCTAAAGGTCACTGATGAATTCTCAAGCCTTGCACAGGGTTGATGTTTGCTGTAATGTAACCCTTGAGCAGCTGTCCTCGTGGTAGTTCCACTGCACGTGAAATGTCTGAGTTGTGGTTTGGGAAGATGTGCTTATCAGTGGGAGCTTTTTCAAGGCGTGATAACAGCAGCTCATAATACAACAGACGAGGCACTCATGTTGTTTGAGGTGAGAGAACATGGACTGATGACTTCAGCAGAGGTCTGCCTTCCCTTTTTTTTGTTTCTTTTAACGATAAAATTTACTTGAAACATGACTGATACCAGTGTGTATAAACTCATCTCCTGCAAGTGAGCGGCCCACTTAAAGCAACTAGAAGGATTTGAGAACAAGGAACATGTAATCTTTAGGTTAGTGTAATCTTCTCTCATCTTCCTTCTTAGTCCTGGAGAGGGCGATGCCTCTCTGAAGTATGAGCTAGGTGCTCCTCCAGCTGAATAGCACGCTGCCTGCATCTAGCTGGCAGGAAATACTTAAGAAAATTGGTCACAGAAAATAAAATTGTGGGTAATAAAGTTGGATTTATTTTTGTTGTTCTGAAACTCAGTTGCATGGTTGCTATAAACAGGACAGTTACGATTGTGTTCTGATTGGCACTGATTTAAAAAAACAGCTAAACAAAACCCTACCAAGTTAAGTATATAAAACCACCATGTCTAATCAAGCCCACAACTATACGCTGTACTATATATGCTCTTCTGGAGATTGGCCTGGAGGGAGCACGAGGGACAGATACTGTTTCCTGCAACATTACTTGTTTGTAATAATTAATTCCCATTTAGCAGCTCTCTCTCTCTCTCTCCTCTGAACATCCAGTTCAGACATAAAAATGTTAAAAAGGGAAAAGAAGTGTTGATTACACGGAGACAACCAATGCTAATCCAGTCTTAGGTGACTGGTGGCCAGGATGCTTTGCTTAATCACTTTTTTATTTGAAATGTAATGTGTACCATTTGAGAGAACGTATCCAAGATGTGAAGGCAGTGACCCCAAACTGCGTATTGCTGTTATTCTTATGGCATGATGTCACATTCACAGGGAGATTTCCAAATAAAGGATTTGGACATTCAGACTGGGGCTTCAGTTCTAATGTGACTGGTCTCCTTTTAACTTCTAGATCAAGTCACGTATGGAGATGTTAGAACAACCAAAATCAAGCTGTGTTGAAAGTTGTTTGCTTTAATAGCCTTCTGCCTCCTATTCCACTCTTTAACAGGGAACCTGATCAGCACAAGGCATGTGAGGCATGTCGTAGGAAGGAAGAGATCTGTGTTATATTCACGAAGCTGTATTCATGAAGATAATTTAAGGCTGAGGGTGTAGAAAGTGCTCACCCATCCTTTCATATTAGGAGCTAATGTTGTACTCTGATACATTATTAGGCAGCCTGGTCTGGAATTGTTTCTTCTGTACCTTCTCTGTAGAGCTCTGCTGGAAGTGTTCTCAGCTGAGAGGTAACAGGGCAGTGTCCTCATCCCAGCCAGGGGGGCAGGATGGGGGCACAGGAAAGGAGCATTTGGAGCTCTGCCTTAGATCTGGTGAATGTGACCCGTGCACTGCAGACCAGAGGAGCTTTACGGTGGCTGGACCATCTCTTGCTAGTGGACAGGAAGAGCAGCTGCCAGAATCAAATGCTGTTTGTCTTTCACCTGGTAAATTAAATCCTTGAGTACTAAAGATCTTCTAGGCATGTTAGAGTCGTACCTCTAAAAATAGTTGGCAGCAGGTGACAGTGTTTATCCACACTGTGCAATTTGTGCACAGAGTTTTGTGCCCACTAGGATGTCTATGGTACCAGAGCAGGATCGTGCGGAGATACTGGCTTGGGTCCTGGGAATGCAGAGCTGCATCGGTGTGTTTCTGTTCACCTCGGTGTCATTGTGATGACTTCTGGCTCCTATATATGTTGGTCTGCTTTGAATAGTTGTGTAGATGGACTTGGTCTGAGCGTGCAACATAATCACAGAGCTTGAAGACTTTTTTTGTAGATCTGGGCATTGTACTTTCACAGTGGAGTTTTCTTTTCTGCAATCCCGTGTCACACAGGCAGAGCTGGTCAAGCCCATTTTACCCTGATAATCTGCCTCTTTGCTATATGAGAGGATGGATGTGTTGCCTTATATTGCTGCACAGCTGGAGAAGAGACAGGGACATCTGGAGAGAGATTTTTGTTTTGCAGAGGTTTGTTAGGGACCATCCTCACCTGCTCTAGCCCTCCTCATGCTGTGGTTCTCTCATGTGTCACATTGTCACAGACATTTGCACTTCCCTTCTGTGTGGACGTCTTGTATCTCATGAAATCTTGCCTTTGTGGAAATCTGGAAGCTAACAGATACAGAAGCAGTGTAAACTTATTCAGATGAATACATAAACGTTGGTGCAGAGGGCGAAGTAGAAACAGGAGTGTTAGCGTTCTGATGCTACTGATAAGTGCCTACTGAGCGCATCTCTTCAGTAAGAAACCCAAACACAACTTGTGCCTGCAAACATACCTCAGGTGGAGGTATATTTCAATAGACTTCAGCTGCTTGGCTGAAGAGAAGAGGAGGTGCACGGGAGGACTTGTTCATGGAGCTTTCCACAGCCCCTCGTTCCTGGAGTAGTGTATTCTGGATTTCAGCAGGATCGGTTGGCCTGAGGATATCGCCTAGTACCAGAAAGCTACATTACCCTTCACAGCAGGTTATTGCAGCATTCTTATTTTGTCCTAAAACTACGATCACAGCTTATGTCGAAGGAAAATAAAGAACCCTGGAACAAGGGTTATTTAAAAAGGAAAATAGAAAGCTCCAGAGAAGCGCTCCTGTGTTGTTTCACACAGATGTTTACCAAAGACACTGAAGGTTAGCTTTTGTCTTTGCAGATGCATGTGCTGAAATCAGCAGGAAACTGTACTTCAGAGGGCAATGTTTTGCCTCATGGCTTATTTCCCCAAGAGGTCCGTGCTGAGGAGTTGCTCTGGAGTATCTTGTTAGGAGGATGGGGTGGCTCAGGGAAGCAGTGCAGGTGCAGCCTGTGCCGAGGCTCTCTTTCAACGCTCTCTGGGACAACCAGCTGCTGGTGGCAAGAATCACCAGCACTGCTGATGTGGAATTTCCTTTTGTGTTTTAAGTAAGATACGTGATATCTCTGCCACCTTCTCCCACGGTCACTTCAGCTGTGTATGAGGCAGCCCTACAAAACGGAGCAGCAGATTCCTTGTGTGCTAACCGCAGGATGCCCTCAGCCCTTCCTCCCTGTTGTTAAAAAGGATAGGAAGGCTTCTGTGACAGAAAGCAGAGGGCAGCCAACCTCCTTGGTGATGAAAATATTAGGTAACCTTTCCATTAGCCACAAGACTTCCAGAACATGGGCCAGTTGTTGGTCAGGAAGCAGTGGAGCTGGAGGTGTCTGTGTGTTACGGGGTTTTATTTTCCCCAAACATTATAGTTTAACAGTGTGGTAAAGTAAGATAGAATGCAGAAGAAAATGATTCAGCTGCTCTGGCTTTATTGGGAAGGAAGAGTGGTTACTTGTCACGGTTATTCCCAGGATATTGTACAGTGTCACTGATGTAACAGCCCCAAGTGTCCTCAACAGGAGTGGATCCCACTCAGCAGTTCCTTGAGCAGCTGGAATTCTGCTGTCCTGAAGTGCAGGGTCCTAGTTCTGCATTTTGCCAGGCCCGTATTCCTCCAGATCACAAACAACACCAAGGCACGGTCACTACAGCCCAGGCTGCCTCTGATCTTAACCTCTCTACTGCTCTCCTCCGCATTTGTGAGGACCAGGTCCAGTAGGGCTTCACCTTGGGTCAGTCCATCTGTTACCTGGACCAGGAATTTGTCCTCAACAGACTCCAGGAATCTCCTGGATTGTCTGCCACCCGCCGTGCCATTATCCTGGCAGATAAAAAAATCCCCCATTATGACAAGAGCCCACACACAGGACACCTGCAGCTGGAACAAAAAGGCCTCATCAACAGGCTGCCCTTGATCAGGTGGCCCATAGCAGACCCCAACCTCTAGATGCGCTTTACTGAACCTATCCTTGATTTTTACCCACAAGCTCTCAACATGATCACGGCTGTCTTGACCTGATCGTGGCTATAAAAACATACCGAGCCAGTGCAGCTTCATTCATGGGCTGTGTGCTGCCTGAAATGCAGCTCTCTGGCGCGCATCTCCCCAGCTAATGATTTGCAAATTGAAGATCTGTTTGATGCAGAGATCACAGATCTCTAAATTGCTCTCTCTCTGAAATCTCTGTTGGCTGAACAGCTCATCAGAGCAGTTCAGCAATGACGGGCAGAGGCTCCGTCTCCCTGAAGAGGCAGGCCTGCTCCCGGGGTTGTAAGCCTCCTAATGCTTTGTTTACTGTAAATTTAAACTTTCCAAGTCATGGGACTTCTGTCACTGCTTCTGAGACTCCGCTTGACAGTATAATGGTTTGCTCTCAACCATTTTTCTCCACTCTGTTTTATGCTTTCTTTAATCCCATGACTTTCGCATCCTTCTGTATTTCTTTAGCTTAGACCTCCTTGCCCTTTGAAGTTGACCCTCCACACAGATTAAGTTTCCCACTGTTAGGAAATTAGATAATGGTTAATTAGGTGGTAGTTACAGTGCATTTTTTACTGTCTCTGTTTGTCTGCTGAACGTAGTCCAGCTCTGTGTGAATTACTGTCTCTGGGCTCTTTTAAGGCTCTTGCAGAGGAGCTCTGGAAGATCTTGGTGCTGTTTTTAGCACGTTAGCACCACTGCTGCCTGCACTACTCACCTGCTGGAATTTTCTTCCAGAGCAGAGCTGGTGCATGCCCCATTTTCAGCTCTGTGTTTTTCAGTCTGATGTGTTAGTGAATGCCACCAGTTACGTGGGTATAGTTTCCTTCTGCTAACACCACGGTGAGCATCAGAACGTCCATGGGGGAGTAATAAGAGGTAGCTAGTGGAGCACTAAAATGTGCCATAGATTGGTGGTCTAATTCGGGGCCTTCGTGCTCCTCTTAATGTAATGAACAGATTGAATGTAGAGCTTCGGGTAAAACTGAATTATGTTCCAGAGGAGCAGGCTGGAAGGTTTCCTGATAGTACTGTAGGCAAGTGACCTGTATCTCATCAGTACGGATTCCAATTCCTCGTGTGCTCTTCCCTTCCCTGTTGCCGATCCTTCGAACATCTTCGTGCTGCACTGGATTTCATTAGCTAGCATGCAATCTGTGCATAACTGGGAGAAGACTCTCTAAGTAAGATTGCAACTTAAAAGTACAAAGTGTACAGTGTGTTCTAAGGTAACACCAGCAATTTGGGAAATAGAAAAGAGTATTAAAATTCAAATAAAATGTGACATAAAGCCATTGTGGATCCATTGTGCTGTGAGTTTGTGTAGAGAGAACTAATGCTGCCTTGTTTGTTCTATGTACTTCTCATTGCAGAACTCGTGGGAGAGCACCAATCTATGTGTTGGTTGGACTCCACCATAATGGCAGTGCTTGGACTGAATGTGACCTAGGAATGATTAATTATGTTTTAAATACTGATATCTTGTGTAAAATTCTTAGTACAAATGTCCGCCCATCTTTATCTGGCTGCATGCAGCTCTGATCCATTCATAGAGCTCACACCCCGAGTTCTTCTGCAGCGTACAATTTGGACAATCATTTATTAGGTTTCCTCTGTGCAATTTCATGCCTGACTGATGTGCCCTGAAGTCATCCTTATGTTCCTTTGATGACAGAGGTTGTACAGAGAGGCTGTGTGTCAAAATCCCAGCTCCCATTGAATTTCATCATTGGCTTCTATGGGTCCAGGGTTTCACCCTAAGGGTTTTAAATCTGTGAACTACTGCAGGGTGCTACGAGCTAAGGTAAGCTGAGTTGCTGTGGGTGCTCAGCTGTGGTCTACTGTAAGCATGCAGGGGAAGTATTTCTTGAAGAGTGATTTGAAGAGATAGGGTAAAAATGAGTGCACTCTTGGGAATAGCTGAGAACAGCCTTGTTTCAGAGCCCTCATTCAGTTCCAGATTTAAATGGTTGATATTTAATGACCACAAGCAATTATTGCGCTAACAAGCATGGGAAAATGAGTGCGAGAAATGCTTCATCTGTAGTGTCCGCTCGCAAGACGTGGCTTTGAGCCTGAGACTGCCCTTGCTTTAGGACCTGGGTCACTGCAGTGAGATTAACCCGGGGCATTAATCACAGGGCTTAGATGAGTGTTTGTTTTACTTGAGTTCACATTTCTTTCTCTGTTATCTCCTCCAAATCTTGCAGCTTCTTAGCTCAGTCATGAACCTGAGAAAGGAATGGGTTTAAGCAGCCCCAGCTTCCCTCCTGAGCCCTGGCTGTCAGCCCCCAGGCTTGATTTACCACTGAAATACTGTTATAAAATGGCAAACACAGTTAAAGTGTCCTCCCTCCTCTCTCACACCAGACAGGAATTCCTCCTCCACCTTGTTTTGTTGGAGTGACTATTTTAATTTTACGTAACGCACTCCAATGTGACTTCATTTCATTACTCAGGAGTCTGCAGATGACTGTGGCATGAAGAGCTGATCATGAACGCAGGTTAGGGACCATTTTGTGCTTCTAAAACTATCCCCATGCAAGTTCATTTTGCTCACGGGCATCTTTTTTTTTTTCCTGATTGTATTTTTCTGTCTTTACAACTGACAGTGAGAAAAGAATAAAAAGCCTCAATGTTTCAGCCGTTCATCAAACACTCGTGAGCTCAGGACACAGCTCCAGCTGTCCTGCTGCTGGCCCAGCTGATCTCCCACAGATTCTTCTGTGCATTCAGTAGCAGTTTTTATTTTATGCTTTATGGATGTATGTAATGACACCCGAGACTTCACCCATGCAGGCCTGCAGGAAAATAAGGATCTTAATGATTTTTTGATAACTTTTTTTCAAGAACATGGGGGTGCATTAAAATGATGTGAATGAAAGGCGAATGTTGACTTCCCTCCCTGTGAAGTAACTGCGGAACTATGGCAGTTATCAGGTTATGCTGAAGCTGTAGATAACAATGAAGCCAATTAGAATTAATAGAAGGCATATTCAGCCTCAAGAACACTTCTCATTTTCTGCTGTCTCACAGTGGCGTAGATGACTTTTGCTCCTTAATTGAGGTAGCAACTCCTCCTTAGGGCTCCCTGTTGGTCTCAGTACCACTGAAAAGCAGCTCGGGATGTTCCTTTTATGTGGGGGATGTTGAGTTACCATCGCTTAGAGAAAAACATGACAAAAGTTTTCTGACTTAAATGTTTCTATGGTTCTGAAGTGGCAGTTTGTGGATCGCTGTGAAGCAATCACCTTTGCTTTGGTTCTGTGTCCAAGGACGGATGGACGTGCACTGCTTGTTGAAGCAGAGACTTCCAAAGCAGCTTCTTGTTGCTCTCAATTTCTGCTGCAATCCACTGTGATTTTCCCACTGGTTTTAGTAGCACCTACTATACAACAGGGAAGTCCCTAATATGCGGTGGTGAAAATTCTGCCCGTGTGGTATGGAAAGGTTTGCTGGCCAAAAAGCAGAGTCTGCTGCTTTTGAGGAGAGGAAACTTCCTTGTGGGAAAGGAAACTTGTAGGGTGTGCAGCCCTGCATGGGTGTAAACAGGCATGGTTGAGCAGTACCAGAAGACCTTTTCAGGTCCCCAGTGATTTGGAGTGGGTTTCTTGCCATATGTGAAGCACTCACGAGTCATTCTTTGCCTCATGAGATCAAAAGAGATATCTGCATAGAGGTCTTACTTGAATTCCTTTACAATTCATGGGATTTTGCATTAAATTAAATTTTGCGCGCTTAGTGGGTCGCCAGCTCTGTGAGCCCAGAAAAAGGAATCTGCTCCCTCTGTGCATTCTCAGATAATGGTCAAGCTAGGGCTGGTGCTTGTGGGCCCTTCCGCACTGTTCACCTTTCATCCTTTCCATCCCCAGCACTGTATTTTGAAATGAGATGCCTGCATTTTATTACCTTTGTGAATGGAAGCAGCACTTGTTCTCGGTTCTCCAGAAAAGGCTCGAATTGTCATGGTTTAAAGTTTAAAACAAAGGTCACATTCAGGGCGGGCACAAATTCTTCATGTATGAGCCTGAAAGGTGAAAGCTTCGGGAGGTTGTGAGCATCTGCAGTGAGGCACTCCCAGATTGAGCTAGAAATTGGAGCAGAAATTGCTGTTGTTTGGAGGATCACGTGCAGTTATAATGCTGAAGGTAATATATATGTTTAAGGAGAACTCAAAAATAATCACTGAGGAAGAGTCAAAGTGGTTTTAGGTGGCCTGCTGTGGCTTCACGTTAATGGCACAGGGATAAGATTGTGGGAAAGTCCGCTATCAAGGTGGGTACAAGAAAATGAAACTGGGGAGAGCCCGGGGGAGCTTCTGAGAGAAGGTTTTCCAGCAGCTCCTTGCAGGAGGAAATTAATTGTTTTGGGACTGGAATTCACGGCTCTGCGTGGCTGCTGCTGGATTACCTCGCTCTGCGATCTCAAAGAGCCCTCACAGGTTCACGTGTGTCAGACAAACGTTATCTGAATTTTACTGCTTTAGGGGCTCTAAAGGACTATATCGAAGCCATCCAGCTGAATTTAAAACACGCTTCACTTAATAATATTCCCTCCCCCCCACTTCTGCTCTAAAGGATCATATGGTTAAAAAAGAAATCATTAATCTTTCTTAATGAAGTTATTTTCTAGCAGGAGTTGGAATGTCTTGCCCCCGTGGATTCTGAGGCAGAGTTTTTATGAGTGTTTTGAATGGGCAAGTGGGAAGCGAGTGCTGGGGGAAAAGCGGCGTGAAGAAATGGAGATAAGGCCCAAAATACCGTTGGTGGGAGGACCCTGTGACTCACAGACCCTTGCTGAGTTTAGCTAAAAGGAAAGCAAAAGTTACGGGGAAGAGAGTGAGCTTCGTTAAAAACTGACAACATGCCTGTGTATCCCATTCCTACCACAGCGACTAATTACAGAAACATCAGCTATTGCCAGAATGTTCCTGTAACCAGGAAGAGAGCTTTTCCGAAACCTGTGGTAGAAACTGTGAATCTCCAGAGAGAGCTAAAGCAGAGTGGTGTGAATGTTTGGGCCTCTGCTGTTAACGTTCAGGGCTGATCCATCTCCTCCACACTGCTTTTCCCGGGACACATTGCTGGTGCCGCCTAATATTATGATTAAACTGCACAAGAATCTTCCAAAGTATCTGTGACCAGCGTAACGCAAAGCCTTCTTTTTGCATGCGTGAGAGGAAAACGTGTTGTGCTCGTTAGAATAGTGCAAATTTCAGTTCTGTCCTTCGGTGCATAGCTCCTGAAGTGCCCATTGCTTTAAGCTGGTCACATAATCATTGCTGGGCTGGCTGAGGAGGCAGGCGGTGCCATGCTGTCCTTCAGCTTGCCCGTATTTAATGATCCTTCGGGGAGATGCTGAAGTGCTGTCGTTTCTGTTCCATGTCTGTGCCCTGCTGCAGAAGACGGTGGACGAGTGCCAGGACAGGCGGAGCTGCCGGTTCCTGGTCCGCAGCCGGCTGTTCGGCGTAGATCCGTGCCCCGCAACAGCCAAGTATCTCCTCGTGTGGTACAAGTGCAGGCCAAGTGAGTATCTCTCCATCAAATCTGTTTTTTGTTTCGTTGTTTTTTCTGGTGAGACAAAAACAATCTTGTGCTTAATCCTCGCCAGCAAGAACTTCTGAGACTTTTTGTTCCCAGTGTAACTTAATGCCTGGGTGCAGAGCGTTTCCCCTCTGCCCCTCGTTTACTGCACTAATCTTACTACTCTTGCTGCTGCTCCATCTCTTCCTCTCTTCCACGCAGCCTGCAGTGAAGATTGTTTTTGCAGGTGCCAGTGGAAGCCAAGTGCCAAGATTTAGCTCATGCTGCTCTGCGATGCTCTTGGCAGTGAGGGGGTTGCAGCTCCTAGCTAGTTCCAGACCCTGGCGCTGCTGCCCATAGCAGCTGTAGATGTCTCATCCCTGGAGGTACCCAAGGGTATGGAAGGGCTGTGGACAGCCTGATCTGCTGAGGGGCAGCCAGCCCACAGCAGGAGTTGGACTGGGTGGACTTTGAGGTCCCTTCCAACCAAAACCATTCTGTGATTCTATGATCTTCAGTGCCCATCCTGTCCCCTCTATTCCTGCTCACAGTGGCATAGCGACAGTCTGAGTGAGTGAAGATTTTGCATTCGAGTGCCAAAGGCGAGCAGTTAAAGCTGTAGGTCAGTGGTGTGCTCACCACACCATACCATAATCCAACTTTTAATTGCTTCCAGATCAGGCTGGAAAACATTGTGTGCTTTGTGTGATCTCATTAGCTGTGTTTAAATTAAATGGGGCCAATGCGTGGGTACTGGGGGAGCAATTGTGCATGCTGCAGTGGAGTTAGGTCAGCGTGGTTTGGGAGCAGGGCAGCCAGCACCCTCTTGGCAGGCAGCACGGTGTGGACACTGCACTCCTTGAGGGCTCTGGAAGCACACGTGTTATCCTGGAGGCAGATAGGGTCTGGCCGTGACCAAACTGTGCCACCTGTCTTCATCCAGATAAAAGACACTGACACTTAAAATTATTAGTATGGGTGTGAAACTTCAGCCCTTTTGATGATTTCAGTAACATGGTTCTAGCTTCAGATCAGCAAAATTTTTGGGGGGGAAAAAAAAAGGTGCTCACAAAGGGAAGTAAAACATAACTGATTTCAGAAATTGTTTTGAAACAACAGAAGAAATACTCAAGAAACTAAGCTGCAGAGGAGAATACTTTTTGCTCCAGCATGCAGAGACCTGTGCTAAGTGAAGAGATCTGGCAGAACCTATGAGGAATTCAAATGAGAAGTAGGTAATGTAGCACCTGCATTTACCGTGGGGTTTTCTGAGTGATTGGAACATTCCCCGTTAGGTGAGAAGCAGCTCTCTGTGAAGCAGGAGTGATTAGCAGGGTGTTCTGACAAGTCCTCATAAACCTGGAGGTTTTGTATGAAAGCTCACTTGAGAAATCTGACTATTGAGGCCAGCGCTGAACTTCTGAAAGTACTTCAGGATCCCATCTGCGCATAAATATTTATGGCTTGGCATTCTTTGCTAATTACAGCTATGCTGGAATAGAAAGAGTATGTGTGTGTGTGTGTACTGGGTAAGTGATTTCCCTGAAACAGACAGCAGGGTAAGTTGCTTAAAAACATTTCCCCGAGATGTTTTTTTTTCAGGCAGCTCCCATTTTGTGGGGTAAAACAGTAACCTGACAGTAACACAGCCCCTGGGCAAATTTTTATCCAACCTGCTGGATGAATGACAAAGTTTAAATGATATGATATCCTCTAGCATACAGATACCAGCACACTTTCAACCTTTCCTTGAAAATTCAAAACTTTAATTTTATGTCTTGGAAAAAGAACCTGATGCTTGAGTCTGGTAACCATGCCTTTTCACTCTGCTCTTCACAGAGTGTTAATGAGAAGACTGATAAAGTGGGCCCATAGAATTCAAAACGCAGGACTGTGCAGATACTGAATCCAGTGCAAGGCCTTCATGCTTACTAATCGATCCAAAAAGCTGTGGTCTCGTGAAACGCTGATCTGCTCCTGAAAGTCTGAGCACCCATGGCTGTGATAGGGCCACTGGTGATGGCTCGCTGCCTGACGTGTGCTTTGATCTATGATTTTGTGAGTCATAGAATGGCTGAGGTTGGAAAGGGCCTTACAGATCATTTAGTTTTAAATGCCAAAGGATTGCAGAAGACAGATGCAATTTTTTGGGCTGTGTCTCTTCCCCAGAATTGGTCCTTTTTAACAGTAGGCATGACCATAGTGCTTTAATAAGAAGCCACTTAAGGTCCTCTAGAGATATTTGTCTTTTTTTTTTTTTTTGCCTACTGAGGGAGCCCAAATGTGATCATGTCACTGAAGTAGGTCGGTGCCTTGATTAAGTGCCCACCTAGGTAGAAGGAATGTGAGGCTTTCTGTATACAGATACAACAAGCACTTAGGGAAGTGGCCTCTAAATACCTGCGTTTATCTGAAAAGAAAAAACAATATTGAAGTTTGTGGCACTTACTTGTACCTTTGCTGAAGAATAATAGATGATGCAGCCATCCCTTCCAGCCACCATTACTGCAGGTACGTCTCTCAGGCGTTATGGTCTGTTTGAAATCTAATGCTTTCAATGCTCACTGGTGTTATGGGGTTGATTCGTAAGTCAAGGTGCTATTTTGGTTTCTCAGAGGCTGAATTTCAAAGAAATGCAGACCAGTATATCACGCTGAAACTGGAAGCCCCAGATGTGTACTGGAGCCTCATAATTTGGAGCAGGGTGTGCTGCAGTAGCTGCTTGGAGACTGCTTTCATAGCATTTACCTGACTAGAGAAAGTGAGGAATACAGTGCCTTGTGCGGTTTGGGAAGTCTTGTGCTGGTTCCCAGTAATCTAATGGCTGTTTCTGGGGTTTAGCAAATGCTCATCTGCCTCTGGAGGCCTCATATAAAGGCATGGGACAGCTTTAGCAAATCATCCTGCTACCTACAGCCTCACTAGATACTCCTGAAGGACCTCTGCGGGATGGGGAACGTTATTCCTGACAGTAGGACCTGAAGCTATTGTCTGCAGGTGTTGATGCAGCCTCAGACGAGCAGCTGAGGAGCTGCAGTGGGTAGAGGAACTGCAGGGAGGGCCCTGGCTCTGCTGAGCACAACCAGCACTTCCCTGCGCAGCTCCCAGACCTGACATTCAGCACTGGGCAGGGATGGTTTCCAATGGAAAGCTTGGATGTAGGAACCCTGTTCTAGAGGCTAAGAAAGTTTACAATAATGGCTATGAGTTCTTCCATGCCAGCTGGCCTCAGCACCAGTGACCTGGAACATTTAACTTAGCAGGGCCGAGGCAGCCAGAGATCTACATCCAGAGCACACTGGGGCCTGACAATTTCAGTCTCCAGGGTACCTTTCAGAATCATTAAAAAATTGCACACAAATCCAATTATTTTTCAGGTAACGTGCCAGTTTGATTTAGACCCATTAAGTATAATTACTGGGCAGGCCACAGGAACATATAATTAGAGGGAATTGACATACTATTTGGTTGGTCTAGCATGATTTCCCTCCAGCTGAAATCTGGCTTCACCGATATAATTTAAACAATTCAGTGCTTCACAGACGGGTGATGTGTTATTGGCAGTTAGTAAATATTTGCACTGTGTGTCAGACCTTCTGGAGGGGCGGCATGATCTGATCATTACCTCTGGGGCTGCCCATGTCACGCTGAAGAAATAATGTCACCTGTCTGCATCCCAGCGATACCAGCCCAGCTGAGCTCCCCAGGACTGGTTGCTGCTCTGGCTGTTGCAGGAGCAGCAGTCCATCTGCCTTCACACAGCATCTGTTTGCCCACGGTGGCTTTCTGCTTCTTTGTTTTTCTTGCTTTCTATTTCAAAAGCCCCTGGACAGAAATGTTTGCTTGTCTCTACAAAGAGGTTATTTAGGATGTTTAAGTTGCCATTTGCTGGTAGTGTCTTTAATAATAAAGAAGGCTTCAACCCTGCTGATATGGCCTTGCCAATGAGTGCTCCATGTATTGCCTTTCCCTTGTCTCCTTCGTCCCCAAGTGCTGCCATCGCCATACTGTCCTGGATGCACTGTCCCCTTCTGAATGGCCTGGGCTGTAGCCTCCTGCCATGCTCTAGTGACATTTCCCTCTTTCCTACCAGGGAGTTGCTATTTTAGCTTATGATTTCAAGGACTCTGAGAGAGAGACTTTCTGTCCAATGGTATTTTTTTTTTTCCCCAAAAAATATTATTTTTATTTCATTTTAAAATTCTGTACTGTGCACCTGGATGTGATAATGGGGGGTTAGTGAGTATGAGGCCTCCCCATAATCTTTATCATGTAGCAGAGTGTAAATCCAAACTGTGCTGCTCTCCCCTCTATTCACAAATAGGAGCCTGAAACCCTTTAAAGTTTCAGGAAGCCTGGATGGTGACCTGCACTCCAGTTGCAGCTGAAATTCCTCTGTGACAATACAGGGAGGTATTTGTGAAGGCCTTTCTCAAGGCTTTGAGAAATGTGTCTGGGAAGTCTGCATTTGTTGGCTAAGGGTAAAGCCCCAAAAGTTTTTATGGGGGTAGGAGGAGAAAGGGAGTGGGGGAGGTCATTTTGTTCTAGTTCAGGGCCTGTCCAGCTTTGATTTACGGCTGAAAATTGAGCAGGACAAGTGTTTTGAAAAGGGCAGGCAGTAATTCTCTCCACCGTAGATTTAATTCTTATGTAAGAAGCACGGTTAATTATCATGAACTGTCAATTTCTGTTTTTCAAACATGAGAATGCTGATCTTGATGTTCTTGCCAAAGCTTACTCAGATAACTACTTCTCTTCACAGCACTCATGAATTCTAATTATGAAGCAAATGAATGTAGAAATCAATTAGAAATTCTAACAAGATCTTCTGATAAAAATGTTATCTTCTCGTTTGGACTCTATCACATAGTAATAATCTCTGTCAGATGGTGGTGCAGCTGCTGTCCCAGAAGTTGTACTGCCTTTCACTGAGGATGTGTGTTTTTTTGACAATGGTAATTCACAACTTTTAAAAACAGTATAATGCCATTACTTGTGCCAGAGCTTCTGCAGCTTTCGGAGTTGTAGAGTCATGCTCCGTACTGTTGATTTCCATTTGCTGCTGAATTTGAAGCCTTATGTGTGAGTACCTTACGTGTGTTGGATAATTATTGGTTCTGCTTGTCATTTTTCAAATGGATTAACTGAGTAGTTTTGGAGGGACATTACAGAAGGAAGACAGGCAGAAAATACCTCTTGTTTGCCTTATAGTTTCCCCACAATCCCTTCCTACAATATTGAACCTAGTATGAGCTTTGCCACTAACTTTGCTGGACTAAGGATTACATCTTTTCTGTCGAATTCAGTGAATGCTGCATGAAAAGCTGGCTCTTGTTGCACATGCTTAATGCTTTCACTCTCAGGATTGGCAGATGCTATGAGCAAGAACGGAGGGCCATGTAAGGAGAAAGTTCTTGTAGAAATTTCACATGAGAGCAAAGAGGGACCTGAATATGTTCCTGGTGCCTTTAGCACCAGTGATTAATTTCAGTGCTGGGATAGACTGGTAATTCAGTAGTTATCAATCCTTTCAGAAAAGCATTAATCTGCTTCATAAGACAGCTTTATTGGTGGCAGGAAAAGGTCACTGCATTGTTCACTGCATTGCTTTTTTGGTGGACTAGCCTTTCCAAAGCAGTGCAGTGAAGTGTGGGCTGTTAAAGTGGCACTGCTGAGGCAGTTAAATAGGTCTTTTACCTCCTGTATTCATCAACTTGCTCTTGCTTATCTGTATTAGTTCAAAACTGTTAATGTGGTGCAGAAAATTTATAAGAGCAATAAAGCTTCAGGCAGCAAGTGCCGTAGCCGTGAAAGGGTGTAAATAAAGGAATGTTGTAAATAATAGAGCATAGATCCATCAGCCTGCGGTCTGGGTCACAGAAATCTTAATGAGAATGATGGATATTGCTTTAAGCCATTGATGCATAGAGATTTTCAGGTGCTGTCACATAGCCCTGTCTCTGTAACACACCAATTATTTGACCGTCAGGAGCAGGATTAATAGGAGCACATGATTTCATTGTCACAGAAGTTGAGATTATTATCAGTTGCTGCCCCTGTAGTGTATGAGTGAGGGGAGAAGGAAGCTGCTGCTGTCCTGGAACAGTTTAAAAAAAAAAAAAAAAAAAAAGCTTGAAAACTTGAGATCCCAATTCTCTTTCAAACTCTGCAGTCTGCCCTAATAACAGAGAGCTGGTGAAAAGGAGGATATTTTCTACTGGCATGGATGGAATCATTCCCTTTGCTGGATTTGGGTACTGGGGACCAGATTTGGATAAAAGATGTGCTCTTGTGTCTCCTTCATTTCATCCTGCCTGGATTGTATAGATCACAGGCCATGACTTTTATAGATAACCTTTGTCCATTGGCATTCAATTTTTTCTGTGCCAACTGTGATGGGGAAAAAACCATACAACTCTTCCAAGCTGTGAATCTTCAGTGAAGGACAGGAAAGGGGCACTCTACTGTCTCTCTTTGCTGAGACAGGTGACTAAATATCATTGCCAGAAGGAAACAGGAGCCTTTGCCCATTGGCACATCCTGTTTCAGAAGATCCAGAACACCTGTGGCAGCCACAGACACCTTCCTGTGCTGAGGATGGATGTAAAGTGGGTGTCCTTGGGAGAATGAGATTGAAAAATATGGGCCTGTAATTATTCTCACTGAAACTCTGAAATCCAGTCTCAGCGTGGCCCTACATGAGGAACCATGTTCCTCAGCACAATGTCTGAACATTCCTTGAATACCTCCAGAGTCAGTGACTCCACCACCTCCCTGGTCAGCCCATTCCAGTGCCTGACCACTTGTTCAGAGAAGTATTTCCTGACATCCAGTCTGAATTTTGTAGGAGATCCCTGTCTTTTTTGAACTGGAGAGCCTAGCACTGGACACAGCGTGCTAAATGTGGCCTCACCAGGGCAGTGTAGAGGGGGAGCATCAACTCCCTTGACACATCAGCCAGCTATTACATCCACACAGGTTGGTTGGTGGGACAGTGCAACAGCTTTGTGCAGCAGTGGTGGGATAGTGGGACAGCGAAACAGCTTTTTTAACCAGCTTTGGCACTAATTTCTCTCTCTTCTTTAATGTTCTACCACTTCTTATAAAACAGGACCTTGACTGTCTTTGTTGGCACTGACACTGAGTCAGTAGGTACTCGAGTCATTGGAAGGAGGAATAATTAACGGTGAGGCTGAGGGTCAGTTAAGAAGATCAGCCATTCAGCCATACTCACTTCAGAAAGTTAGCCCGAAATCATTAATGGAAGGAGTAGAATGAGGAACTTGTTCTTTCCTCCCAAGCATTTTCTTTAACTCTCATCTCAGAGTGTAGTGTGTATGTTTTGATACCACTCTCTTCTTCCTCCTTAGATAATCATACAATTCTGTCCAGCAGGAAAGTCCAACTCTATGTGTTTGGCCTCTACTTTGGAAATAGAATAGTTAACTTACAACACTGCCAGACTTTACATAATTGAATATAAAACAGCAACTGCTTCAGAATAACAAAAAGAACAGTGGGGAAAGGCTCCTCTTAAACACTGAAAATTGAATGGGTACATCAGGCCTGTAATTTTAAAGGAACCTGACAAGGATGTTAACAAAAAACAGTTTCATTGAACTGTTTCAGACCTTCAGAATTCAGCAATTTTGAAATTTCAGGGCACTTTTAAGTTGGCGAACTGCCTACTTGGTATAACTCTGGGCTATCCTGAAAGTTGCTTGTTTCAGAGTTTCATCTTATCTTTTGCAGAACCAGCATGCTTTATGCCATCAAAGGTTGGATATGGTTAACAGAATGAATAACACCAAATAATATTGTAGCTGAGATATTTTATAGATGGTATAGTTAGAAAGATTATCATGATGGAAAGAGACAATCAAAATAAAAGAAAATGCTCACCCATGTCCTAGGCTTACAGTAAGAAACTCCAAAGGAGTGATCTCCAGAAAGAGCTCCTTCCCCAGTGGTGGTCAGCCCTTAAATGGGGTCTGGGAGAGGTCATTCTCCACCCCTTCTGGTCACACCGTGCATTGCCTTCACTCAGTGCTCACCTCAGGTGATCCAGCAGTGGTTCAGGCTGTGATTCAGCAGTTCACATACAAATAGCAAACATCAATTTTTGAAAGTCAAATTAGAGCATCTTCAAAAAAAGTCTATCAAGGGGAGGTCTGAATGTAAATGATATTAAAAGGGACTTCTTTGAGAATGTATGAATTTGTGACATTCTCGTTTGTTTGTGCTCCAAATTAAAGGGGTGAAATAACAAAGATCATGGATGTTGGAATGGGTGAATGACAACGTAGTCCACAGTTCACATGTTTGTGGTGGAGTCAGAGGGAATGCTGTTACTTGAGGATTCTGGAGATCTTAGCCTTCTTAGAAAGGTCTTCACCTATTCATGCCTAAGGGAAGGCTGATTTGGTTAATATGGATTTATACAAATCCAGTGATGAATGTGTAACAGATAAAGGCAAAGCCCTGAAACTTGGGATATGAGGTACATTTTCATAATTGAAAGTGACAGAATTGTCTCTTTCTTACAGAAGGTATACACCGTATTCTGGGAATTATGTGGGAAACAAAAATATGTAAAAGCAGAAATAAGTGTCACGTGCTATGAGAAGGGATACTGGATGGGTATATTAAGCTCAGCAATTCTTGGGTTTTTCAACTTTGAAACCAATAAATAATAGATAGGTGCAGGAAGAGCGGTGCAGTGAATTGGATGTTTGCTGCTCTTAATGTTGTTCTTGTGGAGGTGGTGGCCCTGTGAGGAAGAGAGTGGACTTTATGCCGTCTTTTGAAGACCAATGGTATCAACTGCCAAAGAGTCAAACGCACTCAAGTAAAGGAGAACAGGACTAGTGTTGGTGGAGTAGTTTTATGTCATAAAAAAAGTAGATCCCACAAATTGCCATCCATGGTAGTTCACACTGGTGGGCAGCTCTCCTTCACCACGCTGTACTTTTGCTCCTTCTCAATGCAACAGGAGGAAAAAGTACAATGAGAAATGCTTCTTGGTTGAGATAAGGACAAGTAGATTTCCTATCAGTTACTGTCATGGGCACAACAGATCTAGTGTAAAGGAGATTCATGTCACTTATTGTCTACTGATAGCAAAAAACCTTTTACCTCATAACTCCCATGCAGCACAGGGGAATGGGGACTGTGGTCAGTTCATAACACTTGATCACTCTCCGTCCCCAGTCCAAGTGGGTCCCTCTCATGGAGTCACCGTCCTTCCCCTCCTGATCCCACACGCGCATCCCTCAGCTGCAGCTCTCCAAGCAGAGCACCTCCTGCCCTCCTTCTGCACGGCCCCTGGGGGCTGCAGGGCTGCTTCTCTCTTATTTCTTGGTCCTTCTCTAATGTGCTAGTGTGTGACAGCTTTTCCCTCTCCTCAGTCTGCTCTCCCAGAGCACACCAGCATTGCTCATGGCTCAGCTCTGCCCGTCATCTCATCCCATCCCTTAGGAGCAGCTAGAGCTGGCTGTGATCTGACGCAGGGCACTGCTCACATAGGGCACCCACCCCTGCAGCTTGGCTACCAAAACCATGCCCTATATGAACAGTTTGGTTCTGAAGTGGTACCTTGGTTGAGTCTCAATTTTAACAGTTACAAATCAGGTAAGAGAGAGTGTTCTACAGGAAACAATCCCGAGCTGAAGGAAGTGGGTGAGGCCAGCTGCATTTCCTACAGAACCTTTTTGTTCAGATCCCTGATTCTGAGATTTTAATCCTTTAGGACTTTGTGAGGAGCACAGATTCCTCTTTCCATGTCATTCCAGCTCTTTAATCTGGGAAATAGGTCAACTATTATGCACTGATTATGTGAACCATGAGTATGTTAATTAGTGATATTTCATTTTTTTCCCACTGCAAGTTCTGTTTAAATATATAGTTTTAAACGAAGCAGACCTCTGGTGTGAAGGCACTCCATCACTGTTAGATGTAAAATCTTTGTGAGAGCTTTTATCTCCGAAGATCTTTCAAAGATTTGGCCATTTGAATTATGTTTTGAGCTTCTCAATTATGGTCATTCAGAAAGTATTCACAGGCTGTAGGTGAAAGTGTCCGTAAGACACTGGGTTGATTTATTTAGTACAGGTTAACATTTTGGCATTCTCATACAGATTCTGTTATCACAGTGATTCTTGTTTACTTTATTATTTGAGAGAGCCAATTTTTCCATTAGAAACACTTGTAATTTCACTCAATTGTTCTAGCTGTGTTATCATAATGCTGTATAGTGACCTTTAAACGTGTCTGGAAGAGCCTGCAGCTGTTTCCTCCTTGGCTTCTCTCTGCTAAGTTATATTTAAGTCAGTGTATCTGAAAACAGGCAGCAATAGAAGGGATATTATCCTCAGCAAATATCTTAATCGTGGTAAATCTCTCTTGCCCTACAAATGACTGCATGGAGGATTAGAGTTGAGTAAGCCATTTGCTGAATATCACTGCCACCTTTCCTAGACCATCTAAGTGTGTTTAATTTTTCAGGGTGAAACATGAAACCCACTAATACAAATGTTTGTGTTTGGGCTGAATTATATTCAGACTGTAATAGTTAGAGCGGGGTTAGGGCCAGATTGCGACTGATCTGTTGGAGACCAGTTCTGCATGGGGGAATGGGGGAGAAAAATGCAGATTCAATTCCAGACCCAGATCTCTTATGTCACTCATGCTGCTTCAGTTCTTTTCAGTATTTATATAATGCTATTATGGGTTGAGGTAATACATGGATGATGCTTTGCTATGTATTTTTTTTTAACATCAATCACAGCCCTTAAAATTTCCCAGTGCCTGGGAGCCATCGGTGTCTGGATGGAAGACAGCTGGCTTTAGTTCATCCTGCCTAAGATGGAGGTGGCAGGGCTATGAAACAGAAAATGCTGTCAGAGGCTTGTGTCTCTGTAACGTCGCTTTCTGTTTGCTCATCTAGACTGCTGTCAGGTTGTCCAGAAGCACAGAGAGAACCTGTCCTGCCGTGGTCAAACTTATAGGGAGGCTGAGGTAATACTGTGTGCTTCTTCTGTATATGTTCCTTCTTTCTCCCTTCCTTTCAAAAAAGTAGCATTTTTTAATCTGTGACAGCGCAGGGATCTGTGCTCCAGCTCCAATAGCCTTTGCTGTGGCAGAGTTGAGTGACTATGAGGAGGTGCCATCTGTTGCAGATGGCTCAGCCCTCCCACTCCGCAATGCAGTGTCAGCAGCGCATCACCCTGCACTCGTCTCAAAGGAGTGCACAGTCAGCTTCATTGCCCTGGTTTAGTCTTTGAGCCAGTCACTGGGCATGTTCCCCCACCAGCTCTGAATGTTATTTCCCAGAGCAGCTCCGAGGGTGAGAACTCAAAATGTGCTTTGTGGTTGACGTTTCTCGCAGCTCCTGGGCTGACTCTGAGCAGAGATGTCAACGGCATCTGGAGAAGATACTGCGCATAATCCCAGTGGAGTTTCCAAATCACAAGCTTTAACATAATTAGGGTTCTGAGGACCTTAAATGGGTCCACAGGACATGTGGTTTAGCAATCAGTTATGCTTGCTAATTGGGAGTGGTAGCTAGTAATAAATCAGAAGAGAAAATTGAGTTACTGCCTTGTAAGAAATAAGAGCTTCATAGGGGACCCTAGCACTTGTTCTTCAGGGATATTGGGACTTTTATTTTTCTGAAGTTGATCAGTTGTTCCATATTTCAAGCAATCATGGGTGTTTTCCCTTCTGTGGTACTGCTGCAACTATGTATAGCCCGTCCCATTGCAGGGTTTAGTGCCTTCGTGCTTTTATAGTTTGAGACCATCGGTTTCTAAGGTTATAAATTTGTTATACACTGTTACAGTGTGCAACCGAGTCTAAAGCCCTGATGATCCCACTTCCCTCCCAGAAGAAACAGAAAGTCTTGTTTAAAAAAAACTAGAGATGTATGCTCAGTGTGTTACTCAGGTGACGGTGATGGGGCTGAGATACCCACACCAAGTACGGGCTGACTGGTTCTGTGTGGTGGTGCGATGTATCCTCTCTGAGCATGCTGCGATGTTAACGAGAGCTTCTGTTGCTGCCTGCTGCCTCTGCTCTGCACACACAGCTGGCTGTGGGTTGGGTGCTGCAGGTGTTGCCAAATGTGCTCTTTTAGCAGTTGGATTCTCCCACGAATCAGTTATGTCTTAGTTCTGTCTTCCTTCAGGGAGGAAAGCTGGGTAAGGAGGTGTTTTCCTGTGCCGTGAATGTTCTGGAAGTTTGAAATTCTGGCAGTGCGATGAGAGCTAGAATTTTTCAGAGACTTGTGTAGCTGCAGGGGAAGAAGGAGGATGAGGTACCCCAATAACCAGTGTGTAGGTTTAAGTCCTTTCCTGGTCTGTGAGGGTTTGGGACAGGGTTTCCACTTCCCGGGTGGATGCTCTGATTGTCAGGTCATAGGATATTTTGAAGGCTATTATTTAGCTTTGAGTAGGAACTTCCAAGTTGAGCATAAGGAGTCACTTAGGCAGTTCTTTTAAATCAATATGTGTATGTTTCAGTAGAGCATTTTTTTTTCATGTAGTTTCTGCTGAAAAAAACTAACCTGGTGTAGAAGACAGCCCTGCTGTTAACAGGCATTAAACTGGGTGGGTTCTGAGAAGCCTTCCATCCTGAATTCTGTGATTCAACTTTGGTGGAGCATTTCTGTGTAGCTCCAATTAGGAAGAGATGATTGAAGATATTCTTGAAGATATTCAAGATCCTTCTCTGGAGATATTCAAGACCTGTCTGGATGCCTACCTGTGTGGCCTGGGGTAGGGAGCTGCTTTGGCAGAGGGGTTGGACTCGATCTCTAGAGGTCCCTCCCAACCCCTACAATTCTGTGATTCCTGGACCAGTAGTTGTAGTACAGTTAAAAAAAAATAATAAAAAAAAATTGCATTGTCATAACTCCTGTGGTGTAAAGACTTAAGTCACAGAATTGCAGGGCTTGGAAGGGATCTCATGAGATCATCAAGTCCAACCGCCTGCTGAAGCAGGCTCCTTCCCTACAGCAGGTCACACAGGAGGGTGTTGAACATCTCCATAAAGGAGATGCCCCAAGCTGTCTTGCAGCCGTGCCAGTGCTCTGTCACCCTGATGGCGTAGAAGTTCTTCCTTGTGTTAGTGTGGAACTTCCTATGTTTCAGGTTCTGCCCTTTGCTCTTCATTCTCCTGTTGCTCACTGATGGATAGTCTGCCCCTATTGACTACTCCTGTGCTTTAGGAGTGGATGGGTCAGTGATGAGATCCTCTCTCAGTCTTCTTTTCTCCAGGCTGAACGATCCCTGGTCTCTCAGCCTTTCCTTGTATGGGAGGTGCCCCAGGCCCTTCATCATCTTTGTCACCCTCCTCTGGGCTCTTTCTAGAAGATTCCTGTCTTTGTTGAACTGGGGAGCCCAGGACTGGACATGGTATTCCAGATGTGTATTAACCTAAGCATTAAAGTAACTAAACATTAAGCATTAAACTGTAATGAAATTATCTAGTGTTTTCATTTATTACGTAGTTTAATAAATATGGACTTTGCAGAAGTCTTACATATATATGTATATATTTGTGATAGATATATATATACAGATATACAGATATACCTTTTTGTGATATCATGCATAGAGGCAAATATCATAGGATATCATGGAGAGACAAAAGTCATGTCTGTCCTACGTACAGATCAGAGCAGCTGCTGGCATTGGCTGATGATAATTCACACTGTTCAGTTGTTGGTGTGCTCTGTGGCACAGTTTTGACCTGGGGCAACCAGCAGCATTTCAGATGATGACTGATTATTGTTTGGAGGTTACTGTGGGTCAGGGGCCCTTCCCATTAAGTCATTCAGATGCAGCACCTTGCAGCAGGGAAGAATGGAGGAGTTCAGCGATGTGAATGCGATCTGAGCGGTACCAGCTGTCCCTGGGGCTGGAGAGCTGCCTTTGATCTGCTGTGACTATGTTTCTAATGGTAAATAATGCAGTCAAGTGGAAAGTTGTTCTCCTGAGACTGGGGAGGTTGAGATCATGTTCCTGGCCGTGCCCTGAGTCAGCAGTGCTGACCTCAGGCATGCACATCAGTTTTCTCTGTCTCTCTCTTGCATGCTTGTAGATGCCTAGCTGTTAAGACCTATCTTTTCAAGTTAGTTTTGTCTTCTGTGTTTTGGCAGACATACATGGAGAGGTCCTGTTCCGGGCTGCGCCCTCTAGGGGGTTCCCCTAATATACGTAATAGTAAAGAGACGGGAAGGATGGGATTTCTTGTGGGATAATCCCTTACTCATTATGGAAGATGTAAACTGAATTCTTTTGTGTGCAGCAGTCTTACAAAGGCAGCTGTGTTTTGTGGTTTTGGACTGTCTGTTCCGAGGATTTGAGAGGCAGAATATGGAATGAAAATTTGGCACTTGAAGGGCTGAACTGTGGGGGAGAGATGTGTCTGAAGGTGTGCCTTCACCTTCCCCAGCCACAGATTTCTAATATCACCATGGGGAGATCTCTCCATTGCTGTGCCTTGCTCACATGCCACCTATTTAGTGAAGCTCACATGGGCCACATTACACAGTGTTTAAGTGTTCTGATAAAGCCAGAGAATGCATCGTGTAAATGATCACTGCTACTCTGGGAAATGCAGTTCTAAGGCCAGGCTTCTGGCAGCTGATGTGCAGCTCTGGACAAATGCCTGGTGGCTGCTGCCTCTGACACACTCACACCATGGGGGGCTGATAAGGCTGCCTTCGTGCTGGGTGCCTGCCTCCAGATCAGCTGAGTAATTGCTTGTTTTCTTCCAGACGAGTACAAGAGTAAAGTAGCCTGTGAAGATGACAAGCTGCGTCTAAGCTGCAAGAAGAGCATGGTGATTGCCATCTACTCTGCTATCTTTGGAAGGACTCAAGGAGGCAGCCTGGAGTGTCCCTACCAGAACCTGGGGATGCCCATGATCGGTAAGAGGGGAATGGTTTTACAGAGCACATTAATCTGGGAATCTGGGCAGGTAAATCTCGTTTGCTGTCATCACATAGTGCAGCAGAGAACCTGGGTAGGAGGGCAGGACGGGCACACGCAACCTGTCACTGTGGTGCTCCTGATGTGCAGAGCTTTGTCAGCCAGCAGTGAAGCACATCATAAGCACCTGACTGAGTACAGGTAGAAGCTGCAGCCACGCTAGGAAGCTGCAGACTTCAGTCTGGTGGATCTGCAAATGGACTTCAGGAAACATGAAGTGTGGGTGGTGGGTATCAGTAGGAGATAAGAAGTGGAACCAGGCCTGTTAAATTATCTGTGCTTTGTGGTGAGTGTACGGTTGTGTAACTGGAAAAAGCTCAGCACTTCCAGCACAGTGGAGTAGTTCGGGGTCTCCTATGTAGTCCCATGTTTTTGATGCGTGACAGAAAATTCAGTGTCCTTTAGCCTTCCATCTTTGGAGGTAACATGTATTTGGACGTGCTCCTGTTGTCCTCTAGTTGCCACAGGGTAGCAGCTGATGCTGATAAGTTTGTCAGGTTGGCACAGACCTCTTTCTTGTGGTTTTTAGGATGGCCAAAGCAGGCACACTGGTGCAATGATGGTTCAACTGCTGGATAATAACTCTCCAAGTCAGCAAAATTGGTGTTTCTAAATGTGATGGCTTTCTAGAGTACACCTGAGCACACCACTGCTCCTCTGTCCTTGCTGAGAGTGTGCAGGAAAAGGCATGTATTGGTGACAGAATACTAACACTGGGACTCGCTCTTGAATGTCAGTGCAAAGTGAAACTCTTCGTTTTGAATCAAAGTCACGCAGGGTGAAGTTTTCCTGGCTGAGAGTGGGGTGGGAGGCAATGAAGCAAAACTGTAGTTAAGGGAACAAGCAGTGAGGAATGAAGCAGAGCTGCATGGATGCCCTTCTAAGTGTGATGTTTGCCAAAGAAAGGAGGTTTTGTGGGAGGTGACCCAATGGGCCAGAACTGTAGTTATGCAAGGAGAGGTGGCTGTGGCTCCTCTGCTGGCCCCACAGAAAAGCCAGCATGGGATCCATCCGCAAGAAATAACAGACATGAATCCATTTGCAGCTGGAATGATGATTTGTGTCGTGCCAGAGCCTTGGCAGAGCGCCTTCCATGGGATGTAGGCCCTGGATAAGTTTGCAGTGATTTGTTTATTCGGGCAGTGTGAGTTGCTGATGAGTGAAGAACTTGTAGGTGCCCCAGAGGTGGGGAGAGAGATCTTCCTCTCCTGATGAAAAACAGTTCAGAAGATGTTATTCCATTCTTTGCTTTTGCGAATAAAATGTAAATTTGGATTGAATTTAGCCAGTTTCACCATCTTCAGCTGAGACCTTTAAAGAACTGAATGATGAGGAGGAAGGTTGTCCTAGCAGAACAGGGCACGATTACCATAAGGTAATAGAATAAATCATTTAATTTGAATTGCTCTGTCTTGAAAGATGACCTTGTACTTCTATAGGAGTGTTGAGCAGATAAAGTCTGCTCATGGTGGATTTCTTGGGTTCTGCAGAGACACATTGGGTGCTCCTTGGAAAGGGTGTGTGGTGTTGAGGCGTTGCAGCCCTTTAACACCTGGGCAACCCAGCTATCATTCTGCTGCTTTTCAGCAGTGAGGAGTCCCCAGTCAGACTTAGCACACCATTTCCCTGCTGAACATGTGCTTTCTGTCTGCTTTGTGTCTATATGGGTGTGCTTAGTTTCTGAGAAGGGGAAGTTATTGTGAAGGACCCCATCCTATCCCTGTCTTGTTAAAGAGAAAACCTACCAGGATCCCTTTGTAACTGGAAACACTTGAAACTTGTGCCCCTGACTGTAATGGGAAACCCCTGTAAACAGCTGGACCCCTCCTTTGAATGCTTTGGGAACTCTGAGGAACTCCTAAAGGAATTTGACCTTATTTGTAACTCTTAATAAAGCTTCCACTTTGCTGCCAGCTTGTGCAGAGACAATATGCAGAGCGTAGAGAGGTCTCTGGAGAAAAGATTATTTGCAAGCAACAAGCCATTATTGTCCCTCAGCATGGTGAGCCCTTTGCCCCTTCATCATGCTGCTTGCAGCTGCCTCTGTCCGCATCTCTGACTTTATACCAAGAGAAGCTAATTTAAAAATGGACTTTTCCTACTCGAATCTGAGTATATAACATAACTAAGAGCCTGAGTAGTAAGAACCTGGATGTTAAAAAACAAAACGTACCCTTTCTAGTATTTAGTAGTATGATATCCTTGATAGTATTCAATGTACCTGATGTGTTCACATGTATGTTACTATAATAATAGCCCCTGAACCACAGGGAATGAGACACATCCAGTTTCTCTCTAACACCAGGATCCAGGTCTCCTCTCACGAACCCTGCCTCTCTCCATCAGATATAAAATACAGAACCATAGAATGGCTTGAAAGGAACCTCCAAGATATTCAGTTCCATCCCTCTGCTATGGGCAGGGTTACCAACCACCATGTCACACACCAGTGTGGGTTGCCCAGGGCCCCATCCAACCCGGCCTGGAGCACCTCCAGGGCTCGTCCATCCGCAGCTTCGCTGGGCAGCCTTAAACTTACAAAGATACCACAGGGATTTCACTCCTCATCTGGGCAGAATGAATCTGGGCTTGTCTGCTGAGATGTGAAATGTTTTTACCACCTAACATGTAGGCTCTCTCCTGTCTCTTGGTGCAGAGAAAACATGTTTGCACAGCCCCAAGGAAACTCAGATGGAAGTGTCTCTAGGTCATTGCATCTGACTAGGAAAGAGCTGGAAGATGAATTCAGTAAATAAGCCTGTGCCTTTGGTGCTCATTCCCTGGCATTTTTCATATTAATGCAATGACAGAAGATGATTCAATGCAGTTTGTTTCAGTTTCCTCCTCTTAAGGCAGATGGATGTATGGCTTGGACTAGAGTTTTCACAGTTCCTCATATAAATATTATGCTATGTAAATAATAGGATTTTCTAGTTTGTTTATCAATCATCAGATCTGGCATGTGAATTAGAATGAAATACCTGCAATTAAAAAATACCATTTTCATCCAGGGTACGTTATATTCAACTCTGCATTTCTCTGAACGTGGTCTGAAGTGGGATACCCGAAAGCAGGTCTCCAGGCTGTGCCGGTGGAGCTGTGAGGAGCAGTGAGTGCCAGCACTGATGGGGAGGCAGTGAGGGGTGGGAGTGGATGGAAGACAGGGGAGCTGCTGAAGTTGCTGCTGGTGGACGATGCCATGTAATGTGGCTACCCTTGAGCAGATGTGTGCTTGGGCTGAAATGCTTTTGTGCTTTGGCCTTTTGCCGTGACTATGGCAGCCTTTAAAATGGCCCAGCCTTTGACTCTGTGGGATGAGCAGCAAGAGCGACGGAGTGGGACTGTGATTTTCCTCTTTAGGGTGCCCAGCAGGCTTCCAGAGTGCTCCTTCCCATAGGTGTGATTCCCTGCACGTATTTTACATTCGGTGCAGAATTTACTGTATTATGTGTACGGCTGTTGATTAAGAACAGGTTTGTGGAGGCCAATCTGTTTGTATGTAATAAAACCCACAAGTACCCAGGTTTTAAGGCTAAATAAATACCAGTTGCAGTTTCATTCACATATAATACCTTATTAAATCTAGACTGCAATGAAAATCCTATTTAGAACACTAAGTCAAAGTGAGACAAAGGCGGCTTTCAGAAAGTTATTTTTCAATTTTTAGTTTGCATGTTTCGCTTTTTGTTTCAAAATGCCAGGAGGTAATTAAAGTCATTTACAACTGTTTCCAAAGAACTCAAACCATTGTTGGATTGCAAAGTCATAAAAGTGATTTACATGGAGTTGTTTTTTTGTAAGCTCACAATTGCTATTAAAAAAAAACAAAAATGGAAAACTCCATTCAAATTGGCTTCTGGGCAAGGTCTTCCTCAGAGCCTAAGTTCAACTTGGTTTTAAGGAAGAAATTATAGCAGAGTATGGAACCCCACGCAGTGGTTCTAAATAAAAATTCTGAAGGTTCTGATTTAAACAGCAGTAGCAGCTGTGTGTGGATATTCAGATGCTACTGAGGAAACAAAGTGGGTATTTCTTACACCTTCAGAGTGATAAATGTTTGTAGTAACCAGCCTTGTAAAAGATGCCTGTTGCCTCAGTGTTAGCTAAAAGCAAACTCAGAACATACGCCTAAAAATAAAAGGGGAGAACTTGGGAGATACAAATCTGTAACATTTCAGCATATTTCCATGGAGTCAGTCTGATTGAAAACCAGTGTAACTTGTTCAGAGCGATGAAGCTCCTTTTAAAACAATTCAGATGTCAGTCAAGATTGTGATAAAATTACCACAATGGTGAATCCTGAGCCTGAGAAACAGAGCTCATGTAAAGTCTGGGAGGCCACGAGCGTGCAGCGCTTTATTTTAGGAAGACCAAGGAGTGACTTGCACACTGTGTCAGCTGGATACTGTTTTGAGATAGGTGGTCCAGTCCCACTGCCTTCAGGTTTGAGATCTTGCTTCTGTGTCAATGTTGGTGCTGCTTGAAGTGTGCTCATCTTCAGGAAAATGCTTTTGTTGGGCTGTAACAAATAGAGCAGACAGACTCAGGGACTTCATGGTGATGGAGCCCTGGCACAGGCTGCCCAGGGAGGTGGTGGGGTCTCATAGATTCATAGATACATTAGGTTGGAAAGGACCTACAAGATCATCTAGTCCAACCATCCTCCTACCACCATCCCTACCCACCAGCCAGTCATTTGGTCCTTCTGATGCTTCAACATTTTTACTTTGTTGAAAATGAGCGCTCCAATATTTGTCCTGGATTCACAGTTTCAGAGTGCTTCTTCTGACAAGTGGGTGGATGATTCTTCTCAAGCTTTATTTTTCTTCTTGTCAAGTGCCCATATTATTCTTATGTGAAGGAAGAGCATACAGGTCTAACGTGCAATGGGGGCCACCAAGGTTATTGGTGGAAAACAGATCTGATGCTCAGAAGAAGGAATAATGCATTGACAGTAAAAATGTCCTGTCAGCCAACACTCCTAAGATCCTGAGGTGTGTGAAGAATAGGAAGAATTGGCTTTCTCTCTCTTCTAACAGAAGAGTTACTGGAGGTGTTCTCCATGCCCTGCTGCTTTGCTAGCCCCATGGGCAGCCTTACAGCATGCTGACTTGTTAATACATTCAGGTGTACAAGGTCCTGCTTGCTCTGGAAAGCCTGCCGCATGTGTGAAAGAGCCTGCAAAGGCAGGAGGTGGCACGTGAGTTTGATTTGAAGGTTAATAAATGTGCAGATACCCAAGATGTGCTCGGGAATTTGGCACAAGCCTGACGTCATCATGTGATCAGTCACCAATCCCAAAGCAAGATTCCACATCTGTGGCTCCATCTGTGATGACTGCTGACTTGGAAAAGACCTGACCTCCACCACAGCAAGAGTTACTGTAATGCCAGAACTAAACTGACTGGAAGCATTCCTTTGAACCGAAACTGGTTTTGCCATCAGAAGTAGTAACTACATCTTGGCTTGGCTTTCAGGTTTGCATGGAGAAAAACAAGTAACAGTGAGTAACCAAAGTAGCGGATGTGATTAATAGGCATTGTCTCTGTTTCTATTTTTTTCTTACCAGGAAGAAGTAATAAAAAATAGTCATGCTGGGAAACAGCCTTAAACTGACTAAAACCCATTCATTGTGGTGAACATGTTAATTTGGGCATTATATCACTGAGATTAATTCCAGCATTAAAGCTGATGCTGCCTGCAAGCTACAGCTGGTAGAATTCTCCAGTATGGTTTTTGACATCAACTGATTTGGGTTTTACACTGGCAGAGGCCGAGCAGATGAAGACAGCAGATCCAAGAGTAATATCAGCCTGCCAGTCCTGGAATACTAAATTGAAGTGGTAAAATGAATTGCCTTCCAAGGGCTTAGGCTAAGAGTTGAGAGACGAAGCTGCCCAGCAGTACACAGGCCTTCTGCGGAGGCCCTCTCAGTCCTGGCATGCTAACAAAACCAAATCAGGAAAAGCCTTCCCCAGCACCAAGGCTACTTCATTGAAGAAGAGGAGATGGGTATTGGTTGTAGGTGATTCCTCCCTAACAGGAAACTGTGTCCAATGTTCTGAGCAGACCCCCTCAGAGAAGTCTGCTGTCTTCTCAGCATGTGGGTGAGGGACATCGCCAGGAAACCACCTAGCCTTGTACAACCAACAGACCACGAGCCCTTACTGCTTTTCCATATGGAGGGAGATGGTGTGGCTACACGTGGGTCTAGGGCGGTATCACAAGGGACTTTGGAGTCTTGGGACAGCAGCTAAAGGAATTGTGTGTGCAGCTCATCTTTTTTTTTTCTGCCTCCTGTGTTGGGTAGGGACACAGTAACAAACCAGAGGATCGCTTCTTTAAATACCTGGCTTCGTGGCTGATGCCATTGCCAGAACTCTGGGTATTTTGAGAGCCAGTCAGCCTATCTGGTATTGGGTGTCATGGTTTTATGATGACACTGGGTCTGTGGGCACCGGATGGGGTTTGCTTTCTCAAATGGGGAGAACATGAGTAACATCAGGATTGGAGGCTGCCTGGGCTGTAGTGACCATGCAATGGAATTCATGCTTGGGAGGGATGTGAGGCAGGTGGACAGTAAAACTAGGAAGCTAAACTTTAGGAAAGCTAACTTCCAGCTGCTCAGCAAATTAATCAACAAAGCACCCTGAAACTGTCCTCGTGTGCAAGGGTGTGGAGCAGAGCTGGCAGATCTTTAAGGAGGCTTTCTTCAGGGCACAAGAGCTCTCCATCCCCAGGTGCAGCAAGTCAGGAAAGGAAAGCGAGTGTCCAGCATGACTGAACTGAGACCTGCTGGTCAGACTGTAGAGCCAGAAGAAAATGCACAGGCAGCAGAAACAGGGACAGGTACCATGGTGAGAGTATAAGGAAGCTGCTAGGCTGTGTAGGGGTGGGGTCAGGAATGCTAAGGCCCAGCTTGAACTGAACTTGGCAAGGAAAGACAAAAAGAACAAGAAAGGTTTCTACAGGTATCTCATCCAGAAGAGAGAGGTCCAGGAGAGTGCCCTCACAGACCAGAAAAGATCAAAAGCTGCACGACCAGCAGGTCGAGGGAGGGGATCTGCCCCTCTGCTCTGTGCTGTGAGACCTCACCTGGAGCACTGCGTCCAGATGTGGAGTCCTCAGCACAGGAGGGACATGGAGCTGATGGAGTGTGTCCGGAGAAGGGCCACAGAAGTGATCCAAGGGATGGAGCACCTGTCCTGTGAGGACAGGCTGAGAGCTGGGGCTGTGCAGCATGGAGAGGAGAAGGCTGCGAGGTGACCTGAGAGCGGCCTGTCAGTATCCAAAGGGAGCGGCAGGAAGGAGGGGACACTGTTCAGCAGTGTCTGTGGATGACCATTAAAGGTCCCTTCCAGCTCAAAGGATTCTATAATCCTATGCCTTTGTGGAGTGACTCCATGTAGACATGCAGCAGTAGTAAGGCTGGAGGAAAGTACCACTGTTAGAAAGCAGGTTCAGGAGTAAAGATGATAAAGTGAGATGATCCCATTGTCCCCCAAACCTGAACTTTAGTTTGAAATACCGTATTTCAAAAGTATAGCTTATATCTTTAAACACTTTTGCATTTGAGTCTCAGTGTAGCCAGGAGTTGTTTTTATTCTTAGTGTACTGGGGCTATCCAAGACCCATGGAAGCAGAGAGTGACTCTGTCCCAGCCTTGGTAACTGCATCCTCTATCATCTGAGGACATAAAGTGGTTTTACTGCTCTGCTGTGGGATTTGAGCTTTGTGGGCTTTAAAAGGTTCTTGGCAAGGACCTGGCGCTACTTAGCAGTACTTCTATTCGACTTAGTTGTGGAGTTGGCATTTCTGAGTCGTTCCCCATGTATCTGACACATGAAATCACTTGTTTGTCACTGATGTCAGTGTAGTGTTTAATATCACATGCACTGTTTTCACTAAATAAACAAACAAGCCACAAAAGAAATGAGAGTCCTGAATAAGTGTGGCATCTGGTGCAAATGAAAGTGCCAAATCCAGTTTTCCTCTTCTGGAGAACAGGAAATGTGAGTTTGGCCAGCTGTGCAGGGCCGCAGCCCAGCCCTACCACATTGCTGGGCTTGCCTCTCCTGCATCTTTTGGAGGTGCTGGCTACATCATTTATGGAGAAGAGAACCTCTACATTATTGCTTCTCTGAGGCAACTGGAAGTGAAGACTTCATACCTGGAATCACCTCATGAAGAAGTACATATGCACTTGGAATTCTCACTTCAATCCAGCTCCCTCATGGGTTGCTTACTCTTAGAAGTTAAACTACGGGCATGTGCATCTTAAGATGGAACGTGTGCAATTTGGGTGTTCTTAATCATAAGACTTTGCCACTTCTAGATGTCGTGATGGTAACTGTGATTCATGAGGGGGCCACAGCCTCACTACCACTCCTCTGTCTCTCAGGTATGTTTCTGACATCTTCGGTGCTTGTTAGTGAGGGAATAAAGATGCTAGATATGACATTTTGGCATCCAATGGAATTTCCTCTTTATTAGAAATCCTTTGAAGCGTACAAGGGAGATGATCCCATTTGGGCCACGCTGCTGCATTTTTCAGTTCAATGTGTTGTGTGGAGGGCCAACAAGTTAACAGCTCAAAATAAGAGAGAGAGAACCAAGCTAATTCCAATACAGGTGTAATCTTCCCTAAAAGTATAGTGGGCTACTTGCCCTGGCAGTTCTGGAAGTGCACAGGGTTGTGATTAGAAGCTGTCTGCAGGAAAGATAAGGGAAAACTTGCCATTGTGACCAAAGTGGATACTCTGTCATTGTGCTATAGAGAATATTTGTTTATTTATTTATTTATTTATTTATTTGGACTGGAAGAGCATGACTGATTCTAAGAGAATGTCTCAGTCCTTACCATGGGCAAAATGAGTGTTCACTTTTGGGCTCCTCAAATGGAGAGATGTTGAAAGTCTGCAGCAAATCCAGTGAAAGGCCACCAAGGTATTCAGGGACTGGAACACACAGCATGTGTGCAGATGCTGAAAGACCTGGGTTTGGTTGCTCTCACGAAGAGGAAACTCAGGTAGGGATGTTGTTGTTTCTGTAATACGTAACGGGAGGCCGTGCAGAATGCTTCTTGGGAATGCAAGGCAAAGCAAACAAGTCAGTAAACAAACCCAACAAAAATAATCACTAAAAGAATCAGCAGAAGCTGCAGGACTGGAAATCTGATTAGATACGGGGGAAAAATTCTTAAGATGAAGAATGCCATAGCCCAGGGAGGTTGGGGAATATTCATCTGCGGATATTTTCAAAACTTGCCTGGGCAAAATCCTGAGTAACCTGATGTAACTTGAAAGCTGGCCCTGTTCTGAGCAGGAGGCTGTGCTGGGTAAGCTCCAGATACTGCTTCCAATAAAGTTATTGTGTGGTTTATGTGCTACAGTCCAAACAGGTGACTTTTCAGTATTATTTGAATATTCAACTATTTCAGTGTTTTCAATATTAAAGTCTCTAAGAATTCCATATGAAGCAGACTTTTTAAATCTTGTTTTTTTACTTCCTGCACTAAGGGATTTTATCCACATGTATGATGGGGACACTCAGATTCTCTTTACTTTCTGCTCATTTTGTCTAGCACGGATTGAGCTGGAGCAGCCTGGCGGTTGGAGAGTCAAGCAGTTACTGCTGATGCTTAAACGAATATGAAGGGCTTAGGCTTGTGCCCTAAGAAGTTGGATATCTAGATCTACCTGAATACTGGCAAACTAACAGTGCCAAGGCCTGGGCACAGATATTGGAAGTAGATCCTTTGTACTGTTAAACTATAGTATAGTTGTTGCCATAATTAATTCTCTTGGCCCAGCAAACACTCACCTAGGCAGTCCAGAAACTGGTTTCAAGTTGTATATAGGACAGAATGATTCCCATCATGTTTCACCACTCTGTTTTGGAAGGTAAGAGTATTTAACAGTATCAGTGTTGGTTGTTCCAACACAGTTGGCCTCGGGGCCTGGGAATGGGCCAGGGAAGTTTTCATTTATCAGCAAACACGCAAGCCAAACAGCGTCAGCTGGTCCTTAGCACTGTTAAAATACAAATAGGAATAGCAGTGTTAGGACCTGCTCTGCCAGGTGGAGCCACATGACTCTTTGCTTGGCCATTAATAACTTGGGCTACGTTTGCGTTGGTTGGTGGGCCTGGGGAAGAGGCTAGAGCAGGGTCCCACAGCTGTCGGTCAGCAGAATGGTGTTTTGTTTTTGTGAGTAGCGTAAGCAAGACTGTCTGCTGGGGAAAAGGAAACCTGAAAAAGATAGCAACAGGATTATGCTCATGTACTATACGGAGTACAGTGAGAAAGAGACTGTTGCCTGATGCTGTGACTGGCTGACACAGTGTCCATGTGGCGAAATCCTCTACCACGTAACCCTGCTCTTCTCCTCAGAAGATCCAGGGAAGCCTTTGGCAAACTGGCAATTGGAAACAGCCCTTGTTGTATCTCACATTGGTCCTCTGCACTGTCTGGAATAATGCTAGGTGGCAAAATCATGCTAACAGGATAACACTTCAGCTATTTGTGTCAGGATATAGGCCTTGTTTGGTTTTGTAGAGCCAATTAAGCTGCTAAGGTCAGTGTGGATAGAGATTGTAGCCTCCTGTGTGGGAGGAAGGAGCTTGTCAATACCAGGGTATGACTGATGATGGCTAGAAAGGCTGGTGATGTTAGCATCCAGCATTTCCAGTGTGCTGACTGTACAGAACTGCCTCCTGAAGAGCCAATCTGGTCTGTTGAGCTGGAAAGCAGAGTCTGTGGCTTGTAACCATTGAAACCACTCATTCCTACAAAAGGAAAACCCAAAGGCTGATGAACCCAGAGTCCTGCACTGCCCTCTGTCAGATCACAGCCAGCTTCAGCTGCTCCCAAGGGACTGCCAATGGGCAGAGCTGAGCCGTGAGCAATGCTGGGTGTGCTCTGGGAGAGCAGACCGAGGAGAGGGAAAAGCTGTCACACAATAGCATGTGGGAGATAGGAGTGAGAAATGGGAGAGAAGCAGCCCCGCAGCCCCCAGGGGCTGTGCAGAAGGAGGGCAGGAGGTGCTCTGCTTGGAGAGCTGTGGCTGTGGGATGCACACGTGGGATCAGGAGGGGAAGGACGGCGAGAAAGGGGCAGAGAGTGCACATGGAGTTGAAGTATTGTGGACAGACCTGAGCCCCAGTTTGCCATTCCTCTGCACCGCTCAGGAGGATGAGGTAAAGGAGGGTGGATGGGGATGAAGGTGTTAGTAGTTTGCTCTGAATTCTAACTGCTCTTGTTTGTTAGTGACAGCTAACAAATTACAATAATCTAATGTTTAGTCTGTTTTGTCTGTATCAGTAATTAGTTTGATATCTCACAGTCCTTATCTCAACATATGTTCATTGTGTTTTCTCCACTTGATCTGTTGAAGAAGGGGAGTGAGAGAGCAACATGGTAGTGTTAAACCATCACACTTTTTCTATTGTTCAATACCTTTTAGGGTCTATTTTCTCCTTCCCTGCTTCTAGTGACCAAAGGGGCCTGTGTTCTTTTTCACTTCTTAATATTGAAGGAATACCATCTTGTTGATTCCCATTGTCATTGGTATGGTTGGACAGTAAAAGTGAACTGTCAGTGTAGCTCTGAAAATGCAGAGAGCTTGTCCTCTCTGCCTTACGTGAGAAAACAGTAGCAAACAATCTGGTAAGTTCTTACTTTTGGAGCTTTATGTGTTTTCAAGTCTTGATCTGACAAATACTCTTACTTGCATGAGACAAAGACAGTTAAAAGAGTATTTCTTCCTAGATGGTCGATGGCAAAACTGTAATTATTTGACACCCCAGTACCCCTTCTTAGGCTTAGAAATACAGCATCTGCTAAGAATAGACAGGGACACTGACCACCTCTGTCTGCAAGAAGCGGTGTGGAAACTGGAGACTTGAGACAGCTCACTTGCACATAGCATGGGCTAAGAAGCCTCCCATACTTGCCTGCACTCACTGTCCCTCTTCCCCTCAAAGTGAAACAAGCCAAATCTAAAAAAATCTACACACACAGATCAGTTTTACTCTTCCCTGAACAAGATCACAAAGTCCAACTTCCTTATACTCATACAGTGGAATCTTGCTAATAACTTTGCGTGTTGCTGTGATCAGTTGCATTATCAGACAGCTAAATAGATTTCCATGAATTCCATGTGCATGTTTTAACTGTAATCCATGTATTTTCTTTTCCTGTGACAGTCTCTTAATTTACAAAGAAGCTTGTAGTGTTTCTGGATAAATGTGCTGGAAAGAGACTCCTGAGATCTATTTTCCATGCCCTGTCTTTTTTTCCCTTGCAGAGTGCAAGTCAGCTACTGCTCTCCAACTCATGATCAAGCGCTGCCACGGGAAAAGAAGTTGTAGCATATATGCTAGCACATATGAATTTGGAGATCCTTGTTATCCTGGCATCCAAAAGCATCTGAATGTCATCTATACCTGTGGTGAGTCACCAAAAAAGCTCTCGTTGGGGTATGTGTTTGATGAACAGCAGTATGTGAAGAATGAGAAGAGTTATACATGTACATATGAAGTTGTTGAGCTTCGTTGTTATTTTCATTCGGTTAAAAGGGAAAGCCTGTGGATTACCTGAGAGCCTTAATTTGGTCTCTTTTTCTATGTACCGAGTTGACAGAAAAGAAGCAGAAAATGTAGAAGTGACATTTTGTGACAGCACTGCCTTTTTGAGGCAGCAAAATCTCTTGGCACATTTGATGGTTGGACTGGATGACCTTAGTGGTCTTTTCCAGCTGTAATGATTCCATGACCCACCAGGTGCCCATATCCTGAATGTTATCCTGCTGATTCACTTACCTGCAGCAAGGTTGTGGTTAACAGTGGGATCCTTTCTGTTCTGTTCTGTATTTCACTTTTTACCGATCAGTAAGGCAATCACTAATCCACATCCAGGACATTCGTTGAGAAAACTTTGGATAAACATAGCAATATTTTCTTAAGAAAATGCTGTCATTTGAGAAAAAGTATGTCTTCTGTTGGGATCATAAGTCATAGGGCTGAGCAAACACTGTATTCCTATCTGACTAATCGTTCTGTGTCAGAAAAGAGAATGATTGTTCCTCTCTGAACGATGCAGTATGAAAGCAACTTTAGGTCTGATTTTTCCAGTGAAGAAATGTTGATCGTTTGTAGCTGATAGATATGAAAATATTTGCTTGAGGGTTTTGTTTGTATAGCTGTTGCTAGGATCAGCTCTGCCTCTCTTCTGTTTCTTTCTACATTCACTGGAAGGAGAAATTCTGGTGCTGATTTAAATCTGCTGAGTAGATGAGCCATCTGATGTAGTGGAGGAGGTGCTGGCAGCGTCTGCAGACAACAGAAAGTTTGTGGGTGAATCCCTATGTGCAACAGCAGCATGCCAAGTCTCACATATGATTTTTTTGATATGGAGATGCTGTGGAATTTGTATAGGTGCTATAGTATGGCTGATGTGTGGCCTGTTCAAAAACAGAGAGGGAGAATTGGGAGTGTGAAGCTCTGAATGCCTGCCTAGCTGTTTCATTTGGCAGAAGCAATGGGAATGTTAAACTTTTTCTTCCTTGTCACCTCTTTGTTTTTGTTTGAAATCATTTAGGAAGAAGTAGAAATATCATCTACGTAAAGCCTTGCAAATTTTCTTGCTGGGGAGTTGAGATTGTTACATCATTTTTATTCATAGAGAGATTGGAGAGAATCTCATTCTCATGGGGATGTGAGCTCTGTAATTCAAAACGAGGAACAAAACAACAGGGCCCCGTGGTGTATTTCCAAGAAGATATCCCCCTCAAAGCCCTGTGCAGCCTCCTTCAGGCATTGTGGTTCTGGTCCCAGCGACCACTATGGAAGACATTAGTGATCTCTTAGTATGACTTCAGCTTTCCTTGTCAAAGCCTAACTGCATCAGGAAATGAGTCATGCTTGAGAGCACAGTATGCCATGGTTTGGTTTTCAGTGGGTGAAATCTGTCTCAATCTTTGAGGATGTCCATGGCACCTGTTCAAAACAGTGATCGCAGGCATGACTGAGCTGGAGTTTGTGATCATCACACATAATTCTCCTCTCAAATAGCAAAATCCTTCAAAATATGAAACTCAAATAAACAAGAAATCAAATTCTTGTTCCGTGTAGTTACATTGGATCAAAGTTGATTCTGGTATTCCCTTAAAAGAAATTATAAAACCAAGCAACTTGATGTTTTATGGTTTAGAGAATAAAATTGCAGTGTAAAGAACTTCCAGTTGGTATCTCCTTGTTTCAGGTTCTCATTAAGATGCATGCATTATTACTCCTGCTATGGTGTTCTCCCACTTACACAAAAACCCATGGGAGTGAAAAGGGACAGGCTTTGACTGCTGTAGCAGAAATGCTCAGTCATGGCCCGAAGCAGTGATGGAGCACCTGGTGGGAAGGCAGGGCCTTCCATTCCATTATACAACTGCTAACAGTGACTATCAAGACTTTCTTTCGATTTAGGTGCTTGCTTCTGTGACTTATGTCTTGATACATACTATTTTTCCCCCCACCTCTTGCCATTGGAGACAGTGGATTCATGCGGGGTGGGTTGTGTCCTTGTTGGTTTTCACTAGAGAAAAGTGAAAGACACAGAGTAGCTCTGGTGTCACATGGGGGCAGGATGTACATCACAGATTTCTCTAGCATCACTTCAGCTGTGGTCTAAGTGACCATATCACTTTGTCTTACCTGTGACAAAAACTGATGTGTCCATGTTACGAGTTACTGACCATCAGCACCTCTGCAGAAGAGGTGGTGTGAGCAAGCCCCCTGGTGGATGTGCTACTGTGGGTGGGAGAACTTTCAAATGACTTTTTCCTTATGATAAACTCTAATAGTTGTAGGTTCAGGGTATCTGAACTCTGCTCATAGTGCTATGGCACAAAGAGGGCTGGAAAGAGAACCATGTCTCCTGCTGACAGCAATTCCCCCCCCAAAAATAAAAATCCAATGTGGGGTTAATTTACAAGGTGATAAAGGATTATATTAATTCAAAACTTGTCTTGTGAGCAGAAATCATGGCCCTTTTGCTGAGGTGGACTTTGTGACAACCATTAATTATTAATATTGCATAGAGCAATAGCTAGCGAACAGCAAGTGGTGTGATGTCTCCAAGTCCTGATAAAGTCTGAAAAAGTCTCTTGGCCTGTTCTTCTATAACTTGCCAGGAGGAGCTGAGGCCTGTTCCTGATCTCCTGCCTTCTTCAGGAGGTAAATAGGTAAGGCAACAGCTTTGGTTCCTTATTAGCTATTTCCAAATTCCTTGGAGGCTCATTCCTCCAGCATCTGTGTTTTATTTGTTGTAGGAATGCCTTCCAGACATGCACAGCTATGCTGATGAGTCTGGTTTTAAGGGAAGGGATCATTGTATGAGCTTTAACAAGACTAAGGGCAGTGTCTTGCATTTCTATTACAAGAACTCCATGCACCACTACAGGTTTGGGGCGGAGTGGCTAGAAAGCTGCGTGGCAGGGAAGTGTCTGGGGGTGTTTGCTGACAGCTGGCTGGATGTGAACCTGTGGTGTGCTCAGGTGACCGAGAATGCCAACAGCATCCTGGCCTCTACCAGAGATAGCACAGTCAGCAGGACTAGTGAGGTGATCAGCCATCTGTATTCAGCCCTGGAGAGGCTTCACACTGAGTATTGTGTTCAGTTTTGGGGCCCTGACTACAAAAAAGCTGGGGTCCTGCAGTGTGTGCAGAGAAGAACAGTTAAGCTCTGAAGGGTCTGGAGCACAAATCTTATAGGGAGTGGCTGAGAGAACAGGGATTGTTCAGCCTCTGGAAGAGGTTCAGGGGAGACCTTAACATGCTGTACAGCTCACTGAAAGGAGGTCGTAATGAGGTGGGGATTGGCCTCTGCTCCCAGGTAACAGCAGTAAGACAAGAGGTGATGGCCTCAAGTTGTGCCAGTGCAGATTTGGGTTGGATATTGGGAAAAATTTCTTCTCAAGAAGAGTGGTGAAGCACTGGAACAGGCTGCCTGGGGAGGTGCTGGGGTCACTGCCCCTGGAGGCATTCAAGATGAGGGTAGATGTCACACGGAGGGATGTGGTCTACTGCCAACACAGGCATGGATTTATTGTTGGACTGGATGATATTAATGGTCTTTTCAACCTTAATGATTCTGTGATCTAACTTTTTGTCCAGCTTTATTTTTGGATAATTTGTTGTAATTCAGTGAATCAAAATCCTTGTGTACAGTTTCAAGTCAATATAGCAGTATCGGTGCTCCATATCATTGTGATGTATTCCTTTGCATTTTTCATTCAACAGCCATTAGTATCACACAGCTGAGATGGAAGAGCTGTAAGGCAGCGTTTTCATACAAGATGATTGAAACAATGAGATAGTGGTCTTCCCTGTACTTCAGGGTCCCATTAACCTAGCCAAGGAAACGGGGGGGAACCGTCCAACATAAACAAACAAAACATTCCAAACCTGAGCTTTGGCAGGAGCAGAAATACTAAAATTTGATCCAAAGCTGAAATGAGCTGTTGAGAAGGTGGGATTTTCCAGTATGTGTGTCCCATTATTGCATTAATACATTAATTATGATTTAAATAGGAAAAGGCAGGTTCATTTTGGGGAAGCATGTAATGTGGTGGGATTGCTTTCTAAGCATGACAACTGTAACGGGAGGGATATACAAGAATTTTAGCTCTGAGTTTTCCTTTAAAATACACTGAAACTCTGAGAGGGTAACAGCAGTGAGAGTAATAATGCAACTGAGAAATACAGTGCAACAAAGGTGTTGTGCAGTCTTTCTCTCTTTCTTTCTATTCCCATTCCCCCCGCCCCTGGCACTCTTGTCTTTCTTTGATATCAAACCCTGTGTTTGCAGTATCTGCAGGTAGCTTGCTAGTGTCATTATTGCTGTGATTTTGTACTTAACTGATGACAGTTACCGTACTCCTGACCTTTTCTATTTCCTTAATTGCCCGTTTATTATTGTCAAAGATTCCCTCTAACTCTCTGAGCATTGTTCCTCTCTAGTGTTCTAGACTTTTTTTATGCCTGTACTGAATTATAACTCAGCAGTGAATTTAACAGTAAGTTGTGTTTTGGTAATATCACCTGTATTCAAGGAAGTATTTAAGTATGTGTTTTAAGTGCCATGCCTAAGTACCATGAAAGTTTAACGTTTTCTTAAGTAATTCCTTGAATGGGGCTTGTCTGTATGTAGTGAGAGCAGTGCTGCAAGTCAAGAAGTGAGCAATCCAAAGTGACTGCTGTCCTGCCTGCCAGACCTGACCCCTTGCAGTTGACTGGAGACTGCAGATGTAAGCCTTTGGTAAGCACCTCCTGATCCTTAAGTACATGATCAGAGATGGCTTGATGGGGAAAGGAAAAATAAGAGATGTGAATTTTTTGATAGGTGTGTTTCAGAGGTTTGGTTGTCAGGGCTGCATAACTGGTGATTGCGGTGCTTTGTTAGGTATGGCTATAACAAAATGGAGGACACGTGGCATTAGATGTGTACTCAGTGTGAGTATCCATCACGTGTTAGGTGCAACTGTCCCTTGCCTGATTTCTGCTTGATAGAAAGGGCTCATTGGTCTGAGAGCTAATGAACCACCACTGGTAACTCAAATCTCTTGGAAAACCCTGCAGTTCTGCTGCATTAATGATCCTGCCATCCTGCTTGATGAGGCAATAAGCAAAGTCTTGGAGGCCTCACACTTCTCAACTTGATGAGAGAACTTGGTAAGTAAGGGATAAAGCCTGACTGCAGTCATCACCCAAAGCTTGGTGCTACTGGGAGACTGAAGGGGCTGATGAAAGGCAGTGGAGGTATCTGAGAATGCTGACCTTTGTGTTCTATGGGTTCTTGGGAAAGCAGTTTGGCTGCCTCCAGAATGTTGTGGTTAAATATCCATGAGGTATGTTAGACTAGAGGCAGGCTTTATTTTAGATGAGAGCACTGGGGGGGTTGCCTTTCTAATCACAATGAGGAGAGAGGCTGAAGCTCTGCATGAAGACACTCCTGTCATCTCAAACGGACCATGCTGTAGTCCAAGAGCTCCTGCACAGTAGGTTTGTCAGTGTTTCAGACTGGATGTAGGTAATGGACCCTACTGCTGGGAAAGTTTACAAGTTCCTGAATGTAGAAAATGTACTCCTATTACTGCTGAAGTGCTTTCTCTTGATTAGTAAAAGCAGTGTCCAGGGTCTGCAACAAATGGGGGAAAAAAGCAATTCCAGACTTCAAATTAAAAACAAAGCCTCTTAGAGCCCTTTTGAAACAGGGCAGTATGGACAGTCTCTTGTTGGAGGAAGACACGATATGTAAAAGGGACTTCTTTTCTTCAGAAGTTATAAAACCTATTTTTGCCAGCAAACAACCGTTTCAGGAAACTTAACTCTAAGGATATTAAACTGTGTATGCAATGCTTGAAACTGTCTGAACAGGTTTCTTTTGCCATATGGTGAAACAGAGCTCAGAGGCACTTAGATTTTAAATTCGTGGCCACATGGTTTGGCCTACCAAGTAAATGAAGAATAGAATAATAATATAATCCCAGTATGTTGCTGCTTTCATTCTCACAACTCAAGGTCCAGGTATGGTTTGAGACGTATGTTCAGAACCTCAGTCTTATTTTCCTAAGATGACAAGTTTGCCTAGTGTTGCTTTGTATCAAGCCTATCCTTCTGGTCAAGTTCTATCTTTTGAAAAGCTATCCAGTGCCTTGTAATGACTGCAAATAATGAAACATTCATGAAGTGGGATTCATTTAACCGAGTGCAGACGTATAAGCCATAGAGATTTATAGTGTAAATATTCCCATCTGAGAAAAATTTCTTTCATAGGTAATGGAGAGAAACAGCTGCTTTTGAGGCACAAATCACCTCCTCCTGAAGTGGATGCCTGGAAGAGATGAACAGCATATTTTGTAGTGACAGTTCCCCTGTACTAACTATAAATGCAGCTTCTCATACCCATCTGAGATACTGTTATCTGCACATGAGACTCCAACGGTGCACATTTCTACATCTGGTTAGATGGCTCTCAAGCACTATGTTCTTGGGCAAGTGCTTTCCATCTGTCTTTTTTCTTTGTCCTGGTTTCCACTCCCACTGCTGGATTTTTCTGATCTTTTGTCCTTAGTTTTGTTGCAGATTGCCATGGACTGCAGTTGGTGGTGTGGGAGAGGGTGCAGAGTGGCATGAAACATTTGGTTACAGCGTTTGATTCCTGTTCCTGCAAGCAAATGAGTGTACTGAACCTCCTTTCAGGCTTTTTGTGTTTCCGTTAGGGAAAGAAAAGAAAGCCTCTTTCTTCTTTTAGAAACTGAGATCTTACTTCCAGAAGTTCTCAGACTTCATAGAACCGATTAGAACAGTATGTATGTAACAGGGTAACTGAAGACTGCCCTGCGATGGGTCAGACCTGCCAATTTAAGGCTGATGTTTTCCAGCTTCTCGGGCTGTAACTTTCTCATCTTTAATAATGTTCCAGTAACGTTTTTTGTGGATGCAGTTTCTGGACCTTGGAGAGAAGCAGAGAAGGACACTGCTTGTTAAGCAAGGCTTTTATAATTTGGATCAACAGCACAGTGAGATCACTGATTATTTAAAGGCAAGAATTCTTTTGCTGACCAGAGCTAGAGTGAGGCACACGACTCTGCTTGGAGATAACTGCTATGAGCAGACTGTAGTGGCTCTGCTATCATACATCAATGCAGAGTATGCTATAGAGGTTTAAGGTTAGCAACTGCGCAAGAATGTGGATTGTGAGTGATATGTCCAGGAACAAACTTAGCTGGGTGTTTAAAAAAAGGTACAAAGAGCCTAATGATTTTTATCTTCAAACTTGGTAAATAAGGTAATGAGAAGCTGTGAGTGTGTGGCTCCTGTTCATCTTTGCTTACTGTATAACTCACTGCAGCATGGTCTGAGTTGTACACTCAGAAGAATCCAAACTGGCTCAGACACAGCAAGCCTTCATTACCAGCAAAGAACGAGGCTGTCTGACACAGATTATGGTAAATAGATATTCTGAGGAAGCAGAGCTTGGCATCCCAGGTGAAGGAGGAGCAGGTGATGCTGTCCCCTCTCGAGAAAGGATTGGAAGCCTTTTAATTATTGCAGAGAAGAAATGGAGATCTGGAGATAAAAGTCATTGCCTTGGGGATAAGGAGGAAGGGAGAAGGGGCTGGAGGACTGAGAGGGAGTTCAAAGGACACCTTTTACAATGATCCTAACCAGAATGCCATCTCACAATTAGGCAAGGTTTGCAAGCCTGCTGCTGTAGTCATTCATTTCAGCTGTTACTGGAAAGCATGTAGGGCTTTTACTCTGGGGAAAAGAGTCCCATAAAGAGTTAATTAACTTACTCTGACACTTCTGACACACTCAGGTCTGTGCATGTGAATCCTTTATTCCTTTTTCTTTATTTTTAAAGAAATAGTCCCAGGCTCAGGGTGGCTTTGTGGGTCCCCCTGCCTGTCCTGAAACCGCCTGAAAGCAGTTGTGATCCACCTTTAGCTTCAGCCAAGAAAAGCAGGCCTGCCTGCGAATGGTTGTGCAAGATGACACTTGAACAGAACACATCGTAAGGAAATCTTTCAGGAAGCGTGCAGAGAGATAAGTGAAGCGGAGGTGAAGTGATGTGGATCATTTGTATGATGGTTTTTTTCCTGTAAGCATAACTCTGCTGTAGAGACTGTCTGTGCTTTGACATAATTATTCACTTATCAGTGTTCTTCTTTTAAAAGAAGTTCAGAATAAATTGTAGACATGTATTGCTGTACTGTTGCAGGCTGCCTTTTCACCTGGGAACCTCATTGAACAGCATTGTTAAACGGGGTTCCTGTTGATTTCCCATGTGTGTCAAGACCTGCAGAGTTTCCAGATGTAATAATCAATGTTAACGTTGCCACATGTGAGGCGTCTTGGCCGAGAGGGCAGCAGGCAGCCATTCTGGCAGCCCCTTCCATGTGTGACTGCGGGCTGCGCTGGGGGGAATGTGTGAGCAATGGTTGGCTGACCCTTCATTCACAGCCACCCTAACTGCTGCTAATTGGGGTTAATGCTGGAGGCACTGACACCTTGATGCTGACCCATTAGTGCCTGGGGGCTACTGAAGGTTGCTGACAACTCAGTGAAATACTCATTAGATTAAATTTCAAGGGAGCGTTTGACGAGGTGACTAATTGAGATACATTTCTATGGATCATGTATGTATTTGTATTTTCTTTTTCTTTTTTTTTTTTTTTAATATATCAAGATAGTGCCACTTTCTTCGAAGGGCTCCCAGCTGGTGTGGTCTGGGACCACCTGTCCATTTCTCTGCATGTTTCCCAACGCTCTGTTTTTTGCTCGCTGCCCACTCCTCCATTGCTTCACTTCAATAAGAAGCAAATAAGAAATTCTCTGGGATTTGGAGTATTATTGTTCCTGAGTATGAAAAGAGAACTGGAAGAGTGTGATGGAGAGGGGAAATAAATAGTGATTTTTGTGAAAGCCACCACAAGTGCTCAAATAGGTGACCTCAGTGATGGGGCCCTTTGGTCCAACTGGGGCCTGTGAATGACTACTGAGATGGGGAAAATAACAAAAAGGACCCACTAAGGGGTGTCTGTTCCACTGATGGAAGACAGCATAGGCATCAGATGCATATGTTACTGGTGGTGGTGACTCTGTTAGACGAGCAGAGCGATTTTAGAGCAGGCTTTAACACTCTTGGTATCCCTGTGCTAGTGCTTAGCAGTGGGGAAGATCCACTGGAAGCTCCCTACAGGTTCCTTTGGCAATGTCTGCTCAGTGCAGGTGACCTTTCAGGACACCCACACCCCAAACTGAGGCGGAGATTGCTGTGGCAGTTACACCCCAGTGCTCTGTGCTCAGGAAAGGTCCAACATCCACTTCTTCTGTTTCTATTTTAGGATCTCAGTTTATTCAAAGCGGACCCACCCAAGCGATTAATACCCCTTCAGACACACTTCAAATACAGTGGGCAGTGGCTACTTTTCATGCCTTGATGTAGTCATTGTTTGGTCAAGCCACTCATGTTCAGCTCCTTTAATCTTTCCTCATCCATCAACCTGCCCAGTCTCTCATTTGTCTTTCTGTTGCTCTTTTCCACAGTTACCTCTATCCTGTAACAAACGCTGAGCAGGCGTGTGATTGTTTTTACCCTGGGGGCCAGCAGAGGCTTGTGATTTTTTTGCAATATGTTAACAGTGGATGCCGTTTCAGAATTACTCAGTCCAGTGCTGTTACCCAAGAGCAATGGCTGAATCTCTTTCTGGAGTTTCACTCTCAGGTACCCTGATGCTCAGTATTTCACTTAATTAACAGTTTTGGTGAGCAAGTAAAGTAGCAACTTCTGAAAGTCAGAGACAGAGTATTTGTGCAAGGGAAGCAGGATCATGGGGGCTGGTATCAGCATCCCTTCTGGCTGGTTATTTTCCCAGCTCTACTAATACAAGGGCGTGGGGACTTAAGGATGACTGATACTGCATAATATAAATAGTGAAGCAAATCCTACTAAATCCCTTTAGAAGATATTTAACTAAATTCCTAACCCATGAGGGGCCAGCCTGGGCCGTGTCTTATCTTTAAAAGCCATCTTACAGGTGTGTGCAAAAGCTCTGGAGGCTGCTTAATCCAACCAGATGTACCCTCAGTGCCTCCAGGGAAGGAGTGAAGGGAGGAGGACAAAGATTTGGAGATCTCATTTGCTGGAAGAGTGTCACTACACTGTGGTTCAAGACAAAGCCTCAGGGAGAGGAATATACCTGGTATGCAGCTCCATCTGGAGTCCAACAAATCCACTACCTGAAAAGTGGCCCAAAGTGGCCGCAGTCAGGATGCTCACAGAGATGTGTGTGTGTGCATCAGGCACCAGGTGCTAGATGGAACTGACTCCAGCTAGTCCCTAGATTGTATTTATTTGCTTCCAGCTTTGATTAAATTGTTCTAGCATTTATTTTCAAAGAAGAAAACATAAATGAAATGCTTATTTATTTATTTTTTTTGGAGAGTACATGGAAAACTTAGAAGGAAAATGGATCATCTCATAAAAGGATGAAAAAATCCTAGCACCTTATTAACCCTTCTCCGTATTGACAATATATATGTATATATATAATTGTGACAGCCTGGTAGTTGTCATGGCTCAGTGAATGGACAGTGGCCTTGGACCTGGGGGCTTCTGCCTTGCCCAGAGTGATGGTGGAAGCCCCATCCCTGGAGACACTCGAGGTCAGGCTGACAGGGCTCTGAGCATCTCGCTGTGCTATATGTATCTGCGTTCATCACAGGGGAGGTGGACCAGATGGCCTCAAAGGTGCCTTCCAACTGCGATTCCGTGATGCTTAACCCTAGTTTGTCACAGGCTCTTTGGTACTGGGCAGCCACTTGGCTTCCTCCTGCCTTGTGCAGTTAGACTGTAGGGCCTAGGGCTGTTTGCTCAGCATCTGACACCACAGCAACAGCAGCTTCACCACCTCTCTCGGGCTTTCAAGTTATGCACGTAGTACAGACATAATCACACAGATGTGGTGTTTCTTAGTGCCTGCAGTTTCTATTGAACTGCAGTGACATGGAGATTTGGAAAGTAGAAGTATTAGGCTCCAGCCCAGCATATCCACTGTGGTCACAATCAGTCATGAATTCAATGTCTCTCCTACATTTCTCCTTTTTCTTCTGGATTGTTCTTATAATTCGTAGTATGAAAAATAACCAATATTAAGTTTCCATCTCTCATGTTCTGTTTTTTTTTCTTCAGTGAAAGCCCCAAACCATTCAGGGTTTATCCTAGGATTACATACTGACACACATTCCTTGACGTGCTCTGTATTGATCAAAGGGTCCCAATCCTGCAGTGTGAAAGCTGTACCCAATACCCACAAGTAAGAAACGCAAAATTTCTCCTTTTGTTTTCATAGGTTATCAAAACCTTATGCAGATATCTTGGGTATCAGTGAAGAATGAAGTATAGCATGTTGGTACTGCGTTGTGACTGTTGAGTGAGCCACCTCGTAAATTGCAGTGGGAATGAATAATGTAAGTTTTCTGTCAGATATGAGCCTATTACTGTATTAATAAATAAATGGATTCATTCTCCTTCATCGCCTCATAACTCTTTGTCCCTTAAATTATCCTTAATTAAAAATGAGGTTCCCTCTGACAGAAAAGGGAAGAGTGAAGGCACAGATATTTGTTTGAATTTTTGTTTTTCCTTTCCTGTTCCCATTCATTGTTGTCAGGGCAGTGATTTTCTCCCAAACAACATTTAAGCAGATGCATATGGTTGTGTTTAATTTCCAGATGGGGAGGCAGGCTTCTAATAACAGTGCAATTCTCTGCTTTGTAGATCTGGCTGACCTGCCTTCTGCAGATTGCCAGGGAACTCTGTCCCATGCCCTGGGATGCCAGCAGGCTCACAGCTGAGCCAGGCTTTTTGAATTGCAAGTGAAAAATGATTGACCTGTCCAGACTGCACAAAGGTTCAACAGTTCTCTACATATGTGAGACTGGCTCGCTTCTGAATTCAGGATCTTATGAACTGCTTTACTTTTTGGCATGATGGCTCTTTATAAATGTGTTTTCCAAAGTCTTGAGCAGACAGATTTTGTTAAAGGAAATGTATTTAATTATTAGCACTGCCATTTTGGTTAGGGCAAGAATATTTTTCTAAGTGAAGGCGTTGGTAATGATTTCTCTCTGTTTCCCTGGATGAGCTCCTCTGCAGACCTCTTGCTGCATCTCAGCTGTCTTGTCCTGGCTTGGTGACTTACATTTCCTAATGGAGCAAGCTGTAGATCTCAGTGTAGCCTAATCAAGCCCACAGATGCTTTTGAATTTCAAGCTAAAGGGTTGGGCTAGAGGTGGGTGCAGTCTTGAGTGGAAGCAGAGGGATGGAGTGCATGGACATAATGATCTGAATAGGAATGCGGTTGCAGATAGGTATGTTATTAAATGTGCTCTGATGCTGACCAGATGTAACTGTCTACATTATAATCAGCCACATATGGACTAGGTAACCTGGCCTCCCTTTGTAGTCAGTATGTGGAAATAAATATGCAGTTTTAGGTTGCAGTCCATCTCATTTTTAAAACGTCTCGGGCACCTTGCAAGTACTTACTTTTCTCTTTCACTCATAATGGGGAGCTGTGCTGACTAGATCAAGTGTGAGTATGTGCACTGTGAACATCTACAGCTGGGTCAGATAAGTCTTAGCTTGAATTCTACAGTTACGTATCTTCACAAACTGTCATCTGTAAAGAGTCTTCATACCTCAAAATATTTAAATGCAGTTCTGTCATTGTTTTGATTGTAAGTTTACTAAATCGCTTCAGATCTTTTTTTTAATCGACTACTTTTTAACAGTTTGTCACACTGCCAAGAAGTAAAAAAAAATAGGTATGTAGTTCAGTAATGTCTACTTTTGGGAAGTAAGCCTTTACTGAAGGGCAGATATTCTTTGCTGTTCATGTACTCAGTTTTGTAGGGTGGGATTCAATTTCTCATTGTACCACCAAATGTAGCTGCCTTGAGGCAGATGAAATATCAAAGCTCCTGTTGTACCAGTGAGCATAGGAAACTTGTTTTTATACCAACTAGATACCTGGGCTTCATTTCCCTATATAATGTGCATAGAGATATTTTCAGAGTTTGAAAATGTTTTGTTACTTGCAGAGCTTGTCTTTGTTGTTGAAGCCCAGGCCTTTCAAAAGCATTACGCACTCAAGTTTAACAGGGTTGTTGATCTTTGCAGAGCTGAACTGCTCTCAAATTGTCCAGATCTGATGAGTGCTGACATTTACAGTTACATAATCACAGAATCGGAGGTGTTGGAAGGGATCTCTTGGGATCACCCCCTGCTAAAACAGGTTCCTTCAGGAGTGTGCCGTTCGGAGGAGTTCGTACACCTAACACCCACGTGAATGCTCACACTGCAGCCATACAAGTGTGTGCCTGAGCTCAGAGCTGACTCCCTGCATTCTCGTCACTCTGTGCGGACGAAGCCCTGGGGGAAGGGTTTGTATTTTTTAAGGGATACAATGGTCCTAATATAGCTTCACTGCTCTGGCAGCCATCCCTGTGGAGAAGAGCGAGAATGTAAGAAAGGCTGTTTTTCCATTGCTATTTCATACTTGTTTTTACCCATCTTTGAAAACAGTAAATCCCCCAAATGGACGTAGTAGTGCTATTGTGCTTATGGCACACAACAGCAAGGAGATTAATCTGTTTTAAGGTATCAAAAGAATCCCTGTCCTTCCGAAGAACATTTCCATTTTCCAGTCGGCGATGAGAGAAAAACATTCCCATTCTTTTTATTTCACAGTGGAAAACTATCCAACTCAAAAGCAAGAGTTTAGTGTTGTAGTCCTAACTTTGGAAACATCATTATTTCTGATAAGAGCTACTCCAAACCAACTCAAGAATAGGAATTAGTTGTACAGTCAAAAGCTCCTTGTGGTATTCATGCAATAAGTTTCTGTAGTAACACAGAACGCTCTGGTCATACTCAGCCAAATCTGCAAGAAGCTGTCTGAGCAGTCCTCCATCCATGCTGCTCCCAGAACCATCCAGGGCACCGTTTGCGTGGCTACAGGCTGAAATATTTCTGGAAAGTGTGTTTGTTATTCATGCATACAATTGCGAGCTGATGTCTGAGCTTTTTAGTCTATCAATGTAGATATGCACTGTGTGATCTCCAGATCAGTGTGGTTTGTTGGTCGTTATTCTTCTGGTCCCTCTTTGTTCTTCAGTATACCTGGGTTAACAGGCTGATCCCTCTTCATGCTTGAAACCATTTCCCCTTATTCTGTTACCACAGACCCTGTTAAAAAGTCTGTCCCCTTCTTTCCTGCAGCTCCCCTTTAGGTATTGGAAGGCTGCTCTTAGGTCAGCTCAGAGCCTGCTCTTCTCCAGACTGAACAGCCCCAGCTCGTTCAGCCAGTTCAGCCCTTGTGGGATGGAGAGCGAGTGCTGCGCTGGCCAGGGCATGACCAGCAAGCCCTACACTGGGAAGTGTTTTCCTGCCTTGGATGCCACGGTATGAGGAGAGCAAGGGATACAGGAGGGTGGGACACAGCCACTCAGCAGCTCAGTGCATCCCTTTCCTGGGCTCCCCCTCTCAGGGAGCAGCTGTGCTGTGTACTGCTCTCTGCTACGCTGAGGGCAGGAGGATGTCTCTGAGACTAATGACTCTGGACAACCTCCACCATGAGTGTGGAAACCAAGCTAGGCTACTTTGAAAATTTAAATACAGACTTCTCAGACCGGTGGTTCTTCTGGACATTCAATTACCAATTATTTCTTTATTAACAATTTTTTTTTTTAAATCAAACATTTCATATTAAATTTTCCTACTTCAACTCAGAATGTAAACTCTGGTTTGTGTTGGAGGATCATGAGGTCAGATCAGGTAAGCCAGAAGAAACTGGAGCATTTTTAGTCATTAACCAAGAAAGTGTGTGAAAAGAACTTTGGGGTTTAGAAATGAGGTGATGGAATTACAGTTCTAGTCAAGGTTTGAATCTCTTCTTAAACAGGAGCTCTTGCAGGTAGCAAGGCAAAGCTCTCCACTTGTGCTAGGCAGGCAGCTCAGTAAAGGATCGTGTCTGAGTAGTGTGTATGATCTGATGCAAAATCTTTCAGTGGAGTTGACAGGTTTGAAGTCAGGTCTCAAATGATTCTATTCTGCAACAAAGAGAAACAGCAGTATTGTAGACCACAGTGTCCATTTTGGTCACTCTGATGTTATAACTGATTCTCATCCGCAAACTCACCCCATTTCCTTAGCTTGCCAGCAGCTCTTATGAACAGAACATACTATTGAAGGGGAGCTGTACACAGTGTGGTTTCCTGAGCCTTTAAACGTCGTAAAACCAGCAGAGCAAAAGTAATCATTACTAGTAAGCAAATGCAATTGGAGCCTGAGTCTGAATCCACTGTGTCAACAACCTACATTCACAGAACTGTAGGAGCTGGAAGGGACCTCCAGAGATCATGGAGTCCAACCCCCTGCAAAGCAGCTCCCTGCCCAGGTTGCACAGCTTGGCATTCAGGTGGATCCTGAACATCTCCAGAGAAGGAGATCCACCGCCTCTCTGGTCAGAGTAGGGTGGGTATTTTATGACACCATTTCCCTGTCATCATTTTCCAGATATTCACTTCTCAAGGAACTAACGTATTTTCTGTCTTCTCACACCCGACCAGTGAGGGCATGTTCCCATTCCAAAGCTCCCTTTGCCTGGGACATGCTGTTCTGGAAGAGTTATATTCCCTGCGTACAGTCAGGGTGGTTCTGGTGGGTGCTGTGTGAGATGAAGACAGGCCTAGAGGTTGGTACCATGGGTGTGTACAGCTGGGAGGTGGATGCTGTGCTGCAAAGCAGGGGCTGGGCTGACCTCCAGCCTCTTTTTGTGTCCTGAAACATGAGGCAGATGGGAGGTGGATGATGCTGACCAGCTGTGCCTGCTGCTTGTGGTTTGGCACGGGGACAGGGCCATGCACTGTGAATTCCTGGGGAACAAGAAGAAGAGAAAGAGGGAGGAATGAGAGGAGCAAGTTTCACACTTAAAATGTGATGGATCTGCAGAAGATGTGGCTGCTTCCCTTGTGGCATGCTGATAAGTTAGGCTTTTCACCTGCAGTATCCAATGCAAAGAAGCTGCTTCCTCATCCCTGAGCCTGGCTCGGAGGAGCTCAGGCTGGCAGTGTGCTGTGGGGCCGGTGTGTGCCTTTGCTGCATCTGATATGGCCCTGGAAAATGCCCACTTCATGCACCCACAGCTGAAATGAGGCAGGGAGTAATTACTGCCTTTAGGTGCTGCTCTGGGATGGGAAGTGTAAAACGTCATATGGCTGAACGTGAAGAGTAAGGCTTTGCTTGCAGTGGAACTTGCAATTCAGATATTTTTCCACCAGTTATGAGAAATGCATCCCGTTGGTGATCAGAGGTACAGACTTGACACTTCTGAAAGATGAGGATTAGAAGCTTGCAGTCTGTGTCCGATGTTGTGTTTGTGCTTGGTCTCATAAGGTGAGAATTAAAGTTTCCTGTATGATTATGTAGAAACTGTAGTAAAACATACATTAAACTAAATTGTGGGTCATGCATTTCAGATGCTGGAAAGGAGAAATGATAGATAGCCTGTAGCAAAATCTGATAGATGTATGTGTGACTGCAAAAGATCAGAAGGAGGCATAAGCATCCGATTTAGAGTACTTGTACTGGAGAGGCAGATTTGTAGCATATGTTAGAGCTTATAGGGAACAGACCGCGCAGTATCTGGAACCACACGCAGAGAGAGTTAGGACACTGGAAACTTCATTGTCCTGGAAAAAGATCATGGAGCAGCATTTATTTTTAAGAGACACCCTCATGTTTTATTTATTTGTGCATTCTGCATTTCATTGCTTGGAGACATGATGCTTGGGAAGGCAGGCTTGGAGAGTACCTGTCTTCCACACAGGTCCATTTTCTGTTTGTTGCATTCCACACTGTTCCCATTATTTGACCCTTCTATGTCCTGAGAGCAACTTGTGTGTAGTTAGGTTTAGCTGATGAAGTGTGGAAAAAGATGTCAGAGATTGACAGATCCAAGGAGCAGGCCATGATGTGCTCTCAGGTAGAGTGCCCAGCCCTTCCTTCTGAGTTTAAAAATACATTAACGTGAAAACTGCACACTTTCAAACTCTTGTGTGCTCAAATCCGAGCAGCAGTGCCATAAATAAATCTTCTCCTCATTCTGGTTCCGTCCTCATGATGACACAAGGGAGCTGGCTGTCCCCCTTGTGCACTCCCTCTGCTCCACCTGACAGCCCTTGTTAGAAGGGAACTGAAATGCTATGCATTCCCCCCCTGGCTTGGGTAAGCAGGAGCCTTGCAAAGGTGCTTACCCTCCTTGTTCATAGGAGGTGGCTGGCATCTTTAAAGAGATGTAGGGAAAGATGTGAGATGAAGCTGGGAGGAAGGAAGAGAAACACTGGGAAAGATTATAGGAATGGGACTGACAAGAGCAAAGAGGTGAATGATGCTGATCAGAAGACAAGACTAGCGGAAAGGGAATGGAAGGGAAAACTGAGAGAGCAAATGATTCAATCATTTTGTAGCTAATACATGATACTTAAGCCAAGATTCCTATCCATTTTGTTTGTTCATTTTTAATTCCAGCTCTTGTTTGTGGGTGACTGCAAGAAGAATTGTTTTATTGTTGTGTGCCTGACTTTCCCCATTTTTGAAACAGGGATGAGGGCTGTTAGCAACCTTACAGCAGGTGAGAACGCCTTAAGATCCTTTCCTGGAAGTGTTGATGCTTGAGCACTGTTGATAGATGCAGGGAGACGAGCTGTCTCTGTGAATACGTCCAAGATAGTCTTGATAGTACTCGATTTTGGCAGCTCCTAGAGCACAGACACCAAATCTTGAACACCTTCACAAGGTGGGTTCATGGTCAGTCTGACCTAGTGGTAGGCAAGCCTGCCTGTGGAAGGGTGTTGGATCTAAATGATCTTTGAGGTCCCGTCCAGTCCAAGCTATTCTGTGATGTAGTTCAATGATTCTATATCTCACGCTGATACTTACGGCCTTCACTGTTTTGCCTCCTCATGACAGATTTTGCAATGTTGACACTGGTGAAATTGAGGTTGTCATGAGGGGAGCGAGCAGCAGAGCCCTGAGCACATCCTGAAGGACTGACCAGCCGTAAGATTTGACTGCGGCTACAAAAGTATAAGTGATGGATGTTTGCCTACAACAGCAGTGGAGAACTGGGCAGACCTGGGTGACCTTAGACAAGCCATTTATTCCCTCTGTGCTTCAGGTCTCTATTAAAAAATAAAATTAAAAAAAAAGAACATTTTCCAGGAAGATGATGTGACGATGTGTGTAGGGAACCTACTTTAGCAGGGGGTTAGATTTGGCAATCACTAGAAGTCCCTTCCAACCCCTACAATTCTGTGATTCTGTGAGAAATTAGAGTAGGAACCGATGAGGTATTGTGAGAGTCCATGAAGTACGTATGGTTGGCATCTGCTGTTCATCATGCCATTCACCTTACTGGAGTCTACCCTCAGCCAGTGATCATTATCGTCACTCAGAGACTCAAATGGATTTTAACAAATTGTCTGACAGAGGCAAATGATTCTGTGTTCCAACACTGACAGAAAAAGACTCACAGAAGCTCAGGCAAAGGAGCGTCAGAAGGTGACACAAAGAGCTAGTCCATTTTGATCCTTGTTGTCTTTTCTCATATCAGCCACTGTGGAACTCCACAAGTTGGTCCTTTTGAGATGTCTTAGCATCCATAACCACAGACTGAAGATGAAGAAATGGCAGCTTTGAAGATCTTAGCCCTAGCAGCCTGTCTTTGGATGCACTCAGTTCTCTTTTCGGAACTCAAATAAGCAATGAAACTTTCAGATGTGAGTGTTTCAGATACAGTTGTGACCATGGGGCTCATAACTGTGTGTGCTTCAGTCATTCTTTGCCTTATTGCTCTCTACAACTATCTGAAGGAAGGTTGTAGTGAGCTGGGAGTTGACCTCTTCTCTCTTGTAACAGTGTTAGGATGATAACAGTGATAGTCTGCTTTAAAAATATAGACTTTCTTGAAAAGGACACTTTTTCTCCTCTGACTTTTGACTTACTTTGGTTGCTGTTGTCTAAACTTGAGGAACTTTGTTGAAACAGCTTTTTAATTTTTGCTGATGGAAATTCACATTCATGTTTCTTTAGGGAAATGATGCAAAGCATTGGAGAGCTCTTTCTTCTTAACCCTGAATCCCTCCTTTTAATCACAAAATGTTGATGGTTCGAATGTTATACTGATTCGTAATCCTGTTCTTGTCATCTTACAGAGGTGGCTTGCATTACAAGTATTAGGGAGATCTCTGTGAAGAGTGGCTCTAGGCAGTAACTTTTTGTGCCAAGCTACCTTACTGCTCTTCCTGTGAGTTAGTTGACTTTCACCAAGTTAGGAAACATCCATAAGCAGCGCTGTGAGTGGAAGTGACATATTTACCTCGCCTTGTCTCCTTTCATCCTGTTTTAGACCTCAAACTGTCTAACAGCATTAGGAAACCCCACAGAATGAGAACTTCAAGTCAGCGCTGCTGTATTTACCAACGCACTGCATTGTTTCCTGATGCTAATGTTAGCTGAATGCTTTAGGAGTGGGGCAGAGTGCTGCTTCTGGGAGGCAAATTTCAGGGATGTAGGAAACAGGAAAATCCTAGAAATAAAACTTGGAAAAATGTGTCTGCTGCCTTATTGCAGTTAACCAAGAAAGGTGACTGGCCTACAGACAGTTCTGTTATCGGTCTGTTATCAGAGGACTGAGAAAAATATCTTTAAGATCTTCAAGAATTGATTGTACTCATCTTTAAGAACAATCCACAGCCAATGTTGTACTGATCTTTAAGAATAACTAGCAGTTAGTAAAAGAGCTAGTAACTACTCCATAAATCTGGCTTCCATCTCCAGTAAAATGGTCGAAGTAAGGAAAGAGAATTTACAGTGCTATGCATGCACTTGGAGCCCTGTGTATCTTAGCTAACCCTCAAGGCAGTTGACAAAGTAGAGTGTAAATTATAGTAAAAGAAATGAGTGAATTTTGTTGTAATAGAACAATGGAGAAAATACTAAACAAAATATATCTGTAAGTAGTTAAAGCAAACCTCATTCTTGATGAAGAACAATTTATTGTGCTTTCTGTGCAATTCAGAACACATTTTGGTTATTAATTCAATTCTGTAAGTATGAGGATCCTCTGCATTAGTTAACTTCACCCTTCAAAAATTAAGGAACACAAATAGCAAGCGCACAGATTTGTGCCAAACAAATCCTGCCAGACTTTCTTACCAAGTTTGATCCATCTGTAGGCCAAAGAGATTAAAAGAGTTTGAGGGTGATGGAACACTGGTACAGGCTGTCCAGAGAGGCGGTGGAGTCTCCTTGTCTGGAGACATTCAGGACCTGCCTGGACACCGAGCTGTGCAGCCTGGGAGCTGTGCAGCCTGGGCTGGGAGCGGCTGTGCAGGGGGTTGTACTCCATGACCTCCTGAGGTCCCTTCCAACCCCTACAGTTCTGTGATGCTGTGATTTCATCTGCATAAATAAGATGTCTGTTCATGTATTAAGGCAATTAATGTATTGTATAATGAAGACTGAGCTGAAAAATTAATTTAGATTGACTGGAATGAATATTATAGAACAAGCTGGAAGGACCCAAAACACAGTGATGAGTACGTGCCGACACTTGGTGGGGTGGATTCAGTGTTAATGTGTTTGCTTAAGATCCTTCTTAACAGCTTGGAAAGAGGGCTGGCTATGAGGTAAGGTTTTTGCCTGGATAGTACCATCTTGGGAGGGATCATACTTTCCAAAGCACTAATACTAGCAAGTTTTGTCTCCTGGCTGACCCCATCGACATCCTGGTTCTGGTATCTGATCAAATCTGTGATTCTAGCAAATAACTTGGTACTGCTAAACTTTTCAGACAGAGAGCTGGTGAAGCAATGAAGAGGCTGTTGGTCTAGATGATCCTGAAGGTCTTTTCCAACCTCAGCAATTCTATGATTCTACAAAAATGTCGTAGGGTCTCTGTTTCCCTATTAGATTCTCCAACATGTTTTCAGGGGCCTGGGACTTCTCCCTCAGAGATTTATTCAGTGAAAGCCGTACTAATTGCTTCGTGTTTGGAGATTCAGATTGGGTCATTACTTACCTCTTGATATTGATTGTACATTTTAAGCAGTGCTGCTGAGGTAACATGGGTGTGGTGAGGCCAAGTAAAAGCGTGGGTGCATTGCTGCATGGACCTAGTAACCCCACACCTATCTGGAAGAAGGGCAGGGGTACAAATACAGTGGGGTCAGGAAATACAGTGTAGTTTTGCTGTCATTTAGCAGCACATTTGTTGGTGTTGCTCAGCCATTGTCCTAAGGCCATTATTAGGCATTCCCCGATGGTACCTTACTAGCTGCTGTGTGAGCAGGGATGTCTCCTCCAGGGATCGAGAATTATTACGATGAAATTATCTGTGGGTTCAGATTGCAGACCACTAGTTTGACAAGGCTGGTTTATATTCTATGCTGTGAACTCCCTGGAGCAGGGAATGCCTTACTGCATTTCACTGACACAATTGGGTTGTTTCTGTGTGGTTTTAGGGAAACACACACGATGCTTAAATGCTGAATAGCAGGATTGAAATTAGGAGGCAAATTAAAACATGAATGACAAAAGGAACAAGCAGGGGACAGAAAATAGGTGAGGTTGGAGAGTGTGGGCAATAGCCATGGGAGCATGTTTGTCTCAGTCCCTCTAAAAATCTCAGTTTTCTCTGTGGATTCTTCTGTTTTGGGGAGAGGTACCACAAAACAGCAGTTTGTGCATCACAAATAACAATTCTGGGTACTCCTGCGTTGAAGTGAACATTGAGTTCAGGACCTGAGTGCGAAGGAAGAATGAGAACTAAGGATTCGTTTTTTTGATTCATTCTCTAGTTATCCTCTCCAAGTGTTAGAAAATGCTTTATTATCAATTGTTTTATTGCTGAAAGCTCATTATTGTGATTGTTCTTTGATGGGAGCATAAAACAAGGGATCGGTTCCTCTGTGTGGTCTATTAGCAGTGTGCTAAAGAAAAAAAGGGAATCCCACAAAGCCTTTCCCAAGAGCTGACGTTTATGAGGTTGTTAATAGCCTTCCACAGAAGCGTTCAGAGCCCTTTCTCTTAATTGGTAAGTTACTGAGACCGCACGGAGACTTCCCTCAATTAGCTGGGATTTGAGACAGAGTGAATCATTTAAAAAGTTGATTTGAAGTACTCTAGTGACTTTAACTATCCCACATGCCAGCAAAATTGTGTAAGAAAAGGGATTTATTTCTATTCTGAATGCCTAGGTTCGACTTGTACCTCTTGGTCGTTTCTGGGGCTTTTACCCTTGAGGCTGATTTTTACTGTCTTCAAATACTTACAATCTCTTTGCCTGTTCTTTGTGAAATTAGGGAGGTAGAGCACCTCATGTCTTTCTTCAGAATGAAGTTTTCCAGTTCTCCATTCGTTCTTGTATCTTTTCCCTGAAATCTTTCCCATTTTTAGTATCTGCAGCCTCTGAAATGGATTCTGTGTCAGTGGCAGTTGTGCAAATGCCAGTTGGGGTTGATGCATAATTTCATTGCTTTTTCCACTTGGTATTATATGGCTAGTACATGTGTTACTGCTGAAGATGTTGGACTGGCGGTCCCTTTTAAACAGAACAGACAGCATAACTTGCTGGGCTTTTTCCAGCTTGCTGTTTCTGACCTCCTGCCTTGTGCCTGGGAATTAAGCTTTCCACTGTTTTATCTTACATCCAGGACTTTGCATATTCTGTACTGAAATTGGAATCACAGAATTGTTGGTCAGACCTGCTTATACCTTTATGACATTACAGCATGTGGAGAGCATCAGTTCATTTACTGCCTTCTAAAATCTCAGAGTTACAGAAACCGTTGCGTTGTGGTGAGCTGGGGATGTACGTGCAAGCAGCTACCAGATTTCACTTAAGGGTTTTGAATGTTTAATATTATTGTAAATGGGACTGTACTTTCTATCATCGTATCATACTCCCTTCTGGACAACTGTTTACAGAATCTCTGGGGTTTTGTGGCTCTTCAGAAAACGGATAGGAAGAAACTTTCAGAGAACCACCTGACCTGGCCTGAAATGAACTTTTTTCTTCCTCTTCTGTTCTTGCACTCATCAGATGAATTGTTGAGCATCTCCCAGTAGTGCATTAAGCACACTGTGGTCATACATCTTTCAACTGTTGTTTGCAGCCTTCCCCTTGGGAATGAGTGTATGAATCACAGCATAATGCTTTGATAGAATTTTAAGGAGGTTTGGTTTGATGAGCTGTGTATTCACTTATGCATTTTATTTCACATAGCAAAGCCAACGAATTGCACCCAATTGCGGTTAAAGGAGGTGGGATTGGAAGTAGACTGGGGTTCCCAAAGGAATTCATTCTTCTGTTTTGATGACAGCCTTATTTCTCTTCCCATGAAGCCAGAGGATCATATTTGCTAAGCACTCTGTTTTTCTGGAGCTTTTACAAATCTTGGAGATGTGCTAGATCCAGATGACAAAAATTTCAGGATCCTTCAGGGAGCTGAACAAGATGGTGGAGGAGAGGGGGGACCTGCAACGAGTGGAGGAGGAGAGGAGTGACCTGCAGTGATGTTCTTAGCTGCCAGTCTGTCCAGCATTATAAAATCCTCATGCCAGTATGTCATAGAACCGTAGAATGGTTTGGGTTGAAAGGGACCTATAAGATCATCTGGTTCCAACCTGTCGCCAGTCGTTGCCAACTACTAGGTCAGGCACCAGGTCAGGTTGCCCAGGGCCACATCCAGCCTGGCCTTGAATGCCTCCTGGGCACATGTGTCCCACAGCTCTATTGATTCAGTCAGCCCAACGTAAAAGGCACTGTTTAAAAATAACAGTTCATGAGAGTTTAGCATCAGCATTTGTTACATTCTGTACAGCTACATGTGGGAAAGGAAGATTTCTCCTGCGAGGCACTGGGGATTTTGGGTTGAAGTATTACTGTGGCACAAGTCAGGAAGAAGGGATATTTGATTCATGAGTCTTAATTCACAGTTGCTTCAGGATGTTCAGAACACGTCAGCAGGACTGACTTTTGGGAATGCAGATGGGCCAATGTTTAACGTATTAAAAACAAAACAGTACTTTTGAGAGAGAGAAAGAGAGATGATATTTTTCACAGAGCATGACAATTTCCAGTTGTGATGTGCAATGCAGGTAATGATGGCTTGAGGGTCAGAGAAAAAGATGGAGCAGAACTTCTAGGCACCAGTGAGGTCAGATAGGTACAGTGAGTCCTGGTTCCGTCCTTCCACCCTCGTTAAACCTCCTGATCAAACTCATCCTCTTCCTGAGGAAAGAAATGCCATTCTGAGGTACCAAATCTGAGCAGTTAACTAAAACCTGCAGTAGCTCCCAGGGCTCTGGTAGTCCTGGTTTTGTAGTATTCCATGTTGTAGCATCATGCCACAGCTGTCTGGTGCTGGAACGCAGTGCTGGAGAGCTGAGCTTCCCCGGGTCAGCTCCTGGCAGTGCTGGCTGCTGGAGCTTCCTGGGGCCTGGCAGCATCAGCTGCTCTTAGGTGAGTTCCAGCTCCCTGAGAGGAAGAGGCACTGAGACAACAGCCTTCAGTTCCCAGGAGTCTCCATTACTCTCCACGCAATTTCCAGTTTTGGGTGAAAGAGGAGGAACAGCAGAGCAGTGGGGGAGCAGGCTCTCTTCTGTTTCCAGTAGTGTAGTGGGCAGCGTGGTTGGGACTCTCTCTCTCCCATTTGTTTGATCTATTACCTGTAGCTCCTTTTTGTATCATATTTTCACATTTTCCTATATTCTTTCATCATTTGTAGTAAATTAGGTATCCCTCCTTATCTTGTCTGGGCCTTCATGCTTCTTTGCTTGTGACAGAATCAACTAAACACTAATCTGTCCACTGATCTGTGGAGCCCTTTAAGGGGCTGAGGCTCCATTTCCCTGCACGCTTCCAGGACCATCAGCATTTCCAGTCCCAGGTTTGGAATGCAGCAGTTTGGGAACTCTTGCTTCTGTTCTGCCTTGCCCTGACATAGCAAACACTTTTCTGAGCCCCTGGAGTCACGGTCTGCAGTTTCACTGTACTTTCTGCTTCTCCTTTAATCACTGTTAGAAAGGAGCAGCATCAATGGTGCTGCATGAGGCTGACGAAGACTTTCATGTCTCCTTTTGTTTATTATTACCTTTGATTTTTTTTAAGAATCCAATTATTGATCCCATGTTTCCCAGTACATGGAATGTGCTTGTGGATAAGGAGCTGCTTAGAGGATTTGGATCTGGGAATGATTGTTGGCCTCAACAAAATGGAGATTTACCCAGAGGATCTCCAAGGGAATTGTGTGCTTTAATTCAAGTGACTGTTCATTGTAAATTTATGTCACTTTCACCAACTCACTGCAGCAAAGGTAGTGTTGGAGGTGATAATAGAAACCGACTGCAAAGCCATTGTACTGTTAACACTGTGGTGTCTGCATCCTCAGAAGAGTTTTACTGTGTTTAAAAAACAGCTGTGGGAAAACAATGCTTGCTTGAGTGTTTCTGCCTTAAACTGTCTTCTGACCATGACCCAACATGAACTCATTTATGTAATGCTCCGTTGCAGCAGTGCTGCCTCAGGGATGTGGCTGCTCCTGTGATCAGAGGTAGCTCTACCTCCACTTTTAGATGCCTTCCCTGCAAAGAAATTCTACAAATGCCATGCTGGGAAGGAGGGGGTTTATTCATGAACACAACACAAAACAGTGCTGGCACTGCAAGGTGGTGTTTTATCTGCAGCTGCTGTGCCAGGAGAGCTTGCTGAGAGGGCTGCCTTTGTTCTTTTGTACCTTAGTGTGTTGCCAAAGAATCCTTCTTTTCTCCTGATGCGATCCCTTTCCCTCTGCAGGTGAAGGACAGTAGTTGAGTACTGCAGGATGGTGAAACTTGGGCAATACATCTAATTTTTTTGCTGTGGTACCAAGTGCAGAACCACTGTGTTGTTTGGGAAGATTTTGGTGTGCTAGCTCAGGGGTGAGTTTTCAGACAATTGACTTCACAGGAACGTTGCTATAGCTGTCCAAAGCTTTGCAGATGATGCTTCATGACTGTGGTATCAGTAGCTTTTAAGGAGTTCATGTCAGTGTAATGTGATAAACAGTAATGCATAGTTTCAGGCCAAGGATCTTCTCAATTTTCTACGTCATTTGTGGAACTTAAAATTTCTTGACTGTAGCACAAATGTATGCAGGGATACTTCCAGTTGGGCTTCCAGGCCAGAGTTCAGAGCCAGAAATCTATACTGTATCGCATTCAAGAGCACTGGTTTGAGGGCCTGGCTGCCCCTGTTTTTTTTTCTCTTGGATTTGTCTTCATATTTGAAAAACAGAGGCCTTGTAGCATGAAGATATAACTTAAGATCGTTCCTACTCTGATCATGAGCACTCAATTCTTTTCTTTTTAAGAATTAACTGGTAGAAGCAACTGAATCTTGGCTGAAACAGACACTATGAAGTAGTAGTGATCAGTGACCAGACATCAGGCAAGAATCTCATCTGTAAGACTTGCACATGCTCCTAAGCTAAGTTAGACTGCTCTGGTGGAGAGCATTCCCTGGGACAATGATTCTGACTCATTTCCATGGCACAGACTCCTGCAGCTATTCACACCATAACTCCAATGACAGTACTGCATGTTAGGGATTCTGCTTGCTTTGCTGCAGATGCTGGAGATCATTTGTAGGAGTTTTTGTTTGTTTGTTTTTAACCTGTTGCCCTTCATTCTTTGTTTCCGCTGTCCCCCACTGTTTCAGTTTCGATGTAGGTAAAAAAAAATCTTAGCTCAGATTTTCTGTTAGCATGTACTTGTCTCCTGTTCTTGCTCGTGATGAGTTTGCCTGGAGGAAAATGCTGTAATTGAATGTCCATTCATGTGTACTTTCAGTACTTCCCTTAAAATATAGCTACATATAGAAACCTTGTCAAGAACAGAAGAAACAGAAATGTCAGCTCTACCGTTCCATGCAGTTCAAAGCAGTCATTTCAGGGACAAATAATCTTTATTTGCTGTGGGACTATCTCATGACTACTAAGGCCCTTCCCTTGACTCTGGCTGTGATCTCCCTGTTTGCTGCAAACTAAAACTGGAATGTTTTGAGTAGATAACTGGAGACACCACAGCACGAGAAGCTGTGAGGACTGTAGTGAAAGTCAACTGTAACTCCCAGTTAAAATTACTGCAGAGAATATTACAGTAAGGATGTGTCTGGCTCTACTGGAATAAATACAATATCCAGAGTGCATCTGACCAATGTTCTCTATCACTAACTTGTCAGTTTAAGAAACAATATTCCTTATGTAGCTTTGCTGCAGCTGGACCAAGCTGATGCGTTCACCCACCAAACGCATAAAGTGGCATTGCCAGCTTGGGAAAGCAACAGAATCATGGAATCACAGAAGCTCAGGAAGGTTTTGCTTGGAAGGGATCTTAAAGACCATCTAGTTCCAATTCCCCTGGCTGCAGGCAGGGACACCTTCCATAGACCAGGGTGCCTAAATCACAGAATCACAGAATTGTAGATGTTGGAAGGGACCTCAAGAGATCATCTAGTCCACCCCCCCAGCCAAAGCAGCTCCCTGTGATGGCTTGCACAGGTGGGTGTCCAGATGGCTCTTGAATAATTCCATAGAAAGAGACTCCACAATCTCTCCAGGCAACCTGTGCCAGTGCTCACTCACCCTTACCATAATGAAATTCTTCTGTGTGTTTATGTGAAACTTCCTTTGTTCAAGTTTTAGGCCATTACTCCTTGTCCTATTGCTACACCCCACCAAGAAGAGCTTGGACTCATCCATTTCATTCCACCTCCCTTCAGATATTTAATTAATTAATCAGATTCCCTCTCAGTCATCTTTTCCTCAGGCTGAGCAGCCCCAGGTTACTCAGCCTTTCCTCATATGGCAGATGCTCCAGAATCTTCATATTCTTTGTGGCCCTCTGTTGGACTCCTTCCAGGAGATCCCTGTCTTTTTTGAACTGGGGAGCCCAGAACTGGACACAGTATTGTAAATGTGGCCTCACTGGGGCAGAGTAGAGAGGGAGGATCACCTCCCTCGACATGCTGGCCACACTCTTTTTAATGCACCCCAGGATCCCATTGGCCTTGGCCACCAGGACAGACTGCTCCTGGCTAATCTGCTGTCCACCAGGACACCCAGGTCTTTCTCTGCAGAGCTCTTCCCCAGCAGCTCATCCCCCAGCCTGTACTGGTGCATGCAGTCACTCCTCCCCAGGTGCAAGGCTCTACACTTGCTCTTGTTAAACCTCCTCTGGTTCCTCCTTGTCTAAATTTCAGCCTGTCCAGGTCTTGTTGAACAGCAGCACAGCCTACAGGTGTGTCAGCCACTCCTCCCAGCTTTGTATCATTGGTGTACTTGCTGAGGGTGGACTCCATCCCTTCATCCAGGTTGTTGATGAAGATGTTGAACAAGACCGGACCCAGCACTGACCCCTGGGGAACACTGTTGGATAGAAGCCCCATCCAATCTGGTCCTGGGCACCTCTAGGGATGGGGCACACACAGCTTTGCAGGGAAGCCTTTGCCAACATCTACCACCCTTATAACTTCCTTACATCTAATCTAACCAACTCTCTTTTAGTTTAAAGCCATTACTTCTTGTACTATCACTACATGCCACTGCAAAAGACCCTCTGCAGCTTTTCTGCAGACCCCTTTGGGTACTGGAAGGCCCCAATAATGTCTCCTTGGAGCCCTCTTTTCTCCAGACTGAAAAAGCACAGCATCCTCAACCTGTATTTGTAGGAGAGGTGCTCCATCACTCTGACCTTTGTGGCCCTCCCCTGGGCCTCTCCAACAGGTCCATGTCCTTCTTGTGGTGGGAGCCCCAGACAGCGCTTCAGATGGGACTTCATGAGGTCAGAGCAGAGCAGGACAACCACCTCCCTGACTTGCTGGCCAGTATTCTTCTGATGTAGCCCAGGATATGGTTGGCTTTGGGGGATGTAAGCACACGTGATCAGCTTCTCATTAGCAACCACTCCCAAGTCCTTGTCAGTGCTGCTCTCAGCCTGGAGAGGAGTCTGTAGCGTGGGAGAAGTCATTAAAAAGTACATGAGAAGCCACACATTCATATTTTGGTTGAATTGAAATAATCCTCAAAGGTTTCCATTGCACTTCTGTTGCCTTTGGCTTTTGTTACTCTAAGGAAATTTTGCCTTATTGGCAATCTGCCTGGTTTTAATAACCTCCAATTCTGAATCTGCAGTAGCTTCAGTTTGCTTTGGACAACCAGTGCTGTCTTCCATATGATTAAATCCACTACTAGAGGACAAAGACTGGAAGAGAACTGATTCATCAGAAATAGTATCTCAAATCCATTTGTTTAGCTCTGTAGAGCTCTGGGAAACGTTTCCCTTAAAAACCACAGACTGTGATACTTGGAGAGCAGCAGCTGGGTGGTTCTGCTGGATACAGAAACCAGCAGCTCTCCGTGTAGGCCAATTAGAGGCACAAAGACCTTGCTGATGCCTCTGTGATATTAGATTATTCACGCAGGGATAAGGTCATACTACAACACTCGCTGGAATCTCAAAACAGAATCTGACAAACCTTGGAAGTTCAAAACCATCAGTGTTGTACCTGGATTCCCCTTCGCTGCAGCAGCTTGCTTCCTCCGAGAGCAGTAAAAGAAGAAAGGCACTTTTAAGTTCCTCTTTGTAAACGTAATCATAATTGCTGGAAAAATAAAGAAACTGATGTAATGTGAACCTCCTAGAGTGACTAGAGAAGGTGATACAGAGGCTTCCCAGAAGTTACGCTCTGAGAAACATTCTTAATCTCCTAGATAACGTAGCTAATAAATGTCATTCCTTCTCTGCAAGTCCTCACAAGCTGAGGACGCAGTTTGTACCGCTGCATTTGGCTCCCTCTCCTTTTCCTCTTTTCTTGTGATCTTTCACAGATGATCATTTTACGTTCATCTTCATCTGTTATCATACTTCAGTGATTTATCGACCTCAAAACCTTTTGATTCACGAGGCTGGAAGAACATCCATCAGAAGAGCAGAGAAGGGGCCATCATTTCCTCTTGGGCTTTCATTAGCTGTAGCTTTCCTTTTGGAAGTGTTATTTACATCTTTCTATTTCCAGACTAAGGCACATAATGTTTAAAAATGATTTCCTACAATTAATCTTTTGTTTCTCTGGGCTGTTGCAAAGCTCAGTTCAGATTACTTACGGTCTCTATACTGACAGCTGATGTAAGTAGAACGCACGGCCTGACTTGTCATTGTCTCCATCCTGCGAATGAGTGGGCAACTCAGAATTCAGAGATGGCTTGGTTCAGATTCCTTCATTCAAGATAGAGAATATAAGCTCAACAGATAATCCTACGGTCCTATGAAACATTTGTGGGATAGGAGTGACACTCGATGTCTTTGAAAGATCAATTTCCTTTTTGTTTACGCTGCTTGGGTTTTAAATGATGTAGGTTGTGGTGAAATGCATCTCTGGTATTTTCAGGTTATTACACCAAGTAAAACGAAGAGGGTTTTGTTGGAGAGTTTCCATACCAAGTTCCACTTTTAATGAGACACTCCTAGGTTAAAAATACTTTCCACAGGTGGCTTCCTGTGTCTTCTATTGCATTAGGGCAGACCGGAGAAGAACATGTGGAGGAAGCCTGAAGGTGGTGAGCTGAGGTTAGAGGTCTCGCCCAAGTCAAGTGCTAGGGAGTTTCAGCTGTGGAGAGCTGATGTTTTGAATTATGATCAAGTGATTAATGCTTCTAACATAAGTGGGTTTGGGAGCTACAAAGCTTGCAGCAACAGCTTGGTTAAGTATGGTGAAACCTGCTTTTAGAGATGTTTTATTTATAGCACGTTCATTAGCATGAGCAGAACGGACAACATGTGCTTATGTGGTTAATGATAAATCCATCTGAGGCCTAAACCAGTCTGCGGGGTTGTGAGAAAGCCATTTGTAGGTCAGATTTTCAGGAGAGAAAAGGACTTAAAAGAAACAGTTCTTATTTGTTTTGGGAGTGCAGGGAGAGAATGGACGATGAAAATAGCTGTTCTTCTGCTGAAAGTAAGCAGGATCTAAATGTTACAGATCTTTATTCATTTTTAAAGGTCACTTGCCTGTGATGTCCGCGTAGCTGGTTACATAAATACCAGAAGTAAAATGGGAAGAAGCAGGCATGCCTAGAAATGAGCACGAACATTTTCTAAAAGAGCAGGCCATCTAATAGTGATATGTGGAAACTGAAGTGATTGCTGTGAAACTGCAAAAGCCACAGGAAGTTTTGTCTTTGTGGCATTATGGTTTTCTTTGAGGGAATTCGGAAATGTTATCATGAAATTAAAGATATTGGACTAACATGCAGAAAGTAAAGCTGCTTGTTCCTTCCCTTTGGATTCACAGGACCTCAGTCCTGCCTCCATCCGTGGCTCAGGATAAATAGTCTTTCAAGTAGAACTCGTTTTCTCTGAATGAGAAAACAAGGTGAAAATATAGCTGAAAAACCAGTCCTTTGGCACATCATTGGTGTTGTGGCTTTGGGTATCGATCCACCGACAGGATAAAATAGATCCATTCCCCTCTTCAGTCCTTATTCAGGTGGTGCAGGTCATTCAGCTACAGGTGCCTCTGTTCGCTGCCACGGACTGTGGAGCCACTGGGTGCCAAAGTGAGCTCTGCACAGCTCTCACTAAAATAAAGACTGGTAAAACGGAGAAACAAAACTCTTATTCATTCCTTTCGTATGGCAGCCAAAGGCAGAGGTGCCATTTCTCTATAGACTCTCATTCCTTGCCTGTCCTGTGAACTCAGCAGGACTAAAAACCTCACAGGTCAATGACTCAGAAGGGGTTTGGTGTGCTGCCCATCCTCACAGATAAACAGGCAGAACCTATCCGGTCATACCTTTTCCTTACCACTATTCTTCCTTTTAGGTAGAAATGCAGCTAATGCTACATTCACTGCCAGGGGAGCTGATTGCAACGCGAGTGCTCCCCAAAGCACTGCCCGCGCCTTTCCAGGTGTTGCTGCAGGTGCTGTTGCTGAGTGAGCTTCATTTATCTGGAGGTTGAAAGCTGACGGATTATTCTGAGAACGTATTTTTGGAGTCAGAAAATACCACCTAATAAAGAAATACATTATTCTGTATATAAATACACAGTGAGTTACAGGAAGCTGCCTGCAGTGGGGCTTTGAGCTGCGAGGGCCACATGCTTCAGCACATAGACAGAAACCAGTGCCTCCAAACTGCAAGAAACAGCAGCTGTGCAGAGAACCCTGATCCTCACAGGGCTGGGCGTAAGGCCTTGGGATGAAGAAAGAGTCTTGTGGGGCTTTTGGGTTATTTGTACTGAGATGAGTTAGGCACTGCTACGTTTTAGTTAATTGCTTTAGTTAATTAAATACTATGAGCCACTGGACATTTGTTAACTGTATGTTATATTCAAGGTCCCTGGCACGCTGGCTATCCCAGCCCAGCAGCAGCTCTCTGGCATGGCTTGAGCCTTGCATTTCCAGAGCTCGTTCCAATGGGCACTTTGGACATGACTGTTCTCTTCTGAAGGTTAAGGGCACTGACCTTCCAAAGTGCGTGTGTGCCTGGACAGTGACTGCTGACCCCGTGGCCAAAGACCCCGCTGAGGTCAGTCACATGGATGTGCCTGATGTAAGCAATGTGATGTAATCTCCACGGGATGAGATGTGATGGGGTTCACCAGCACTCTCTAACACGCTCTTTATCATCTGTTTTTATTGTTTTAATTATCCTATTAATACATATTTTTTATCATTTCGATTGTACTTACTTTATTATCCCTGCCAGCATCAGAGCTGTGGGGGATGGGTATGGTGTGTGGGGCTTTGCTAATAGGATGGCGCTGCCAAATTCCTCCTCCCCTGTGCTTTCAAATCTATCACGACATTAGGAATCTGATTTTGGCCTGAATGCCACATACAGTGCATCCTGGACTGCCCCGTCACTGATGTCCATGGTCTGTGCAGGAGCACACTGGGATGTGGGGCTGACGGTAGTGCTCTGAGCTGGCTGAGCAAGCAGATCTGCAAAGCCTCTTCTTGACAGTACACCAGCTCTGATCTGAAGCATGACACAGCCTGAGACATCTGTTTTAAGTGCATAACTGCTCTAAGCTTATTTGAACTCAGTACAGGGCTCTGTTTATATTTCTTTGATTAATTGAAAATAACCTCTTGTTAAGGGAGTGAGAACTGATACCTTAAATTGTGTTCAAGTTGTTCATGAGAGAGAAAAAAATGCACCCAAGGTTAAGCAGGTCAAAGCCTTTGTTTGGGTCAAAGCATATGTTGAACACTGCATAAATGCCAAATATTAAAGTGTTCTGTACGTAAGTTTGAAGTTTGGAGTAAAATAATACTATACCAATAAATCTCTAATTCAGCTTGTTAACAAGCTACCAGATTCATGAAAGCACAGCAAAGAGATGATGGACTGGTTGCCAATGTCTTCAAATATACTGCGTAGGTGAGGTCACTGCTGTAATACCACATCCAGTTCTGGTAGGGACACTTAAAATAAAGCCTTTAATGCAATGGAAATGGCTCTCAAAAGAGGGACAGGCACAGTTTGTGGTCTGCCTGCAAAGCCTACCTCGCTGTGGGACACTGAAAAAGCGGAGCTACTTCTATTTATTTAGGACAAGGTTACGAGATAACTTGTCTGTGGTTTTGTAAGGTCAAGCCTATGTGGTGAGGGAAAAGCAAGCTCAGGTTTCCACGTGGAGCTGAGTGACTCGAGTGCTTTGCACCAGAACATGAGCTTATGGGCTTCAAATATGGCAGCTGTGCTGAGGGTGAGCTGAGGCCGGGCTGTGTCTGCGTGGGCTGCAGCCCTTCTTCGTCCATGCCTATTCTGTGGCTTATTAGGAAAAAAACTCTCAGAAAGTGATGATGCATTGGCATAGGATGCCCTGGGGGTCATCCCTGGAGGTGTCCCAGAACCATGGAGATGTGGCACTGAGGGACGTGGTCAGGGAGCATGGTTTGGGTGGGCCTGGGTTGGACTTTTAGGGGTCTTAGTGGATTTTTTTTCAACCTTAATGACTCTGTGATTCTTATGGAGCAGATTGAGGGGTGATGGCCAGAGATGAGAGCGAGGAGTGAAGCCAGAGAAATACAGATTGAAAAGGAAGCTTTTGTTCTTGACAAGGGTGATAAGCACTGAAACAACTTATCTGGGATGGGTCATCCTTCACTGCAAGTCTCCGATTTGGAATGAAAGATGTGCTGCAATTCGTAGTGCTGCTGATTCATAGCAGTGCTCTGCGGCTTCAGCAATGCAGGAAACCAGGACAGGAGGTTGTAGTGATCAGAGAAATGCTCTCACCTGGCCTTAAGGTAGTTATATTAAGTAGGAATATCGAGAAGTCTTTTTGTAACAGGAATATCATATTCCCATTAAATTGATCAGAGAGTGGAGAAGTGCCAGTGAAGCCATCGTCAACCTGAGAAAGCCCAATAAAGGGGAAAAAAATCACCAAAGACTCCTACTGCATTTCTGTTTGTGGCCAGAATGAATATGCTTATGTTTTCCTTCCAGGAAGGATTGAATGTGGGCTTAGGCTTGAGCTCCAGCTGTCCCCGTTGCTTTCTGTCTGTTGAGATGCCTTTGAGCAGGATGAGGGGAGATCCTCCAAATTCCCAGCAGGTTTCCACCTGACCCGTGCCCCAGGCTGTAGTGGGCAGCAGTGTGGGTGAGACTGGCATCCATCCCCGCCACCCTACAGCAGCAGCATGGGTCCCGAGCTGGGGGATGAAAGGAGCCCTCAGGAAGTCCTGTGGGACCCTTCCAAAGGGTTCACGGTGCTGCCGGCCGCATCTGATGGATGCTGGAATGACACATAGAAGGTATTAGGTCTAAGGGATGCTTTAAGTTCAGAGACCCGCAGAATGACTCGGGTTGCAAATAGCAGCACTCCCTTCCACTTGGTTCTCCGCTTCGGTTGCACTTGTCCCAGTTGCTCTTTTCTCTCCCTTGCTTTCAGTGAGCGCATTCGCAGGCTAGTTAACGAGGGGGAAGGATTCTCCCGCCCGCCCCCCAGTTGCCTCCCCCTTCCCTCGTGTCAAGGGCCAACTTCGGATTGGAGCCTGGCGAACTTTCTGTGTCATTTCCTGTTGCTGCCGCCCCGCACCGCTCCGCAGCGCTCCGCTCTCCGGCGCAGCCGAACGGTAACGCAACTTTCTTCTTTCCCCAGCGGCTCAGCAGCGCGGCCCTGCGGGTCCCGGGCAGCGTGCTGCCGCGGCACCCAGAGCCCGAGCGCTGCTCCTTCTCGGGAGCTTCGTTCCGGCGGAGGTGGGAGCCGGGCGCTGGGGATGGCGAGCGGAGCGCGGCGGCTGCGGGGCCGGGCTGCATCCGCGGGGCTCGGGCTGCCGTGCGGGCGGGGGACGAGGAGGAGGAGGAGGAGGAGGAGGAGGAAGGGAAGGAGAAGGAGGCGTCCCGGCTGCGCGGGATGCAGCGGGGTGCGTGCCGGTGTTTCAGCTCCAGCCGAGTTCTGCCTCGCAGGAGCTCGTTCCCGCGGTCGCTGTCGGGAGGAGCGGACGGACGCGCTCGGGATCCGCCGCCGTCCGTACGAACCTGCCCGCGGTGCCTTTGCTCTGACGTTTCCTTGCTTGCTCGCTGGAAGCACGGGCATTTATTTATTCGGTGGGAAAATGGCAGGAATGCTTGTGCCTTGAGCGCGGCGGCTGTGGCTCCGCGTGCTGTTTCTGTCAGTCCCGCCTTGGCCGTTTCTTGGGCGTAAAAGTGACAGCTCTGTCCTTCCCGGGGCTCTCGGAGGTAAAGGCTTTCTTGAAGTCGCTGACACAGGACGGCAGATTTCAGCCTGTCAGTAGAGACGAGAGCTTGCCGCCAGGCGGGCAGGATCGCTTCCCAGCACCTCCAGCTGCGGGCGTTCGGAAAGGCCAGCTGTGTGTTCAACATGTGCCAGTGAATTAGCAGCGGGGAAGAGCACCTCCGGTCTGGCCTTGGGAAACTTGACCTTAATGCTTTGTGCACAACGGTGTAGCTCCAAGTCATTGCTAAACCCGTGTTACTCCCCCAGGGCACCCTTGTTACGTGTTAGTTTTGCGCCGGTCCCGGGATGGAGCGCAGTGGAAGGTCCAGATGGGGATGCCCCGAGCACAGCCTGCACACATCAATCTCTTGGCCCAGCCTCCAGCTCGGGCACATTGCCTCCCATGGCCAGGAAACATTCAAGCTCCCTGCCCAGCCCTGGCATTCCTGCTCCTGCTGCCATAGGCAGTGGTGGGCATTCAGTGCTCCCCACAGTTACTTCTGGCTGTTCTAGTGAGCTGGGCTTGGTGGTCTGTCCTGGCACACTGGGCACGTACACAGTCCTCCACGTGGCTTCTGTGTACTCCTGGGAGCTAGGACCGTGGCATTCCAGAAAAGCAGTTTGGATGTGATCACCTTGTTTCAGAGTGCAGCAGAGTTGAATAATATGTTGGCAGCTATGCCAGTTAGCTTTGGGGCCAAAGAATGGGCTCTGGCACCGCTCAGTTTACTAGCAGAGACATCGTCAGGAGGCTGAAGAGCTCATAGAAGAGGGGGAGGAGAGAATTACTCCCAGCACATCTATGAAGCTGTGGAAATAGTATTTACCTGGAACTGTGTTTTGTATTTCTCGATGGGGAAGGAACTGGAGTAGCTGACTGAGATTTTTGCAGGAGTCCAGCAGTTTAACCCTCGTGTGAGCTGTGTGTGCAGGGTGTCTGGGGGCCTGACCGTGCTTCAGGCACTGCTGAGAGCAGGGTGGTTAGGACCCAGAGTTCTTTAGAAATCCATCCCTGAATTTAGATGTTGAGAGAAATGTTTGTTACAAATACAATTTTGGGTAGTCTGACTCTAAGCTATCCTAAAGCTTAACCCATGGATGCTACAGTGGGATCTTGCCTTAAGGAAGGATAACATGATTTCATCCTTAAATTTTGAGTCTCACTGTGGACCCACTTTGTTTTAAGCTGATATCACTGCACTGTTTTCAGTGAAGTAATTCCTGATTTACAGCAGTCGAGAGTGGATGAGAATCCGTGTATTTGGGCACTGGAGGGTCTTGAGTATCACCAAGACCTTTCTGGCTTTTCTGACTTTCTCACTTTCTCCACATCTCATGGAACCTTGCACTGTGTAAAACCAAATGCTGAAGAGCAGGTCCCCATCCCATCTGTTTCCCTGTGCGAGCATGTTCTCCACGCCGTGCTTTCAGTGTTGGTGTAGCTTTGACAGATGAGTCAAGGGACGGCGATTCCAGTTCTGCTGCTTACCCTGGGAAAGCGCTCTGGAGCCCAACAGACTTTACTGTCTGGAAATATTTCCTGTTGCACAACATAAATTGTCTGTTTCAGTTTAATCCTGTTGTCTTAAATTACATCACCAAAGTATTACCTTGTGTCCTGCACCACCTCAGTGCAGCAGGGAAAGGAGTATTGTAAAAGGCCTCAGGTTGGGAAGGCTCTGCAAGAAGGTGGAATGAACATGTGTTTCCATTCCCCCTTTCTACGTATTCCACAAGTGCAGGATGAACAAGCCTTGCTTTGTATCGTCTTAGGGTTGCAGCTCTGTACTTCTGATCCCTGCGTTAGACCCCTTGGAACTGCTGACAGGAGCCGGAGCTCCCTGAAAGGAGGTAATAGTGGGGTGGGGGTGGGCCTCTTCCCCTGGGATACAACAGGAGGATGAGAGCTGGTGGCCTCCAGTTGTGCCCGGGGAGGTTCAGGTTGGATATTAGCAAAAAATTCTTCTCAGAAAGAGCGGTGAGGTGTCGGAAATGTCGCTGAGGCGCTCAGGAACCGTGGAGACGTGGCGCTGAGGGACGCGGTTAGCGGCATGGTGGAGATGGGTTGCAGTTGGACGTGGGAATCTTGGTGATCTTTTCCAGCCTTTGTGGTTCTGTGGTTCTATGCTTTGCGAGGCCACGGTGGCAGCTGAAGTGTGCAGGAGGGATTTCCCATTGCTGGTGGCTTCAGGTGGCTCTGGTGGCCCTGCAGCTCAGTGCTTCAGCTCAGTGTGGTGCTCCCTGTCCTGCCCGAGGCTGCTTCAAGGATGCTCCGGTGCTCCATGTTTCCTGCTGCCTGCTGCAGTTTCTGCTGGAGTTTGGAGCTCCAGTTCTTGTGGTATTTCAGTGCTGATACGCAAATTAAGATAACATGTACATGCTCTACTGAGCCTTCAACTTGCCTGCACAGATCTCATTTTCATTCTAAGGCAGCGTCGCTACCTGAGGACAGCTCTTGCCTTATTCTGCAGGGAGCTGTTGATCACTGCTCTGCTTATGGGATATTGCCGTAGCAATGAGGACGTGTAGCTGGGATGATCAGGAGACAGAAAGTGGTGTGCCTCCTCCCCCTCCACCCCTCCCCAAACAGCGTCTCATTTGCGTTGACTGTTTTTAAGCTTTGCTGCCAGGGGCTGAAGATCACCCTCAGTCTGAGCTTTGACACTGCGCAGATCACAGCTCTTTAAAATGGTTTAACGCTGAAGGTGGGAGGGTGGCTGGAAGAATTGTGTTTGCTCCTCTGGCTGCTGGCACGGGGCTCCTGACATCGCTGCCCCAGGTGCTGGCGGCTCCGGCAGTCACTCGCTCCCAGGGAAGCAGCCCAGGGTACTTTGGGACGAGCTCAGTGCCACAGCTCCTCCTTACTCCCAATTTCCTCATGAGCTGAACTGGTGAGCACGAGGTGAGAGGCCACTGTGTCCCATCAGCAATCCCCCGCAGCCATCCTTTCCCTCCCTGGAAGTGTTGTTCTTGGTTAATTCATACAAGTCCAGGCCTCCATGCTCAATCCTGTGGGAGGAAGCTTGGGGCTGGAATTTTGTAATAAGTGCCAGATTGTTCTCTTGAGGCAGAGCGAAGAAGCCACTCCCGTTGCTTCTCCAGTTCTTGTTAGCTCTTGTTCAGCTTAACCTGGTAACTGCGAAAGGTTTTCTTTCCCCACTGAGAACAAACTTGACCCTTGAAAGAAGGTCAGCATGGAGGTGCTTGCTCCGAGATGTGTGATCTCCACGGAGCCGTGGTGGGAATCCCAGCTCAAGCTGCTCAGACATCGTCTTCCTCATGCAAGTTTCCAACAATTTGCTGGGGTCAGATGGCCCTGAGTGCACCCCAGGCTATCTGCGGCACTGCTGAAAATGAGCACTTCTGACCAGAGGCTGTTTGCTCTCATTCCAAGGTGCACAGTGCAGTTCATCATGCTCTGCACCAGCAGCTTTTGGCTTTCAGTGCATCAGGCAGTGCAGAAAGCATTCTGAGGTTCTGAAAATGAAGAAAAAGAAGAATTATGGCACCGTCACCGATTCCCCACATGACCACATTATTTAGCATTTCTCCTTCTCACCCGTGGCAATGGAGAGACCACTTTCTGCTCTCTTCTTGGCCATCTCTCTGTGGAGTAGTAGTTATTTCTGCAGGGATTGGAGCAATCAAAAGCTGAGAACATCTGAAATGGGCGTAATTGAAATATTTTGGTACTGCTGTAACCAAAATGCACATGGAGGACATGCTGTGTGAATCCCAGTGCCTGCCTGCTTATCCATCACTGCACTAAGAATAACGAGAGCACTGTGAAGCCCGCTACTCCTCCTCAGCAGTGCTGACTCGCAGTACCTGCAGGACACTGTTCTGGAGTTTTCCACTTGAACTTAATCTCACTAGATTAATAACATACACCTTGTGCTCCTTTTATTTTAACAGCCGCTCTGATTCCCCTCTGAGATAGCCTAAGGTTATGAAAATTATCCTTGGATTCCAGTTAATTTTTTCTTCTGTATTAATGCATACATGGACTGCATGGTCTGCAGAGATTTATTTTTCTTTAATGAAATCAGCCTCCTTTTCCTGGCTAGTATAGTGCACGAATGTCACATTTGAATATGTGCTTTCACGTTCAGTCCTTTCCCTCAGACGTATTACTTTACACTGCACTTGGCTGGGTTAAACTGCAGAGCTGATTTACTACATCAGTGGCCATGAAAGACTCAAATTCCTCTGACTCCCGTTCTGTTGTTCCTCTCTATTTACTATACACAATGCTCCAGTTTTGGAATAGTTGGCAGACCGTAAGCTTACGTTTCTTATTTCTTTTCTTCCCCTTGGTGCAGTCGTTACAGTTAGGTTCATATATTTAGCAGGTTTGGAGTTCAGTGCTTTGTAAAGTACAGAAAGCTCTGAGAGCAGTGATGGAGTGAATGTCACAGTGTGTGCCGTGCCAGGCACCAGGTATACAATAAGGTAGGGACAGAGGTGTGACAGAAGCAGGGAAACTCCTTTTTCTGTTTTCTCCAAGCAAGAGCTGGAAGCAGGGTGTTCTTCCAGTCCTACTTGCTGCCTTTTTTTCCCTCATTCTTAAGGAAGTCTGAAAATGTTTTCTCTGCTGCAGCTCAGAAGTGGGAGGAGTGCTCTTCAGCCAGCTAAGGAGGCTTGAATGGCAGTGCCAGGGAATTCCCTATCATCTCCAGTTTTGTATCCATATAGTTGTCACCTCTATTCTCTGTCCAACACCTGCAACAAAGGGCCTGAATGGAAGCTCTGGGTTTGAGATTTGGGTCTAAATAGCTTTCAGTATTGAATTGTATTGTTTTAAAAGGAAATATGCACTGCACTGGGAATTCCCTCCTCTTTGATTGCTCACATGAAGGAACCCCAATGAAGCAAAGCCGCCAGGCGTGCTGACTTCCAGACCAGCAGCTTTCCAGCTGGGTTGCATGCAGTGACACAGCGGCAGCAGAAACCCTCCCTGGAGGGCAAGGAGTGCACCATGTGTGCTGCTGCAGCCACACCAACCTGCACCTTCCTGCAAGGTTCTGCATCGCCTCTCCTTCACCAGGGAGCTGCCAGGCAGCGAACGTCTCTCACTTAGAGAGCTTCCAGTTGAAACCCAGGGCAAGCTGCTGTGCTGTGCTGTGCTGTGCCGTGCTGTGCTGTGCTGTGCTGTGCCAACCCGTCCTTGGGAGGCCCAATCTGTGGCTGAATGGCTCTCAGCACTTTCTCACTTGTGTGGGAACACCAAATTGCCCTGCACAGACACCGTGTCTCCCAGGACAGTCCACCTATGCTTACAGGTTCTGAGTCATGCCTGAGAAATTCGGTGCTCTCCTTTTGACTACATCAGATCCCTGACCATTTCAGATTGGTGCTCTGGGCCGTGCTGCTGGGCAGGATGTCTACAGGTTCACAGTTATTTGTTGTCAGTGAACTGAAGTTAACTATAGCTTGGAAGAGGCTACAGCGCAGGTAGAAGCTTTGTTGGCTCTAATCAGTATTTGCCAAAATTTGCAAGTGTGCAAAGCACTGCCTGTTGTTACTACTAAGAGAGTTCATGCACACCAGAAAGGAGATTAGATAGCTATCATCACTTTATTTTGTAGCAGCACTAAATACTCACTGATTCTGTCCAGATCTTACCTGTTCTGCTTCCATGCATTGCTGCTGTGAGGCAGGAGGTTGCCTGCAAAAAAAGGAAAAGAAGAAAAAAGCATCCATCAGGGCCCCAGTTGTTCCCCGTGCAGCTTGCTGCCAAGCATCACATAGCAAAACAGAGAACAAGGCAGAGAAGTGCTTGTGAATCACCGTGGAACAACATCAGACAACCAAGCAAACCCATGTGATTTTAGGCAGGGCTCAAGAATTTCATTCCTTTAGCTTCAGCCTGCAGGGCGAATTTGTTCATTTCCCTGGCAGTGCAACAATGATAAAGACTGTGCACCCGTTTGCCCTGAACTGCTGTGGCTTCTGCTGTGAAACACTTGCTGTTTCTGTTCTGTGAGATAACAGCAGCTACAAAGGAGAGGTTGGAGCAATTCTCAGGTATGTCTCTGCATTTACCCTCTCTTGGGTGTATACATTATCCTTAATGCAAAAGGAAATGGAGTAGTCAGAATAACGCAAGTGAATTCTACATAGAATCAGACAAGTTCCTTTCTCAGAAGCAAGTATGTTTTGCAAACATTTACTGGGAGATAGGTGCCAAGCGGTGAGTCGTTCCTTATCTCCACAATGGATGATGGGAGAAAGATTAGGAAGGCTGAGGGACCTGTGTCTGTGGAAATGGAGCGCTCCAGCGGTTAGTCTTTCCCGTGTACCTGGTACGTGCTGCCTTTTGAGCCTTTTCTGAGAGTTATGTGGGAGAGTATTGTTTGGCTTGGGCTAGAAGTGAGATAGCTGCGCAATTCCTATAGCATAGAGGGTCAAGTTCCAGTAGCTATGCTTGTGTCCTGAGCTAGGGAGGAGTAAAGGGATTTTCTGGGAAACACAGGAATGTGAGCAAAGATATGAGGAGAACCACCTGCTTCAGACAAGCGACTTTGTGAGGTGGACTTAAAACTTTGTATCTCACCTTTCTATGTCTGCTGGGCAGCCTGGAGTTATTTCACATCATCACAGCCTGAAGCAGGCACCTGAAATTGTAGCCCTGTTGCAGTGGCTCTTAAGCAAGGCATAATGTTCCCCTAAGATTCCCCCCAGCACTGCCATGGATCTGAGGTGGGGAAAACAGCGGCATCTGGAGGGGTGAGGACCTGTGTCCTCCACCATTCACAGAATCATAGGATCATTAAGGTTGGAAGACACCTCCAGCATCATCTTGTCCAACCCCAACCCATCCCCACCGTGCCCACCGACCATGGCCCTCAGTGCCACATCTCCTGTTTATCTTCTTGATTTTATTTCAGTTTATTTCAAGTTCAAGAGCTGTGAGGTGGGCAGCTGAAGAACTGCATCACCTCTTTCCTTCTTTCACTGCGTTTCTGAGCTTGGGGTCCTGTCTTTGAGTTGATGTTTTGTCATAGGAACCGTAGTGAAAATGTTAAGTTAGGTCTGCAGAAAACTGTCTGATACTTCAGCCCGAGAAATCTCTTTGGGTCATAAGGATGCACAGATTAAAAACACATTGTATGGGAAAGCTTAACCTAAAATCTCTGTGGCTTCTGAGGGAATTAGTTCTACCTTGTTCCCATTGAGCCACATGACTATGACTTTGAGAGCATGAAGTAAACTGGGCCGGAAATCCCCATAGATGTGAAGTGCCTGAGGGCTCCTGCGGGATGGGCTGCTGCTCCTGCTGCCCTGCTGCCATGCTGCACTGCACAGTGACAGGCTTTCCCCAGGAGGCTCAGAGGGCACAGAGAGGTCCGTGCTAAGGCAGATTGTTGTCATATTTTATTTTATTTTATTTTATTTTATTTTATTTTATTTTATTTTATTTTATTTTATTTTAATCCATTTTGTGAGAAAGGCCTTTGGTCTTTCATTCCTTCTTTTGAGTATTTAATTTGTTGTATGGCGCTGCCAGGCCGGTGCTGTAGGTCGATGCCAACTTCTGTTTGATTTCAGCGTGGTGCGTGTGGGCTCATTGCAGCTGCTGTGCACTGGGAAGGCTCGCAGAAAAATTCTAGCATGCATTTATTTAAATGTCTGTTCAGTGTTGGAGCGCAGATGGCATGGAGTGGACATGGAGCTGTTTTCAAAGAGTTGTAATGGTGTCCTTGGCACAAGAGGAACAAAGCACTTGTTACATCTGCTTATATGTTGCCTCTAGAGCAGGATCAACCTTACAAAGAGAAACTGCTTTTGTGTCTCCTCAGCTGTGAGAGCTCAGAACCCAGGTTCCCAGGTTCTGCATTTCAGGGCTTTCATCAGCCAGATTTTGTATGCATTTACAGTGGTTCAAATTGTTTCCAGGCAGTGGGCAATTAGCGGTTAGAAACGACCTACAGTGCAGCGATAATCTGGTTAAGAGAAATCCTTAGGAAAATGAGCGTTCCACATCTTCCTCGTTCCGTGCTTTACCTATGGACCGTGCCTTCCTCCCCCGTCCCACGAGAGGAATCTCCTTTATCTCCTGCATTTCAGAAAGGAACGGATGGATGCGAGGCAGGAAAAGCAAGAGGATCCCTCTGGCTGCACTGAGCAGCAGGAAAAGACATTAACTCCAAAAAAAAACCCCAAAGAAGCACTTTCACATTTTTCTAGGAGAATTCGAGACGCAGTCACTATCTCTCTCTCTCAAAGAACCCCGTGTACTCTGTTTCTTCTGCATGAGTTCAGCATTCAGGATCGTGTTGTGCTGCCCGCAGGGATCTGAGAATCTGCAGAGGTTGGGGAAGCACAAGGTTCGTGGTGTCTTACAGAGGGGTGCTCTCTGTGGAGCAGGTTGCTTTGTGTGTGGACCTGAATGCATGAGGAGGTGACCTGCTAATGAATGAAGACAAGCCCGCTGGTGTATTGCTGTGCTGAGCAGTAAACAGCAAAGGAACAGAAAGTAAGGTGCAGAACATTCAAAGTGCAGCCTTTTTTTTTTTAATCTATGTAAATGAAAGTAATTTTCTAGCATTCCAGAAGCTGGGCCCTGGACTTCTTGTTTATTTACCAGAAGGTGAAGCGGTACCGAGGCATTGCTCGTCCTGTAAGTCCAGGCTTTTCGGAGGATTTGCTCCTTCACTTTGAAATGGGAGGAGTGGAAGGAGCTCCCAAGTGCACAAGTAGCTACTTTAAAAAGATCTTTGCTTTGATGACTTACTTCAGGAAGTTTTGGTTAACAATACTGATTTATAAGTGAAGGTCGGTATCTTTCTGTCTTCCTGTAAATACTGTGGTTTGGTGTTTATCCTGCTCACTGACTCATGCATTTCCAGTTGATGGGAATAAGTTTACAAATGTTTGGACCTGCAGACGCTTGGCAGTTTGCAAACAGCTCCTTGCAGTGACGTTACAGATCTCCTTGTGGTAGCACGTCATGTCTGTCTGCAAACACTGCAGGCCTAATCCCAACGCAGTGCTGTCTGGGGCACCAGGAGGAGAGGAACAGCCCCATCTCCTCTGTCCTGGAGGCCCTTCCAGCACTTGTAGGCCAGCAGGGCCCTGCCTGGAAGGTTAATTCACCTTGAAGAAGCCTTTAAGAGAAGTAGCTGCTGTGTTGCTGGTAGGACATGTGATGCACAAGAGCAGAACAGCAGCCTTGCTACGAGCTGATGGGACCTGCATGGCTGGCGGCACCGCTGAGCAGATCTGTTTGCACCACGGACGCTTTTTCTCACAGATGGGATAAAAATAAGATAGATTAAGTATATCCAAGAAAAAATAGTTTTGCTAAGGCTTGAGCAAGCTGCCAATGTCAGCAAAGGGAGCAAGTAATGTAAGCAGTCTTCAGAGCAGGAAAGCTGCAGAGTCTCCTGCTGGAGAGAGCAGAGGGACCTGTCTGTGCTCGGCGGGGATGCAGGTGAGGGGCTGTCCTGGCACTTCAGCTGATTTGTGTCTGCTGTGTTCACCCTCATGGATCCCGATGGAGAGAGGTTTTTCTCTCGGCTAATAAATATTCCTGCCTCTAATTTAAGATGTTTTTCTTCCTGCTGTGTCCCTTTGTGTTAACCTCAGCCTTGGCAAGTCGCTCAGGCTGATATGTTAGTGTTGAGGGCTTTGCAGAGATTTGGAGCCCTGTGTCACTAATGGCCTTTCTGCTTCTGCAGAGTTACATCCACGTGTGGATGTGATTTCACATCCGTCTTTAGGAGCAGCCAGTTTGGGCAAGTTGAGCAACTGCTCCCTTTAACCAGAGCTATCAGCAGAATGAGCAGCAGCAGCACTGCTGCCATCTGTGCAGTAGGATGCTCCCTGGGAAGCGTGAAACTGCTGCAAGGATGTGTGATGGAGCAAAAGCAGATGGTGTATCAGCCTTTGGTGGGCCCGGATGAGCAATAGTTGGTGCTTCTCAGTTGCTTTGCAGTAAACTGGATATAAGCTTGGTCTTAGGTACTGGCAGATCATCTGCCTTCATTTAGTGAGCCGTGAAAGTGGCATCCTGTTGGTTCCTGTTCTTCCTTTCCCTTTTTTTTTTTTTTTCCAGAGTTACTGCAGCTGATTTAAGCTTAGTGACATACTGTGGCTGCACGCTTTAAATCCTTGGGAGTGCTGATGCGTAGAAAAGCCCAGCGCCAGATGATAACTTAATCCAGGGAATTATTTCCTAAGCATCCAGGGCCCATTCACCTTACCTGCTTCCTGGCAGCACTATGGAGGCCAAGTCTATAATGGTGCTGCTCTGATTTGGAAGCAGGTATTCCACTTTGGCAAAGTGGAAATGATAAGGAGCATAACAGGAGGGAGCGAGGGTATGATTCTTCCCTCTGTAATGGGTATTTGTTGGTCGCTGGAGCACTTACTTCAGACAGGTTTTTAAACACACTCAATTCAAACAGGAGTAACCTTGGTGGAAAAGGATTTGAGATTGTGTAGGGAATATTCTCGTGATGAACTGCCTGCTTTAGACTAACAACCCTATTTGTTACACGGAAACAAATACCTCTGTCCGACCCAGACAGCTTGTGGGATGGGGCCAGAGAATCAACTGCTGCTACTGAGACAATGGATCACCAAAAAGAAAACCAGACCCCGAACCCCACAGAGATGGATAGCAGCACTAAGGAAATACAGCAAACTCAGGCAAAAAGCTGTTTCTTTTATTTATTTATTTATTTGCTGCTGTTAAAGTGAAAACAAGGATAGTTTTCCAGCTCTGTCTTTAGTAGAGTTGGTATGTTTGAAGCCTGGGGAAATTCTAACTTTGCTTTCTCGTTTTGTTTGAGAACCTCATTAGAAATGTGTCTCAGTAGCAACGTTCACTCCTCTCCATGTGTGAGAGTGATTAAGACAAGGGATTGATTTACTTTGTGAGAAATAGTAACAAGACATAAAAACTGAGTCAAGATTCCAGGATGGCCAAGAGGGAGTTGCATGCACGCATTTGTTTTGGCTGCTCTGTCTGTCTCTGTGAAAGCGATGCCATTAATGCCAACACTCTGATCTGTCTATCTGTCTGGCAAGCCAACATCAGTCTCCCATCTGGGCATGATGCAATTTCCTCTGCTTCTTTATTAGGAGATTAAAGAAGCTGCCTCTTCTTCTTTTCCTGGTAGATAATTTATTGTTTCTGGAATGAGTAACTTTTAGTATTTGAAGGCTTTGTGCTGATGGATGAGAAGCAAATAGGAACATTGCAATGGCAGCGTGTTGTATGCAGGTATCCAGAGAAGGGGAGTGGAGCTGTGAGGGGTCTGGAGCACAAGTCTTATGGGGAGCAACTGAGGGAGCTGGGATTGCTCAGTCTGGAGGGGGTTCGGGCGGGACTTTATTGCTCTCTACAGTGACCTGAAGGGAGGTTGTGGCAAGTAGGGGGTTTAACTAGTGTGTAACTAGTGATAGAATGAGAGGGAATGGCCTCGACTTGCACCAGGGGAGACTCAGGCTGGATATTAGGAAATACTTCTTCTCCCAGATAGTGGTCAGTGCTGGAACGGACTGCCCAGGGAGGTGGTGGAAGGTCCCTGGAGGTGTTCAAGAAAGATGTAGATGTTTCTTGGCACGGACCTGGTTTAGTGAGAGGTATTGGTGGCAGATAGCTGCATGATCCTGGAGGTCTTTGCCAACCTTGTTGATTCTGTGATTCTATGATCTGCTGTACGTGCTACCTGTTTCCTGGCTCCTTTATTGTGTATAGGTCGAGACTTGTGTATCCCTGAGCTGTCACTTCAAAACCTGCTTTGGCCTACTACTTCCTGTAGCAGGTTTAAGAGGGCAAATATCTCAAATGACTCTTCGTGTTAACTGCTGTTAAATTCAGCACTGACATTAAGAACTTTGTCAGAAAGTTCAGAGTGCTTCACATTTAGATGTTTGCCCCATTGGGCAATGTCATGTGTTCTCCAGACAGCAGAGCGTTGCCCCTTGTTACCAAGTTTTGCGTCTGCATGTCCTTTCTACCTAGAAGCTTCCTTACTGGTGTTGTAAGCAGCAAATGGCATCCGCCCTGAAGACTGACCTGGTTTCAGCTGGGATAGAGTTAATTTTCTTCCTAGTAGCTGGGATGGTGCTGTGTTTTGGATTTAGGGTAAGAATAATGTTGATAACACACTGGTGTTGTAGTTGTTGCTAAGCAGTACTGCACAGTGGCAAGGATATTTCAGCATCTTACACTGCTCTGCCAACCAGGGCTGGGTATGCACAAGGAGCTGGGGGGGGACAGAAGCAGGACAGCTGGCCCAAACTGGCCATAGGGATACCCCATCTCTTCTTCCCCATCCCACTGAGGGGGGAGAGAGCGAATGCGTGCGTGGTGCTGGACTGCTTGCTGGTTTAAACCACAGTGTGTCTGCAGGGTTATGTAGGGATTGATGTGTGGGCCTGAAAGAGACTCTGCTTTTTCTTTTCGTGTGTGTGGTGGGTGTTTTTTTTCCTAGGCCACTGTCTGCATGGGAACGCTCAGTTCTACCTCCTGTCCACGTCCCTGCGCTGCCATAGAGTGACAGCACGGGCAGGTGCCTCAGTCAGTCAGGGCTTTGTGACACGAGGCAGTGAAGCAGTGTGAGGTTGTGAGGTGTTTTAGAGATTCTGATTTGCTTGGGCACTGCGGCAGGTGGTGCTGCGTTACGTACATCCTCCCAGCTCACATCCATTGGGTCTCATGCTGGGCTCCAGCTGTCACATCTGTGAGAAATCTTGCCCTGGACCGAGCCACAGCAGAGAACACAGCCACCAGTGCTATAGTTACCTTGTGTGTTCCTATTGAAAGAAGAGATTTGTCTAAGAGTGCCTTTGTTTCTGTGCAGACTGTTCCCCTGTCCAGGCATGCACTCTGCTAAGAGCACTGCGGTGTGGCTCGAGGGGATCTCCTGCATGACCCTGGCAGGCAGGGGATGGGGTTGGCTGTGCAGCGATGCTGGGGGAAAAGGACACTTTTCTGGAGCCTTCCTTCCTCCTCTGCTCCTGGGGAGAAGCATACAGGTGTAGTCAGGTTACAGGTTGCTCTGACAGCAGCTTGTCCTGACTGGCTCTTTGTAGAAGGCCCAGGAGGATGCTCGTATCAGGGCTAGGTGACCACCAGAGTGCATGGGCAGTGGATTAGGGCTGTGAATCTGTGCTCGTGTCCTTAGCCCATCGTGCAGCATTGCCTTATAGCATGCCTGTTTTGCAACTGAACAAATGGTGGTCAGTTGGGATGTGTGAGTGTTTGCAGCTTTAAATGTCTGTGAGATCTGTTTGCTTTAATTAAGACAGTGTTGGAAATACTTGAGTAAGGAGGGGGATCTTGTCATCCATGTGAGAGGAATGGTATTTCTCACCCATCTGCAGGTATTTCCAGTGCTTTCTGGGTCAGCATGCTCGACTTCAAGTTCCATCTATTGTAACTGAATTCTCCCCAGGAGAAGCCCCAGCTCCCTCTCTTCTGCTGGCTGGCTGATGAGCAGTGATAGGCGGTGAGCACTGAGCACTGCAGAAGCAGTTCTTATCAGGGGCAGCCCAGCAGCTGATAATGATCTCCTTTGGCGGAAGCTCTGCAGGGTAGTTCCCACCTCACTACACTTCTGCTTCACTGGAAATCATTTTGTTCCTATATCTGGGTTCAGGATGCCTGCAATCCTTTTTCCTAGTGTGAAGCTTTGTAGCTGGGGTTTCTGTCTGCAGAGGCTTGCAGAGCCCTTTTCTTTGAAGGCACTGACACTTTCCTCCAATAGTGTGGCCATGAGTGATGCGCAGGGGTCAGCACTCACAAAAATCCCTTGGGCAGAGAGGGAAGACACGTGCAACATGTTCCCTAGAAGAACTGAGGTTGAATATTAGGGAAAAATTCTTCTCAGAAGGAATGGTGATGTGTTAGCACAGCTGCCCAGGGATGTGGTGGCATCACCATCCCTGGAGGTGTTCCAGAGATGTGGCACTGAGGGATGTGGTCAGTGGGCATGGTGGGCTGTGGTTGGACTTGGGGATCTTAGAGGTCTTTTCCAACCTTAATGGTTCTATGGTTCTGTGATTTTAGGTCAGCCATGCTCTGTTAATAAATTACCCAGTAAAGACATCATTAGTCTCTGCCAGGAAGCTTTTTGTGCCGATGTAGCTTTACTTTCCTGCTTAAAGTGTTCCTGGCCCCTTCACGAGATGCCTGGTTTGCGTAGCTGTGTCAGATACACGTGTGTGATTTTCCACACTTCTCACTGACATGGTGACACAAATATTTTACAGATGTCACCTTCTCCATCCCCCGGAGAAGTCCCAGTGTCACTCCCCTGCCTTTAACCAATGGGCAGTAGAGCTGGTGGCATGGTGATAGAAGCTGCGAAGAGAAGAGTTAAATGATAAGTTTTACCGCAGAGCATTTCAGCATCAAAACTGGGAAATGGGGCAACAAAGGAGTAGGTGAATTACAGAATCATGGGATGGTTTGGGTCAGAAGGGGCCTTTAAGATCATCTCATTCCAACCCCTGCTATGGGCAGGGACCCCTCCCTCTAGCCCAGGCTGCTCACAGCCCCCTCCAGCCTGGCCTTGAGTGCTTCCAGGGAGGGGCATCCGCAGCCTCACTCAGCAACCTGTTCTAGTGTCTCACCACTCTCACAGTAAAGAATTTCTTCCTAATATCTAGTCTAAATCTGCCCTCTTCTTGTTTGAAGCCATTTCCCCTTGTCCTGTCACTACCCACCCTTATAAAAAATCCCTCCCCAGCTTTCCTGTATGCCCCCTTCATGTCTTCAGTGTGTCTTACGATGCTGGACTGTGAGCAGGATGTGAACCCCGCGCCTGGGGCAGCATTTCCCTTCAGTCTCCTGTGTTATACAACCACACACCCCTTGTAAACAGAGCCACATTTTTCTTGACTCAAGGGGGACTCAGAGAGATTTCCTATCTGTTGACTATGAAATACATTGTTGCATTTTCTTCAAGAAAGCCCAATTTATTTGCCATTTGCATGAAATCGATATTCTGGTGTCATTTCAATGAAATGCTGCAAACCGGGTAATGAGAACACAAGTGCTGCGCAGTGATTTTCAAATGTCAGGCAGTTTATGTATTTTCTCATGTATGTAGCTGATTTCTCAGTGATAAATAGTGGAGATGGAAAACAGATAGCAATTACTGCAGAAGGAGATGTGAATGTGCCTCCATTTTTCTCCTGAGCTGAGCTAGTGGCAGCCTGCAGGCATGTGTGGCCCTCACTTGGGCTGAAGGAGGACAGGTCCTGTTGCTGCATGTGGGTGCAGCTGGAAAGAGGCACCTTTAAGCTGTACCTTGAGCCCCTTGTGTAGAAGCGAGTCTCCTGGGTGTTGCTCCTCAGCAGTGGGGTGCCTAAGGGTTATAGGAGGAAGAAGGCATCAGGAGAGGAGCAGGGCATCACTGTGTGAGCCGGCACTGTGCTGGTGCCCAGCGATGGTGCTGGAATTGCCACCTCTGCTGTGTCTGCACGAATCCCCAGCTTTGTGCAGCCTTTCACGTGTGGCTCGAGAGACTCCCTCTCACTTTCCCAGCAAGCGTGGTGTGTTTCTGCTCTGCTCAGCAGTGGCTGCATTCCAAGTGGCAGCGGCTGCAGCTTTATGCTCTGCTATTGGAACGGGGCCTGCATGGCTTGAGTCATCACTAGCAGTCACCCACAGCAGAAACACTTGTGATAGAAACTTGTAAGAGCATCCCCGTAGCTCACAAGCAGTTGACTTTCTTCTGGGGAGAAAGGCAACTGGAAGGCCAAAGTTTTTATATGCCACACTGCTCTGAATTGCTTTGTGGCAGTGAATGCACAGTGGACAATGTAGTTTTTGATATATATAAGTTATGATATAAGAGACAGTTCTGGTTGGTTTGCAGAGCATTTATAGTACCAGAGAGGGATACATGGCCCTAACTCACCTAAACATGAAGTCAATTCCTAAGATAATTGCTGTTATTTTGATGGGAGAGGAACTTTGGGAACATTTTAATATGAAATGGAAGAAGCTTACAGAGAGTAATTGCAGTAATGAGTTGTTTGATGGCAGAACTGAGATATGGTTTTGGATTGGTGAGGAAAGGATAAAATGAAGATTGTGGGTTGCTGCGTGCAGAACCTCGTGCTGCTGCAGAGCTGGGTGAGGAGGGCTGTGACATTTGGCAGTTGAAGAGAGCATCACTTTGTGTTCAATGGGGAGTACTTAAGGATGTCTCCCTGAGAAATCTGGGCACCAGTGGGTGTTAACAGCTCGAGTTCTCTGTGCTGGTTCATTTTTCAGGCTTGTCACCACCTGTACATTCAGTTTTGAGGATGAGGCTGGAAATGGTGTGAGGAGGTGGGTGCTGAGTGGACGGTGGTGGGGTGTAAAGGAGGGGGGGAACTGCATTGACAAAGCCTCCTCAACACCAGCCCCAAAAGCCTTAAAGCTGCCTTCACCGTTTTCTTTCACTGGGAAAGAAACGCTGCTCTTTCTGCATCTGTTGCTCCTTACAGCCCTGTGCCACATCCTCTCTGCCCTGCCCATGCTCTGCAAAGCTGCTGGGCTGCCTGCTGATGCTGAAGGGGCAATCATCCCTGTTTGTGCCTGTAGGATTTGTACTCTAACAAGAACCAGAGGCCCTCCTTACCCCAGGTCCTGAGTGGGGAAAGGCCAAACTTCTCCTTGCTTCTTCTCAGCCTAGGACATTAGCCTGACATCTTTCTTTTTCCTGTTAGAGATACTTAGAGCTTTCATTAGGTGCTGGGTTTGTATCTCTGCTCATTGAAAGAAAAGAAAAATCATGCATACAGCCTGACAGGGGAGTCCGTGCAGAGTGTGCCCCTACCAGCAACCCCGTCACTGCCTGGGCTTTCCTGTTGCCCTTAGCATTCCTCTACAATTACTTCTCCTTTCTGCCTTGCTTTGTAGAAATTGATCTCTGCTTTAAATTACATCCACAGTACTTGATTATTGCAGTGTGCCTCTCTGAATAGGGACCGTTCCCTCCCTCACTCCCAGTTCACTTCACTTTGGCTTATAACTTCACTTCTTGGAGAAAGGCGAAGTTTTATTCTCCTTTGGGATTTCTGGAGATGATGATCTTTGATTTCTATGACCGTGGCCTGAAACCTTTCTAAAGTCACATTGAAGTGATTTACTTCTTTCATTGTTTGAATCTCCCCGCTATTTCTTGCCAATTCTTTGTAGGAGCTCTCCCATTCCTGCACTGAGCAGGGCTTTCCGTTTCTGGCTGAAGCTGTCAAGTTCACACATGTCTTTTATAAAGAGGATTTTGCAGACAAGAGCTCCTTGGAAAGTGATGAAGCCCTTTTGTTGTTGTTGTTGGTACTGAACTTGTCGCTGCTGAGAGAATGATGAATGCAGTTCAGGAGACATCCCACAATAAGCACATCTCTTGAAGGGGATGTCACTGTCTCTGTGCATTGTCACCTATAGTACAGTCTGTTTAATGCACAGCAGGGATGTGCTCGTGGTGCAGCACCCCATGTGGAGTGCAGTAACTCTGAGGTTGCTTGATGGTTCTGAGCATATGCTCAGAATGGATTCTCTGGGCGGTGTATTTTCCCTTTCTGAGCTGGCTGATTCCCTATGGACCAGGCACTTCCATTGAGTATGTGTTTGCCAGTGGTGAATAACACAAATAAAGCTCTGTCTGTACACTGACCCAGCTTTTGTTATGCTTCTGGAAGTCTGTAAAAGTCTTTCTGATAGACAGAATTTTCAGTAGGTGAAGCTTTTTAGATAGCATTGACACTCAGTATCTACATTTTCCTGCCTGAAGTGTCTTAAGTCCTGAACAGTCCCTGTCAGTGCTTCCATGGCTCTGCTGGCAGGCTGGGTCCTCCAGGAAGCCCTTCAGTGTGCAGGTCCCGTGGGCCTGGAGCCACGCAGGCAGCTGTGGCACTGGGCATGATGTACTCACTGCTTCTGGTTTACTGTGACTGTGATTTGCCTTGCTTACCTTGAACCTACCAGCTCAGTCCCATGGTTGAGCTCTGTCACTCGTGTAAGGCTCTGCAGAGTGAGGGACTGTGGAGGTGGGTGTGTGAGAGCACAGTGAGGCTGGGGTGGAGCAGATCTCAACAGAGAGAAACTGTGCAGTTGTTGATCGGTGGCTTTCCCTGTGGCATGTGTTCCTGCAGAGGCTGCAGTTTGGGGAGCCCCTCCTGATGACCCTGTGCTTGTCCTGGGTCTGTCAGGGCTCACTCACAGACCCTCACCCACATTCAGAGCTGTTCAGCCGTGTGAGGGCAGGAAGGAGCTGAAATTCAACCCCTCCTCTCTGTGTGGCCAGGTGAGGAAGTCAGGAACGTCACTTCATGCACCATAAATACTAATAATTCCAGGTACTTGTGATTCGAGCACACGCAGTGATGTGATGTGTGCAGTCTTTCTGGCTGGAGTCGTTTTTTCATGCTTTGGACCTGTTTGTCTTGGCAGAGCTGCCCCTGAGAATGAGGTAACGTAGGAAAAGACATTCCTTCACTCATGGCAAGCTGCTAAAAATATCTCAGCTTCCTTGGGCCTGGGGAGGAGGGTAGGAGCCAGGATAAAGCTCAGAGCACGGACCTGCAGAGATACAAAGCTGTGCTCAGCCCAGCAGGGGCTGCTGATCCCCGGAACTCTGAGTGCAGCCCCTTCGTTGGATGGGGCTTTACACTACTTGGGGCATGAAATGCTTTACTTACAAGTTGTAGCATGCACGCTTCAACAAACAGCCTCTGTTCTTCGGCAAATGCCCTGTTTTGCTTCCCAGGGACTTGCACATCAAGTTTACAAAGTGATGCAAGAGCTGCTGCTCCACAAATAGCTGTGAGAGCATCTTGGGCCAGGACTGCTGCTTTGGGCAGAGTACACAACACCCTCCTAAACTAACGATGGGATGGAGAGTAATACTCCTCCCTTCTGCCCTGTAAAATGAAAATTAAACAGCCTTCATCTTTGATGCTGGGGGAAGATGCTTGTAGGGGCTTAAAGCTGGGTCCTGGGACGTGTAGGGATGGCAGGGGTAGCAGTCTGAACTCACCGAGAGCTGAGTTCTGTGTGTGCATGTGTGTGTGTGTGTGTGTGTGTGTGTGTGTGTGTGTGTGTTCAAGGGGACTTTCCATACTGCAGCAGTGAAAAGCATCACCTCGCAGCTGAAGTAAGGCTGGCACAGCAGCACAGTTGCGCCTCTCCCCGAAGATCAGACCTCGAGCCTCTGTGGGCAGAGTGAAGGATTTGCTCAGGTACGGTTTATTATGCAGTGAGGATTCCTCCTGCTGCTTTTCCCGTACAACTGGAACCACAGCTCTGCGTGTTTTTATGCATCCGTGTGTGTGCTTACTTGGAGCCACTTCATAAATCACGTTTGAAAAGCGCTTTAACAAAGTGGCAATAAACAAGTCAGCTAAGAGGAAAATCCAGCCTGGGTTCTGTTAGCAGCTGTGGGGAAGGGGCTCCAGAGATCAGCGTATCTGAAGCGTGCGGCAGCGTGAGTGGGTGCGTGGGCTGCTATTTTGGCAAGGCTGAAGTTGCTAGATCGTTAAGGGTGATTCCTTATTATTTATGTCACCATTCGTGACTGCTGTATGTCCACAGATGTGCCCCGTCGCAGGGAAGCCCAGGCAGCACAGCCAGGCCCCTTCAGTTTTATTGCAAAGTGCTGCTTTTGCTGTGAGAGGAGCTTTTTATGGGCAGCCGGCTCAGCCTGGCCTTGTTTAACTTCCTGGAATGCGAAGGGGGAACGAGAAGCAGGGGAATTTAATTTTGATCAAAACTCGGGGGGGCCACGAAAGAGAGCAGAAAGAAAAGCAATAAAACCATCCAAACACTGCAGCGAGGGCCGGGAGGGCGATGCTGCCCTGAGAACTGACGTGGCAGTGGTCGCTGCAGTTTCTTCTTTCTCAGGGTGCTGTTCTGTGCTATGAGGATCCCTGCTGCTTCAAACCTCCACAGAAGTTGGATCAGGATCTGGTTCTTCCTGAAGCCCAGGGGCATGTGGACGTGTTCTTACTCAGTTCCTGCTGTGCCTTACCTGTTCACAAGGACCACATACAGGTCCTGCTCGCTGTCGCTCATTGTCTTTGTGAGGGCCTTGAGTGCTCCAGCAGTGCAGGAGATGTTTTTTTCTTGCTGCTATGGAGAACTGAAGCAGAGAGGGTTGTGAAGCGTGATCTACATGAGCATTTCCATGCACCCAGACTTCTTTGGCTGCCCCCTCACACCTCGTGCAGGTTGGGCTGTGCTCGGGAGACAGCGATGTGTGAGAGGAGATCTGGGCTCACTGCTTTCTGATGTGTGTTATGAATTTGGTACTCAGTGCCTTCCAGCAGCAATCAGCAGTGACCCAGCTGAAGCAGGACTTCTGTTCCCAGCCTGAAGGCTGCAGGCGCTCCGTGCGTAGCCCAGCACCGCTGAGCTGGGGGTTGGAAGTGAATCCCTTGTTTCCTGAGCTGCACTGACAGGCCTGCAGAAGGAGGACCTTGCATGTTCATGTTGGATGGGAAAGCATCTGAGTGCTGAGCTTGGAGCTGAGCTCGGTGCCATCGGCGTGGCAGGAGGCCGTGAAGGGGATGGGGCCTTCGGGGATGCTTTGTTGGCCTGGTGGTGTTTCTGGGCATGTGCAGCAGCTGCCAACCTTGGATGCCAAAGTAATAAGTCTAAGTGTAGTGAGACGCCTGGGAAGGAAACGGATAGATTTGTTTTTGTGGCTCATTTTGTTAGTGTTGAGTGCTTACCCTCTCCCCGAAGTGAAATTTGTGTGCCTGATTGCTGTGCTGTAAATCCTCCCTTGAGTGGTATACCCAGGGTGAGCAATAGTCATAGTGCAAAGCAAAATAAAAGAAAAGCAAGCAGAGAGCAAGCTGCTACAGCAAGATTTTCCTTCTCCCATAGAGCTGGGACTGAGCATAGGGCTTTTCCTTTGCTACAGTTGGTGTGGTAATGCCAGCAACATCCTTCATGCCAGTGGGCACGAGGTTCTCTCACTGACGGTGACTTCTCTTCGCTTTGCCCAGGTGATGCATTTGTTTGGGTTAGGTGTTAAGCAGCATCTGCTGCGAGAGCAGCACTGCTGACTGCCAGAAGCTGGACACTGCTGGCCACGTGCTGAATGCTTGGTTTCTGTAGGCACTGGCACTCAAAACATTTAGATGATTATTTGCAAACATTGCATCATGGAAGCTCCTGTCCAAATCACATTCTGCAGTATAAGCTGGGGTTTAGATGGGAGTGAGACAAGGCAGGATGCATCCCTCAGTGAGTGAATGCACAGTGTGCTTCTCCGTAACAAAAAATAAGAGAAGAGGTTGGTGGGTTTTATGTTCTTCGAAAGCAGTAAGCAAACAGTCCAACTGCTTCACAATGGAGGGATGCTGATCAGCAGCAATCAGTTTCAGATCAGAGTCCTTGTTCACCTACAGAAGGGCAGGAGTTTTGGACAGGACTTGTGAGAAGACAGAGATGGTTCTTGGCTGCTTTGTGTTCCTCACGTTGAGAGGCTGGGAGCTCTGAGCTGTGATGTGTGTTTGGCACACAGAAATGCATTTCCCACAGTCCCCCAAATGTGTGCACCCCACAGTTCCCACTCGTACTAGGAGTGTGCTTCTGGTCTTTCTTGTTGGTGAGCTGTTGCTTTGAACATTCCCCCTTCGGTGGGATTGGTGTTCTGCATGAGGAGGTGTGGAAGAAATCGATTTGGTCAAAGTTTCTTGTGCACATTTGCCATCTCTGTAACGCCTTAAAAACCCAAATACCCTCTTGCAATCTTTTGCTCTCTGAACCTTTGGTTATTTTAGCTGACCCAAATAGATTATCTTCATCTTGTTAATTAGCTTCCTCTGTACAGACCTGAGACTTCCACCTGCTTCCCTAATTTATGTTTTTCTGCCACTCTTAAAAGATTACAAGGTGTTTGAGCATGAGCTGAGTTAAGTTGGAAGCATGAAGCCTTGGTGAATCACTGCAGATCTGGAGCTGCCAACTGGCAGAACAGAGGTGATCAGAGTTGAATCATCTTAGGGGAATCTGATGACTGAGCAGACAGTTGGGAGTGGATTAGGCTGGATTGAGTCCAGCAGGTTCTGGAGATGTGGAGAAGGTGACTGGGAAGCTGAGAAAGATGCACTGTGGTAATGTGTCTATGGCAGTCAGATGACTGGAAGCTGCCAGCACAGGCTGGCATTGCCAGGACTGCCTCGTACACATGGATGGATAACTGCTTCACTCTGAGTCGCACGAGTTCCTTCCAGAAGCTCATGATGTACTCTCATGTCAGCAGATAGACACTGAAGTGATGTCTGTCTGGAGATTCGCCTTAGAGGTACTTACATACTTTCTTTTCCGTTGGAAGTGTTTGCCTAGTGACTAACCTCAGTTTTCCTGCTGCATTTTCTCTTTGCCCGTTGTTTCTCTTGTATCCAGGTAAGCATATAAAACGCTGTTTCTTCCTGCTGTCCAGAGACCTTTATGGTTTTAAAGCATTTTTTCAAGTTTATCACATTCCTTCTTGGTCTTCAAGTTTATCACATTCCTTCTTGGTCTTACACTGCGTAAGTTGTACTTGACCTCTTCTGGGTTATTTCCTGAAGGTCCCTGTAGCAGGCCATAGCAGACCAGGCACAGCACTATAGCTGAGATCTTATTGCTGAGCAGAAGGAAAGAGTTTAAATCTTCTGGTCTGATGTCCATCAATTCTTGACATCAGGGGTTTAATTTCACCCTTGTGAGCTGCAGGCCTGCAAAGTGGATGGCTGTTCTTCATCCTGTGCTTGTCCGATGAATTGTTTCTGGTTTACTTTGGCACCTTGGACTTGTCTGCATCTCCAGCCTGTCAAGAGTATGTGGGATTCTCTTCCTCTGTTTATTTCAGTTCTTCCTAACTTGATACCATCTGAAAATGTAATAAACATTACCTATACTCAAGCATCCTGGTCGTCATCCAGGTACTCTCTGTCCAGGAAAATGAAGACATTTTCTAAAGGACTTGATCTAGGACCGACCTCTCAGTGTGTCCTTCCTTGGTGAAAGCAAATTATTGATAGCTGCACTCCAAACTCTTTTCCACCTGGCTTAGCTCCTGCCCTGACAGCACACCATGCTTCTGGAGTTTGGTTATGGGAAAGCTGGGAGAGATATTGCTCATGTGAGGTCTTCTGAACAGGGAGTGTTCAGATTAACAGAAAATGAGTCCTCTGGTGAATGCAAACCATAAAGGAAATGCTGGAGCTCACAGTGGTCGCCCTGAAAGCTGCAGCTTATTTTTCTTTCTGCATTTTCTGAGCAGCAGCACAGCTCTGTTTCTCAGGACCACGCGGCATTTGACTCCAGTGCTGCAAAGCAAACAGTGCATCATTAGGAGTATTTCATTTTAACTTTCGTGCTGGAGGCACTGGAAGCCTTCCTTCTCCAAAACACCTTTCCCAGGACAGGGGAATACTGTGTAGAAAGTGTGTTGGTGTCCCAGTGCCTGTCTGAATAGCTGTGTGGTCAGAAACCAATCTCGCCTTGAAAATAGATTTTATTTGCAGTCAGTTGGCTGACGATGACATTTGAATAGATGAAAATTTAGGAGTCAGATTGCTTAACAGCAATAGGCGAGATCGTTGGGAGGAGTATATGGTACTGCATATAAAGAGGCAGTAAGTAAGAATTAGCTGTTATGGTGCTTTTCATAGTAGAAGTGCAGCAGTGAGAGGAAGGCACGGCTTCATCCCTCTGCAGTGCTTGCAGCCCAGGTTGTGACGTTAGCCCTCCTCTGATCAAACTCTGCTTGTAGGATGCACGCAGCCACACGGCCTCTTGTCTGCATCCTGGGGCTGCTCCCTGCTGCACCCTTACCAGCAAACTGCAAAGGTCCAAGCTGTGGGCTCGAGCTCTGCCACCCATCAGTGGAGCTGCTGAATTGCTCCTGTGCTCTTCGGCATGGCTTTGCTCTGTGTGAATTAGCCCTTACCCAGACCTGGGAGCGAGTGTGGGCCAGCAGCTCTTCCTGGTGAGCTGTATGAATGAGGCTTTGATGTGTGGGGGAGGGAAGTGAGGGAGAAAACGGAGCCATATGGTCACAAGCTGTGCTAGCGTGTTTCCCTGCAGGTCAGAGAAGGAGCCCTGACCAGTTCTTTTTTGTAAGCACAGTCATAGCAATCACAGTGCCCTTACAAATGTAAGAAACAATACCAGATACCCAGATGTACAGTTTCAGTGGCTTTGAAAGTTCTCCTTCCTCTTGTGACAGAAAGTGCATCAGCAGGGATTGTTTTTAAGGCCAGATATTAATACTTGCACGTAGGTGATGTTTAATGCTGTTCAACATATGTCTGAAATTGTTGGGGTAAAAGTTCTTCCGTGCTTGAGGCTTAGAGCTTCAGGAGCCATAGGTTTATCTTCAAATAGTATTTTCATGTATATTCTGAACACCATATTTACAGTGTGGAGAAACAGACAGAGAACTTTGTTCCCTCTGCTTTTCTCTCATTAACTTCATTGTGGCCACCGAGTAGGTCAGTGTACAGGGATGCTTACCCATGTGGATTGTGATCTGACTTGAGCTGAATTAAGAGCTCTTTCCCACCACCACAGAGCACACCTGGCTGCGTGCTCCTGGGGGTTGCCTGATACATCGGATCGGTCCGTTCATTGAGATGGCAGGAAACTAAAAAGGCAAAAAAGTAAAGGTTGGGATTTGTAAGTGAAATCAGCTTACTTTGCACTGGGCGGATAGGGATACGTCATGTTGGATGTGGGGTATTGACTAGAAGGGAAAGAATGGGAATCAGAGTCAGAAGGCGAGGAAAGCATGATAAGGAATGGGGAAGAGAAACTGAAACCTCCGCTTCTTGGCAGCAGCAGGGCCTTAATGGGGCCTAGGTGTTCAGTGCAACCTCGCTTCTCCGGGTGGAGAGAGGTGGATGAATTCAAAGAGAAGTCTGAGTATGTAGGGCTCCTACTGTAGGATGGGCACAACAGCCTTGGGGAGGTGGTTCTCCTCATCACGTAGTTAAAACAGATCTCTTAGATTTTAGAATAGATGTGGAGCCAGGTAAAGCATGATATCAGACTAGTTCATTTAACATTATCAATGTCTTAGCAGCATTGAGGCTTTAATATTTAAAAAACAAGATGAAGTTGAAGCAAAGTATACTAGTTTAGGGATGTTCATTAAATGTTAGCTTTTTTCATACTTCTGATTGATTGTTAATTATAAGATCTGCCTGCTACAGCTTTCCATTTTAGAACCAGTGATTGTTTTTCTCTTCTGATGGTGTTATGAGCCAAACTCTGATCCTTTGGCAATTGTGTGAATTGTTCAACATCATCTTGAATTAAGATTTCACGATCATGCAATCATTGAATGGTTTGGGTTGGAAGGGACCCCATCAAGTTCCAACCCCCTGCCACAGGCAGGGCCACCAGCCTCCAGGTCTGGCACTAGCCAGGCTGCCCAGGGCCCCATCCAACTTTCTGTTGAACACCGCCAGGGATGAAACACCCACAGCCTCTCTGTGCAGCCCGTGCCAGCACCTCACCACTCTCTGTGAAGAACTTCCCCTGACATCCAATCTAAACCTTCCCTCCTTGAGCTTAAAACCATTCCCCCTTGTCCGTGTGCCAGGAAGTGGAGGCTGTACATCACAGAGAGGCATGTGTTGGGTGTGACAACCTGTGCACATGTGATTGCCATTAACAGTTTGCTTGCAAGTGCAAGTGAATGAAAATAACAAGGCTGTAAACAAAGCGTGGCTTGGCGTCTGCAGGTCTGTGTGCTGCTGTTCTGATGCAGCACGGTAAGGCATGCTGACTTACATGATGTATCTGTGGGACAAATGGAGTCAGGGATTAGGAGAAAAGAGCATCATCGTGAAATAAACACGTGCAAAATACCTGTATTCAATTTAAAGGGTCTTAATAGCTCATCTTAGAAAGTGGATTATCTATAAAATATTCCATTACCTGCTTAATGTTTATTACTGTTTGTGATCAGGCGGGTACAGCCTTTTTATCTCATTTATGGTGGTCTGTGCCTTTTTTCCTCATGAATGTATGATCTACAGCATTGAGAACACCAAGAGCCAAACCAGTTAAAAAGCCAGGTGCAGTGAAACCATGCTCCTTGCAAGGGGGATCTAGGTTTGGCAGATAAAAAAAGGAGTGTGATGGAACTGATTGAAAGAAATGCTATTTTAGTGTGCAAGTTTAACTGAATAACAATAATACAGCGTCTGATCATACAGCATATGGGTGATGTTTATGACAGCATGAGGATAGTCCTAGAAACAGCGCTGAAGATGCCTGCTTTAGCATGATGGGGAACTCATTACACGTGCATTTAAATATCCACTGCAGCCAGTGCTTTATAAAGGTCATGGTTTCATTCACAGAGTTTAAAAGCCAAAAAGGACCATTGGGTCATCCATCATGGTCTAATGCATGTTATTACATCTTGGCCAGCTGCTTTTATATGAAGCTCATTGCAATGAACGCATCCCACCTGGAGGCCCAGGCTGATTTGGAGACCTCGTGAGGAGGACAAGTCTCTCATGGCAGTGACAGTGACCGTTACCCACTTGGGCTGTTCAGGACTCGCACTGCTTCTGAGATCTGGGGTGTGCCCAGCTGAGGATCCTGGTATGACTCCCTTTGCTGTCCTGGAGCTTTCAATTGAAGCAGTTTCTTTCTCTTAATATGTAAGGACAAGACATCTTTCACAGTCTGTGTTGATGTACCAAACATTGTGCTCTTCCAGTTTTCCAGCGTAAGCATTATTTGACTCATTCCACCACTTCTTCTCTGTTTCTTATTTCCTCTTTTTTTCATGTTAATACAATTGGACTGCCTGACTTATACGTGATATTCCAGATTCCAGCCTTGCCACACAGGAGAGGTAACATGCCCTGTCCCTGAAGTGCTCCTCTCCCTTGGACCACTATGTGTCATTCCACAGTCAGAACATCACGCTGTGTATTTTTTTACCCACTATGACCTCTGTGTCACTTTTCAGTCCTGCTGCTCTGTCCTTCACGTGCGATGGCCTTGGCAGAGGTCTGTTTCAACGAGCCAGCAGGGCTGGTGCGTGGAGCTTCCTCCTCCTTGTGCTCTGGTTTTACCCACTACAAAGGCAATTAGAAACCCCTGCCCTGCTGAGTGTGCTAACCGGTGGCTGTATGTGCCGTAGTTATGTGTGCACGGCTGGGCTGAGGCCATCACCTGAGCGTGCTGAGGCAGTCAGTGTGTAACAGCTGCCCCCCAGCAGATTTTCCGCTTGGAGGATATGTTTTATATCGGAACAATTCAGCGTTTATTGCTTTCTGTGGGGCTGGTTTAGGACCAACATTTGGTTTGTTGTTTAACTCCTTCCTCATATCCTGCTCTGACACAGGATCGGTCTGTGTGGTGTTCATATTCTGTTTTCTGTGGCTTCTCTTTGGGTTTGCCAGCATTACCTTTGTGATGGCTGCGATACATTCCGTGTTGTAGCTGTAATGACTTAGACCTCCAGGCTGGCATAACGTGGCCGATATGCTGGAGCAGGACCTTGCTTCTACTGCACGAGTCATTTTCGATATGAAACCTGTCTTTGTGTGGGGCATGAAAAACGCAGTGAAAGCATGCCATTCCAGCAGGCAGGGAATCTGTGCGTATTAATGTCAAAAGGAGTGAGTTAAAATGGTTCAGTGGAGTCTACGGGTGAGCAGTAATGCATATACCAACTCAGAAGATGCTTTTAGAAACTCCTGCATTTGACCATTGGGGCAATTATTAACGTCTCTGTCTTAAATACAGTCGATTTGACGTGTAGGTTCCTTTCAGCCTGCAGTCGTTGTTCAGGTTTGCCCTGCAAGGTGGGATGCGTGGAGGTGGGATGAAACTGTTCCGAGCAAGTAATGATCATTTTGATTCAAGCTCCTGTACAACAAATGTGGGAGAGCTTTGAAGATATCGTTATTCACCACTGCTTCCTCTGCAAGGAAGAATCATTTCGAGATTGGAGGGAGACTTGGGGGGATCTGGTCTGGGTTTCCCAGCTTTGCCCCGAGCACTCACACGTCTGTGGGTTGTATTGTAAAACAGCTTGGGGAAGGCAGAAACAGGCACGTCTTCATATGCAGCACTTTTGTTAGGTATTAAGCCCACTCCTTTGAAGCTGTAGTAGTTCTTATAAAGGAGTTTCTACTTTTAAAATATGAATTACCTTTTTCTTTGACTTTTTTGCTTTCTTTTTACCTGCCCGTTGTGAGCACTTTGGAGCAGGGACACTCGTAGGCTGCATTAATGTGGCTTTAGGTGTGACTTCAGCCTGGTTTCTGCCTTTCCAAACAATTTGGAGCTGTTTAACTTACTGAAAAAAAAGGACTTGGATGGGAGTAGGTTGTCAGGGACATAGAAAGCCGGGGCAGAGGTGGGGAGAAGTGCTATTCTTAACCTCTTTGTTGGAGGTTAGGAACATAAACTGCAGCAAAGGAAATTTGAGTTACACAATCAGAAGAATATTACAGTGTCGAAAGGGAGAGGTACGGGAAGACACTGAATGGTGTATAGTTGGCTCTTCATCACTGGGGGTCTTTAAGAGCAGGCTGGTTTGGATCCTGCTGCGGGACCTGAGGGGTAGACAAGAAAACTTTGTTGTTTACGGCCCTATTGCTCTGTGACACTCAACTTTATTTTGCAGTTGCCTAAAACCACCATAATGTGTGGTTCATAGAGTCGGGACGTGTGTCATGGTTCACACAAATCATAAAACCATGACAACGTGCCATGCTTTGTTGACTCTGTGCCAGCAAACCTCTGCTTGGACTTTTCTGCAGCACTGCCAGGAACTAATGCTGCTCCTTCCACTTCAGGTTATTTTTTCCCAAAGCACGAAAGTCTACCTTGAAATATGAGTTTTCCAACTGTGAAGGCCATCATTTGTTTTCACACAAAACTGGAGGCAGGACAGGAGAAGGTGTTTGTTTTTTGGTGATGCTACCCACATGTGATTTTTGGCTGTGCATGCAGTGTGGAGTGGAAAGCCTCACTATCCAGCTGGCTTCAGTCTGCAGCACAGGACTCTCTGCCAGATTTCTCAGGCTGATTTAAATCAGCTCAGGCTTTGGCTTACTCTCTCTTGCACAAATGAAAAGGTAAGGCCGTGTGCACTGGGGACTTTATTCCTTACCGAAATTCTTGAGTGAGGTGTAAAGGAAAGGTGATGAAAGGGCACTGCTCTGAGCACTGCTGCACCTTTAGTGGGGAATAAAATGTGCAAGAAGTACAGCAGGACTTGCATCCAGCCACATTTTTTAGTGTGAAACAGGTTGATCATGTATCCCAACTGCCTGAGGGCAGTGATCCAGGCTGTAGCCAGCCATGGTCCGGGAGGTGCTAGCTGGCATTGCCTAAAACTCTGCTGGGAACAGTGTGAACATCTAGAGTACAGGTAATCATGTGGACCAGTGCCTCTATACGTTATAGAATGGAACCTGTGGACCTACAACACCAGTGCTCATAGGACCCTGTAGCTCAGCTCTGTAGGATCTCAGAATCACAGAATGGTAGGGGCTGGAAGGGACCTCTAGAGATCATCGAGTCCAACCCCCTGCCAAAGCAGCTCCCCTAGACCAGGTTGTACAGGTAGGCATCCAGGTGCATCTTGAAAGTCTCCATAATGCTCTGGAGTCAACTCCTGGAGGGTGAAGCTGTACTGATGCGGTAGTGACTTTCACTGGAAAACTGGTTCACTAGTGACTTTCACTGGAAAAATGGAGGTGTTCAAACCTCCTTCTAAACTCACAACAAAAGCTGTGTGTGCTCTGATCCACTCAGGCAGTTTGGAGCACAGAGGCAGTCCAGGTGCCAGCTCTAAGCCCATCTTTCTCGTGTTTTGTTCTCTCCTGAGAGCTGGTGGCACTGGTGCTGAGCCCGGTGCCCCCTAAGGCCTGAGGGCTGGGCTGAACGTGTCCGTGTACTTAATGTACTGTTCTGCTTGGGAAATGTTTTGTTGGGCTCATTTTTGAAGAGAAACAGATGGTAATTGTCAGCAATGGATGGGAATGTTTGAGGACTCGAAAAGGAAATGTTTTTGTCCTTGAAAGAGGATTATTTTCCTTCAATCAGTTTTGATAGTAATAATTGTATGGCACTGGCAAATTTGAATTTAATATGAAAATCATATTTACTTCTTTTTTATGTCAGTGGATTATATCCTTGGCTATACAACTCAAGTCTGCTGCAGGCAGACACGGAGGATTGGTCTCTGAAGTGTATATTGCCCTCAGCATTTGGCAGGTGTGGTTTCTCTGGTCCTTCCTTTACAAGTGAGGTGGTGAAGCTGACAGCTGTGTATCCTGAGGTAGATTTGAAAGGATGCACAGCAGGCCACGTGAGCTTCCTGTATGTCACCTGCCTGTCCTGAGCTTGCTTTGAAGAACCACTTCTGTGTATGAGAGTCGTGCCATCCCGGGGCAGAGGTATCATTCATCATGGCAGGTAAACTGTGACAACAAGGCTTCCCATTGGTGTCATTCATAATTACGACTTTTCTAAGGTTACACATTAATTTTACAGGAATCAACTTTCAGTCATCTTTTTTTGCCCTTCCTGCATAATAGCTGACTGACATCCACGTAGTGCTTGAATAGCAGACCGTGTCTTGATGCCTGCTATATGGCCAGCTGTCTGCTTGTGTCTATCCAGGGAAAAGAGCAATTTCTCTGTCCAGCCATTCCTCCCAGGAGGCCAAGACATGGTCTGGCTTATGCTGGACTGGCACTCAGGAACCTCAGCTAACTATATTCAGATTCCACCGTGGTTACTTCCACACTATGAATGCAGAATGACACAACTGCTTTTAATTTTCTCTGTGTTTGTTAGAAGAAAGTGATTCGTAATCAAACAATATGGGAGCTTTGTTTGAGTAAGCCCCGCATTTATTGGCAACATTTTTCAGCTCTTTGCTGCAATTAGGGTGAAGGATGAAGCACAGAACAAAGGGCTCAGGACGAGTTGCACAGCCAACTTTGATTCTCTTTCCTCACAGTTTGTCTTTCATGGTGGCTTGTGTCCATCTGTGTGAATGTGCCACCACCAGCAGAAACCGGGGGAAGACCTCCTATTGAGCTCTACATTGGGGTGTCCTGGGGCAAGTCTTCCATTAATAATTATTTCTATGGGAAATCTGGAGTTGGAGCTGGACCTGAGAGAACAGCCCTGGTAGGGAAATACCTGATTTTAAATCGAGTGGAAGGCTTCTGTCTCAAGAAAGCTGGAATGTTTATAAATTTCTGGCTGTTGGTCACTTTAGTGGAAATGGGGAGATACAGTTCGTCCCTTCTGCAGGTGATCGGTTCTTTCTTTCTCTTGAACTGTTTCTTCTGATGGTTTTCCTGGTAGTGCAGTCAGGGTCTTTCTTGCTAGAAAAATCTTGATAAATGTTGATAAAAAACAAGCAAATGAATAAACGCAGAACATGCTTGTAAGAAATATACTCCTTTAAGCAGCCAGAAGTACTGGTTTCAGGGAATTCCACCAGAAAACAGATTTCTGTGTTTGTTACATTGAGGAAGTGAAGAGTTTTAATATCAGATTATACTCTTTCAAAAATGTAATTGTGATTAATTGTACACAGGTGTGGCTCTAAAGAATCGCTTAGATGTTTGTGGATGGGGATGAAAGAAGGAAGCTGTCTTATGTCTGCACAGTTGGTGCTGGGGCAGCCACAACTGGAGGAAAGCACTGGTGGGATGCAGGCATTGCACAGATCATTAGGTCAAATGAGGGGTACAAGTGTGGATTAAGACTTAAGTTCCACTGCAGTTTGACACAGCGATTGTAATGGTATTTAAGAGAGAAGTTTTAGAAATCCAAGAACATGGGGGAGGTTAGTTGCATATCCATCATCTATTTAACTTTCTGTCACTTCCATCATTTAGTTAAAATGTGGAACCATTAAGTCAAAGACTTCCCTTTGACTTAATATCCTTTCACAATCACATACGCTGCCGGATTCCCTGACACAGTCTTTTTGCTCTTTGTGTTTAAAGGGACAGGAGGAGATAGGGTAATACATTTCCTTTCTGTTTCTGGGCAGTAGTGGCTCTGTGCTGTGCTAATAAGTTAGTTTGGTAAGAGTGGTTAGCTAGGGCTGTCTGAGTTCATTCTCTTTTATGGTGGAGGCTGGATGCTGTTGTCCGTGTTGCCCTGAGGGGATGTGTACTGTTCCACAAGGTCCATCACTGATGGTCTGTCAGAGACAGGTACCTCTGCGTAAATGAGGTTTAGCGTTGCTGGCATGGCTGGAGCACATGTTCAGGGACAGCTCAGGGAAGGCTAAGCAAATATTTTCAAGTATGTTCAATATTTCCCCATGGAAGATTTTGTTATTTAGCATTTTTGAAGGGCTGTCCATTCAAACTGTGCATAGCTCAGTGTGTGTCATGGCCCCGGGTCTGTGCGCTGTCCTTCAGGGCTATCCCTGTTCCTTTATTGGGTACGGAGAGCAGATCTTTCTTGGTCTGACACATCTCCAAGTCATCAGCTACGGAGCTGTGATTCCGTGTCCCAGATGCTTTGAGTCCCAAGGAACAGCCCTGGCCTCAGAAGCCAGCACAGCTGCTTGGCTTTCTGCATTTGACCTCTGGACTGGGATATGTCTGTACCAGTGAACAGAATACAAACAGTGCCAAAGCCCAGGAGTTCCTGCCACTGGAATTCGATGCACCACCTCGTGAAGCTGCCGCTGCAGTATTTGGTGTTGCCCATTCCTGGCACACCTTAAGGTGAACATGCTGTGTGCTGTATCCAGTGGGCATTTTGGATGGAGCCATTGTTTTGAGTACTAAGAGACCTGAATAGAGCGAAGGTTGTCAGACTGTACCTGATTGACGATGTGTTTAATTTCCTACTATTGCTGTAACCGCAGTTTATTTCTCCCAGGACATATAAAAGTGAAGGTTAATGCTCTTTTGTGTCTTTCTGATGGTTCCAGAGATTGGCTGGTCTTGATTTTATCTATCAGAAAATTGTCATAGGTTTGGACGGAATGCCAGAAGGACCACACACATTTCCCTTCCTGCGTTTCCTCATCACTTCGGGCACCTCTGCATGAAGGTCAGGGCCTGCCAGCACGGCTGGGTTCATCCCTCCTACTCTGGAATTCATCTGCAGATCCTGGCTTCCTTCTTCCTCTGTTCAACAGGTGCTTTAGCGTGCAGATAGCTGTAGATGTTGTGTACTTAGAGTCTGATATTTTGGAAGGAGGTAAACAGTACAAATGACATCAGGCCCTTGTTGAGGGAAAAGAGCCCTTTCTGCTTTCTGAAGGTCAGCAGAGGTTTGAGGGTAGTTCATGTCTCAGTGCACAGCAAGCACCGGTCTGTGGCAGTGTACCACCATGTAGATCTGCTGTCACCAGGCTGGTACAAACTGAGCCACCCCGTATGGCTGCAAGGACTGCTGCAGCGTGCCGTCATTTCCTTGGTAGGATTTTGTGGATAGTACTTTAGAGTTACCACTCGTACGTTTCATTTAAGGCCTGAGTTCAAAAATAATGTTGTGGATATTCCATCCCTTTTGTCCACCTATTACTAGAAGTGGAAGCTAGGCTGATGGTGGGTTTTCATTTCCAGCTCTGTAAAACCTGGCACCAAAGCAGTACTCAGGTATCTTCAAAGCGTACGTTGTTCCTGGGAAGTTGTGCAGGCCATTCTTTGCACTGACCCTTGTACAAACACAGTGGAAATTGGAAAGGAGTTTTATGTGAGAGTGAGCCGAGCTGAGTATTCTGCCTGGTTCCAGTCAAATAGCTAACGCTTTGATCTTTGCTCAATTACTTGTTTACACTCTTGCAGTGCCTGGAAGTCATGGGCGTGAATCACAGCCCTCTCCTGCCAGGCTGAGGTCAGTTTTAATACTTTAATATCAGATATACCTCCTATCAGCAGTCTGTATCTGTCAGTCAACAACTTAACAGGTATTTTCCTCCTCTACCTTTTATGATCCCAAGCAGTTATCAGCATTGAGGTAATTAAGGTGGATTACTTCAGATTTGAAGTAATGTGGATGGTTATTGGAACGGCCATTAATAACAGCTCGTCACTATGAGCCGGGCAGGTTGTGAGGTAGATTGTATCCCAGGCAGTTGAATTAATAAGGATTTGTTTTATCTTTAGAGGACCTGCCACTTTTATTTGTGAGCCAAGCAAGTCTTGCAGTGTGTGTCATTACAGAAGAGAGCAGTCTTCATGTTGGTGTAAACTGTAGTCGTCCCAGCATGGGACAGAAACCCTTTGATGGAGCTATGTGAGCTTCGTTGCTGCTTATAGGATCTCATAAACCACCTCTGTCTCTCAGAAATGTGCTTGTTAAAGGTTTACTTGTTCAAAAGATGTTCGCTGGCTCTTTGCGATGAATTAATCCTTTCATCTGATGCTAAGGTATTGGAGTTAGCGGGACGTTCAGTAGAGGGAACAAACACACTGTGTGATGCAGAGCATTATTTTCCACTTGAAAGAGGCAGCAGCATAAATGGAGTGTGTGCCAGATAAAGGATCTGCTTTGAGTTCAAGTTAGTGGCAGAAAAGGAATGTGTTAAAGTCTTACATTTTTTTTTAAGGGTCCCCTAAAGGAAACCTAAAAATAGAGGTGATGCATCATGGAATGAGTACACTGGAGGCCTCGTAGTGCTGTGAGTTAGCTACCTGTGTTTCCTAGGGAATGCTAAGATGCATCTCCATTTACTCTTCTTATTCAATCATTTTGAAAGGTGATGTAGGAGAGATGGAATTGTCAGTCCTTGCTACCCAGACGGACCTAAACGGGGCTGTGCTTGGCAAAGACCATGAAAAAGGAAGTGCTGCTGACTTTCCCAGAATGACCGTGCTGAGGCTTGGCTAGGATGGCAACGTGATGAAGATTTTCCAGTGACTCAAGTATTGCAGATAGTTGGGATGTGTCAGACCTGCTAATCTCTTAGAGAGGTCTCAAGGGAGTCCCAGTTAGTCCTGGGATAGTTTCTCCTTTCAGTGCTGGGCAGGACTCCATTGAGCTCTCTTAACACTGGAATAAATAATAGAAGCCTTTTCCCCAGTTATGTCCTACACCTGTATGTACACGAGTACATTAAGTTGTGTACTTACAGCTCTTGCAAAGCCTTAATCACGCTAATGCAGACATTTATCTGAAATGGTTGAACTGGGAGACCAGTCACCCCATCTGTGTAACTGATGGGAAGATTAATTACCCACCCATCTCACTCCAGAAAGTGTCTTCAGCGAGGTGGTGTGGATCCAGGTATTGCTTGAGAAAGAGGTTTCCATATAAATTAATCTTAATTGCTTGTGTATGGAGGTGGAAAAGAGCAGAGCAGAGCTCTCAAATACCTTCCTCACTGGACACTGGGCTGCACCTCTCCCAGACCCCATTTAAGGGCTGAGCACCACTGGGGAAGGAGCTCTTTCCGGAGATTGCTCCTTTGGATTTTCCTACTGCGAGCCCAGGGCACAGACGAGCATTTCCCTTTATTTTGGTTTTCTCTTTTCCACCACGATGATCTTTCTAACTATACCATCTGTAAAATATCCCAGCTGCAGTACTGTTTGGTGTTATTCATTCTGTTAACCATACACCATACAGAGCTGTGGTAACGCTTCAGCGCACGGTCCTTACTGCTCCCTCAGGATATGTGTGGGTGCAGGAGGATGCATGCTGTGTGTTTTTCTACCAGAAAAAAAACGCACAGAAAATGTGGAAAGAGCTTTTCAGTCTAAAAAGCAGATAACTCAAGGCCAGTGCTGTGCATTGGGAGTTCTGCTATTTAAATGTACTTGTTTAAGAAGTGGGAGGTTTAATACTCTCGTCATTTAAAAACATCTATAGAGTTTATCCTCAGCATTTCCTCTGGGATTGGGGAATCTCATCCCCAGGGAAAGTTGCAAGTGATGACTGTACAAAGAAGAGGATTTATATTAGAAAACACTTTTCTGCTTTGCTCACAGATGCTTGGATTTTGGATCTGTGTAGCCTGGCTTCTCATAAAAGCCAAGTCAGTGCAACAGAAGCTGCATCAAGCATAGTATCTCAAGCTACGTTGTATTTTGGTTCAGCAAATATTAATTTGCATTCACCTGGATATAACTGAAGGACGTTTAGCACTGTAGACCCCTTCTATCATTTATTTCACTTTTACTTCTTAGTCACCTTCTCTTAATGAGCTTTCTTTCTGCAAGGTTTCCAGCTTGGGCATCTTGTGAGATCCTGAGAATTGCCACGCTGCTTCGTGTGTGTGACTAATTAACCTCCTTTATTGGCAGAGGTTGCCAGCTGCTCTCTGGACATTCTCAGTTCTTGTTATCAAGGCCTTATCTTGTTGTCACCCCCTTTTTGTGAAAATCTAGCCCCTTGTCTAGTTCCCTGCTGTCGGATTACTGGGAGAAAAGCTGATGAACTCATACAGGGCTCTGCATATATTGCCAGAGAATTAGACAATAGAAAATAGACTTTTTTTTAGAGGGCATAGCCCTACTGAAGCATAGATTCATAGAATGGCTTGGGTTGGATGGGGACCCAAGGATCAAGTTCCAACCCCCTGCCACAGGCAGGGCCACCAACCTCCATGTCTGGCACTAGACCAGGCTGCCCAGGGCCCCATCCAACCTGGTCTTGAACACCTCCAGGGATGAAACATCCACAGCCTCTCTGTGCAGCCCGTGCCAGCACCTCACCACTCTCTGTGAAGAACTTCCCCTGACATCCAACCTAAACCTTCCCTCCTTGAGCTTAAAACCATTCCCCATTGTCCTTCTGCTGCCTACCCATGTAAAAAGTTGATTCCTCTCCTGTCTATAATTCCCTTTTAAATACTACTGCTATAATTGCAAGCATTTTTAATTAGATGAGAACAAATGGGAAACATCTCCTGCCTGTACCTGCTACTGCACTGAGACAAACTAAGTGGGAATTACGTGGGGAAATGCTGTTGTGGGTTTTGTTTTGTGTTAATTGTTTTTGTTTGTTTGTTTCAGTTTTGTTTCATTCCTAATTAGTTGTTTTCTAGATCACTTCTCTAATGCCCTACAGGTCAGCAATGGTCTGTGGACTCCAGTATGGGAGATACTGCTTCAGATATAGTCAGAGAATATCTCCTGAATCTCCATCTTGCTCAGGAATATCAGAGGAGGAATTATATTCCAAACTATTGGAATGTAATGGGTTGAGCTGTACCACGCAGGTGATTGGGTCAGATGCTGAAGCATGAGGCTTCTTACCCCCTGTTCAAGTATTTGCAACTGTAGATGTCTTTACTGGTAACTTTCTTTCCTGCAGGGATTCCTATCCTATTTCCCTGCCATCCCTATCCTGTCCCTGGTGGAGGTCGGCATGGATTCTGTGAAGCTCTGCTCCTTTACTGCATCACACTCTTCTTTATTCTGGATATCCTTGTATCTTTGGTGCCTGGTAACTTGCAGCCTCTTTGCATATGTGTTGGCTTCCTGAGCACAGAGATCTCCTCCATCACAAGCAGAGATGGAGGCACACAGTTCTCCACGTGAGCAACGCCCAGCTTCTGAATGAGCCTCACTTGAGCACACAATGCTCACTGTTGTGTCAGCATTCTCCCGGGAGCCACATTTTGTGTCACTTATTTTCCTGCGAAATAGATAAGCTTCACAAAAGACTGTCTGCCAAGGTCCGTAGCCTAAATAAGTCAAAGACAAAAGTCATTTACAGTAGCAAAGCCTTTCTTGCAGTGTGAAATTGTTGATTATAACTAAAATGATGAGTAGTCACCATTGGGGTTCCACGGGGCTCTGTTTTAGGGCCAGTTCTCCTTAACGTTTTCATAAGTGGATGCAGGACTTGAAGGTCCACAAAGTAATTTTGTGGTTGACGCTGAATCTAGAGAGAGACAACCTTCAAGGGATCAGAGTCCCTGCAGAGAGGCTGGCAAACTGGAGGGCTGAGCAGCCACCTGCTGCACCAGGTGTAATGAGAGCAAGAGCCAAACGTGGGACAGGGCAGCCCTGGCAGTATGTGCAGACTGGGGGATGAGAAGCTGCAGAGTGAACCCTGGAAAGGGATTTGTGGGCGCTCGTTGAGGAAAGCTGAACGTCAGTCAGCACTGTGCCTCAGGACCAACAGGACCGTGGTGCCCTGGAGAGTGCCAGGCCCAGCACTGCCAGAGGGCGAGGGAAGGGGCTGTCCTGCTGTGCTCTGTGGGCCTCACCTCGAGCACTGGGTGCACTGCTGGGTGCCACAAAGCAGGAGTGTGGCCAAGCATAGTGAAGTTTGGGCAAGGCTCAGTGTTAGTCTCATCCTCCTTGAGATGTGTTGTGCAGTGAAAATACAGATCTGCTGACTTCAGCTACCAGATAAGCATAACTCTTCATATCCGCAGATATCTTTTACCAGGCTTTCTTCCTTTTGATCAATTCCTCTCTCCAAATAGAGCTTGCAGGGAACAAACTGGTGCGTGTGATGCTTTCCACTGTGCCCTTTGGAGACAAAAAGCCACATCAAGCAGGAGATTTGTGATTTGCTGGAAATAGATGCTTCATATTCTGTTATTACATTTAGGATGATGAAAGAACAACAACTAACTTTCATGACTATGAAAGCAGAAGGAAAACTGCCTGTGGATAGACTGAGCGCATGCATAATTGGCTGGAAACTAAGGTGTGTGTAGCTTCAAATCCTGATTTGAAAAGTTCAGGATAGAAAAAAAAATATCTGAGCAAAAGATGTGAAGCGGTTTGTAAGATTTTTACTCAGATACATGCAGGAGAATAAATCCAGAGGTAACATTACGATTCATTAACTATACCTAATTAGGCTCCTGAATTTAAGTAGACAGAATCTCCCCTGGGGGATTTCAAGGCATCCACCTCTTACTGTTGTGGGTATGCAGGGAAGTTAGGAATGTGGGCTGTTTAAGGATGACTTCTTTAGGGCACACATGTGTTGAGTGCCCAACTGAGGTGAACTAGCTCTTTTAATAAGGTTATTTTGCATTTCTGGAATTGGGAGAAAGTTGGGGAAGGTGTTCTGCAGTCCTGTGCAAAAGGGGAAGGGGGAGGCTGGGAGGGAGCAGTGCCGGTCTCTCCCATGGAGAGTGTCAGTCCGAGGTGCCCTGTGATGTACCTTCATCTCCTAACCCCCACAGGCCCGTGTACCTGCAGGAGAGCGCTGGGAGAAGCAGTGAGGCTGAGTGAATTTTTGCTGTGCGGTCTTTGTTTCTGGACCAGAAATGTTTGACTTCTAAAGTTACTTCTGATTACAGCTGTGTGAGAAAAGGACGAGCATCTCTTCTGTGGAAAGAAAACAAGATTATTTGTTTCTATTTATTGCACAACGTTTCTGTAGTTAGCTGCTTTGGTAGAAAAGGGAGAAATGCCTGATCAGCCTTGGCACAGTGCTCTGGAAGTTGGTCTGAGTTGTGCCAGGCATCCCAGCTTGCACCATTTCTCACCAGCCCGAAAATCACCAGCAAGAGCTGAATTTCTGCTTAGGGCAGTGTGTGCAGGGAGGGGAAGGGGAGGAGGGCCCCGATGCAGGCTTTGGGTGTAGGTGGCTTTGCTTATGGCAGGGCTGTTTTCCCAGAGAATCTCACTCGATTTCCACGCGGTGCCTGGAAGTGGACGGAGTGTAATTGGCATGAGTCATTTCCTCTCCATCAGTGGTCTGGAGCCGCCGCACTCAGCGGACATGCCTGCAGTGGGCTGAGTAACTCCTTTCTCTTGGATGTTGAGTTCAGTTTCAGGATTACAGACTGTACCTGTGCTCTCTGGGAAAAGCTCCCCTTTTAAAAATGAACGAAGGAGAAAGAAAGGTCTTGCCCGCATGTGTTTGTTATGTCTCTGCTCCTTTTTATTGGTGTGAGAGTGAGGATTTTGAAGGGCAACATGTTGGTCAAATTCCAGCTTTCAGGCTTGGCTTTGGTTGCAGGAGATTCCTTCACATCTCCTGCTGTCTCCTGGGATGCTTTACGCTCTCTGTGTAAACTATACCATACTTTAAATGCGATATAGGTTATCCAGAGGTACAGTGTGGCTTTTCAGGTAAGGCAAGGAGCTGATGACCTCACGCTTTTATATGGGAGTGCCCAGTTCAGTGTCATGGCGACACTGAAGAGCTGTAGGGTCTGATGGTCTCTTACCAAATGATTACAGCCGTCCTTGGCCAAAGAGCAGCAGCTGCTCTGTCAGATGGATGGGGCATGGCTGACCATGGGGCAGGACTTGAAGGCGGGCTTAGGATGCCTGGTGTGAGAGGAGGCTGTGACCAGAGGAGAACTCCTGGCTGTGCCTAAGACATTTAGTGCGGAGCCCGAGGGGTAGGCTGTGCCTCCGGGTACTTTTGTTGTTCAGATTGGTTTCTTCACCCCCACGTTTCTAACTACACAATAGTATTGCTGTTGTCACCAGATTCGGAGTGTTCTTACACATGTGATTTTTCCTTGCTCTTCTGTTTGGTGGTCTGATGTGGCCACAATTCATTATTTTAATCAGTACTGTTGAATGATTGTGTAATGAATTTATGTTTTACAGCACTTAAAGCTCTTCCAGTTCTGCAGTCCTACGGAGCTATGTACCTTACATATGTGCTTAGAGATGGCTTTTTTTTCATAGTTCAGAAACGTGAACGATTCTATGTCTGCATGCCATACATTTTCAAGTCCCAAACAACAATGCTTCAGAGCTGCCACCTCTAAAAAAAAAAAGCAGTAGTTTATGTTGGGTGTTTACTTACAGTGGGGTGTTTTTACTATTTTTAATTAAAAACATGTTGAGCATTAACATGTTCCTGGCCCCAACCTGCCGAGATGAAAGGCATGGTGGTAATTTCGCTTTGCTCAAGCTGCATGCTGCTCCAGTTGTTCACGGCAGGATTTGCTGAAGGTTCTGCAAATCTGCTTTACCTGTACTGAGCTTACGGGCTGCAGATGCACAAGTGAACATGTAGCAGAGGGCTGGAGGTGACAAAAGCCATCTGCATGTTTTTAAGGATGAGCTTTCATTGATCTCTCCTCCAATTGACTGATACGTGTGATGATGGAGGTTAGGCAGGAACTGAGTCCTGGGAGTGGAAGACTTTAAACGTGTTTAGGACTGAGGAAGCATTTGGAAATACCAAATGATGAAATTAGCAGAGCGGGGGTGGTTTGAGTGTGAGGCTGAGCTACTGGGAGACCAGATTTTCCTTTCTTGGGCAGAGAATCCCTTTGTGAGATAGGGTAAATCATTCTGATATTTGAACACTCCCTTTCAAAGCTCTGTCCCTGAGCCGGTTTCCCATCTGTAAAATTTGAGGATTACAGGAGTCAAACGTTTTGTTTAGTGGAAGTATATATGCACTTAAATCGAAACACTCAACAGCATTTTGGAATAGAGAACTTGCTGCAAAACAGTGTCATGCAGCAAGTAGCTGAACCTGCAGAACTGGAGTATTTCAAGCTAGACAGATAACAGCAGACAAGATGCAGCAGATGATCTCTCTGAGCAGAGGCGAGGTGCTGGCTGGCCTCTTCCATCTCTTGGCACAGTCATTTGGAATTTTGCTGCTTGTAGGCACTGTAGCTTTTAGTCGCCCATCTGTCTTCTGGCCACACAAGGGAGTGCTGGTGTGGAAATCCCAGCAGGACGGTTCCTGCTACCTACAAATAAGGATGCTGACGGCAGCAGCAGCGTGTGCCTCCTCACACTGTGCTGCCAGTGCTTGGACTCGAGGCGGATAGGGCTGCTCTGCTGCAGAGCACGCTGTAGCTTTGATTTTCATTTGCCTCTTTTTATGCAAGGGGAAGGTGGTGATGGCAAGGATGTGTTGTGGGGTTGGTAGCGTTAATTCACTGCACATGGATAATGCAGGTCTTGGACTGGGAAATGTAATGAATTATTGGTAGCACAATGCTGGTTTGGTGAGATGAGCAGCCTTGCAGTGAGAAGTGTGAGTGAGGAGCTGGGTCTGCTTGAGCAGGGAGACTACATAAAGATTTTAAACACTTCTCAGCTGCTTGGCCCACATTACCTGAGAGCTTAATCATTTGATTGAATGCCTGCATCTCAGGGCTGACTGTTGCCTTCTGGAGACCAAAGGTCCCAGGGGTCTGCGAGTGCTGCCTCTCTTTCAGCTCATCCCAACTCATTTCCCATCTATTTTTTAAGGTGCAGGGCTCCTGACTATCAGACATGTTAGTTTTTTGATTGATGACCCTATTTCTTTCCCTCTTGTCTGTATATATCACTTGTTCTGCTGACTGAATTGTCCTAAGTTCTCCGCTGGATTGCATGGAGCAGACTGAGTGCCAGCCCTCCCCTGCTGGGATTTCGGTGCTTAACGCTGAGATGGGACTAAACTCCAAGCTACCTTTTTTTCTGGTGTGTTTAATCATAAATAACATTTTTGACACCTTGCTTCAGTTCATGCCATGCTTTGTATCACGGCACTCCTCTCTGGAGGATTTCAGGGAGGTGTTTCAAAGGAACCTGATGTTTAATCTTTCCTGTGGGGCTGGCTGCTGCGCAGGAGCTGGCTGGAAATTGTGAGCTGTTTTGCACTTGAAAAAGCCTTTCCATTTTTACTTTCTAAATCAATCTATCTGAGCTGAGTCTGGGTTCGGCGCTGTTTAAGTGAGAGTAAGAGCAGACTCGCTGTGCGCCGTCGCACTATTTGCTCTTCACAAAATAGGGCTGTCCTGGAGAAATGCCCTCCAGATGTTTGTGGAGTCCACAAAGAGAAGCGGTCCCTTCGGATGAGGAGGTTGCAGGTTCTTGCTGCTTTTCGCTGAACTGCTTCCAGATTTGTAAAGGAATGCAGTGTTTTTTAAAGGCACTTAGTTGCTGAAATGAAGACGGGAACTGTTAGGATTTTTAGAAGTACCAAAGCTAATCGTGAATGTTGAATGTCTCCTGCTTTTGGGAATCTTCACACAGCCTCTTCTGTCTTTAGACACCAAAAGCCTATTTGGCATTGGTCTTTCTGCACCTGACCTTCTTAGCCAGAGGATTACAGCACCCTGAGGTGCCTTAGTGATAAACAGTCCTTGCGAGTGCTTCCCTCTGATTGTTCCTCCTCCATTCTTCCCTGGGATGCAGTTGACCAGTTGCTGTGGTTTAGCAGTGCTTTGTTTTACCCTGACTCCTCTTCTGGTACCGCCGGTAGCATTCGTAATGGCATTAGCACAGGCGCCAAGGCGGCAGGGAAAGTTCAGTTCCCTGGATGTGCCTGTGCAAAGACCTTTTTTCTCCATTGAACGTTGAAGGGTGGCATCACCTGTTCAAAGAAAGGTGCAGCTCCACCCAGCCCGTGTTCTGCACAGAGTCAGCCATGAAAGGTGTTTAAGGCCATGTTGATTTGTGTCCTCTAGATGCCTTTCAGGCCCTCAGCCTGAGATGCAGCAGCATCTGGAGGATACTAAGCCTTGTGCAGTTGACACAGGGATGGGACAGCATCCGGAGGGACCAAGACAGGTTGAGCAGAGGGCACAGGTGAACCTCACGAGTTTCTACAAATCCAAGTGCAAGACCCACTAGCAATACAAGCTGGGGGATGAAAGGATTGAGAGCAGCCTTGCCAAAAAGGACCTGGGGTGCTGGTGGATGGGAAGTTGCACATGAGCCATCACTGTGCCCTGTCAGCCCACAAAGCCAGCTGTATGCTGGGCTGCATCCAAAGCAGTGCAGCCAGCAGGGTGGGGGGATCTGCCCCTCTGCTCTGTGCTGTGAGCCCTCACCTGGAGCACTGCGTCCAGATGTGGAGTCCTCAGCACAGGAGGGACATGGAGCTGTCAGAGTGTGTCCGGAGAAGGGCCACAGAAGTGATCCAAGGGATGGAGCACCTGTCCTGTGAGGACAGGCTGAGAGCTGGGGCTGTGCAGCATGGAGAGGAGAAGGCTGCGAGGTGACCTGAGAGCGGCCTGTCAGTATCCAAAGGGAGCGGCAGGAAGGAGGGGACACTGTTCAGCAGTGTCTGTGGTGATAGAATGAGGGGAAATGGTTTCAAGCTTAAGGAGGGGAGATTTGGGTTGGACATAAGGAAAAAGCGAGGGTGGTGAGGCAGTGGCACGGGTTGCCCGGCGGTGTGGTGGATGCCCCATCTGTGGTGGCTGTCAGTGTGAGGCTGGATCAGGCAACCTGATGTAGCTGTGGTGTCCCTGTGCACTGCAGGGAGTTGGATGAGATGGCCTCTAAAGGTCCTTTCCAACTCTCTGGATTCTGTGATTCTAAATCAGGTTCCCCTTTGCTCTGGGACTGTTGTGGGCTGTGTGACTTGCAAGATGATCGTTCCATCTGCATCCTCCTCAGACTTCCTAACGTCTCCTTGACACAGGTATCCCCCATTGCTTTTGTTCAGGGGATGTGCATCTTTTGCTGTCTCCCCATCAGGGGACAGTTGCCAATTCAGATTTCACTGCAGATTGCTGTGCCAGGTTTTTGCTGTTCAGAAGCAATAGGTTTTTGTGTCTGTTTCCTGACCTACCGTGACTCTTCTAATAATGTGAGAACTTCAGCACTGCTGTCTTGGCAGCCCGATACAGGAGGTCAGTCTGTAAATATAGTTACAATTCTTTTAGCCTCAGCAAAGACAGCAAGTAAAACACAATGTAAACAAGGCAGTTGGATTGCTTCCCCCACCAGGAACATTTGTACTTTATGCAGTCAGATTTACTGGGTGTGATTCAATCTCACGCTCCAGCTTGGCAGCTGATGAGCTGCAAGGGGCAGTCAGGAATTTCCTTTCTCTTCCAGGGTTGCATGCTTTCCAGATCTTCCTTCCAGCTTGTGCCAAGGATCTCAAAGAGCTTTGGTTTTTTAATTACTCTTCATCACGCCTCTGTGAAGAGCAAAGATGAGAGATGGCACAATCTGCCATGGAGCCGTGGGGAAACTGAGGCACGGGGGGAGGCAGCCAGCCTGGGACAGCAGCAGCTGTGACCTTGAAGGACGGAGGGCTGGACATGGCAGCACTCCTCTCATGGGCTCTCTGTGCCAGCTCTCAGTAGTAGTATCTTTAACACGGTGAAGTGCTGGCTGTCTGCAGGAGCAAAGCGGTGCTTTGATGTGTGTTTTAGAGTACAGTCACCAAAGGGGAAAACATATTTCTCCCCTGTAAATTGTAATTTCTTTACTTGGTCCTTCAGCACACCGTTCCTCTGATTTCTGGGCTGAACAGCCCGTATAAGTGCTGTGTTTTTTTCCCTCTTTGTATGGAAAGGCACTTTGCTCTGAAATAGCCTCAGGTGTTGGCTGTGGCTGAGGCACAGAACTGGTTCAGCTCCATAAATGATACGCTGCTGTGTCCCTGCAGGGCAAATCAGTGAATTTACTGTGTGGATTCACCTTCAGTGGGTGTACACTAAAGGAGCTGCACTAGCTTTGATTGCTGTGCTTCGAGGTACAGCTGCAGAGATCTGACCTTACAACATCAAGGAGGGGAAGGTAGTTTTCTTACTAAGGCACACACTGGTCCAGAAGGAGCAATAGTGCACAGGCGCAGCTCTGGCAGTCACGTTAACCTTTCTCACCTGTGTATTGCTTACACTGAGGATGAAACCAGGTGCTAGCCAAACCCTCACCTTCTTTCCCAGGATGGTAGGAACAGAGAAGGGGTCTTTCTCAGCATGGCTGAAGCTTGAAGTCCAACAGTTTTAGACCCCACAGCGTGGAGAGGGTTTTCTTTAGGTAGGATTTCTTATTTTGTGGTGGGTGATCTAAGGCTGTTTTCTGTTGTTGTCAGCATCCTGCAGAAGCAATAGTCCCCTTCCTGTCCCCCCTGCCACCATGGCAGGACGGCTGTCCAGCTGGAGAGCTCCGAAGCTCAGGGCCGAAACCAAAGAGCAACTTCTCAGTCATTTCATTGCCTTAGATGGGTGTCTACATAACCTCCTGAAGCTGACCCTCAGTCTAGTCTCAGTATAAGCAGACGGTGTCTTGAGCACTGTATAGTTCCTGGCCTTTTCTCCTTGGTGGTCTCTGCTGGCATTAGGAGCGCATTCATCGTGGTGGTAAACGAGTGCCTGTCAGGTCTGCAGGTGATGTAGTTGGGTCTGCAGGTGATGTAGTTGGGTCTGCGGGTGATGTAGTTGGGTCTGCAGGTGATGTAGTTGGGTCTGCGGGTGATGTAGTTGGGTCTGCGGGTGATGTAGTTGGGTCTGCAGGTGATGTAGTTGGGTCTGCGGGTGATGTAGTTGAGTATCGGCTGAACCCACAGCGTCACGCCATAGTTCTCGTTCTGGGCAGCTGGAATACCTCACGCTGACAGTTGTGCTCTTCTTACTCTTTCAGTTCCCAAGAAGCTTCTGCATGAAACCCAGCCGAGGCCAATCAATTACCAAGGATTTCAGAAGCCACATTTCCCACTGCGACCGAGGGTGTTTGATCCCGATGTTATAGGGGACGGCGTGTTCCTTTCCGATGTCCCTCCTCCCAGTATAGGACGTGCCCTCCCAGGTAACTGTGACTATTGTAACACTGGCTCAAACCGCACTGTGGTGTGGTAACTTCTCCCTTCCCCTTATGGAAACTTACACCTCATCCAGGTTTCTGTTTTGTACCCGTCTGTGTCACGGTCAGAGAGGTTCTGAGGCACTAACACTGACTGAAGTGAGCTATTCAACTCACGTTGAATTTCTTGGAACAGCAGCCATGGCCGTGCGTGTCAAAACTCGTCACAGAAGTACTTTGAAGCCCCATCTATGTCCCAAATCACACGCGGGGCGAGCACAGCAGGAGACTGCTTTGCTGGGGACAGTTTTCAGCAGAACTTTGAATGCGATGCTGTTTTCATGACAATGCAAAGCAGAGAGATGCGAGTGAAGTCAGATCTGTGCTCTCTAGGGGTGGGTGAGCAGAAGGAAGGGATTGATTATGAGTAAAGGAGTGCTTCCTGGGTGAGGCAGTTTTTGCATGGTGTTTCCCAGCACACCGGAGGCGGTGATGATGTGACTCCTGGAATTCCCTGCCCTGTGCTCCCTGAAATCCAGCGTGGGGGTGGCTGTGCGCAGAGCTGCTTTGTCTCCGTGCTCTGGGCAAGGTGATCTCACAACCTGGGTAACCAATCTGCACGCAGCCCAGTGTCAGCAATTGCAAATCTGTCCGTTTGGAGACTGTGCTGAACAAAATAGGAAAAAGGAAAAGGATTTTGGATTTGGCTGAAATAAATGTCGTGATTGTGGTTATTCTTTTACGCAAGAAAGAAGTGCAGGGCTTGTTTTCACTCATGTAAACATTTCACGTCTCCAAGTGACGCCTTTCTATTTAGTTTTCATATTGTATATTCATTCATTTGTAAAGAAATGCAGTGCCTTTCAAACCAGGATGTCACTGTACAATTAACGGCTGAAATATTGCCTCAGAAGTCACAGTAGGAAATATTTGGACGTTTCTGTAATCTCCCTTCCTGTTCTAATTTTTACTACACCTGTTTGCTAAAGTCAGCCCGCTATCTGCACTCATTTCTCCTAAGTGAAAGGGCACGTTTTCTGCTAGCTGAAATGCTTTTGCTCAGATTTGGTGTAAAGGCACAGGGAAAACAGCCTGAGTGAGTCAGGACAGCTAAGAAAGGGTGGACCAGGCCTCTGTGTGCAGGCACCGGGGCAGGAGTCTGTTGGTTTCACACAAGTCTGTCACTGGGAGTGGCAGAACCCATTCTACAGCAATGGGAATTTTCCAGCATCCCTTCTCATAGCCCCAACTGTGTGGATGTCTGCTGACCCTGAGGTGTCATAGATGCCCACGTGAGCAAATACATCAAGCTTTTAAGTTCCTGCTTTGTGGGGAGAGCTGAACCACTCCATTAAGGTCTGTCGGCTGACAGCAGGGTTCACTTGTCACAGTTCAGATATGTAGTGCTATGTGAGATGCTTTGAAGTACCCAGGACATCTTCGGGGGACAGTGGTTCAGTCTGAAGAAATTCACTCTGCTTTCTGTGGATTTCTTTGTGGGAGTGGTGGTGTGGTAAAGAAAAGCCACATACAGGCATGGATTGGCTGGGCAAGGAGAATACAGATTAGAGGATGTGTTAGTATTTCTGGTGCTTACATTCGAATAAAAACATTTTCCAAAGGCTTGCTGTTAATTTCCTGCTGGCTGTGCCTTTGCCCCTCTGTGCCCTGGGGACTCTGCTGTACATTGAGGCAGCAATCTCTATCATCCCAAAACAAGAGCTGCTTTTTTGCATCTGCCACCCAGAAACCCACGTTGGAAAACCTTTCTCTGGAGCCAGTCGCTGACATCTTGGTGTCAAGTGTGAATTTCCCAAGGCCATGCAGCCTTTCAGTGGCAGAGATACAACTGCACCCACATTCCTTCCAGCAGCACCTGGACATCCATCTCTGCTGCTTCTCCTCAGGCAGATCAGGGCTTGGCACTGCTGCACACGTTAGTGCTCTCAGCCCCTCTCCGTCCTGTATTACCTGTTCTCTTCAATTCCCAGCACGCCCGGCAGGAGGTTGGAAGTCTTGTTGCACTTTGCTGGGTTAGCAGGGACACAGAGCACGGATCATCTCTCGTTGTGTCCTTTGCATGGCACAGGTGGGACTGTAGGAGACGGACCTGGTGGCTTCCTGAATTTGATAGGTGCAGATAAATGGAAGCCAGGTGCAAGTCTCTGGTTTTATGGTGTGCTGCTTGGAACCAGACACCCAGGGAAAGGAGCCTGAAAGGCTGAAACAGCCACGCTTAAACAGCCACGTGGGGATGGAGCTGGATCCTGTGCACCAGCTTTTTCATGTGTGTAAAACAATTAGTGTTTTGTGAGCAGTGAGTGTCTGCCAGCAAATCAAGGTGCAAGGAGTACTCGGCAGTGAGCTGATAAGGTCTGAAAGGTCTCTTTGAGCCTCCTGGAATTAGCTGCCTCCTCAGCTCTGGTCTTCTACAAATAAAATCAAATCATTAACTCATGCTCGCTCACCTCTCCGAAGGGGAAGTGATGTGTGGTTGAAATTGAATGTGAGTGAGCTTTTCGAGGAACTCATAAACTCAGATTCACCCTGGGAAGAAAGCACTGTCTGTGTGCCAGGTGTGAATGATCACTGCAGCGTGACCCCAGCAGAGGGTTGCCAGCTCTGCCTGTGCTTTCCATGCCCATGTGTTGACTTATAACGAGCTCTGCTGATAAAGGCTCCTTTGATTTACCTAAGATAAAAGAAACCTGATTATATATTTGCAGTTGCGTGGGTGGGTGTGTCTGAGTGGTGACATGAAAGAGCAGGAGACAGCGGAGAGAAGATGCTGTTTGGATGCAGATAGGGCATGGGCTCAGCTGGAGTTAGCTGCACAGGTTTTGTTGCCCCAAAAAGGAGAGCCCGTCTGGGCGGTGTGCTGCTGGGCAGCTCCAGATGGGGATAGCTGGGGCAGGACAGGGCTGGCACACGTGCCCGGTTCCTCACTCCCTTTCTGTTTCAAAGCAGAGAAGAAGAAAGAGAGGTCGGCCGCCTTCTACCCTCTCGACAGCACCCCCCTCCTGCTTCCCGTGGATGAGACACAGCCGCCAGCGCTCAGCAGCAGCATGGAGCCCGTGGGTGTCAGCACAGAAATGGCACTGCTCAGCAACGTGCTCGCGGCGTACGCCTTCGTCACAGGTAGGGCTGGTGGCTGCTGCCCCTCCGTGCTCCCACAGGCTCTCTGCAGACTCTCCAGGAGCCGACATCTCAGCCTTGTAGGGCTGAATCTGTTTCTTTGAACTGCTGGGAGTTTTCATTTGTCTCTCGGAAAATTCTGCCTGGAAAGGCCTGAGCAGGGCAGCATGCAACAGGTTTTATTGTGCTCTGCTTTCCCCTGGGTTTGCTCTCATCTGGAGTTAAATACAGTGTGGTCTTAAATGTGGTCTTATTTCTATTGCTGTGTTTTTCCTGAAGATCAAAGCCTGGCACAGAAGGAAGGCGAGCTTGTTGTCCCATAATTTGGAAAATAAGCAGCACTCAGGTCATTACCCTGCTTGAGAGGGTTTGGCTTCCTCTTCAGTAGGAGTGCGAAGATGAAGTAGCTTCAGAGTCTGCTTAATTGTATATTTAAATGTAGTTTAGAACAAAATTTCCTTGGATGGTAGCAGTTTATCCTTCACCCACACGCACCTTTCAAGTAGCAGAGGAATAGTCTTCCTTTTAAGATTTGCACGATGAAGTTACTCCTGAAAGAGAGTCTGTGTGCTCTGTTCAGTGCTTGGGGTCAATGCCATTGATAGTAAGGAGTGCAGCAGAGGCAGGCAACGTAGTGCAAATATTTTTCTACCTTGTGAGGAGCCTTGGCAAAAGTAGGGACTGACTGCAGGGCTGGAAGACCGTCCCCCAACAAGGAGCATCAGGTGCAGTAGCTCAACGTGTTTTAGGACCATGAAAATTGAATGAAAAGTTCTGCTTTCTGCACATTGAGTGGTGTCACTGGGATTGGCTGTAGGTGACACTTTGAAGAAGCCAGCAGCCTAAATGCAAGTTGTGATGTTCTTCACAAAAGGTGACCGAGTGGGATATATACTTTCGTTGTGTGGACTTTCTGAGGAAAGATTAGGAAAAGCAAACATTAAATGTATCTTCTGTCTGTCATACTTCTCCCCTCTCTTACCTACATCTACTTTTGACGTGGAAAAAAGGCCTCTCATCACTAATATAAAATAAAATGCTGTTAACGTTATTTTCCCCATCTGCATAGTAACAGGTAGGAGAGAGTGTTAGGGTTTATAGTAGGTGTCGGTTGTACTTGGGGTCAGGGCTGCTGACTATGCCCCATGGACTTTGCTTCTATTTACCACAGCACGACTCTTTGACCTTGCAGTCATTTTATGGTGCACAAGGCCTCAATTCATCCCCTTGCCAAGGTGTCAATCTTGGCAAGAGCCTTTTACTCCAGAATGAATCACAGAATGGCAGGAGTTGGACCTCAAGGGACTGTCAAGTCCAACCACTCTGCTAAATCAGGTTCCCCAGGATGGGTCTCACAGGTAGCTGACCCAGCAGGTCTGGAGTATTTCCAGACAAGAAAACTCCACAACCTCTGTGGGCAACCTATTCCAGTGCTTCCTCACCCTTGCTGTGAAGGAGTTCTTCCACATGTTTGTGTGAAACTTCCTGTGTTCAAATTCTAGGCCACTGCTCCTTTCCTATTGCTGTGCCCCACCAAGAAGAGCCTGGCTTCATCCACTTTTGCCCACCTCCCTTCAGATGTTAATGAACAGTTATCAGATCCCCTCTCAGCCTTCTTTTCCACAGGCAGACCAGACACACGTTACTCAGCCTTTTGTGATAGTGGAGATGCTCCATGCCCTCCCACATCTTTGTGGCCCTCTGCTGGACTCCTGGAAGATCCCTGTCTTTTTTAAACTGCAGAGCCCAGAACTGAACGCAGTGTTGTAAACGTGGCCTCACCAGGGCAAAGTGGAGGGGGAGGATCACCTCATTGATCTGTTGGCCATACTCTTTTTAATACACCTCATGATACTGCTGGCTCCTGGCCCACGTGTCATCCACCAGGACACCCAGGTCTTTCTCTGCAGAGCTCCTCCCCACAGCTCATCCCCCAGCCTGTACTGGTGCATGCAGTCACTCTTCCCCAGGTGCGAGGCTCTACACTTGCTCTTGTTAAACCTCGTCTGGTTGCTCCTTGTCCGAATCTCAGCCTGTCTGGGTCTTGTTGAACAGTAGCACAGCCTACAGGTGTGTCAGCCACACAGCTTTGTATCATCGGTGTACTTGCTGAGGGTGGACTCGATCCCTTCATCCAGGTTGTTGATGAAGATGTTGAGTAGGTATGGGCCCAGCACTGACCCCTGGGGAACACCGCTAATTGCAGCCTCCAGCTGGACTCAGCAGTGCTGATGACAACCCCCTGAGCTCTCTGAGTCAGCCAGTTCTCAGCCCACCTCACCACCCACTCATCTGTCCTTCCTGCACTTTCTAAGTTTCATATGAGGATGTTGTGGGAGATGATATCAGATGCCTTGCTGAAATAAAATTACACAACATTCACTGCTCTCCCCGCATCTACTCCACCAGCGATGACATCACAGAAGGCTACCAGGTGGGTTGAGCACGACTTCCCCTTGGTGAATCCATGTTGATTACTCCTGATACCCTTCTTCCCTTCCAATTGCTTGGAGAAGGTATCCAGAACAAGCTGCTCCATCACGTTTCCAAGGATGGAGCTGAGGCTGACTGGCATGTAGTTTCCTGCATGCTCCTTTTTGCCCTTTTTGAAATGACACTGGTTATCCTCCAGTCTTCAGGCACCTCTTCCATTCTCCAGGGCCTTTCAAAGACAATAAATGACTTGTTGATGTGGGACTTACTTGCTTACTCTCTCACAGAGTGGTCTCTGTGCTGTGTTCAGATTCACCACGTGTCAGATAAGCGGTAAAACTCAGACTGCACCGCTTTGTGTTCCCCAGTGATGAGTTCGAGAGCTTCTTACTCATGTTCTCCAGTGCACTCAAGCATGACGGTCAGGTGAATTTTAATCTCATTGGTATGTAGGTTCAGTTTGGTATTTATCACAAAAATAATTGGTGACTGTCCTGTGGATTGAAACTGCAGATGCTACAAACTCTTTATTTGCTATGTATGCCTGTGCTGCTGAGTTGGCTCTAAACTGGACTTTGTGAAAGCAAACTGTCAACAGACAGGGGAGATGCACGAACTTGTTGTTGTTGTGGAAAAGTTACTTCGGGGCACTGGGTGTTGTGTGGGTCAGGAAGGAAAGGGCTTCCACTCTGCTACTTTTTCTGCCTCCTGGCAGCGCAGTGTTTCTTGGCCTGGGGAGAATGCTGGAATCCATGCCACACTGTCTGCTTCCTCTGCACGAAATGACAGGTTTGGTTGGGAAGCTGCGGATGAAGAGCTGCAGGCTCTGTCATTTGCACAGTTGGTACATGCAGAGTACTGCAGTACGCAGAGAGGATGAGTACCAACATTAGCGAAAGCCTCTGGGCTCATTTCTAGCATCTTTCTGGTTGCAGTTGCCATGTTCCTGCTGACAACCAGGGGGTGAAAAATCACAGCGCAGCGGGAAGCAAAGCCTCTCTGCGGGAGAGTTGGTTTTCACTGTCAGATCTGTTTGCAGCCATCACCAGGGGTAGCAGTATCATGGCCAGCTCAGTGTTACCTTTCTTCAGAAACAGAGGGGAAGAGTCAGCAGTGCCTGTGAGAGGTGAATCTATCATCTGATCACACAGATGAGTCTTATTCTGAGTGCAGTCCTGGGAAGGGCTGAGGGATGCCCTTAATTCGAAAGCCAACTTGTGTTACTGGTAGGATTATAATTCGATGCAATCCCTGTCTGTAAATCTCGGTCCTGCTCTGTGTTACGGACCTGATTCAAAACCTGTCTGAGTATTTGGGAAGACTTCACTTCTCTCAGTGGCAGCTGGAACTGCCTGTGCAGTCACAGCCTACCAGCAAGACCAGAACTACTCTTCTGTTTATATAAATATTGCGTGTCCGAACTGTACCTGAGCACTTCCAGTGCCTTCCTTTGGATGGAGGACTTACTCTAGTTTTGTATTCAGGCTAAAGTAGTTAGAGGGAAACCTCCACAAATCCCTGTTTTATTCTTCCCTAAGCCCTAAGCCATTGCTGCCAAGTTATTAACAAGGAGCTTCCTAAAAACAACGCGGGGGAGACCATTCCAGCTGCTTGGCCTGAGCTTTCTTAATAAGGGGCTCCCGGGGAGCTTCCTCTGCTTGGCCAGGGGATTTGGGCGGCCTGTGGGGCTGACTGTAAGTTCCCAAGAAGATATGACTCCTCCTGTTTGTGTCTGTCCTTAACTCGGAGCCTTCTACTGATATTTCCCTCCCTCCCCACTGAGGTTTCTGAGTGCACGAAGCCATTGCAGGAAGCCAGCAGTGCTAATGCCTAGATTGCTTTTTATTTATTGAAACGATTTGTTATAATAGCAGTAACAGCCTTGGCCTGTGGCATTTCCTGGGGAATTAACGGCAGTCTGGGCTGATGCTCCCAGCAGATTGTTAGCCCTCAGGAAATGGGCTCCATAATCGCTGCTGGTTTGGTTGGAAAAACAAAATAAAATGTGTTTCTAATTTCTGGTCAGTTTGAGTGGATAGAAAATGGTGGGTTTGGTATAGAGAGTTTACAAAGAATGTATATCTTTTGTCTGCAGTGATTAAATTCAGGCTTGAAACAGTGACATTTTCATCAATGCTTTCAGTTCAGAATGAGAAATACCACAGAGAGGGAAGGCAGCCCCATCTGAAGAGACTGACAGCAGCTGGGTCCTCCAGGAGTGTGGGAGAAAAGCAGCCTCGAGCTGTCATCCAATGCAGTGCAAGAAAAACCTCCACTGGTCAAAATCCGTGTGCTGAGTGGGGTAGTGGGGTGTGAGTACACGTGGATACATACAAAATATCGTTAACTCCAGTTAGTGGTATCCACGCACTTCTAAAGAGGTTGAGGTGTGACACTGTGGGCATGATGAGTGTGAGCCTCCGTGTGAGTGGAGGTTCTGAGCCTCCGTTTTCTGAAGAAGCTGCCCCTTTTTGTCCTTAGCAAGGAGGACGTGCAGAGGGGGAGGCTCAGAAATCAGCCCCCAGATCTGCGGTACTGCTGACCTGGCTGCTTCAGCTGAGGGAGAAGCAGAGCCCCTGCTTTTTAGCTTAAGTTGTTCTTTCTGCTGTGGAAAGAGAGCTGTTGCCATGAAAGTGGATTGTACTCATGATCAGTGCCAAGACTGCATTTGAGTGGAGGGTTACAGCTCGTGAGGAAGTCCAGACAGCATCTCAGATGTTGACAGAGTGGCTGGAGGAGCTCATAAATGCCAGCGAAGCCCCAAGATTCAATTACAGCCCTCGCAGTGCATGAAGGGCTGTACACAAAAGCATGAGCAGGGATGAAAAATGGTTGCTTAAGTAGCAATGGAGACTCTGCTTGCACACAGGCAGGATACAGTAGCATGGAAAAAGGAGTAGGGAGCAGAAATGAAAAGCAGGGCATGGACACAAATGGGAGAAGAGAAACCACATGTGTCTGTCTCAGGCTCAACCTTGTGTGTTTCTTTTTTTTATGAGTTGCTTTAAAACGGGTGAACAGTGGAACTAATGCAACCAAATCAAGCCCATGTGTGTGCAGGAATGTGGTGCTCAGGAAAGTGTGCCAGGCATCCTGTCAGCCAGAGCAGGGCAGGCTGGACTTCTGTCCTCTGGTCATGGTCATGCTCATCTGTGCTTCCCAGTCTGTATCCTGGGAATCCCTGTGCCTCCCTGCAAAGGAGGCTTTGCAATTACTGTCCTGAGTTACACTGCAGATGGAGGTAAAAAGGGATGATGGCACTTCTCCGGGGTTGTCGTGTCTCTGGAATTAAGACCACTTTACTGTTTGTGCTGTAGCAGAGGGGCGATGGCTAAGAGCTGGGCTGCAGTTATTTGACTTCTGTCCCTTGAGTTCAGGATTCCTTTCACTTCACTGGGGCCAGCATTTCATTCAGTCAGATAGCTACGAGAGCAGTCAGTGCGTTCTTTGTGCCTGTGCTCATCCCTTTTTTCTCTTGTACCTTCTGCTTTCTTGTTGACTCACTCTTGTCAAAGTACCTTAGCTTAAAGTCTCTAGCTTTGGCCTCCCTTGTTTCTTCAACTACCGCTGCATTATTTTCCTCATCTGCGTTGCTAAATGCATCATTTGCAGCCCTTTGTTCCCTATTCTTCTGCGGTCTTCTTTCCTCTGCCTTCCCCATTAACCACTCCAGCAAGTCTCATGTTTTGTTAGCCAGACTTCAGACTGTCCGACCTCTTCCATGGCTCCTCACTGAGATGCATTTGGTGCAGAACACCAACGTTCTTGTTTATGTGACTGTTCCAAGAGCATCGTGGGGCACTGAATGTGCACTGCCTTGAGCCATGCACAAGTTGGTGTCCTGGGTTCTGGCCACAGAATCACAGACTGCTTGAGGTTGCTTGGGGCCTCTGGACATCAGCTGGTCCGGCTCCCTGCTCCTGCTGCTTTCCAGTTCTTCTGTGAACTTTTCTTTGAAGGAAATCACTTGGAGAGTGATGTAAAAGCATAGTGTGGGGGGATAAGGTAGAGCTGAGTCCTTTAATTTTTCAACTTCATTCTTTCAGCTGACGTGGGCTAGTACAGCTTCACCACTGAGCTCAGGGGATTTGGGCTCTGGGGAGCTGACTCCATCCCTGAACTCAGGACTTCCAGCAGAGCGGAGCTGCCTTGGCACTTCTGCTTGGTCCATCTTCACCCAAGCGGGGAGCTTACAAACATGAAATAAGGGGATTTAGCCCAGGGCAGCTGCAATAACAGCACTTATTCCAATTATACTTCTTAGTGATCTCATGAACCAAAAGAACCCACCCTGCAGCAAATAAACAAGACGGCCTGGTTGAAAAGGTGCTGTGGGTCCTTTGGAGCTGTCTTGTGTCAGCCCTGAGATGCAGCTCTGCAGGACGCATCCTGCCAGCTCTGCAGCCCAGCAGTGCTGGTGTAGCACAGCTATTCCTTGTGGTGGTCTGGGTGGGAAGCCAGGGCACTCGCCTTAGATAAGCAGAAGAAACGTATGAATAAATAATGTGTATTTTGCCGTGCTGCAAGGCTTGCCGTTTCAGCTGAGCTATGGCACAGAGGGAATGTAAAGCTTTATAATAAACTATTCTCTGTGCAGTGTTAATGGATGCGACAGAAAGACGCGCTCAGTTGCTCCTGGCTGTGCTGTGCTCTGGTCTCAACCCCACTCCCGTAGCAACTGGAATTAGCATTGTATAATTCTCTGGGTTGCTCCTTCCATTGAGCTCCAGGGCGGCCCTGCAGCTAGCCCGCGTTCTGCACGGGGCCAGATGCTCATGGTGGGTGCGCCGTGTGAGATCCCTGCCAGCCCTGGGCAGGGGGACCATGAGAGACTGTGCCCCTCCGGAGCCCGCTGCCGTGTTTGTTTGCACAGAGAAGGAAGTTCTCAAGCACTGTTTGCTTTCCCCTTTCAGAAAACCCCGAGCGGGCCGCCCTGTACTTCGTCTCCGGCGTGTGCATCGGGCTGGTGCTGACCCTGCTGGCCCTGGTGCTGCGGGTGTCCTGCCGCACCGACTGCCGGCGTTCCTCCGCCAAGAAACCTCCTCGGGAGCGGGAGAGCGGCAGCGACAGCAGCGACAGCGGGGACGACTCGGACAGCGCCTCGGATCTGTCGGCCCGCAGGCACCGCCGCTTCGAGAGGACTCTGAACATGAACGTGTTCACCTCGGCCGAGGAGCTGGAGCGCGCGCAGCGGCTGGAGGAGCGCGAGCGCATCATCCGCGAGATCTGGATGAACGGCCAGCCCGACATCCCGGGCACCAGGAGCCTCAACCGCTACTACTGAGTGCTGGGAGCACAGCCGGCCCGCGGCTGCTCCCCGTGCCTGGCGGAGGAGAGGGTGCTGAGGAATGCCGAGCGGGTGCCTCCTCTTCTCCTTCCAGGAGCGCTACCCGGGGCTGTGTGATGGACAGCAATAACGCTTCCGCTGTCTCCTTTTCCCTGACGTGTGACTGTCGCCCCTCTTCGTAGACGCTTTCTGGTACACTGGGGGTGGCTGCCATCTTCGTGGCTGGCACTGAGAGTCCTCCCGTGTGGGGCAAGGAGCCTGGCACACCGTGGTACGAGCACTCCCCGCTTGGCTGGGGACAGAAGTCATCCAGGTTTTGGTTTGCGTTTAGGAATGTTGGGCTTCCCTTTCCTGTGGACTTTGGGAGAACTGTGAACAAAGCTGCAAGTCTGGGAAGGTGACTGGGGAGGGCAGGGGGACGTCCTGACTGATTGTCCTCTGACTTCAGAAGCCGTGAGTTGAACCCAATTAAAACCCAACGGCAAATCCGACTCGTTAAGAACTGCGGGCTGGGGGGTGGGGGGAGTGTTCTTCCATCGTGGGATCATCTCGGTGCTTGGATGTTTGCCATAGTGTATTCAGTTATTTATGGCTGTCTTTTCATATTCCTTCTCAGTGGGAACAGTTCTTTTTAACCAACACCTCAGGGATAAAATCCTATTTTCTCTTTGTATTTTGAGTCTGTTTTCCCTGCTGGCCCCTGTCAAACACAACCCAGCTCACCTCCAGCAGTGAAATCGTGGTAATGTCAGAGATGTGTCAGTGATTGGTGAAATGTTAACAACCTCAGAGAGGTTGAAAAGGCTTTTCTTTCTGTTTGTTTTGTTTTAAATATATATATATATATATTTGAAGATGCTGCACAGGAATGTGCCTTATTCTTTTTTGTTGTTGTTAAACCAAGGTTTTCCTATGGATAGCAATGCACAATGTTTTATATATTTTATTAAAAAAATGAAAAGGAAAAGGTCTATGTTTACTAGAAGAAATGGAGACAAAAGAAGCCACGTATAACAACAGAATGGGTAATAAATGCTAAATAAATTCTAGTTTGCTTCAGAACGTTTGAATTTGCATCCTCACTTTCAATGCTGTTACTGCTCAAGGGAAATGGTTTGGAAGAGTACCACACCTCTGCACACGATCCAGGCTGGCATCCCCGGCGTGCAGGAACCTGGAGGCAGTTGTATTTGGCCTCAGCCCATCAGCCTTCTCCTGCAGAGCACACACACAGGAGCAGCTGAGCAATGCACTGCTTCCCAGCAGCATCCCAAAGCCTTCCTGCACTAAGGGAGAGAGTACCCCTTCCTGAGCCCGTGCAGCTTCAAATTGAATGGTTCACTATTGACACGGGATGTAATTTTACAACTGATGTTTAGAAATGAAGCAGGAGGCGAATCCTGAGCCCTGGGGAGCCACCAGGTGCTGTGACCTCGCTGGAATTTCCAATGTGCTGTGCTGTGCTGAGGGGAGCAGAACGGCAGGATGAGTTCAGCAAGATCAGTTTTGTTACATCCCCTCATCGCTGGTGATTGAAGAATGGAGAAGATTTAGGTTTGGAGTGCTGTGTCCTGACAGATAGATTGCAAAGCTGATTTTAAAATGATGTAAATGAATGGATTTACGCATACCGTTTTTCTTTTGACCAGAGGAAAGAGCAAGTGCAGTAATCCTGAGCGTACTTCCATATAACCAAGGGATTCAAATGCAGATCAGACACCAGCCCGCGATACAGACTGATGAACAATCTACCCTGGGCACTGAGAGCTTTGCTGTGAATCTTGCGGCTTGCAAGGCAAAGCAGCAGGCTGTGCGTTCTGCCTCGCAGAGCTGAGCAGACGAGCCCAGCTCAGCACTGCTGTGTGTCAGTGTGTAACATGGGCTCACCACCTCCATGGTGCATGCAGTACTGCTGTGCCCTTCCAGCTCCTTTAGGCTCAGGGCCATGCATTTCTAATAAGGCTTTGATTCAAGAAAAAGAAAAATAATGATCCTTTGAGCTGCCCTAAATTAAATACTTCAAGTCATTCTGTAACTATTTTTGGATTTCGCCCAAAACTCTTGAAGAGTTTTGGGGAAAAAAACACAATCGGGCTCAACGGGGCAGGAGCTGGTGGCTTGCATTTATCTGGACAGACCTACGGAGCAAAAACACACAGCTGGAGCTGCAGAATGGGGTCAAATCCTTATTCTTCATCCCACAAAAGCCTGAAAAGGTAAGTTGTCCCAGTTAGATCCCCACTGTGCTCTGCTGCTCTCTCTGCACTGCCCTTCAGCTCCTCAGGGCCACTTTCAGCTCCCGCTATCATTTGCTCCATATGCACCGACCTCTCTTGCAGACCTGTGCTCAATGTTCCCTGACAACCTCAGTAATATGGTGCTGATTGCCTTTCCTGTGTCCACACTGCTGCTCACAGCCTCCAGACATTCCAGCCAGTTAATAACGCATGTGTTCCCTTCCAGAAAGCGTGGTGCCAGGACTTAACCCCTTTCCTGCCGCTGCTGGCAGCACCCCATGGGCTGCACCAATAAAGCAGATCGGCTCAGCTGCCATGCTGCCAGGATGTACAACATATGCTCATGGTTCTGTGGAGAATAGGAATTTCCTCTCATGCTGCATGGATTCTCCCAAGCTTCTGGAGGCATCACAAGCAATTAATCATCTTAGACTGGCCCAGAAACCCCTCTGCTCATAGTCATTACTGAGGGCTCAATCATAGTGAAGTGTTAATAATGTGATCTGAGATTCTGGTGTCCTTAGATACCAAAAAAAAATAATGTATTCCTCAAAGCATTGTTTGCCTTTCCTTATCCACTCACGAAAATCAGTACAGCTTGCTCTGGATTGATGTGGTGCTGTAGTAGGATTTAAGCAAGTCGGTTGCTGTTCAGATTTCAGATTGCCCACCGCTGTCTGGATGTGTCCCAGCAATGGAGTGCAGTCACCACCATTCAGAATGCTGCATGAAGGATCCCTGGGTCACTGGTGCTGTGTTGCTGTGAGTTATGTGTTGGAAGGAACACGGCCACCTGAAAGCTGTTCTGAGATGTGTGTGCCGCAGATGCCTCCCAGCTCCCCTGTGGGCCTCTTCAGAAGAAAACTGAAGGCAGAAAGGAAAGCAGGCCTGGATTTGTCCCTCTCAATGCTAGAAGTTTGCAACTGGCCCACAGTTTCCCTTGAGAATTGTCTTCAGACTGAGGGAAAATACATGACAGATTCCACAATCCAATGCCTGGAGATGTGTCCAGCACCACATCAGAGGTCGGATGGATGTCATCACTGATTCTCTTTTCCCTCTGCACATAAGTGGGCATCTCTGAAATGGCCCCACATGGAGGGAATACTGCACTAACGTGCTCCACACCAAACCTCTGAGCAGAGCCTTTGGCAGAATGGTGATGGGGGACATGATCCTGTTGCCAGGTTTATTTTCACTAATTCAGCTTCCTCAAGAACCTGGAGAACACAGCCACATGCTGATGGCAAGAGGCTGTGACAGTAGATGAGCACTGGGGTCACAGCCATGGACACGGTCAGATCTCCATCACTATTACTACAGCCAGCCAGACGTGGCAAGATTTGTAATATGATCGTGGATAAGTCTCCAAGAGCCAATCAAGCTTCTTAGTGCTGGAGAAACCATTGGTTTGAGGTGTGGGGATATACTAGTTGTATGCTGTGTGTATGTATAGATCATAGAATCACCAAGGCTGGAAAAGATCTCCAAGATCATCCACTCCAGCTGTCCACCTACCACCAGTATTTCCCACTAAACCATGTCCCTCAGTACAACATCTGAACGTTGAACAGCTCTGGGGATGGTGACTCCAACCACTCTCGGAGAAGCATTTCCAAATGTCCAGCTTGAATCTCCCATGGCACAACGTGAGGCCATTCCCTCTCATCCTATTGATAGAGAAAGGGCCGACCCCCAGCTCACTACAACCGCTTCAGTCCTTACGGAGGGCAATAAGGTCTCCCCTGAGCCACTTTCTGAACACAAACACTGATAGTGGACAGGAGCAAAGTCAGCTTGTGTGTCTGAGCTGTCAGAAAACACCTTTCCCTTTCTGTGATGACTGTAGGAAGAAATGATGTGACACCAACTGGCATTAAAAAAACCATACAGAATATCTAAATGAAAAAGCACTTTTTTTTATTATTATTTTTTACAGTTTCTGGTGGGGCAGTGACTCAGCATGTTTATTTTCTGGTTGTGTTTGGAGTCTGATGTTATCCTGTGCCATGTGTAAAATACACGCTCCCTGCAGCACTGCTCTGTGGGAGCGGTGCTGTGCTGGAAAAACATCCTCTGCCTTTTAAAAAGGCAGCGATTTGTGCATCTCCTTTTCACAAAGGTCTTTAAGCCCTCCCTCTCACTCTGCTTTTTATGTGGGACAGTCCTTGCCTCGTAAGGGGACATTCTGTTAAATGAAGGAATTGTTCTGAAATAACAGAGGTAATTCTCCTTCCTCCAGCTCCTGTGATTTTGGAGCCTTCAGACCACCCACTGACAGCAGAGCTCAGAGGCATCCAACACTTCTTCTAAGCTGTGCTGTGTGTGAATTGCTTTTGCTCCAAAGCACCAGGCCCAGCAGAAGCTGTGCATGCTGCAGTTCCAGCCCATAGCCCTTCCAGGTATCTGAATGCCCAGAGCAATTTGGTACTAGTAAAGAGTCTGTGCATTCATGGCATCTTCTAAAAGGATGATTCAAGTGAAAAAGTTCAAGAGGGTTCAAGTAAACCAGAGGGAATCAGAACCGGTGACTTCGCATCTAAACCCAGTGCAGCATCTGGGATGGGAATGCCCAAATTAGCCTCTGAGAAATGATCAAAAAACAACCAGAAAAAGCTTTTCCTGATGATGCTGCTTGAAGTCTAAGGAACTCCTGTGTTTTGGTGCTCACAGAGCAGAACTTCCAGAGGCTGCAGTTCCTGATGGAGAGGAAATGCTCAGCCATGGCCTGAACAGTGATGGAGCAGCTGGTGGGAAGGCAGGGCCAGCCCGGGGCGGCTCAGGTGTGTGCAATGTACCTGAGTGGCCAGAACGGCTGGAGCCAGGATCCACCCCTTCCCAGCCCTCATTTGAGGGTTGGCAGTAGAGGTGAGGGTATCTTACTGGAGATTCCTGCGTAGCTGAGGCCTTGTGAAGGTAAGCAGATTTTTTTGTGTTTGTTTGTTTTCAATGTGTCTTTGGCTGCTATGAGCTTATCCTTGCTTGCTGCAGCCTAAGATGATGCAACTCTGCTGTCATTGCTGTGTTTTCCATTGTGTTAAACCTGGGAAGAAAGATTGAATACTGTCTGCTGAGACTCTGGAAGTACTTCTGAGGCTCTTCTCATTCTGCTTTCCCAGCTATTGCACTATTTCAGCAGCCTCCCTGTCCGGGTCTGTGTCCCGTAGCAGATGGCCTTGGGAACTAGAGGATGATGAAGACAAGCAACACAAGAAGGGCTGAGCCTGGTGAAGCTGGGCCTGTTTCCTGCCTGCTTGTCAGGGACTGAGGTTCCCTAGGGAGGGGCTGCTACTCTTTGGTGACCCCCTCCTGCATCAGGATCAGATAGCGATGGGGATGTCATCTGAAGCTCCCAAGGAAGTGGTGATGGGAGGAAGAGGTGTTAAGAACAAGGGGCCTGGGGAGCAGTCCCTTTCCTACAAGGACCTTGCTCTCCAGGTCTCTCACCACAATCAGGGTCTTCCCAAACCCCTCCCAGCTGTAGCTCTTGCTGGAGGATGGTTTGTCTGGAGAACCCCAGCTCAGGGCATGAGCTGAAGTAAGCTGTGTGGTTGTTTTGGGTGAGAGCTGGGCCTTCAAAGCCGCAGTGTTCTTTATGGAACATAAGCTGTCGGTGAAAACCTCTTCTGTGGAGGGATAAATCCTCTCAGTCTTCCACAGAAGAAATACTTTCTTGTAAGCAGGCTTGTGCTGATGCTGTGTGGGTGATTCCCTTCGCTGGCGGGATCTGATTTACCACAGGCATTTTTACACACCAGCTATACAGCATGCTCAGTTCTCAGGATGAAAAATTACCATCTGAATGTGAACTAATTCTATTTACTTGCTTATGGTAAAGTGCCATTCGAAAGCAGAAGCAGCAGTGCAGCAGCTACTGTTTATGTCTGACACCCATGCAGACTTCTAGGAAAAGAATGAAGGAGCACATAATTTCTAGCTGTGTCATGTTCTTTGGGCTATTTCTGTTTTCTATAAAGCACTGGGACGAATCGTGTTTTGTCTTTTAATCTGGAGTGTTGCAACTAAAAATTGCCCAAGAGGGATGAGTTGAGAAGTTTTACTGTAACAATCTCTTTTCTGCTAAGATGTCTTTTTTTTTTTTTTTTTTTTTTTTTTTGAGTAGTTTGTTGGAAACTGCTCAGCCACTTCTACAGACAGGAGCCAACAAAGCTGAGGCAAGGCTAGACATAGTACAGACTCCTTACTAAGGACAACAATTTGGAATTGGAAAAACCTCAGCAAGTGGTGGATCTCATGCAGTGGGGGAAATTGTAATCAGGGTTGATGAGTTCTAAATGATATACTGTGTTCTAAATTAGATGTAAATTCAGGGAAAGCATCAACGTATGTGACAGTGAAGTGATATTAGATGGTCAGAATGACTCTTGCCACCCATATAACCCATGACACTCTCCTGCAGGCAGTGCTCCACCTTCAGCCTCTGCAAAACCCCTCTGGGCTGCTGGGATCCTGGCACACCAACTCTAAGGAAAAGCCAGAATGAAAGCAGCCGCTGTTAGTTTCTTCTGAGAACAGCGTCATCATTATTAACACGGTTACATGCCCCAGTTTCATCAGCAGAATTGGTTGTGACAAGGTATTTCTTTGCAGTTATTGCTCCCTTTGCTGGCTTTGTGTGCCAAACCCCTGTAAAACTCCACATGGTTTGCAAGGGCTCCTCATCACTCTTTGCAGGCTCAGGATGTCGGGTTGCTTTGTGGAGTGCGTTCAGCATGTGTCTGTGAGGTTGCACACATAGGAGCTGCTAAGCCAGCAGACAAGAAAAACCTAAGAATATACATAAAACTGGTGAGATTGCACTGGTTCTCGACTGCTGAGAATGCAGCTTCGGAGGTGGGTACTGCTCCCAAAGTTAAGCCCCTCTGAACCTGATAGGTGAAGGAGGTGTTTCTTTGAAATTTACTTGTATGAACTCAGGTGGGAAGAAATCTGGAGCAGTTTCAAGAAAAGACTGAAGTGCTGCTGTGATACAGCATGAGCTGTTTCCTGGAGGCTTTGCTGGTGTGGGAGAGAATTTTTGGTTTCTGTGCAGGGATCTGAATCTGTTGGGCAAGGTGGAAGTGGAGTAAAACTACTCAGGGCAGAGCAGTTTGAAGTGTTAGCAGAGCATCCATTTGTACGTGTGAAATATTGATGAACTCATGGTCTGGGGAAGAGGCTTGCATTGATTAGCTCAATTCAGGGGCATTAATATTCCTTTAAAGCAATTAATCTTGAGAGCAAGCTTCTCTTCTGAGAGAGAAATCTTTTTAACTGTTTTGTAATTGCAAACTGCAGAAGGTGAAGTTGTCTTGGTTGTGAAGCTTTTCTTCCTTCAGCCTCTGTTCCACTGAGGAAGCAGGTTATAATGTTGTGTGTTGTCTTCTAACTGATCTTAAGAGTGCTAAGAGAGAGAGTGCCAGTGGTGAACAAGAGGAATATTCCTGGGTCAGTGTGCACTGCTTGAAACAGCGTTCATGTTGGATATTCTCATTTGTGGTGTACCATCAGAGATAACAGATGAAGGTGGATGATATCCAAGACTCAGCAGTTGTGATTCTGGGATCAACTTGTTTAGGAAAGGACTGCTGGGTCATGGAAGTGGCTGAAATACATCCTCCAGGTCTTACGCTGGAGGAGGAGGCTGATCTCTGGATGTCATCACTATGTTCCTGCAGCTCTGTACCACATCTGAGTTCTGCCTGCCCACGAGTGCTGTCAGCTCACTATCACTGGCTTTTTACCGTGAAGCTTGAAGCTGAGCAGGCTGCATTCCAGTAATGGACTGCTGAAAAACTAATCCTCTCTGACAAATTAACAAAAAGAAGCTTTGGATCCTTCCCAGATCCGTGCTGGAAACACCATTTGAGCGAAGCAGTGTCAGCTCTCCTGTGTTAATTACAGGCAGACAAACATGGCATGGCCAGCACTACATGGGCTGGCTTCCTGGGAATTTTCTCCTGAACTCTGCTCCTGCTCTTCGAAAGGCAAAGCCACGTATACAACTTCGTGCTCATTTCCTTGTGTGGAGCAAGTAATTTATAATTGTCTTGAACCCTGGGGGAAAAATATTAAAGACAGAAGCACAAAAACAGAACTATGGAATAACAGACACCATTAAAGACATCAGTGCTTTTGTTTAGGCTGAAAGAAATGAAGTGCCCTGAATAATAACCTTGAAATTGAGTAAGTGCAGAGAAAATAATTTCAAGGTTTGCTCTGAATGTTGCATAACCAGACAGAGTATGTCACGATTGAGCTTCTGCTTGAAGCAGAGCATTGGAAAGTTTTCGTTCTTTTTTTCAAGTCTCCTCTAGTTGAAGGCTCTGGAAGATGAATCCATGAAATGTTTTGGGTATTGCAGTGCCTACATTTTGGCTAATGTACAGTGTAGGTAAATTCACAGTCCTGAGTAGAAGACCAGGTCTCTAGTGTAATACCCCCCTCTCCCCCAACTGCAGCACTGCCTCCTTTTCTCTTGCTTGATCCAGGACCCCATGTGCAAACACACCTGAGGATTGTCTGATTACCTGCCCTGTGTTTGGGCAGACTGGGGACATCTAGCAAGGCCTTGAAGTCAGCAGCTGTGGTTACTTCTCCAAGTGCATATGTGCGCCAGCCTCACATCAGTACCGGTTGTCTGTGGACACTCAGACCTTTCCCTATTCTTTTAACCCAGTACTGCAGCCCCTTTGGCCTGTGGGATCTCACAGACTCGCATCTGGAGCGATGTGTTTCTGTCACAGCAGCACCAAGAGTAAGTAGGGCATGTCTCTGTTGGACGTATGGGCTTCCAGGCCTTTGAGGTCTGGTTTGCCCCTGCTGCAACTGCTGGAAGGCAGTGCAGTGTCTCAGTGGTGGTGTTCAGGGGCAGCTGTGGGTGTTCAGCCACAACCCTGGTGGATCCTGAGGGCTGCAGCAGAGTTCAGTGTTCTGGTCAGGAGCTGCATTCCTCTTACAGCTGTTGACCTCCCTTACATGACATTTTGTAGGTTGTTACCCCCAAGGAAAACAAACCCTGTGCATTAGGGAAATGTGACATTTACATTAACATTTTAGAGAAAAATAAGCAGAAAACCTTTAGCTGTTGAAATGAGTTGTGGCTGGTGTAGTAACATGGGGGCCCTACATAAGTTGTAATATTTATTTGGAGCACATGAAGCTGCATTTCTGATTAGAGTTCTCTTCTCTATGCTGTCTCTCTGTGACAGCTTTTGAAGCTTGACAACAGTGTTTAGTGGTATGAAAATCTGGCTCCTGCAGGAGAGGTTCAGGCTGTGCTCTCTTATCAAGACTTTCTTTTGTTTCTTTTCAGGTTCTGGTTTAAAAAATATTTATAAATTAAAAAAAAAAAAAAGTGCTGAAAACAAAAGCAATGAAGCAAAATAAGTAATTGAAGCCCAAGTGTCCGAATGAGAAAGCGCAGAGTGTAACTGTACTGAGGGAAAGTGTAAGGTCAGAGATCTGCCTTGTAACGGGCCGTGGCTGTGCTGAGCACGCCAGGTTTGACCAGCAGGCCTCCAGAAATGCAGAGACAAAGCATCAATAAATTGACGTCTGGTTTAAATTATACATGTTATTTCCAGGTGCTTTTAGTCCTAAAAGAGGTCTTCCCCCTCCTCTGGAAAAGAAACAAAACAAGACAAAACAAAGTGCCAGAACATTCCTGTAGAGATTAAACAAGAAGATAATCTTTCATGAACAGAAATGCTATGAGGAAAACTGACTATTTCTGATGAGCTCTGGCACTGGAAATTATCACTTTTTATCTAATGGACAGAAAGTATTTCAGTTTTGGCAGGGGACTTCTTGGCTCTCAGTGTTAATTCCTTCTGAGCTACCGGTGAGCCTTTGTTCTTTATCCCAATACAATAAGTTTGCATTGAAACCTATGGTGTAAAATGAGGTGTTTCTTCTTCTTTTCCCAGCAGATTCTCTCTTTATAGTAAACAGGGATGTGAGGCAGCTTTTCCAGCAATGTCTCTGAGCCTTCCCCAGCATCTCTGTTGCCTCAAGGAACTCCCAGAATGGCCTTTTTCACTCTCGGTTTAATATTAGCAGCTCCATCCATACTAGCAAATTGAATGGCAGGGGAGTCACCTTTGGTTTTGAAGCTAATCTGTGCAATTTTTGTTTATATTAATCTCTGTAATCTCCAAACCAGGATGGCAGTGTCCAAATTGCCAGCCGGGCCTTGTGCTAACCTGTGAGCTGTGCCCATGCGTTTAAGTTGGCCTAGCTCTGCACAGGGCCAGGGGATGCAAATAATGGCACAGCATGGAGGATTACCTGACATTGTTGGGCCTGTGCCCCCATGTTGTTCAGGCTGCTGGTGTGGGCATAGACAACGAGTTCTGCCAGGTCCACAGGCAAGAACACATCAGCAGAACTGCTCTGGCTGTTCACAAATATTCAGGGACTAATTCTTTGGCCTGAACAAGCTGGAGAGTTGGGCAGTGAGGATCCAGACAAGGTTTAACAAAAGCAAGTGTAGAGTCTTGAACCTGGGGAGGAATAACCACGGGCATGGGTGCAGGTTGGGGATGAGCTGCTGGAGAAGAGCTCTGAGGAGAGGGACCTGTGTGTCCTGGTGGATGACAGGTTGGCCATGAGCAGTGTGCCCTGGTGGCCAAGAAGAACAATGGCATCCTGGGTTGCATAAAAAGGAATGTGGCCAGCTGGTTGAGGGAAGTGATCCTCCCCTTCTCCTCTGCCCTGGCGAGGCCACATCTACAATACTGTGTCCAGTTCTGGGCTCCCTGGTTTAAAAAAAAAAGAAAAAAAGACAGGGATCTCCTGGAGTCCAGCAGAGGGCTACAAAGATGGATAAAGGGCGTGGAGCACCTCCTGCATGACTAAAGGCTGAGAGACCTGGGGCTGTTCAGCATTGAGAAAGATGTGGATCAGATCCCCTCTGAGTCTTCTATCAACACCTAAGGAGCAGGAGGCAAAGGGATGAGGCCAGACTCTTCTCAGCAGTGTGTGGTGATAGGACGAGGGGAATTGGCCACAAACTGAAGCACAGGAAGTTCTGCACCAATGTGTTTGGGAACTTCTTCCCAGTGCAGGGACGGAGCACTGGAGCTGCACACAGAGGTGGTGGATCTCCTTCTCTGGAGATGTTCAGGATCCACCTGAATGCCAAGCTGTGCACCCTGGGCTGGGAGCTGCTTTGGCAGGGGGTTGGACTCCGTGATCTCTGGAGGTCCCTTCCAACCCCTGCAGTTCTGTGATTCTGTCATGCCGAGATGTGGGTGCTGATTCCCCCCTCCTTCTGGGTTTAAGGCAGCAGCTGCAAGGCTCCTCAATGACCAGATGGTGGGGGAGGAATTCACCTGGTGGGCTGGATAAGTAGAACTTCTGATCTATTTCTTTCCTCAGTCCCTTATAGTGAAAGGAAGGACATAGGATGCAATGAGGAGATGTCTGCAGAGCAGATGGATGTGGAATAGGGCTGGAAAACCCCCCAGATAAGCTTCAGTGTAATCCCCAAAGTGTAAAACTCCAACAGCTCAGGGCATTGGTAGTACATCTAGCTGTGAAAGTATTTAAATGAGTTAATCGTGGCTAAGCTGCTTGTTTAGGATTCAAATCTTTTCACTAAAAAGCAGATCAAGTTAATCCACATCAATTTCTCAAATCCAGTTTTATTCAGATTATCAAACTCTAGGGCACATTAACCATTCTGCAGTACATACTCGCTGGCTACATGGCAGCTCTCCCCCTCTTAAATCTTCCAAGCATCCAGATTGAGGGATAAATCAGTGTTTGGACTGACCTGACATTTATTTCTGTCTTCTCCCTCTTCCACACTCTCTTTTTTGGGGTTGCCTTGGGTCACAAGGCCTGGGCACTGGCCCTTCAGAGGTGTTTTTGGCAGAAGGGGGGAACCAATCATCTCCACTCATGAATGCTGTGAATCACATAAATTTGTAACCTAATTCAAGCATCATTTTTATGATCAGAGCTGAGAATGGGAATCAAACAGATTTTTAGGTCTGATTCTGAATAACCTTTTTTTAGAGTAGATATAAAACTCGCAAGAGTGTAATACTGAGACAAAACATATCCCATAGTTGAAAGAATTAACTGATTTATTGCTTTTTGAGGTGAATTTCATACTGGTTAGAAGTGTGGGTTTGGCTTCTCTTGACACTGAAATCCCATAGGCTAGTGGTGGGCTGAATATTTCCTTACTAGCTAATTGACTTATCCAAAAGGGAATAAGCCAAATCTCAAGCAAGCAAGGAAGTAATACAATCAGCTTGGTGAAAGTTTTTTTATTTTTTATTTTTATTTTAAGTCCCTCAAATAAGTAATCAATATTAAAACAAAATCAATAAGTATTAAGTGATTGACAATAAATTAATGACTGTGGTTGTCAGTGCTGATTTGGGAACTGAATTAATTATTCCTAGACCAGGTGAAGTAAACTGCAGGCATGCACATCTCGAAATAAGCATCTGCAAAATGTCTACATGAGCATTACCATTATGGATTTAACCTGCAGAGCTTTTCAAGACAGAAAGGATCACTACATCATTCACGTGACTACAGCATAGCACAGGACATAGAGTTATGCTGAACAATCATGTCATGAGTCCTCAGGTCCTGGCTAAGGCGAGGCAAAGGGAGGAGGAAAAAAAGAGAAATATTTGCTTGTGTGAAAATGCAAAAGAGATATAGGAAAAAATGAAAGGCAAGGCTTCAGATGGGCTTCCAAAAGTTGGTTCCCATCTGTCTGTTTCAAGTTTAATGTATAGTAACTGACCTGCAAAACAGTAAGGAAATTTTTTCTCTCTGTGGCCATTGATCACAATGCTTGGATGACTGCCTCTTCCCATCTTTGACTATGGAGCCAATTCCTTTCCCAAGAGACATCCAATGGGAGCAGTAAATCTTTATTATTTTTTCTGAAATCAATTGATAGCTATGTGCAGGGAGAGGGAAATCCTCTTCATTTTTCTTTCCCTACATTTGTGTAGTCCAGATGACTGCATGCTAAAATTAGAGATGGGGCCGTGCCAGAGAGCTCAGAGTTGTTCCTAAGTGTCTCCAAACAATGGGAGAGCTTGCAGGCAGGCTGAGCGAGGCATGGGAATGGTTCTGGAACAGTACTCAGATTTATTCTTTGGAGAAATTGTCACTAGCACTGCAAAGGGACAGACTGGATGAAGCTTGGTGGCTTCCAAGGATATTTCTGCAAACGTATCTTAGAAATGCTTTGTCAGTTTTCCGTTTTCCTCTTCTGCTCTCTTTTCTCTTGAAGATCTCTGCTGACACCTGAGAATGAAGGGGAACCTTCTGTGTCGTGGCTACCAGCCTGGCACCCCGGGGTCAAACCATTCAACTAAACCATCCAGCACCATACCTCTCCTCTTTGTCAATGATGTTTTTTAGTATTCAGGAGGCAGAACAGAGCCCTTTTCTTTTTTTCTTTCCAAGGACAGAAAATAAGGAGGTGTGTTGGTTGTTTTCTTCTTTCCTTGTATCTTTGTAGTGTGTGGATGGTACAAACAGCTCTATCTGCTGCTGGTTCCAGACTGATATCTTCCTGAGTTTTCTCCTTGCTTATGGGGGATAAAAGGACCTGCCAGTTATGATGTGGTTGCCACGATACTCCTGGGCCCTCACTGCATCTCCTATTACTGCTCTGTCTCAATAAAACCCCACAGTGGGCTGCATCCAAAGCAGTGCAGCCAGCAGGGTGGGGGGGATCTGCCCCTCTGCTCTGTGCTGGTGAGCCCTCACCTGGAGCACTGCGTCCAGATGTGGAGTCCTCAGCACAGGAGGGACATGGAGCTGATGCAGTGTGTCCAGAGGGCCACAGAAGTGATCCAAGGGATGGAGCACCTGTCCTGTGAGGACAGGCTGAGAGCTGGGGCTGTGCAGCATGGAGAGGAGAAGGTGACCTGAGAGCGGCCTGTCAGTATCCAAAGGGGCTGCAAGGAAGAGACAATCTAGCAGGGTCTGCTGTGACAAGACAGTGTTTTCAAACTAAAATAGGGGAGATCTAGACTGGATGTAAGGAAGAAGTTTTTCACAGTAAGGGTGGTGAGGTGCTGGCACAGGTTGCCCAGAGGAGTGGTGGGACTTGGAGACTTTTGAGGCCAGGATGGCAGGGCTCTGAGCGCCTGATGGAGCTGTGGCTGTCCCTGTTCACTGCAGGGGAGTTGGGCACCAGGTAGTCTTTAAGGGTCCCTTCCAACTCAAACAATTCTATGATTCTGTGATTGAGCATTTCATCAACACATGGCTTCTTACACTGCTAAACATCCATCACCATCCTCAAGTTCCTGTTTTTATATTTCTTTTATTTTTTTCCTCAAAAACTTTTATTCAGCGTTTGGTCCTGCGGAGCTGCCTTCCTGCAGCACTGATTCTGTTTTATTTCACAAGTCAGCTAAGAAATATCTCTCTGGTCTCCTGTTTATATCCATGACAGTTTATTAAGTTATGGTGCAAACAGTTGTGCTGTGAGGCATTACACAAAACAGGAGCTTTTTGCTTTCAATTTCTTGTGTGCACAAGATATCTCCTTGCCTTTGGAATTCTTCGCGATGTGTGGATTGTCTCATTTGGTTTATACTGGTGGGCAAATATCCTGGTTTTATTTTGAAGTATGTTGCTTCATATTTAAACTCAGTAATGGGAGAGTGGGTGGAGGCAGAGGTGATAAAATCTCACTTTGCTGTTGCATTTCTGAGATACTTTTTTCAAAGGGATATATACACTTCTTATTTCTTCTCCTTTCTCTCCCTCAGCATCTCCCTCCTTTTCTTTTTTGATTTTATGGTTAGGAATCCATCTTTAGCAAAGAGGACAGAGGCTCCATCATTTGCTACCCAGGTTGGGTGTTGGTTTGGTTAGAGAAAACCTCAGTAGGGTTTTTATGTAGTTCATGGGTATGTCCAGTGTGCCAGAACCATTCATTTGTATCGAAACATCTCGAAACTTAGAAGTACCTCTAACTTACCTGTATACAGGTTTGTGTTGGGATACGGAGGCTCCTTCTCTGTGAGCACTGAGATGGCTGCAGAGGATTCGTCCCTCCCTCTGTTAAGACCCCCTTGCATGTCATTCTTGGCCATGCATTTGGCAATGCCAGAACACCCTCTGGCATTCACAAAATCTCATCTTTTAGTATAAAATAGCTCCAAAGCCATCTCGCTTTAAATGCAGGGCTGTGATGATGCAAAAGCAGCTTGACTGTTCAGAATGACAGGGCAGACAGCTTTGGGTAGCAATTGTGTCAGCTTGCCTTGTTCATTCAGCTTTGGCATGGATTGTTCCAAGGGAAACATCATGATGAAGGCCAAAGCACGCCATTTCTCAAGGTTGCACTCAACACTATATGCATCATGTAGGTGCAAACATCTGTCATGGATGTATCCCTCAGAGCTTGCAGGATCTTGGGAACAACCCCCTGAGCTTGGATCAGCAACACAAACGCCCATACTATGTGGCAGGAAGGAGGACAGTGCATTTACAGTTTCCATCCCTGGCGGCCTCACCATGAGCTGTTTTTTCAGAGCTGGTGAGGTTCATGCAGCTCTTGGAGGAAGTGGAAGAGAAGCAGAGGCGAGTAGGCTGCCATATGGGATGTATAAACTTAAACATGTGCACTGCTTCTTCCACTTAATTCACTGGAGAGCAGAAAAGTCATACTCTTTGTGAGCTAGGGCAGGAGGGGCCCCAAGGCTGAGCTAGAAGCAGAGCCAGAGACTATAATGCAGTCCAGAAGACGAATTTCCGTGAATCAAAGGCGTGCGTGTTTATTTACAGTGCAGTCAGCAGTGGGGAAGCCGCCCCAACAAGCTCATAAACATATTTACAGTGATTTCACAGCAAGGTTTGTAAGAAACAATAAAGCAATCACTCAGCACCTCTGCTTAGGATTTCTTTGTAGCATGGATTCTTACCTGTACTCTTTAAAAAGCCTCCAACTTGGCCTGCTTCACTGAGGTTTATTGCTTTTTTTCCCCTACAAGTCTTCCCTAACTCCCTCGGCCCCTGTAAGCAGCCGATCTGTTCTTTAAGCTACCAAGGCCAGGTCATCTTGGCTGTGCTTCCTTTTCCAAGGGGTGGACAGGTTGTCACCACCTCCACCTATGACGTTTGATGTTGCTCAGTTTTGGAGAAGTTTGGATAGCATTGTGAGTCAGTGCTCCTGTAGCCAACTGCTTTCCAAACAACAGCACCCAACGATGAAGCCTGAGAAAATCCCATTTGTCATCCTGAAACCTATAAATTCAGTCTCGATGCTTAACCAAACCAAGCACAAAGTTATGGCCACCTCCAGGAGCAACAAAAGAATATCCTTGATTGTTCTGGTGAATTTATCTGGCTCAGGGAATACTTTCTTCTCCATTAATTTCTTTGTCTCTTGGGACAATTCTTGAAGGGAAGACCACAACAGATGCAGCCACAGTGAAGGAACAGACAGCAGAGCTGTGTCTGGAGTGAGGTGATCCTTATGGTCTCTTCCAGCCGAAGAGCTATGATCTGCTATATGGTAGGAGGCCATGGTGAGAAGCTGAGAGTAGAAATGCTTACAGTCCCTGGATGGAAAACAAACTGTGCCAGGCAGGTGATACTTCTGTTCCTGCTAGCACAGGCTGGTATTGAAGCACTCTCCGGAGAGGTTTAGAATTTCTTATGATTAATTCACGTTGATTCACATCCAGCTTGTAGACTCAATGGAGATCCTTTTGAAGCTCTCATCCTTTCCAGACCCTGTATTGGAAACCTCATCACCTACATTCTGTCTTACAGAAACTGAGGAGTGCCCCAGGAAGAGAGGCTGAATGAGGAGAGGTGGCACCCTGGCCTTTGGCAGCTGTTTGAAAGTTCTCTAGCAGTTGGAAGTTGGCAAATGTGCATAGAAATCACAGAGCTGCCCAGCTGAAAGAGCTGGGATTGTCATTCTGGGTACTTCTAATGCTCTTCAGGGAAACGAACTGGCAATGTCCTCTGAAATACTGGAGAAAAAATCCCAGGACATGACACAGTGGTTACAGATGTGGATAAAAACAGTACAGTAGCGTGATGGAACAAGAATGGCAACCTGCCTTTCTCCTGTACCATCCCTGAGCTGCTGGCCATTGAAGCACACTCTGTGTTCTTTTGGGGCTTGGCAGCTGTGGTACCCTCTGCTACAGCACTGGGGCTGGTGCTTCTCCCTCTGGGAAGGCATGCAATTGAAATGGACTGTGGTATTTTTAGTAAAGATCACAAGTGTGTTTGGGAAGGGTCATGACTCCAGCTGGTCTGTGAAAGAGCAGCTGTTTCTCAAGACATCATGGAGGAAGGCTGCTGGGGAGGAGGAGGAGGCCTGCCAGGCTCTGGTGTGGAGGAAATCCCTGTGGGAGAGATGCTCTCTCTGCTGCCTCTGAGGACAAAGTGTTCAGAAAATAAATAAACCTAGAAGTTGAAATGGTCCCAGGCGAACAGCAAGATGTGCACGTTGCACTGGGGATGTCCTCCCTTACTGAAGTAACTCAGTCCCCCATTTTATTTCACTTACTTTTTGAAGCCTCCAACTAGTAGCATTAACTTGTTAGACTTGTAAAAATGGTGCTTGAGCGTGAAGAAGAGGAAAGGATTTTGGCCTAACTTGTTATTCTGACTATAAATTCAGACTAGAAATTGGATAATCATAGAGGTATAATGAGTGGGTGCCAAATGTCCTGTGCTAGATATTGTTTTTTCCTTTTCAGAAAACATGGGCATAATGCTGGGTGCAGGACAGAGAAAGAGGTGCTAAGTGCAGCTCCAGACTGCTCTTCAGGGCTCTGCAGACCTGAAACAGCCATACAGAGCTGCCAGGCACTACCAGGTTGAACTGCATCATTCAGAGGCTTCTAAGCCTCATTGAGGCCACGAGAGCTGTCCGTGATGACGAGAGCAGTGGCAAGCTTTGGCTTTCAAATACTGCTGGTGGACCTTTTTCTTTAACATATCATAGTGAAGGTTTTTTTATGCTGTATTTTTTTGTCTGTCATTCGAGTTTCTAGCTAACAGTTCTTGTTATCTGACAACTAATGTGTGCAGCCACGGATGGGCAGTTCTGGGGAATGTGAAAAGATGCACTACGCAGGAGGCTCCTGTCTATCTTAGCTTCAGGGTTTGGGGACATCTGTGGTGCTGTGTGTCTGTGTGTGTGATTTCCAGTTTCTAAGCAAGTAAATTAAGCAAAGTCGTGGTAAGTCTTAATAAAATTCTACTAGAGGCAAAATCCAATATAAAATTTTACTGGATACACATCTTTCTCATAGTTGAATTCAGATGCCCTTAAATAAACTGAATGCACCGGAGGTTCTCAGATGGATATTTAATGCAGGGAACTGTCACGTGAGCCTTTGGGAAGGCAATTTCCTATTAAATCCTCCCAAAGCTGTATGAAGGATTAAAAAGAAATAATACAATCATGTTTGGAAGAATGGCCTTAAATCCAGCTAGGTTTGTATAAAAATTATGCCTTTATTTTGAATTCTTATTGGTGTGTTTGATTTGGAGGCTGTGGTTCCTGCTGCACTTCCTCAGGTTTTCCTGCAGGAATATTTGGTGGTTGGATGTCAGTGGAGTGAGGAGTAAAGAAAGCAGAACCCCATACATGTTAGTGGTGTAAAAGGCAGGAGTATTAGCTTCGGTGTTGTTCAAAGGAAAGCAACTTGTGTCATTCCTAATCCACCATGAAATTGAAAATATTGTGTTTTCACCCTAGGAGGGATTGGAAAAATAAAAGGAAGCTGACTGAGATTCTGTTAAAGGAAAATGGTGTTTTATCAGACCTTATTCTCCTGAGATTTCAGTTCACTTCTGAAGAAGGAAGGCTTTTCCATAGAATATCCCTCACGAAGTATTTCCTTGGAGGCTGTCCCTCCTCCTTAATATTTGACAGCTGCTCTACGGACAGTTCTGTGGACACTATGAATCGCAAATACTTGTCTTTTTATTTAACAGTCTTTTCTCTCACACTGTGAATAATTGCAAATATTTTAAGAGCAAGAAGACATTTGGCCAAGCAGCCAAAAACACACGGGTGTGTGGGGGTTGCGAGCCCCTTGGTAGCAGCTCCTTCACTCCAGAGCTGTGATTCAAAAGGAAAAATAACAAGTTGCTTCCCAAGCTCTTCTAAGGTGCAGATACGCCTTCTCTTTTCCCTTGGAAGGAGGATGCAAACCAGACAAAGGTGAGAAAAAGTGGGAGAAAATTGAAGTTTTGTGTGGCTCTTCTGCAGAGGAAAAGAATAAATGTTGCCTAAATTCAGTTCAATCTGTGCTCCATCCCTCAGCCTCGGGCTTTGCTCTCAGGATCAGCCAACCATAAAACTTTACAGAACAGAATGAGTTAGTTTTGGCTTTGAGTTGAGGTGAGGCATCTCGCAGGTGATGGTGCAGTATGGGAACGTGTTGGGCTTGGCTGCATAGCTCATGGCCACTGCGGAGCTGAATGTGGTGAGGACTGGAGAGGAGCGATGTTAATGGGCTGTAGCACATAGGAAGTGAGCAGGGTGGTGGCAAGGTCTGGAGCTGGGCTTTGTCGGTCCCCACAGGTGCGTGAAAGATCCAGCGGATCTGCCTGAGCTGTTAAAAGGTTTACTGCAGAAGTCAGGCTGCATGATGAGTAAAACCAGCTGTGTCTTTTGCTCTCACCACAGCAAATTCAACATTAAAGAGCCACAGGGGTTCTAGCTGAGTCCAAACCACGTTTGCTAACGCATGCCACGTGCAGTAACCATACCCAACCAGGCCTCTCTGGCAGCCCGTTGGCTGCTGTGGGACAAGGACACTCACACTCTCTATCAGTGTGTGAAATGCTTCCCAGGCAGGGCCAGTACGCCCTGTACACCAGTACAACTGGGCAAGCCCTGGAGAAGCTCTGGGTAGTGAGGCTTTGCAGGTTCACTAAATTCTTTGACCAGTAGAACTCATGGCTGGGGCTCTTCCCAATTCCACAGGACAGAGCCCGTGGCAAATGCTTTGCTCATGGCCAAGGAAATAAAGCACAATGGGAAACCCATCAGGCAGATCCTGAGCTCTGGCTGCCAAAGTGATGTTCTGTAGTCACAGGTTTCTGCTTCTCTGGACTCTCACACCTCTCAGAGGAAGTGCCATCCATCTCCTGTGGCTCCATGGATGTGGCACTGGAGAGGACATTGCAGTGGGGACATCAGCACTGCAGGGAGCACTTCTTTCTCTTATGTTTTTGCCTGCTGCTGCTAGCAAAGCCCTGGAAGTAAAGTCATTTGGGCTGAACGTGTAATAGATGGCTCCTGACCAGCTCCCACGATAGCAGCTGCTCCAGAGAAAAGCCTGGATTATCCACAGTCCAGGGGGAATGAAGGACTGCTGCTCTGTGCTGTGCATCCCCAGGAACTGTCCTGGGCACTCAGAGCTGCACAGTGTGGAAACCACTGCTGTGCTGAGATGATGACAAGCAGATTAGCAAATAGTAGAAAATATCAAAATCCAGTGCTTAAAGGCAGGCACAGAGACATATACAGGCATCAAAATACGTGTGATCTGACTCTAAAAGCTATTGAGAAGCCACAGCGACCATGGAAAATGAGGACAGGAAGCTGGCGTGCAGACTGAAACAGACCCACACACCTCCGAGATGTGCTCTTATCTGCTACATCTCAGCTTCTGTTACAGGAGAATTACTGCCCCTCTGATTAACGCATGTTCATCAGCACAGAAATTATTCAGTTCCCTCAGGTCTTGTTAGAAGCTAACAGCAATTTTCAGCAAGTTAGCAGACTGCAAAGGCTGCAGCTTTGGCAGAATGCATGAGAAACCATGTCCTGGCTTATGAAGAATCATCTCCACGGTTTTAATTGCCGAATTGTGAGTCGGTGCAGCTCAGCATCTTAACAATTTATTCCCCTGTTTGATCATCTCAACTGGGCACTGAGAAGTGGGTAAAGGTAAAAGGGGAACTGCAGTGGTTCTGCAGCTGCCGTGGGCTGTTTGCTACCACTGCATTCAGAAAGTCAGTAACTGCAGGTTCAGCAGGAGTTACCAACGACACTGCCAGGGCAGCGCACTGAATCAGTGCAGGGACAGCGGATAGCTCTGCGAGCTCTCATTTCCCGGGAAAGTAAGATTTTCCCAGTCCACCTTTTTCTGCTCAGCTGCTTTGCATTAAAGCCAGGTCTTTGAAGGCCCATTTTTCTCTCACTTGTAACAGTGCAAATCGAAAGCTGACTGTGTTAACGTCACCGGTGTAAAGCTGGAGGAAATGAGAGAATTAGATCGAGTAAAATCTCATTTGGTTTTTACTCTGCATTTGTCCAAGTTGAAATCTAGATTTCTCCATGTATTCGAATGTGAAACTGGCACAGCACGCCATCTCTTCTAGGAGATTTTTTCCTCATCTCAGCCTTGCTGTGAAGCAGGCAGAAATGGCTGAGGTGCTGCTGCAGGCTCAGTGCTAACGGAGCACAGCGAGTGAGCTGCTCCCTGCTCACAGCACGCGGTGTGGGCCAGGCGTGGGGGCTGAGCAGAACCCTGCACGTGCAGGGTTAACGTGTGCTTACACAAGCACTGCAAGCTGTTATTTCGCTTCTCTCCCATCCATTTTTGCCGTGGCCCACGTGTTCAATAGAGCTCTTTTCACAGATGACATAACGTAGTGTTTAAAAAAAATGGGGTGGAAGTTCTCTTTTCATCCTTCCAATGGGAAATGTGCAGCAAATTACTGCCTTGAGGCAGAAAAACCTCTTTGTAACACTTTGGTGCTAAAACAGGTACCTAGTCATCTCCCTGGTAGGGTCTGACATAGCTGTATCCTCTGGAGAGAGCTGGATGCCTTTGAACTCGCTTTCCTGGCAGTGCTGTTGCATCGAGGTACGTTTTTGGATGCCATTCATCTCTAAGGAGGTCTGCTACAGCCGCAGTACACACTCTGTGGGCTCTGCAGGAAGCAACACTCCCTCAGCAAACACAGTAGCTGCATTCAGGTGGATATTTTGCTAGCACATCTATTTGTCAGACAACCAGTGACAGATGAGGACACTCTGGTTATGAAGTGGGATGCTCAGAGCATCTTTCTCCTGATGGAAACAGTGAGGAGCCTGGCTGTAATGTCACAGTTTCAGACAGAGTTTTAGACAAGCTGGAGAGGGAAAAAGACAAAAATTGGAAAGAATCTGGTGCCTTCCACCAGGTTTGATGGAAGGGATGCTGATGTGGGGTCTGTGTGCCTGAGCTCACCATCCCCGTGACCAGCAGCATGCTGAGAAATGTGGGTTTGCACACCGGTACATCCCACCACTGAGTCCCCACACTGTTTGGGAGGTAGCTCACAAGAAGGAGAACTGCCTGCAGAGCAGATCCCAGGAGTCTCCTCTGGGCAGTGAAGCTGGTGGGAGTGGCATGGGATCTGCTGGGGCAATGTAAAGTCAAGCAAATATATTAAGGAATCCATACATCAGTGGGAGGAAAAATATTATGGTCGTGTATGAGGAACTTGAGTAAATAAATGCCTAACTTGGAAGATGAAGAAATGGAATGGGGTGAAAATGGCCTTTAGGGTCTCCATGGTTAGAGTTGTTGTAGTCATCATGGCCTAATGATGCAACAGAGACTGTGAACAGAGAGAATGCTTTTCAGCTGGCGGGGAGCTAAGGCTGGTAAAATGAAACTGCTGAGCTCTGAAGGAGCGACTCTGCTTGAACACCTGGCCAATTTATTCCAGCTATACCAAACGATCTAATAAAATACATTAGCCTTGCTTTGCTCAAAAATCACAGCACCAAACGTTCCTGTCAGCAAACCAGTCCTACTCCCTCATCAACGTGTCACACCATGGGAAGGAAAATTCCTTCTTGTTTCCCAGCTTTCTGGTGGATTGCTGCAGCCAGGGTTGTGTGACCAGGCTTTCTAATTCCCACCAGCTTTCCCTCTACACGGTAACAGCTAAATGAGAGCTGTACTGCACTGAGGACAGTCACTGGGTAACTTGGGTTTCTGTCACATTGCTTCCTACAGCAGAATGTACTCCTTGGAGAATTGGACATCACTTGATTTCTTTTAAAACGGCACTTTCTTAGCCTGATCTAGCTGCAGGAGTGGGGGTTTTAGAGTCTAGCAATGACCCGTAGCTCAGCTCATCTGACCTCTGCTATTCCCAGCCTTTACATTCCAACATGCCAGGCCAGCAGTGAGCCCAGTGACTTGTGCCAAGTACCTGCCCACCAGATGAAGACATCTCCACTCTGTCATTTGAAGCACTCTTGAGCTTTACAGGACCATCTCATGAAGTATCAATTAGTACTCAGTCCTGTTTTCATGTGGATGAAATAAAACATGGTGAGGAAATGGCCTGCCCAAGGTGTAGAGCAGACCAGTGCCTAGCGGTCCCCTGCACGTGGTCTGGAGGGCAGTGCTGCCCATGTACCTTTTTATCTTGAATTCCAGCCGAGCAACTTTTGCTCCGTTCAGAAGACATCAATTTTATTGCTTTCCTATGTAAATAAAAGTGTCATGTTGCTGCTGGTTGACAAGCAATTTCCTGAAACTCCCCCATTTATGAAAGCATTGCAAACGTTCTTCAGAAAGACATAGGAAACAATAACTCATGCATTTCCTGAAAAGAAAATCAATCAGAGAAAGATTTCAGATGACAAAGATGACATCAGTTAGTGCAATTCCCAGGAGAAGTGCAGGGGAGACTCCCACTCAGAACCGAATGCAGGCTGCCAGCGCAATGCCATGCTTTTGAATCCTTTCTTGGAAAGGTGCATTCATTTTTATGGTCCCATGACTCTCGCAGAAGAAAGGATGAGGAAAAAATGTGGTGGCAAATTGCACCCCTTAGTGGGACTGACTGCAAAACGCATCCTTGATTCTCTGTTGTCCTATTTCAGATTCTTACTTTAGGCCTCAGGGAACTACTTCTTTTTCCTTCTGCTGACTTTAAAATCTCCTTTACTGGGTCGAATACTGTTTATGAGTGAATGAATCCCACTCCTTGGGTCTCAAAGTTCAGTTTAACACACTCCTACAAATTGTTTCATATTTCACTGAGAGTGGAGAACTTGAGCAATAAAGAAAGGATGGTAAAAAAGTGAAGCACAGCGAGAAAAGATCAGTGATCCTACAACAGAAAAGGGCACCCAGTCATCCATACCCTCCGGCAGCCACCAGGCAATGCAGCCTTTGGTGGAATCTCTTGAGGTCTGCTCTCTGTGGGAATCCCTCCACACCAGGGCCTCGATTTTTGGAGACCTAGACAGCCCAGGGAAAGCCCATGGCACCACCTAGAGGGAGGAAGGAAATACAGCTTTTGGGTTATGGCATCTTGTCTCGTGAGGAGTGCTATCACCTGAAGGACTTGGATGGGTGTGGAGATGCACGAGAGGGAAGTCAGAAGAGGTGCATGTAGGGTTTGAAGTGGGGGAGCGAAGACTGTGAGAAGAATGAAATAGATCCAATTACTTTCTTGGAGGCTGCCTGCGATCAATAGCTTAGTGGTTAAAGGATCAGATTTAAAACAGTCTGTCTGGAGATTATGGAAATATCACAGGGAAGAAAGTATTCAAGGTCACCTTAGTCTAAATCTACCTTCTCCCAGTTTAAATCCATTTCCCCTTGTCCTGTCAGTACCTAGAGGAGGTGCTCCAGCCCTTTGAGCATCAAATGCTTTGTAAAGACAAAATAGCAGAGCTGAAAAAAGTCTGTCATTTCAGAAAAATTGTTTTTTAAAAGTTAAAACTCACATGGAGTCACTGTGTAACAAAAGCTAGTTGTGTTTTAGCATATCTGATGCAAAAAATCAAAACCATTTCCTGCAGGTGAGTTCCTCAAGCAAGGTATGGAAATCATGACCAATATAAAGTGTCCTGATAAAGGGAAAATCAGTTTGTCTCAGCAGATAAGGCAGGTGAACTAAAGAGAGTAAAGCTGCTAATTTGAGATGTTATCCTTTGATGATGTATGAAAGGAGTCATGCTACTACATGTATGGCTCAACTTCCATTGTCATTAGAGGTATTGATCATGAATATAATGTCACTGAACAAACGACTTCTTTGGTGCCACTGAGAGACACAGCTAATTCTCTTGATCTGTATGAAGGAGTTAGAAGTTACACTGAAGTGAATTTCTTTAATCTTCAATCAACCAATATCTGATCGGTCAACATACATTTACTGATGGTGCCTAGGGGATGCTTGGTGAGAAAGATCACCGTCAATAGAAGATGAAGCAATTGCCACTGGTAACTCAAGTATGGTGAAATATCACTGCATCAGACGCAATAAAATATATGTGCAAGGGATTAAAAATGGATATTACCATGCAAATCGTCATAAAATCTGTGAATTTCATAGATTCCAAGGGACTGAATCATCACCAGTTCTAGGAGTTCCATATAAGCACGGACACTGATTGTGGGGTCATTGTTGGCTTTCCTGAAGGAAGACGGCTAAGTTGGGGTAAAACACGGAGAAGAGTATGATTTGCAAAGTGGCATCCAGTCCTTTCTAGAAGCAAAAGGAAAGAATGTTCCAGAACAAGAAGATTAAAGAGGACTCACAGATTTAGCATTTATGGCATGTTTGACTGTTCATTTAAATGAGCAAAACATGTATCTTCAATGTGAAGATCACCTCACCTGTGCTGCATTTCAGACAATAACAGTGTTTGAAAGGAAACCGCAGTTACGGCAAGCTCACGTTATGGCAAATCATTTCCTGCATTTTGATACATGGGCTAAGTGAAAAATCTGCAGCTGCGCTTTCCGTTTTCACAAATAAATTTGAGAATAGGCTTCAAGATTTCTAAAAATCCCGATCGAGATTTTTGTGAGTCTGTGACCCTATTTTCGGTCTACATAAGCACACTATTGCAAATTTTCTCACAGAATGTATAGAGCTGCAATCAGGTGTTCAACTCAAAGACAAATCTGGTGATGTTTCTTTACCAGACTTCTATAAGCCCCCTCTTGCCAGAAGAAAACATCCTACTCTTCACAGCCACGCCTTACTCATGGCATCACTTTTTGGCAGTACGTACATTTGTGAACAATTACTGTCAAAGATGAAGCACGGGAAGAGTAATATTTCATCAAAAACCTCTGACAAACACCTGGAGAGCTGACTAAGAATGGCAGCTACTGCCATCAAACCGGACTGATGCACTGGCATCAGAAATACAAGGCCAAACATCCCACTACTGTTAAGCTTTTGTTGCTCTCTGCTTTTTATATTTTAATACAGAATGCATTAAAATAAGCTTTATTACCTAAATACATCACATTCATTACATATTTTGTGTGCATCCCAAGGCAATTCCTGTTCATTCAATGTGGCCCAGGCAAGCCAAAGTACTGCACAACCATGCTCTAAGGACGTGTCATCTTCAGAATGCCTCTCTTCCACCTCCAAAGGCTTACTCAAAGACCGATGATCTCCTCCAGCAATCCCCCACAACTCCTCCAGTGATTCCCAAATCCCACTTTGATCCTTTCTCTATCATGTGTTTTCTTGAGACTAGAAAACAAGTTTACACTTTCCACTGAGCTCTTCAGAAGTTTAATAATTGACTATTCTCAATGACGGAACAAATATGGTGATAGGAATTCTAGAGTATGGAAGTCAGCAACATTCTTTGCATCAGCTGACATCCTGTGTCTGTGTCTAGTTTCCAAATATATAATGATCATCTGAAGCTGGCTGCTTCTCGGAGTTAGGGCTTCACAGAAAGGTTGCTACTGAGTTATCCTTCTGATGGCAGGCTGTGACATCAGTCATCCTCATGGCTCCACTTTGTCTGGTTGCTGTACAGGTACATTGCACACCATGCTGGCTCTGCATGCAGCCCTCTCCCTGCAGCACTGTCCCTGCTCTGCCACGGCCGTGCCGGAGGTGCTCAGCATGGACACAAGGAGAGGCACAGCTCATGGAGCATGGAGTCAGGCATGGGGAAGCTCAGGGTGCTTCAACCCCACCCGTGACCAAAACAAACCTTCACGTGGCAGAATTCACTTTGCCAGGAGCTTCTCGGCAGGACTGTGCAGGTAAAGTTGTTATTTGCCATTTCCATGGTGTCCGAGAGATGCCATGATGGGCTGGGGTGCAGGGCAGAGTGCTGAGCCATCCTGCCTGGCTCCATCTCTCTGCACCGCCACAGCTATGTGGTTACAGTGGAGACAAGAAAGCCACCAGGCCGTGCCTGTGAATAGATCTGTGCTCGCCAGTGCTGGCCATGCTGGTGGCATGGAGAATAGAAGGGTCCCCAGAATAGAAGGGTGAGGAGGCTGGAGAACTTTGGGGGCGATGCAGGGGCAGTCATTCTGGGGTACTTCTCAGCATTCCTGGGGGCAAAGTCACATCTGCATGGTAGCACCCCAGCTTCTAAACTTCATACGCAGTTCTTGCAGTGGAGGATTCCAAAAGCTTCGGCAAAGATGAAGTAATAGTACTAGAGACACATAAAATGGTTTGAGATGTCTTTAAGCAGATTAGAGGAAGCAGGGAAATCGGAGGGGTCTGCAGGACCTTCCCTCACCGTGTAATTCCGGTGACATCAGATGTGGTGGTGGAAGAGCACAGTGATGTGGTGAGGTGGTATCGCCACACGATGGCATGCTCTCCCTTCAGCAGATTTGGTCACGGCAAGGTGCGGGTCCGGACCTGGTCTGGCACTTGTCTCTTGCAAAGCAAGACTTCAGGCAGACGTGCGAGGCTGCATCTCCTTTTCTAAAGGACTTCAGGGGATGACAGACTGCTTGGGAGAAGTGCTGAAAACCACAGAGATGCGGCTGAGCTGACATGAAACGTTCTGCTGTGTGTGTATGGCCACATCTCTCAGCATCTGCCAGTCAGTGGTAGCTGAAATAGTAGGAGAATTACAAATACGTTAATCTCAATCCTATATTCATTTGTTTTGGCTCTGTTCTCCTATAATCCCACTGAGACAAGCAAATGAATGTCGTCTGAATGTGTATTACACAGCACTTTGAACACAGCACGGAGAATTTTTGGCTGGCGTGGTCCCACTGCACTGCGTGTGCTCAATGAAGACACCGGAGCTGAAGCACAGAGCTGATAACAGATACTGTAGGAGTGTAGTGCTGAAAGCAGTGCCAATCTATGACATCTGTCTGGGTGGGGAAATGATTTACAAATAATCATATCTACCGCTTCATTTTGAGGTGATAGATATGATTACTTTGAGGCATTTTGAACTCTGTGCTCAGGACCACTGCTGGCATTGTATTTTAATGGAAAAATGCAGGGCTGTTAACATCAAAACTTTCTATGGGAACACATCAATGTAATTAGTTTCTATCAAAAAATAAAGCATATCAAAGCCAATGTTCTCAGTTCCAGCTCAGTGCCCTTAGGACGGAGCCCTTTGCATTTCTGGGGGGTTAATTTCAAAATGAATGGTTTCTAAATAGATTCCATTTAGTGGGTAAGTTCCACTCCTGTTTACAATCCTAGGCAGACAGAATTAAAAGAAAAAAGGGATTTTTAAAGGGCTGATTAATGAGCAGAAATTGGGATTTTTTTTTCATTTATAGTGGAGGGAAGAGGCAGATCTGAAGGCAGTTTCACCCTGAAAATGAGGCTACCTTGAAAAGAGCTTGCTGCAAAGGAGCTGCAAAGTATTACAGGGCCTGCAAGAACAAATCACTGCTGGCCTATCACAACAGCATTAGAATGAAACACAGCAGGTTTCAAGATTGTGACCATGCACTGCATCTTACTGCAAGTAAAGGTAGCTGCAGCAGATGTTGTCACTTGAAAGGGCCTTATTTTTTCCAAGTATATAGCTACAGGATTTATTTAACTGGAGTAGTTCTTGTTTTTAGTAGGATGTACATGATTCTTTTCTCCTTTTACAGTAGCTGTGGTCCTGAATCCCAGTCCAGCAAGCCATCGTCTCCCTATTCCTTGTACTCTTTCAAAACTTCGTAATGAGAAAGCAGTTCTGCAACAAAACATGCCTTGAGAGCATGGGTGAAATCACCCAGGGGTGGGCTGATGGAAGAAGCAATTAAAAAGCAGTTCAGCACCACTGCAGAATTCCTTTCAAGTGTCACTCTACTTGCATACAAAGTTTACCATAAATAGCAGAAATACTTCTTCTGTACTGCTGAGTAGTAATGGCAGGTTAGATGGTCAACTGTAGAGTGGTACAGGTGCTACCCATCTTGCCTTAGAACAAGTGTGAAGTAGGCAACACTGAAGAAGCCACTTCACCTCTATTTTTCAAGGTTCTGCAGACTTGAAGAAGTTAAAAATGTAAGAATGGCCATTCTGGGACAAGCCAAATACCTACAGCTATATATCTTGTAAAGGACCTTGAGACCGTTCTATTGAGCTCCCGTGGCTAATGCTTCTGAGTCCCTCGTGGCCATGTCCAGACTCTGCAATGCCAGGAATAGTCCCTGGCCTGTGCTAAGCCAAGCATGATACAAGCATATCTTGTCTCTTGCAAGGATAGACGGTAAATTCTTAGAAGGGTCAAATAAAAGCAGAAGGCATTTTGGGGATATTTCCCCTGGTGATCTCACCCAGAGTCTGGTGATCAGTGGTTTAGGGAGGAGAATGGATGCTGTATCTAATTCATGTTCGAGTCCTAAAGAGTCCTGATGTCACAAACACAGTATAATCATGATATGATGAACAGTGTCTTCCATCACATACTTTTTGTCATAATGGAAGAAGTGTTTTCACTACCACTGAGTGCTGCTTTTGCTCTTTGTCCTCATGTGACTGACATCTCACCACATTTCTGTCCTGCATGATCCAGGCGTTTTCCCTGGCAGAACTGCTGTCCAAACTGCCACCACAGCTTGTCAACACTTCTGGATTATGTTTGTTCAGAAAGTCCTAATCCAACTGCACCACTCAATTCTATTCATTGAGCTGCTGCAAACACACACCAGTCTACTGTTTCTGTTACAACACTTGATTTTCCTTTGAGCTGCTCCAATAAGCCCAGGGATTTCCTTCCCTTTAACACACTATGCACATTGAGACACTGAGAGAACGTGGGAGTTTTGCTCATAACCATGTAAAAACCAAGTGAAGAAAAAGGATGGGGATCACTGAGTTCAGAGGTCTACTGCCGCTGTATTTAAAACATACTTCAATTCCCTGGATAATGGAAAGAAACATACATGCACTTCAACCTGTGTGCAGCATCTGGGACGCTGAAGGAAGAAGTATTTAGCAGGAACTGTTGAAGAGAAGTGCATTTTTAAATCCTCCTTCTTTCTCAGATTTAGGTGTCTATAAAATATTTAGATTTGGACAACTGAATTCCACTTTTGGATGCAAACAGCTGACTCATTTTCCATTTGACTAGCCAAAAGAAAGCCGTTTATGTAAGAGCCATGGTGGCTCAACAAGACTCCTTTTTCCAGCAGCAGTGCCCAAACAAGCTAGCTGTTAACACCTTCACATGCAGGAAGTGCATTCAGATCCACATACAGAAGCCTTCATTCCTTGCCTTAAGAAGAACCGCAGTGGGAGAAAAATTATGGACTGTGCACATCCTAGTCATGCTCAAAGTCTTAATTGCCTTGTCCTTTCTCCTAATCAGATCCTGACTCGTACAGAGCCACGAGCGCAGATAGCTCAACATTTGTCTCTCTCTGTAATGCAAGTATTTGAATTTTAACCTCTTTCTTTTAATAACTTCTTATAAACAAGAGGACGTCTTGATTAGCTCTGTTTGTTTCTAGCTGGCTGTCGAATTCTCAAATACTCTCTACTATTCAGTGAGAAGGAATATTTTAAGTGTCTACAAAATGACACTGTTGACTTTAGCAGATGTGCCTGCTTTGCAGTTGGTCCAGAAATGGCATTTCTCATGTGCAAGAGAAATCAGTTCATATAATGAATGAGTGATGCCTTATATTTCACATAATTGAATGTGACAATGCCATTTGATATGGACAATTAATCTACTATTTATGAGCAGAGTACACTAAACTGTATAGACACTGCCATTTTGGAATTTGCTTTCAGTGTGTCGAATAACATTGCATAGCTAAAAATGCAATTGAAAATTTATCTTTAATTTAGTTCCAGCCTTTGAAATTAATCTTTTTTAAGACAAGCAGATTAAAAACAAGATATTCAAAACAGGATAATTTCAGCTATACTGCATATTCAAAACTTCCCAGCTTTTGGGCTATTTCGGTGACAGATATTATAAAGACATAATGCAACTAACAAAAAATGGATCCTGTGACTTCATAGATAAACAGTGTTCTTTGGAAGATCCTGGGGAAATGAACTTCTTGTTATAGATTCTGTGCCACCTATTTTCTGTGTATCGAACATGTCTTTGAAATTACTGAACGGTGGGGCTCAAACTGTGTCCCTGCTGTTGGCGGGTGAACTAGGTGATATTTACAGTCCATTCCAACACAAACCATTCTATGATTTCATGATTTTATGTTGCCTGTGGACTTACTCTGTGGCCTAGAAAAGTAAATGATTTACTCAGACATGAATACTTATGTTTCATGTGCCCACAGAGAGGAAACAGAACCTTTTCCCCTCCAGTCTTTTTTTCCTGTGTTTGCTGAGTGTTCAGATCGGAACTTCTTTTGACAGCTGGTAGAAACACCTGGAACATTTTCAGTATGTACAAGTAACAGAAAAACTATGGTATATAACAAAGGGGAAACTTACATCAGACCATCAGAAAGGTGCACCACGTTGAACTAATTGTAGATGTAGAAGGATGTAGAAGATGCAGGTGCCATTGCTGACTTTGCAACTGACATAGTAGTGTGTGTCCACTTCCTTTAGTGCTTTGTGTCTTTGTTTGCCTGTAAATTAAACTGAGATGATGCAATTTCAAAAAGCTTGGTGCTTCTTGAGTGTCAGTGATATATAAGAGCTGAGTTAAAACATTTAATCCTTAAAATAATGAAGAGACATCTTGATTTGAATTACTGCTGGATCTCTTGAGCCTCTGAGAAATAAATAGCGAGGAAGTGAAAGAAAATTATGCTATAAACATTTTGGGGAAAAATAATTAAAAAATCCTCAAATAAGGAAGAGAACAGAGGTTGTTATATTGTGCCAAATAAATTACTCATGCAGTCAGGTAAAGAAAAAAAATAGCTCATGCTGCTTTTCTGATAGAGATACGGTGTCTAATTTCATTTACTGCAATCTTGATAGAAATTTACTGCAGAAATGGCATTCCAGTGCTAACTACTTGTGATAACAGTGATGTGTGTTCAGAGCACAGCCTGCATTTTCACACATTTGCGTCTACAAGGTGAGGTGTAAGTTTTTGCCCAGTAACCTCGTAATGTGTAGATCATATTTAATCTTTTGATAACTGGTTGTGAGTAATTCTTGACCTCATGGCACTCAGATAAGATGGGCTGGTATTAATTAAATGTAACTAAATGATGATCATGTATTTGAGATTCCCCAGAATAAAATGTAATGAATGAAAGAATCAAGACACCCTAGCAAAACATTTTAAATTCTTTTTAGCATTGGGGTCTCTGGTAAACTCAATTATCCTAAAGATATCTAAAAACTCAATTCTTTGTGAAACTCAGCAGTGAACATCCCTGCAGGCACTCAAGGCAAGGCTGGCTGTGCTCTGGGCAGCCTGCTCTGGTGGTTGGGTACCCTGCCCACGGCAGGGGGTTGGAACCAGATGATCTTTGAGGTCCTTTTCAATCCAGGCCGTTCTGCGATTCTGTGATCTTAGATGATGGAAGAAGACATACTCAGTTCTCACTGATGAGGTATTGGACTAGTTCTTTATGCCCAGAATGGATCTGTCCCTCTTTCTTCACTTCCATAATTTCATGTGCCAAAGAGAGTAGCAAAGACAAGGTAAAGCAAGGTGGTCAAGGGACATGCAGATGTGCACACAGGGACGTTGTTTAGTGGTGATGTCAGGTTGATGGTTGGACTTCCTTAACCATCTTGAAGGTCTTTTCCAACTGGAAAGATTCTATGCTTCTGTGAATGTATGCTCTTCAGACAGAAATGCTTCACCTCTTCAACCTAAAGATGTAAAGCAATATCCAGGTTGATTTTTAAGGTGCTGTGTGCACATGAGAACTTGGAGAGGGGTGTTGCTTATTTATTCATGCGTTTATGAGTGATGTCCAGAACTTTAGGGGAAGATAAGGAATTGTCACTTTTAAATTAATATTCTTTTTGGCTTAATTAATATTTCATGATGCTAAATAATACCAATAAAAGGTAGTTATAGTTTCTCATGTGGGATGGTAGTGGGTTTTTGTAATGTGATGATTTTATATAATTCTTATATATTAATATTATAATTTGACGGTTAACAGCAAGGTGGAGATAGAAGGATGTGTGAAGTGTAAACAGAGGTACAGTATGGTCCTGGACAAAATATGGAGTGCTGGTCAGCAGACAAAGGAATGGTACTGATGGACATTTTGTCCTGTTTTCAGCAAAGCTTTTCAGCACACTCATAATCTTAAACATGTAAAGAATCCCACTGGAATCAGAGCATATTCCTCACTATTTAATATCACGTGTTTAAATGTTCTGAAAGAGAATTTTCAGCTTATGGGCAGATAAAGCTGAACTGTGCAGTGGAATACACTTGGACAGGCTGAAAGTAAAATAACCAAAGAATTTATTATGGAATGGAGTATACTGTAATACCAGACCAAGGAAAGTGAATGCTGTGACTGTCATGGAATCTGAGGCTGCTGACGGCATTCTGAAGAAAATGTCACATTTGGAACGCAGGCATCTTTTTCTTTAATTGCGTACCAGGAAGTGAGGTCTGCTGAAAGTGAGCCAGCTATTGACATGCTCCTTCAGCAAGATGTGGCAGCTTTACTACTTTATTTTCTTTTACAGCACAACACATAAAAACAGAACAGATACATTTATCCCTCTCCAGTGCTTGCCAGAAGCTCTGAGGTAAATATGCACCTTTGAACAAGGGGCACAGCTGTAAGCATGTGGGAGGATACAGATCGCAGCTGGGCTATGGGACTTACACTAGAAAATATAAGGACTTCAGGACACAATTGTGGGTAGTGGATTGTGGTGATTTGTACTGCTGAACTGTGCAAATGGAGATGACAGCCTGGCTGTGGAATTCAGGTAATTTAGTAGTGGTGTGGTATAATATAGTACTGTTTAACGTTACATGGTGAGGGTTTGTCCATTCTTGTCATGATCTGAGTTAGGGACAAGCTCTGTGCGGTTCACGAGGTAATACCGAGCAACAAAACTCATCTAAACCAAGAGGAACAACTGATCTGTTGCTAATCTCACTCAGCTTTAGGAGAGAGATCTAACCCTCTGAAATTTAACTACATGAGGACTAAACACCTAAGAGCTGGTTATATTTGTTACTTGGTATGTTGGACACACATGACAAGGTTTTGGTAGCAGGGAAGTGAGGCCTGTGTGAGCAGAAAGATGCTCAAAGACATTTCCCATGTCCAAATCTTCATGTCAGTGTATCCTTTCAAGAATTCAACAAGGGATCTGTCAAAAGTGGTGGTTGGCTTTAGAGCAGAATTTCAGTTGCTGCAACTGTGTAGAACTCTCAAGCAATCTGGAGTTGTGTTTTTTCCAGCTCTTCATCCTCTCTGGGGACTACAAACTCTGAAGTAACGAGCCAGTGTTTCTGAAGAGCTGTTCAGATTTCACTTCTTGGCTTCAGTTGCTTGTACCAGTCACCTGTCTCCTATTGTACTTCTCTGATCTTGTCTCTTATAACACTTATTTGCTCATTTAAAACTTCATTAAATTTTCTGTGTCAATTCCTGCTTTAGAATTACATCCTGTAAATGGAACTAGGTCATGGAGCTTGCTAATTTTTTAAGCTTATTAAGACACAAAGGCACTGAAGTACAAAATGAATGCCTTACAAACAAAACACACAGGAGTACAATAAATTACAATAAACTTAAGTAAAATATAATTTGCTTTAAAATGCTCATCTAAAGATTTAAAATACATGTAGCGTTGAAGAGGAACAACATTTTCTTTCTTTCTTTTTTTTTTTTCCCCTGATGCATCCCAGCTAATTGAGAAAGGAATGATACACTCGAAAGTCTTCACCAAACATGTGAGATATGGGCACAAGTGAGACTGTCCCACTACTGAACCCAATTGCATTCCTACAGGAAATTTCTATAGAAGGTTGAAAGCCACACTGTTGTATCAACTGACATTTACAGTTAGCTCATTTGCTTCTGTTCTTTCCTCAGCGTGCCTCTCCATGTGAAGGAGAAACAGAAAGAATTAGCGGAATGCAAGAGTGATGTGAAGAGCACAGGCGGATGTAAACCTGCTCCACTATTGCTTCAGACCCCTTAGCCCTTCAGCACTGCAGAAAATGAACAATGTGGCCCAGAGTGGAAAGGTTATCTTAGTGCCACAAGAACGCAGATGCCATAAGCTGCTGCTTTACTGAGGACTTCTTTTTGTATGGACATTTGCTCACTATCATGGCAGTTAGGAGCACAGTATGACACAAGAATCGCCAGGGGTGAGGTTGAAATAGTGTGTATTCTGTCCCATCCTATGCTGCTTCCTCCATCTGCATCATATGTATGGAATAAAGACTGCATTTGAATGTCTGCTTTTATCCCTGTAACTTTCACAGCTGGAATTTGTATTTTTTGCACGCACTGTGTAGATAAAGTCCGAGCTAATAACTTCCATTTTTTTCCTTGGTGTACTATGTAACCCAATCCTACCAATGTGTCCTGCGAGTTTTCCAGAGGGAATACTATCCCTGAGGAGAGTATGTCCCTTTCAGGAAGAAGTTTGATAAGTGTTTTCCTCATGTTCAGGAAATTCTAGCTCCATTTAACTCAATTAAAAAATTAAATTTACTATTCCAGTGCCAGAACACTAGTTTTCACCATTAACAAAATGAAGACAGATCTCCCTCAGCATTTCTGCCTCTTCTTCCAGCTTATTTTCTTCATGACAGGATAATGGGAACCAGCTTATATTCAAGTAGGCAACTTTGACTGGAATTAACATACAGTCTTATTCCAAAAATGATTCCAAAAATCAGTTAGCCATAAATTTGTAAAACTTCAGCAAAGTTCTAAAGTAAAGAGATGGCCATGGTAGTCGGTGCCCCAGTTCCTCATTTCAGTGTACATGTACGTGCGTGTGGCAGTGTTAAGAGTTTGGCTTTGGGCTTTGGTTTGTAGAAAACCCCCATACTGCAGGAAAAAATTTGTGCTTGGTGCTTAACTTTGCATTTTTACTGTTCGGAGGAGCTTTTAGCTGCTCTCTGAGTGCACTGCTGAGACGTATTGCTGATAAAAATGCTTTTTAACACTCCTGTTGGTGCATAATAAAAAAACACAACTTCTAAAGGGTTCACTGTGCTGTGAAAGGTAGGATGAGGTCTCCCTGGCTCTTGCTTTACTTCACTGGCTTTCTCCTGGCCTGGTACTCTTCCCTCTAACCTTGGGCCTTTTAGATCATTTTGCTACTTCACCTCTCTGGTATAAGCACTTTCTTCTTTGTTTTTTAAAGGAATTACTTCAAACTCAAAAATATTTTTCAAGTCATTTTTGGGTATCTAATGATGAAGATGGGAATTTAAATTACCCAGATTGGTGTTTGGTTCTGGTGGCTGAAATAATTAAACGGCTCATGATGTATTAAAATATCTGCAGTTCCATATCATGCTCCCTGTTCTGCACAGGCACTAAACAAGCAGGGTTCACTTTGCTTCTTAAAACAGTTTTCTGGGTACAGTTTTGATGGGACCATGAGGACTCCTGGTATTCCCCTGGTAGATACGAATCTTCATTGGCCATGCTGAGTTTGAAGCTGATTCATCTCACTTTGCCTGCAAAATGAGCAAGAAGATGTAAACTGTCACAGGTACAGGCTGTACAGGAAGAAGATTTATAAAGCCTCGAGTGTCAAAACATTAGGATTAATCTAACCCAACTTCAACTATCTAAAAGCCAGCTGGCCCAGTCTTGGTGATGGAGAGAGGAGTGCACAGGCTCAGGGGTTATTAATGTCATAGAAGGTAAAGACATGAGCTAAGTCTTGTTATCTTCTTCACAAATGGAGGGTCAGATGCTCAGGCTGTTTAGGTATTTAAGTTTGAGTCCAGTGAAAGTAAATGGGAATCTCATGCAAAATTACTATGTCCCTGTTCACTGCAGGGGAGTTGAACTATATGACCGTTCAGGGCCCCTTCCAACTCAAAACTTTCTATGATTCTATTTCATAGCCGACCTCTGGTTACTTGCCAGAAGAGTATGCTAGGAAATGTCCTATAAAATGGGAAATATGAGGCAGAGAGTTCAGAAGAAGCCAAACAAACAGAAGGAAAGTGAACTGAGGTTGTAAACAGGATAACCGAGTTTTTACGACCTGCATGCATATAGCTTGAGTTTGCAGAAACAGGCTGTGAACGTGAACTAATCCCATCTTTCTTCTGTGCTACACTGACATGTTAATAAATGGTCCTTTTTGGAGCTGCTGTTTACTTTGACGGAGGTTATCACTCTCTCAGTACAGAAGAAATGATTATACATCTTCTCTCATATGTTGTTATTGCATATTAATACAGATAACTACCTATCCACATGAATAAGGCTGAAGACTGTGAAAAGGACTCTGAGGATAAAGCGAACACCCAAATTAGCAAACCTTTGATTCAGTGAGATGAGCATTCTCAGGTGATCTCTTAAAACTTGCTCATCCCTTGCTAGCCCTTGCTCCTGTCTGAAATCTCCCTTGAGCAAAGACAAGCTGAAATATATCAGAATTAAAGGGAACAACCTTCTCAGAGCAGGAAAGACTGTGCTAAAGGCTCTTGCAGAGTCATCGGGAGAATCATAGAATGACTGAGGTTGAAAGTGACTTCCAGGTCCATCTGGTCCAGCCCCATTTCTCAATCAAGCACACCCAGAGCTGGTTGCTCAGGACTGTGTCCAGATAGATAGTGCTAGAAGATCTCAAACAAGGGAGGGTCCACAACCTCTCTGAAGAAAAGATGCTTTGAAAACTAGGGCTGATGATCTGTGACTCACATTGCAGAAAAAGGCAAACTTCCAGCATTGTACAAAGGACACTTCCCAACCTCTCTATTGGTTTGATCAGGAGAGAAAGAATATATCCTATCCTGCAGTGAAACATTTGTGATGCATCAAAGGAGCAGAACAAATAACTGTGTATCTTCTGTTGCCTATTCAGCGAAGGAGAAACGTTCTGACTTCTACTAACGATGAACAGGCTGAACCACAGAAACACTGCACTTCAGTACAGCCAGAATACAAAGGGGAAGGTACAAATATTATTTGGATATCAGTGGTAAAACAAGTCCTTTTTTACTCAGGACACCGCAATAAAATAGGTGACTAAAGACACACATTCCAGGAATGACCTCTGTCATTCAGCCTTCTCTCTGCCCCTATCCACCCAGAAGCATGTGTTTTTTATCAGAAACTCATTTTATAACCTTTTTGGAAAGATTTATAGTTGATGCTGGATTGGGCTTTTCCCAGCCAAACTCTACAATCTAAGTGAGGCCTCTCAGTTAGCAGTGTGGCTGCCTTTACTCAGTGTGCTTCATGATCTCAGATGCGGGCTCTGTGTATGATTAGTGAGGAGGAAAAGCACTTTAGAGACTTCAAGTGTGATTTACTCTCTGGAAATATGCCTGTGTCCTCACTGACAGGGAGCTGAAGAAAACTGCTTCCTTCCAAAGTTTCTCATTTCAGTGTCTACAATGGGATAAGGCAAAGACTGGTAATGGTGTGACCTCCTCTGGGAATATGATCCAATGTCTAACTATCTGTGCTAAGAAATGGTGTCTGACTTCAAGGTAAAATTTGTCTAGCTTTCTTTTTCCCCAACAAAAACACAGAACATCCCCTTTACCAACTGTATTTTTCCAGGTGTGCCTACATCAGGTGATCAACTCCTAAACCCATCAATAAATAAAGTAATCTCAATGGTCCTGTGTGATTAGAGCCCATATGGGTACTGCTGAGTCACAGCCTGAACCACTGAATGAGCCCCTGAAGGAAAGACCTGGTCAGCCCTGGGAGCACAGGGGAAGGCGATTCATCTGTGAGACTGGAAGGGGTGGACCAGGCTGCACTGCTCTTAGTCCTCATTTCAGGGCTGTCTGCTTCTAAGGAAGGATCTTTTGCTGGAGCTTTTCCTTCTGGAGTTCTTTCCCTGAGAGCCCAGATCTTCAGAGATGGGTGAGCATACGTTTTCCTTATTTCATAACATTACCTTGTTTGCACTGGTCCCTTTGCCTTTACTGAGCCTTACATTCTCTGATGCTCAGTAGCATTTATTTCAAAACCAGAAACAAGATTTGGCTTAATTTTCAGAATAATTTAGAGATCTGCCAAATGACGGTCTCCATCCTTCACCAACAGAGCGTGAGGCCTTTTTCTATAACTTCAAGTAGAAGAAATCTAGACTGTGCTGCTTAAAGACTTTGAAGATGAAAAATGCTGCTGTGCAGCTCAGCATCTATTATTGTTTTGTAGCACAGACAACAAGAATTGTTCACAGCTTGTCCAAAGCCAACATCCTGACTCAAACAATTGTTCAGAGTTAATTCTGAGGCAGTAAAGTTTGGCTATAATCATCTGTGCTTTGTATTCTTCGTAGCAACTTAGGTCTAGAGCCGGGGAACTGGAGGGCAGTTTTTTCTGTTCCGGATTTTTGCATTACAGTGGGTGAGTTCCAATTTTTCCTAGCCTCCCTGACCTGACTAGTTGAGAAACTGATGGATTGATCTAAAGGCCTCGTTTTCTTCTAGTTTACAACTTCCAGCAATGTTAATTACCTCACTGAAATTTTAAGTACTGTCCTTGATGAAAACTGCTGAAACCAGGTGGCAAGATTACATCTTCCTCCTGTTCTGCACACTTGCCAACTTTCATCGCATCTAAAGTATTTTTTCCTGGTCTGTTGCTGAACGCGGTTGAACACATGAGCAATCCCTCCTATTTCCTAGTCTGTCATATTGTAAGTTATTAGCTTTCATTATGGATGGGGATCTTCCCAGATAAATTTAGATATCTGAAAACAGACATCTAATGTAGATAAGGCATATAAGCTTTTTAAAGAGAGAGAGAGGGATGGGCATCCTTGAGAAGTGTAAGCCATGCCAAGCTAGTCAGCCAGAGCTTCTCTTTGAATGCACCTCATAGTTTGCCCTTGTCACCTACCACAAATTTACCCTTTCCACTCTCCTGATGTTCAGTTCTGATCCATGTGTTGGTGTTTTTATTGTTCAAAGCCCTTTCTGACAATAATTGTCCTCCTGACTGGCATCATGACTCATTTAAAAAACAAACAAACAAAAAAACACCTGCTTTTGCATGGTGATGCTAAAAGGTGAGAGATTCATGGTGAACAGAGTCCTTGCTTAGCACAGGACAGTTCAGAACACTCAGAAGTGATTTCCGTATACATGTGGGATAAACCCATTCTAAACACTGTATCTGTTGTTTTCAGAAGCTGAACCCGAAGGAGGCTGATTGTCTAGGTGGTGTTGGCTTTGAGGATTTCAAAGCAAACTCAAGAAGAGATGTCAAAAGTAAACGTGTGGCTCTCAGAGCAGATTTCAGATTGAGGCGGGAAGTTAAGGCCTTTTTAAAGGAAGGGGTCATGAAGTCAGTTTTTAAGAATAATGAGACACCAAGCAAGTGAGAGAAGAACGTCTCTGCATTTCTTCAAATGACTTTGCGGAATTGATAATCCAATAAATACATAGCCCAATTCACTGACCTCCCAAGTCCTTATCTGCTGGTCTAGGAAACCAAATATCTTTCCTTCTATTTCTGGAATAGAAGGAATGTGTTCCGCACTCAGGCCAGAAGTACGAAATCTGTGCTGCTGAGACTTGCATTAAGGTATTAAGACAGTAAGTAGTGACACTGCTGACCTAACAGATCCAGCGTGAAGTAATTGTTCTGATCTTATATCTATCAATTGTATCCATCAGTTCAGTGGAATTTTGTGCCCATGGCAGGCTCCAACATTAGTTAAGGTAGTAACAGTCCTTATTTTCATATAAATTCAATTATCTTTGTGTTTGCTGATTCAGAAGTGAATTTAATATTGCTTGCTAGAGCCAAACTAAAGATGTGAAGACAGCAATCTACTGTTTGAGTATGAGATCTGATGAACTAAAGGTTGTGGTTCCAAAAGATTCCCTTGCTGTATCTTGCCCGTGACTCTTAAACACGTAATTGAAACATTTCTGTTGTAGAAGCTCCTCAGATCTGACAGGCTAAAAAGGAGACAATTTTCTTCTAAACGAAGCAATCTTTTGTAATGCCATAGAAATGAGTTCTGTTGTCTGGCTGTTATTCCCAGTAGGACCTAGATCTAATTAATTTACATCTATTGTGGATTTGTTAAGGGCTTAGACAGCTGGGGAGGAGGAATATGCAGGATTTGCTAAGCAATAACTCACTCAAACACATGCATGTTCTTACGTTGTTAGAAACAGGGGACGACAACTTCGAAGCATGCAGAGGGGAATTTCATCTGAATGGAGAAGGGGTTTGACTTGGAGAGGTTACCACTATGGAGATGCTGGGCTCAGCCAAGGTTTATATCATCTCATTTGCTATGCCATTCTTAATGCTCTTTGAAGTTCAGCTCGTGCCTTGAAGCACCTCTCTAATGCAGAGGGTGAGGACTAAATGCACGCTTCTGGGCAGATCTCACAGAGCTCAGATAACTTGGAACGTCTGTAATAGACTCAGAAGTAGAAGTGAAAGAGCTCATGTGTTTGTGCTCTAGTGCTATTTATCAAGTCAGCATTCTGGAGGTTTTTCAGTTCAGCTAATGATGAATCACTCAGATGCTGAATATCATTCCTATAATATCAAGTTTTCTTGGAACTCACACTTTGTGGGGGATACACTAACATTTTAAAGAATGCACTCAACGTGCAAAGATAGAAGGCTGTCATTGCTCATACAAGTGTTGTTTTCGTCTCTCGCCTTTCCTCAGAAATCTCACGTGCTTCTGCTGATACTGCCAGCAGTGCCACTCAACAGGTAAACGGGAAGAGTGTGTGCTGTGAAGAAACATCTAAAATGGAGTGAGTGGGAAGTGCCAACCCCAAGCACTGACATGCTGGGGCTCCTGCTGCTCTCTGGTGAACGGGCTCCTTGCCCAGCTCCTGGCCTCTATTTCTGACTGCACACCACAAGGTGAATGGCCAGGAGGTACGCCGAGCACCCTTAGGGGCAACGCCACAGCTGTGTTCCTAAGCACTCAATTTTGTGAGTTAAATCCAAAAAAGAGAGAATGTCGAATTGAAGTTTTTAAGACTTAAATTCATGTTCTGATCCATTATTACTTGCTGCAAGCAGTGAATTCCTTCTCTAGAGCTCTGCTCCTCCTGCAGAGGTTAAATCAGATCTGGAAATTGGAGTAGCACTATTTTCTTTGTGGATAACAAAACCACAAAAAAAAAAAAAGGTAAGAAATGAATGGAAGTTTTAATGTGAAAAGTATAATAAGCTGAAAAAAAATAGGATTTATTAAAAATTGTTTGATTTGCAGCAAAATTTTAATTTATACTTTGTACAGTGTGGGCAATCAGACGTGAACAGCTCTGGGTCCTGGCAGAGGGACAGCACGGGGAGCTTCCCGTGTGTGGCAGCAGCCAGCTTCTTTTCTTTCTAAGTCCAAATACCCTGCTTTCACACTGAAAGTGGTGCCTGGGGATGCAACAGTTGCAGGAATGACTTACAGCATTGGAGCTGCTCTTCTCCTGTGGCTGTTACAGCACTGGGCATCACCAGCTGTGTTCTCAGTCACTCGCAGGGCCCCTGAGGACAGCACTTTGCTGGCCATAGAAATATCCGCCTTGCTGGCCGTAGCAATCCAGACATCCCTTATTTCCAAGGCATTTATTTCATTTCTCTGAAGCCCCTCTTGGTGTTTTTGATCAGATACCAAAGCAAAATGGAGACTGCCATGCTGGGTAGGGTCATGCTTATGCCTCGAGGTGTGAATGTAACATCTAATGGGGCTTTGCAGGGACAGGAGGCAGCTGTCAGTGCAGCCTTTCCACTTGAATGCATTCTCCTCCTGACCATTACTTACCATATTGCTTACCTGTCTTATTACCTTCATCAGGGAAAACCCGAAGTGTCCCATAGGAAACCTTTCAGAACTCGTAGTTTTTGTTACAGAAACATTTATGGCTCAATAACGCAGTACTTTAAAAATGAACTACTAAAATAACCACACAGGCAGCACTACTTAAAGTGTCCTCCAAGAGCCCGTGCACAGCAAACACAAACAGCAGGGTTTATTTTAAAAAAGTGTGGTTATATATGCATGATATCTTGGAGCTAACACAAAACATGCAGACAGGTGGAACAATAAAAAGGAGTGCAACGGCTTTCATGTTAAACATCACTTCTTGCAGAATCCTCTGTTAAAAGCATCTTAGAATAACCTTTCAGTGAATGGAAGAAGTTCTTTGGCTGTTTCTAAGTCCTATGGCAATTGTGAAGCTGGGTGCTCTCTGCTAACATTAAATCTGTTTAATGGTTTGTAATAGGAGTCATGGGGTCCCTGTACACTGATGTCGTCTATAGATAACAACTATATGTAGGTATATCTCTTATATTAAGTATCAGATGCGTCCCTATTAGCCTAGAAATGTTCCCTGCTTCCAAAAGTAGAGCTACTGAACTTAAAGGCAAACACTGCATAAAACCTATCAGTTCCAACCGAGACAGACAATGGAGATCCAAAGTTCCTTTTGTTCAGACGAGCTTTGAATTGCTGCTTCCCAGAGGAGAAGAGGCACTACCATGTTTCTTTGTTTCAGGTGGAGCCCTTCGATCAGCCCTTCAAATCCATTTTAATACATGCCATCACATGAAAACAGATCGCTTTACCCACTGAAACCAGAGCTTGGATTCTGCTCCTCAGCAGCCCAGGCTGGGAGCTCCGGGGCTCTTGTAGGTCCTACAGGTGTAAAACTAGCATTGTTCCCCAGACAACATCTGCTCATGGACAGTGAGAAGATCTTGTGCTGATTTTTTTTTGCAAGCAAAATCATTGCAGGGAGATTTTCTGGGAGGCGAGGTGGTTTGTGTGCCCTTTGAAAGCTCTCCACTGAAGTGCTGTTGTCAGTGCAGAATTACGAAGAGCAGAACCGTTCCTGAGTTTCCTTGAGGCACTATACAAGTGGGCATAAATACAAATTACCTGCTGACGTTGCTGCTATTGCTGCTTGTCTCCAAAGCTGGCCAAAACGCCCCATTGAGGGCACCACGTTTTACCCCTTTGCACAATAGAAGTGGTGGCTAAGCATTTTGTCAGCTCATTCATTCGTATCACTTGTGTGTGCCAATACTGCTGAAACATTTCACTGATTGCAGAACAATTACCTCTATGGAATTAATATATTTCTATTTTTCTCTTGGGAAAATAATATTGTGACTCCAATTTCAAAATGAATTTGCAAAATTCAGGAGAGTCTCTTTACATTTACATCATTCTCAGTGGCTGTTTGCTAATAGAGGATTTCTCCAGCTTATTTTATTACAGTCGATTCACAATTTTCTCTTAAAAATCCACAGCCATAATAAAAAAAATCCACAGCCATAATAAACACACATTCTCTGATTCCTGTTGCAGTCTGAGATGTAGAAAAGCACCTGCTTTGGGTACAGGTGAGACTGCTTGATTTCCAGTTGATAGTGCTCAAAAATGGAGGAGAAAATGATTCTTAACAGATATATCCTTCAGTTTTTTCCCCCATTTATTCTATTTTTAAGTCCAGTCAAGAAACCCATGTACCATTGCTGCAATGTCCTGTATTAGTGCTGTATATCCAAACACTGATCTTATTTATCCCTTATGGGACTTCTTTCTACTACTGTCATCTGAGAGATGCCTGCTGAGACCATGAGCCATCATAGGTGGGATGTGGCTTCACTAGGTACGAAAGCACCAGCACTCATATTGCCCACCCTTGTGGTGAGGTCAGGTGCAGCTGTCACTGCTACAGCCACACTGGCTTATTTTGATACAAGAAAGGGCATCACTTGCTCGATTAGTCAGAACACAGAGGAATAAAGCCCAGGATTGCAGAATGGTTGAGGATGGCAGGGAAGATCTGAGTGCATCTGGCCCAATCCCTGCTCCAGCAGTGATGTACGCAGCAGGATGCCCAGGCCCAGGTCCAGGCAGCATTGGAAAGCTGTCTCCAAAGAGGAGACCGCACTGCCTCAGCCTTTGTCTGCCTGAGAAAGCTATCAACCCCCTGCAAGCAGAGTCAGCAGTTATTCCTCTTCCTGCTGCACACGGGTCAGGCAGTGCATGTTCAGCTGCACTTGTAGCAGCACGGGGACAGCTGGGCATTTCTGCTCAGAGTTTGCAGACTTGACAGTATGTGGGCGTCCTGATTTTAATCCCTTTGGATGCTTGAGCGTAAGATTTGCAGGAGAGAAAAGGAGATGTCTGCTCACTTTGCGTATTCACTGCCTTTCCCTTTACTGTGAGAACTTATGTGGATCTCCTGAGAGCAAAAGGGAGAAGGAACCACGTGGCATTTCAGGAGGTGAATGGTTTTTATTCCCAAACTGCCAATTAGTGACGGTGCTTTGGTTTTCTTGAGGCCTCAACGTTCCTATGATCCAAAAGAAGATGATAACCTATTTGGTGGTGCTGGGATTTAACTTGAGGGCCAGGCAGTTCTGCTGATTGCATGGACAATACATTTAGAACAGTGGCTGCTGGAGTGTGCCCTCTGGAGCATCCAGGACCTAGAACAACCGCACTGCAAAAAGCTTTCCAGGCTTGCTCAACCAGGCAGCACTCAGTGGTCTGCCAGCTGGTTCTGAGGTACACATTTACACTGAAAGGAGTGGAAGATGGAGGGAGCCCAGCTACAGTACCTCTTTTGCCTGTTTTTGCTCTGGAAACCAGGCTTTGGGGTGGCAGAGACACTTCTGCTGTTGCAGGCTGTAATTGTGCAGCTACCAGGTAAGCTATGCAATCAAGTCTAATAACTATATCTAGAAGGGAGCATAACTTCATACTTCTGGAAGTCCTTCACTTCCATTACATTAAACATTAGACTCATTACTGTATTAATCCTATATATAGTACTCTGCACTTTGTTACTAACCTTGCTGGACTCCTACTGCTTCACTCAGGGGTTCCAAATCTCCTTCCCAGTTTGTTCTGATCCTCTTGTTGCTGTGAGATGCTTGTAGGGACGGGTGCTCTTGAGATTGTTGCTCCAGGATTGCTTCCCTCTGCCATTTAGAATGAAATAGCAAAGCAGCTGATTCAGCTCTTATAAACAGCCTAGGAGTTCACTTTCAAAACAGGTATTGCTGATCCAGTGATATTGTGGATGTATTGTTGACTTCCAGAGGAGCAGAGCAGAAGGTTACTCCATTAAATTAGGCATAAAAAAATGCATGCAGATATTTTTTCCTGCCTGTTTCAGAGCTACAGAGCAGCTAGTTGCATCTCTCCTTCTCAGCAGGCTCTGGTGGGCTGGCATTGTGGGCTGACCCAGCTCAGCACCATGCAGCCACTGGCTCACTCACCCCAAATGGGACGGGGCAGAGAATCAGAAAGGCAAGAAAGTACAAGGACTTGTGGTGAAAAAAGACAGCTTTCTGGATAAAGTAAACTCTTTGAGCTCAATCAAAGCAGAACAAGGAATTAATTTCACTTCTTCCCATGGGCAGGCAGTTGCTCAGCCACTCCCAGGAAAGCAGGACTCATCACACATAATGATTCCTTGAAGACAAATGCCCTCTCTTCTATTGTTCTCCCCTTCCTCCTTCCTTACTCAGTCTCCTGTTGCTGGGTATAGCACCATACGGTGTGGGACATATCCTTGGTTGCCTGTCCTGGCTGCTCCTCTCCCAACTCCTTGCTGGTGGCATAAGAAGCAGAAAAACACTGGGCTCTCTGCAAGCACCGCTCTCTAACAACTAAAATATTAGTGGGTTATCACTACTGTTTTAATAAACAGCAGAACACTACATGGGCATCTGCAAAAAAACTGAATTCTATCCCAGTCAAACCCATGACACCAGGAAACCTAAGCCACTCAGCCTCTGGAAAACCTCTGTGCAGCGTTTCTCGTGCTCTCCTCTGCTTGTCTTCAGCAATGCTGATGGAAGTGCACCAGGCAAACACAATCAGGAGAGGCAACAAAAGCTCTCCGCAGCTCTTTCACAGTTAGGTGAGTGTGATCACAGACAGGTGGGATGTGGCAGCTCCAGGAGGGACGCCTGAGGCCCTGATGCTCTCAGAGCTGCTTCCAGCTCAGCTGTGAGAAAGGCCCCTGGAGCCAGCTGCAGGGTCAGCCTGCCAGGCATGCCCTCCTCTCCCAGGGCTGGCCAGGGAGCTCTGTGCTGTACTGCCCGCAGCTCTGGGAGGTGGGCAGCATAGGGGGAGCCAGAGGTGGGCAGAGGGGAGCCTTCAGGCATTAAGGGTTGGACTTTAAAAGGCACCGTGGTACGTTTAGATGTCAGGAGGAGATTTTGAAAACCTGAGGATACTTTCTTCTGAAGTTCTGTGGGTGGGACTCTGCCACATGATTACGGATATCTGTCTGACCAAATGCCTTGACTCTGTTAATGATGACAGAATGGGTGCTCTTAGAGGAAGATTAATCTGCCTTCAGAGGAGATGAGGCAAAAAAAAAGGTCAGGAGAATCATTCAGTGATTTGTCTGCTTCTCTTTAACAACTATGAGGAAGTGTAGGTGATCTATGGATAAGGAGGCAGTTCAGCTGATGCTGTTCTAGAATTAAAAATAGTCCATGTATTCTGTACTCTGCCCAACACAGCAACGACTATAAACATCCCAAAATGTACCTTACAAAATGGTTAGATTTATGAGCGTATCACATTCCTTCTGGATTCAGTTCGCACAGATAATCCAACAATAATTCACCCACAATATCCTCACCATCACTTTACCCTTCCAAACTTTACGAAACCTCATTGTGTTGGAACCACAAACAATTTCTTAGATATACAGTCCCGGAATAAATATTCTGGGCAGTACGTTTTTTATTAACCTGCTTTTATAAGAAAAGAAGGAAGGCATAAAGGCAGAATTTCAGAGTTTGTCTTTCTGGCTTGTATCCAAGCAGCATGTATCTTCTGAAGCGACAGAACATGCATCATTAATTTCAAAGGCATGGGCTCTCAGCATATGGACGTGTATGGATGTTCGGGATCTGCAAAGGGTTCAGAAGAAGTTGATGAGAATCAAAAGCAAATCAGAAATCTAGTCAGTTATAATGGCTAATCAATTCAAAGGGGGACGTGCACAAACGAGGCGTGAGAAGGTAATTTCAGAACGAGGCAATATTCCCTTAAAATAAGGGTCAGTGGGGCCAGGACGAGCGCTTCACTGGACACCAGCAGGCGGCCCTGGTGCCAGGAGCTGCTGGCTGTCACCTGCGAGGCTCTGCTCAGCACCAGCTGCAGGAGTGGGCCGCAGATCTCCCGTGTTCCTCTCACCTTCTCAGGTTTGATCTCTGGGTGGGCAGTGACACCATGACCCCTGGGAGCTGCTTGTCACCTCTTCTGCTCTCCCTCCTGTGGGGACTCGGTTCTTCCCCTGTATTATACCACACCACTACTAAATTACCTGAATTTCGCAGTCAGGCTGTCATCTCCATGCTGCCATTTGCACAGTTCAGCAGTGCAAACCATCACACTCCACTACCCAAGATTGCCCCAAAGCCTTTATATTTTCTAGTGTAAGTCCCATCTCCCAGCTGTGATCTGTATCATCCCACATGCTTACAGCTGTGCCCCTTCTCCAAAGGTGCATATTTACTTTACAGAGGGCACCCACTCCTGCAGCTCTCTGCTACCAGAACTCATGTAAGCCCAACATTATGCAGTTGTATTGAAGTAATTGAGTTTGGATTTTCAAGGTTGCTTGTTTCCCCACTAACGCTGCTCTCAGAACCAATTTCCCTGCTTGCAGACCTGCTTTTTGCTAACGGCATCTTTGCAAGGAGTTGGACAATACTCGGGCTGCCTCAGCTCAGAGCATCTCAGTTGAGGCTCTGCAATCCTTTGTTTGGATTTAAGCAAAGTACATCACTTTAGTGCAGTAAGACCAAGGGGTGGGCTTTACAGACCTGGAAGACACACTGAGGACGCAGACGGTCTCATGAGAGGCTTGAGAGTTGGAGTATGCTTGCAAAATGTGTTGAGAAGGGGATGGATCAGCAGTTGGTTGTTCTTGGGCAGCCAGCTATTGCACTATCTGAAGTACAAACCCTGCCCTTTCAGCTCCCTAAGCACAATGTGTGTGGCAAAGCTTGCTTCATTTTCTCACTTGTCACCTGTCACTACTTAGTAGGAAGTATGGCATTCCACAAGCTAAAGCAAACACATGAAAAAATGAGTTAGCTGGAACTCTAAAGCAAGCAAAGAAAACAAGGAAACAAACACCTCCCCAGACCCTTAGGTTTGTGCCACATGCACAGAGCATCAAATATCCATTTCCATTTCTGTTATGATGATGGTTTTGTATCAGCAGTAGATGCAGATTGGCAGACAAGAAGGAAAGGATGGCAAATGCAGCTTTAATTGATGAAATAGTGAATCTGGAAATTAGGGTTCTGTCTCTCTGCAATTTGCAGTCACACATGGTAAATTTCCAGCTCTTGAAGTGTATTTTGCAGATTTTCTGCTGTGCAGAATTCAGTATGGGTCCCCAAGCACCTGCCTCACAGCCTTGTCTTCTCCATGATGACTGACAAATTCTGAATCAAAGTGGGAAAGAAAAAACCTCACTGCCTAAATTGGGCTGAATCACCATCTGAATGAGGAAGGGCTGCTGCTCAGTACCCCCGCAGGATGCGGGAGGGCTGGCTCGCTCTCTGCTGATATGGTTTATCACGCTGGTTTGAAACGATGAAGAAATTGGTATTGTATTTATGGACTTGGTGTGTTGGAATGTGCCTGGTGCTGAGGACAGCCCTGAGGGCACTGGGTGCCTCTTGCTGCTGTAAGGGATCTCTAGTCTGGAGACTTGACCTGCAGGCAAGTGGGGAGGGGATCAATGGAGTCTCTACTCATGCTGGTGTTAACACTGAGCAGGAGTGGAGAGCAGTCAGTGATGTACTCACAAGGTCTTTCTTTTGACAGATGTTATCTCCATGGTGTTCTTTATTCATAGTGGCCTGAGCAGGGTCAGCTGACGCCTGAGGTTTAATAGGGACATCTGCACAGTTGTGCAGTACTGAACGTTCGGAGAGGAACACCCTTGGAATGTTAGGAGCAATAAAGGTGACCAGAACTGCCAAATACAAAGATGAGAAAGCACTGGCAGGTGTCTCCTTCCATCTGCAGCCCTGCATTGCTTCTCTGCTGCGTCACCAGAAGATAATCTGGGTAAGAAGGTGACGCTGTGTGAATCTGCCCATGTGTCCAGGTGTGAGGGGTGATGAGAGCTCTAGAGATGGACGTGTTTAGGTGAAAAATGTGCAGAGCAGTTTGGCTATTAGGGCTGCAAGAAAACCTACTCTCTCTGGAAGCTGGCACGGCCTGCTGCTGGAGCTGCAGGCTGATTTCAGTGGAAACCTGCCAGCCTCCATCACTCAGGATCTGGCTCTGATCCCCCCTGTCCTCCACCTTCTGAGTGGAGCCACTTCACACCTGCTTGCTGGAGCCATCGGAGGCTGTCTGACAGTGCAGGGCAGCGAGAGCCTGAGCTAGGCTATTTCATTGTTTATTTCAATGGTTTTAATTTCAGAATGGTCAAATTATAAGAAGTATGATCTTATCAAATATATACAGCTAACCCCTGTGCCAACAGACAGGGCTGAGTGGTAAATCAGCTGCTGTGTAACTATCGCATATCGAGAGTAAGCCTGACAGAGGAGAGGTGAATGTAATTGGCTGCTTTGCTCCAGCTTTGCCCACAGCTACCCACGCTACCATCTGCTCTATGTGCATCATCGTTAGGAGCAGCTGATGCAGAGCAGACCAGACACATTCACAATTCTCAGTTCCTACAGATGAAGCGTTTTCTGTTTCAGTCTGCTATCTGGGCTCTCCAGGACATGGGTGGGGAGTTGGAGCTGGAGTCTGCTTATATGGCATTGTACACACAGACCCTCTGCACAGGCTGGTTTGTGTTTACATGGCTGCTTAGGTACTGGAAGGTGAGAGTAAGGTCATACCCCTCTCCTTTCTTTCCAGCTCTTGCCTATAAAATAGATCATAGAATCATAAACTCACCCTGAATTGGAAGGGACCCACAAATATAACTGAGTGGAAATCCTGGCTCTGAGCAGGACAGGTGTTAATCTGTTTCTTGGAGCTGTGGAAGCAGACTGTACATGAGAGATTATTAATAGTTTTACTGTCAGTGAGGTGAAATGGAGATGCATAGAATCACAGAATCATTCAGGTTGGAAAAGACCTCTAAGATCGTATTGTTCAACCCCAGCCCACCCCCTCCATACCCACTGACCGTGACCCTCAGTGTCACATCTCCACAGTTCTGGGACACCTCCAGGGACGGTGACTCCACCACCTCTCTGGGCAGCTGTGCCAGCACCTGACCACTCTTTCAGAGAATAAATCTTCCCTAATATCCAACCTGAACCTCCCCTGGTGCAACTTGAGGCCATCACCTCTTGTCTTTCTGCGTTACCAATCCCCACCTCGTTACAGCCTCCCTTTAGGCAGCTGCAGACAGCAGCGAGGTCTCCCTGAGCCTCCTCTTCTCCAGGATGAACAATCCCAGCTCCCTCAGCTGCTCCTCATAAAATCTGTGCTCCAGACCCTTCATGGCTTTGTTGCCCTTCTAGTTCTTTCCTTGTTTGTTTTCCTATCAGATACTATCTAATCTAAAGGCACTATTTAACCTATACGCTTGTAACACCTCTCCCAGTTACCTGGACTGAAGGTAATGCAACTTTAGCCATTGTAATTGTAATGACTATGTAGTTAAGAAATTTGCTTGTATCTAGGAATAAATGAAATATATGATTCACATTAATTGTTCTCCAAACTTCTGTGATGTTGTCCCATAACATGTCCACTTCCAATTTCTCGCAGGGATCTCAGTCTCTGTGCAAATCAAACTGTGTTCCCCTTCAACATTTTTGACCCAAGAGAATTCCAGTTTAGATCAAATCAGAACTCATTCTGTCTCATTACTGTATAACATTTTTTGGCTATTACCCTCATTCCCATCTTCTGAGGGCATGTACCTAAGTGTCAGTATTTCACAGTGTTATATGCTGAACATTGCAGCGCTCCTTATTCCAGTTATATTTCTGACAGTAGCTTCACATCTTGTAGTACTTAGTTAGTCTGATGACACTGCTCTGCCTCAGTCAGGACATACCTGGTTCTGATGTGGCCCTGGTGGAGTTTTAGGACAGAGATGAGGAATGGTGCTGGATGGCTGATGTTAAAATCAATCCCCCCTTGTACTTGACAGCTTTACAGATCCTATTACTGAAGATTCTCTTTTATCAGTAGAGTGCTTTTGGAGTAGCAAGGGAGTCTGATGTTATCCCTTGCACCTCATTTTCTTTAGGCCATGGACGTATATTCTCTGACGCTTCAGCTGAACTGGCTGAACAGATGTCTGCTTCCAGCCCCCAGCTGCTCCCCTCTGCTGAGTGCTGCCACGCTGAGCTGCTCCCTGTCCTGCCAGCGGTGGGATGAGCCAGGTTCATCACATTCTCTGCTTAAATCACTGCTGTAACAGCTCTGAATGCTCTCACCTGATCAATGCTCTCAGCCTGCACACCACTGGAGACAGCGACCTGCCTGAGGTGCACCCGCAGGCCGAAGCTTCCTCAGCTGTAGAATGAGGCTGGGGGCATCTAGTTTTAATATTTCCACTTCCTCATGCTGAAGTTAACCATTGGGAAGGAACAGTGTTACTGCTCATGCTCGCAGACCCCCCTCCATCCAAACCCTCTGTGACCTACATCCACATCTGCCTTTTTTGAATGGCAAATAGACTTCTGTCCTGCTGACACGCTATTCATGCTCTCCAGCACTAACACACGTCTAACACGAGGGAAGGAAATCCCTGTTTAGATTTGCTCACTCTTCCACCCTCTGCATTTAGCAGCCTGCCAGGGAGAAGGTGCATCACCTGACAAATGCCTTGCTGCAGTTTCCTCCTCCTCTGCATCCCTCCAGCTTGTCTTTTTTAGTGGGTTGATATATGGGGGAAATGCAGCTTCCTGACAATTTGCTTTTTCAGTTACTAGCAGGGGAAAAAAAAAGTGCTGGAGGACACTGCTGGGTCAGATGAGAATTTAGCAGATGCATCTGCTCATTTTTAGTGACCACCCTTGAATAACTGCATCATACGCTAGCTGGAACTTTAAGTGTAGGATCTGTAGAGGAAACAAATTGCTAAATGGAAGATGTTAAACACTATTCTATTCATGACATAAAAAGAGATCTGTGTATCAGCACTTGCAGTTGGCTGGCCAGAGTGTGCAGGAAGGAGGGGAGCTGCTGTGGTTGGACCCAGCAGCTGGAGGAGCACCATGCAGGTGGGGGGGGAAGGAGAAGCATAAAAAAACAAAGTAGAACTTGTGGATTGAGATAAACCACTTACTGAAATAGAAAAAAGGAAAAGGATTATAGTAATGGCAATATCTAAATGTGTATCACAAGTGATGCATGCTCTATTGCTCATCCCCCAGCGCGGGGAAGAGAGCCAGAACTCCTGCCCCCTTCAAAGCTCTCCTTCCACACGCTGTCATATGGTTTGGAATGTCCCTTGGGACAGTTTAAGCCAGCTGTGCTGATTCTATGCCCTCCCCTCCTTGCTCCCACCCCCCCCGAGCCCTTCACTGAGAAGCTGGAGTGGCTCTTTGGGTCTGTGCACACTGCTCAGTGATGGATGATAAGCACTGGGGTGTTGGCAGCATTGCTTTCCTCCCGTAACCAAAACATAGCATCATAACAGACACTCTGAAGCTCACAGTTCCATCCCAGCTGAAGCTAAGGCAGGAGTGAAGAGAAGAGGACAATTAGGAAAACAGGTTCTGCTTTTCTCTGTTTTTCCTCCTTTATTCACTTGTTCAACCAAAACTCTTTACCTTGGGTTCCATGGCTTCATCACTTCCAACGCTTCCTCTCTCGTGGCGTTTCATGCACATTCTCTTCTCCTCTCTCCCATATTATTAATACCTTATTTCCAGGAGATCTGGAGAACCACGTGCCAGCTTTCCCTCACATTCAGGTCTCTGCTCCAGCTGCCTCTCATTTTCCTTTCTGCAGAGTCCTCCATGCCGTGACTCCTCCTGCAGATTGGTTTGCTCCTTCTCTATGGAAACAAGGACACAGGCTAGAGAATTAGGCCAAGGAGTGAATGAGGGCACAGTACCACTGATTTTTCATGCTGCTTGACTGCTCTTATGTGCCCGGTTGAGGTCAGATTTTTTTGTCTCCTGATTTATTTAGCAGCAGAAACATAGGATATGCTCGTCAGTTTGTCCTACTGGTGAAAAGGGCTATTGGGTCATTGCTGGTTTTGTGTTGGAAATTTGCACTGATACACGATCAGCATCACAGCACTGCTGGATCCAGCAGTGATACATCTTGAATGTGGTGAGCTGTTTCATGCTATTACCAAAACCATTTGGAAGGGGAATTAAACTCCATGCCAAATGGGGAATGCGTTCTGATGGATTAAAGGTTTGGAGACAGTTCCTTTGCTCTTTATTAGCTAGCTTCATGTCATGTCATCAGAGGGAGAGAAAAAGAAAAATAAGAGTTGAAGCAGCCTGAAAGCTTTGCTCCTGGGTACAGGAGAGTTACACAGAGAGGTGGTGGTGCTGAGAAGAGACAGCTGGGCCTGGTCTGCTCCTTGTCCATGATGAATGCACAGAGATGAGGAGAAATGACATGGAGCTGCCTGCTGGGGGAAAAAAAGCAGCTCAGGAAATGGGACCACATTTTCCTGCTGTTAATGAATAAGGATCTGCTCTCTGGCCCAGAGACCAGCTGGCACAGTCTGGCAATAGACCACGTAGCTCCTTGACATCTGTTTTCCTCCTCCTCCTCAAAAAAAAAAAAAAAAAAAAAAAAGAAAAGAGTCCGCCAATGCCTTATATTTTTATGGTTCTGATGTGGAATACCAATGCCAAAAAATCATGAAACCATGACACAAGGAAAGCAAATCTAATATGAAATTAAACTCATGCTTCTCCTTTGCTTGCTGTTCAGCTGGAACACATGCCTCCATTTCCCCTGCCCAGATAACAAGCACAGGAAATAGTCAAAGTCTGACTAGGCATTTTTATTCACAGGGCACAGAGAAATGCCCTTTTGCATCTGTGTCTCAGTTAAACTGTTTTAGTGCTGTCTGTTTTTCTAGCAAAAACGTTTCCATCCAATGATTACTCCCATGTCTTTAAGAAGTTCAGCAGCACGCAATGAGTTTCCGCAGGCCTGACCTCACTAACATCACCGCAGCAGAGTTGGAGCAGTGGTTACAGAATGCTTTTCATTCAGTTGCTCCCACCTGGGTTAACCAGTCCGTATTTACAGTCCACAACTAGTTCCTATGGGAGTTAATTGTGACAGAACTACAGTAGCTGAAAACACAGCCGCAGTCATTTATTGTTTGCCACCAACAGCAGAGATTTTCTTGTAACTGCAAGAAGAGGAAATAAAGAGAAAAGTAAGCTGGACATAAAGCTGAGTACTGTATCTGTGCGTTGCAGCAAAAGCATGAGGAAAGCATCAGTACATTCCAGTACTCCTCACTGTATACGGCTGCTTAGGGCTGCACGGCTTGGATTTGAAGCACAGCTCCATGGATGTGCAGATATGAAAAGTGAATCTCCACATCCATACAGTGTCTGCAGCACACATTCCTGACTCTGCCATTTCAGAATTAGAAAGAGTGGTAAGACTCAGGAATGGGGGTTTGGCACAGCTGGAAATGGAGAGGTGGATCAGCTCAGGTTATGGTGCTCAGAAATTCCACGCAGCACAGGGCAGGATGGAGCCTGCAAGAGGGCAGGAAGCTGGGCTGGGGGCTGTGCTCTCTGCAACATTCAGCCAGGAAAACACCATTTCCACTTAAAGTCTCAGGAGAAGGAACAACAATTAGAAGGCACCCTCAAGAAAACAGCAACAAAACCTATGGTTACTCTTCTCATTCTGTTAGCTTTTCCATTCTCAGACAATTATATTCACGGTGGTGGAGTTCATGCAAGGAAAGCAATTCTGATTTCTCGGTTTCAAATCTTGCATGAAAGAAATCTCCATCAGACTGCAGATTTCTTGAGGAGGGCAGCCCCCTCCCACTGAGAGGAGCCGTGCATCCTTACACGTGAGCGCCGTGTTTTCTCTGCAAGCAGCTTGCAGCAAAGGCAATGAGTGCGTCTCCAGAAGTAGTCTGGAAGATCCCAATGGAGTAATTTGATAATGAAAATGCTCTGACTGAGCTGCTGAGCCCTCCCCGTGGCTGGTGGGAGCTGAGACGCTATGTCCAGGCTCTGTGTTGTAAATCAGGCTGATTTCCAGATCCACGAATGATGAAATTCAGAACACGGATGTAAGTTATATTCTTTCTGTACAATGTGTGTTTCCCCATTTGTAAGTCAGGTGTGACCGCACTGAGGTCATTGGGATTATATTGTGCCAGGTGAAGTGTGAGAAAACATTGAGGGACCGGATCTCTTCTGACACACCGCCTCTGACGGCTGTGGGTACGTACGTGTCCTGGAGGCTGTGTGATGGAGTGAGGCTCCTCACCCCTCCCTCCAGCAGGCTTCCAAACGCAAGATAATGCGTCAGCACATCGGTTCCACCCAAGTGAGGTTCACAGGTGAGGAGAAATTTGCCTTCAGTAAACCCAAGAATCTCACTGTTACGCTTTTGCATAAGCAGAAAAGATGCTCTTCCAAGATACCGCAGCGTATTTGGACGGTCGTTGGCTCAGTTCAGTGGCACAATTACTGCAGGCCATTGAGCACAATGTATCCCCCGCTGCTCTCCATTATCATAATGTCACTGCATACAGCTGAGAGCACTGTGCATCATAACATATGTGATTATATGTTTATTACAGCTCAGCCATATATTTACAGTATGAATCTTATGACAACCTCTTACCACTGCAATATGGAGGAACAGCTACCTTGCACATGGGCTGAAGCTGCAGAAATCACATGGTGGGCCAAAATGGGATATATTTTTTTTCATTGTCATTGGCAGCTGTTGCTCACTCGTGAAGTCTATGAATCTAAGTTGTCCTCTCCTTCTTGTGTTGGATTTACATCATCTAGGTTACACATCTAAGAATTCATTGTTTCAATCTGAGCTAGTCGCCTCTACTTCGTACAGTCAGTAGGAAGAGATATGTACCTGCAGAGGATGGTTTTTCTCATTGTGAAACAGATGTCAGGAATGGCACTGAAGATCCACCCCTTCACATTCCAGTAACCAGGTGAATTTGCTCATCCATCCTTAATAATGATAATATATATACACATACTTATTTTGTTGTAGTGTGACCAGGTAAAGTTATATCTTTTTTTCTTCAGCTCCATCCACCATCTAGAGCAACTACAAGGTGATTGAGAGCCATGGGAATTTTATTCCCAAAGAGAGGACATCCATCAGCAGAGACGTTGGTCCATCCCGGAGCCCTCACTCACACCTCTAGGACGGTGGTGTGGTTCTCTGCTATGATGCAGAACAGGAGAGTTTGAGGACCTAATGGTGAAATTTTAGGACAGGTGTCTCTCAGGGTCCATTGCATTTCTGGCAGTATAACAAGAAACACACTGCTGGGATTTAACAGTCGCTCCAGGTTATACAGGAGTCATTTAAATGTTTAAAAGGAATGTATTCATTGAGACCTGGAAGCAGTCTTTACCAAAGACTTTAGCTTGTCTGACTAAAAAAGGAGTAGGAGCTGAAGTGGTTTGCAGGGCTGGATTACATCATTTCTGCTCTAACAAATGGCAGCATGGATGACAGTTCTCTTTAATTCAAAAGGGAGATGGGGTGAAAACCTACAAGATCTCTCTAAAAGGGCTTTTAGAGATGAAATTTGTGGTAATGGTGCTGTAATGACACTTGACAGCAGAAACAAGGGCACCAAAGTGTCCTTTGCCACACTGTAGTCTGATGTGGTGCCTGCCCATCCCTTTGGAGGCCGTGGGTCACAGCAGATGCACTGACCTCCAGCCCTGGGCCTGCCGAGCTGCTCTGGGGGTTCATCTCCTGCACCATGCCCTAATTCATAGATAGATTCATAGATTCATAGATACATTAGGTTGGAAAGGACCTACAAGATCATCTAGTCCAACCATCCTCACACCACCTTCCCTACCCACCAAGCTACTAAATGAAATCCCTTAGCACCTCATCTAAACATTGCATGAGGAAAAAACAAATGGGGTTTTTCAGTGTTTGTGATGGGCTTTGCAAGATAATGAAATTGCCCAGGAAACACAAGTAGCTGCTGAGAAAGTGCTGAGGAAGCTCTTGAAGAAATCCCATTTCAATTTGCTTATTTAAGTTACTAGAAAAAAATGATCTCTCTGTTATCTAATTTGTTGATGAGTTCAGACACTTTCTGAAATGATTGCTTGCATAATTTACTTTATTGATCCATTATTTAAAGGTTCTCATTCAGCTCCAGGCTGGGGCTTTGGCAGTCAGTCGTACTCAATGGGCAGCTGGTGTCACTTCGTGTCAGAGCAACCAGAAGCGTTTGTGACAATCCAGAGTTTGCCACGAAGGCAGCAATATAACCAGAGGTAATCTTTCATTGCTGATTCATTACAAAGTGCTCCATTAGCTCATAGGAATCTCATAAATTATGGTGTCCTTTATTGGTTGAAGAATACAATTTCCCGAGGAGCACTGGATCCTGACTGAAATGCTCTCTAAATAGAAATCCAATTTCTGTGGCTGGAAGCTGTGCTTCCATGACCTTCAAAGAGGATCAGTAAAAGACCCATCAAGTTCAGTCCAGAAACACAGGTACAGGAGGACCCAAACACCGCGTGCTTCAAACAGGGATGCTTTGAAGACTGCTTGGTAATACACCTTGAGTTTAAGGAATTTGGTGAGGCTCTGGCTTGTCCCTGGGAGCTCAGTATTTCCTCTCTCTTCCTGGCAATGTATTCGAAAGTACATGGATATGGAGAAGAACATGTCTATATTGGGGGGTGGGACTCAACGATCTCTTGAGGTCCCTATGATTCTATGATACAGACACAGAGTATTACTGTACTGACAGAGCCCGCATTAAGCGTGGTAGGGAGAAACCCTTAGTGTCGGGCAGATAATATGCTTTGAAAGAGAAAGAGGTGCAATCGGTTGCTTCAGGTAAGAAATCCATTCCTCTTGTTTCAAAGTCTGGTGCTAACTCTCAGAGAGTGCTGTTCAGTCTGTCCTGCCATGAGTGGAAATGTTCTGTTGCTGTCTTGTTGAGCAAGAAATCATTTATTACTTCAGGTTTATTCCACGAGATGTTACCACTTAATGCACTGAGTTTTGAAGCAGACTGACCTTACTAACAGAAGAATTGTCTGCTCAGCGCGAGGTGTCTGAGGTGTGACACCTGCTTAGAAACAACGACAGGACTTTGAAATGAGTCCTAAACTGTTTTCTTTTAACTCCAAAGGAAGGGATCATTACTTAAAAATCTCTCTGCTCACAGAGTGGTGTTTCTAAGAGACACTGTGCGAACAAGTCTGTGTTAAAGCTCCCAGAGATGCCAGTGTCTTCTGATCATTCTGATTATGTTTTGAAATAAATCATTCTTGTTGGCCACTGACCTTTAACAAACTCTTGGGTGCTATGGTGGCTCTGGAGAAGCAGCTCCCCTCACCCCTCTTGTTTCAATGTGCTTTTCTGCAGGAAAAGTGGGAAAGTGCAGATTGCTTCAATTTCTCAAATGTTTTCCTTGGGGAAACACACACACACACACACACACACACACACACACATGCACACGCACAAAATCCTCCAGTGTGGATTCCTTTTATATATTCCGTTTTAGAAGTTTGAATTAGATTGGATGGGCACTTCTATTTAATACTGGAAACCTAGTATTAACTAAATTAGTTCATATTGATATTAACTAATATTCAATAATACTGAATATTAGAAATCCAGTACCCAACAGCTCTCCATATTTTCCATCTTTGGATGGGCTGGCAGTACACCATCTCCCAGGCCTTGATATCCAGCTTTCTGCTGAATTTTTTCTTAAGCATGCCACCCCCCATCCCATCCACACCATGACCTAGTGGGAATTCATTAGGAGTGGTATTTAATTATGTGAATACTGTGACTTCTGCCTGCCCTGCCTTTGCACTTGCAGTCATGCGTGCTTACTGCTGGCTGGCTGTGCTCAGCATGGGCTGAGTTGGACAACAAGCTGTTGTGTAAGCTTGGGAGTTAGCAAACACTGACTGCTCTAGATCCGTAGGCAGCAAAGCAAGCAGACATCTCCTAGTCTGAGAAATTCCCTCAGGTGAAGGCAGCCCATGAAGGAAAAGTTACAGAGTGTCTCCTTTTCTCAGGAGATGTTTATGATGAGTGTATCCATCAGTGCCACAGGAAGAGAGGACACAAAGAGCAGCCCCTGCTGGGAGTGGGAGCCTCATGTAGGTGTGCTGGCTGGCAAAAGACATTTCTTTTAGCTCCTGAATTTTACCAGTCATCTAATTGCACTAGGTGTGTCAGCAATGAGGAAAAAAGAAACTGCTGCTCGAGTTACTTTGATTCAGTAGGAAGGGAAAAGAATACAGTGGTGCACTGTTTGGGGTGTTATTTGATGTAACTGCTAGAGCGCAGCAGTTTGCAGTTACGTGGCTGTGTTTGTTGGTTAACTAGAAGGATTTTTACTCATGTCCTACGCTGCTCAGGTTTTGGATGATGTATGTTCAAACTGGAGCACTGGAGCTGCACACAGAGGTGGTGGATCTCCTTCTCTGCAGACGTTCAGGACCCACCTGGACACCGAGCTGTGCAGCCTGGGCTGGGAGCTGCTGTGCAGGGGATTGGACTGATGATCTCTGGAGGTCCCTTCCAACCTCTGCAGTTCTGAGATTCTGTGAAACCTTTGGTCTTGGCCTTATCCCTGAGGTGTATAAACCTTCAGTTCTATGAACGTAGTGAAAAGGGCACAGACGTGTCTTCCTGCACCAGCTTTTACCAACACGAGTATCTGAATTGTCATGAAGATTACAGAACATCATTTAAAATAATTTATGGCAATCATGGTGCAAATATTGCAAATATTGCAAATATTTGCATTGCATTTCAATTGCAACTGAAACAGAAAAAAAAAGAAAAGAGGCAACTGAAAGGAAAAACAGAAAAACAAAACTACACCCATTCCCTCTATGGTTTCAAATCACAGCAGAACGTCAGAGATGAAAGGCCCTGCTTCCCTTTAACTCATGGGAAAACTGTCTCCTCTGCAGTGTGCCACAGTCACCAGATGGCTGTCCCTTCCCACGTCCCGTGGCTGTATTCCCAATGGGATCTGGTATGGGAGGATGAGGCACAACAGCAGAAAGTGAAGAATCACATCTTCATCGCCAGGATAAGCTCCACCAAGCAGATATTTAAAGACCTTAACAAAAACTTAGCTGCATCTGTGGAGAAGAGGAGGTTTCCTTTTCTTTGAGGTTCTGGTGCAAGAAGAAATGCTTTTGGCATTTTTTTCTGTTTGGGATAAGGGCAAAATTAGTACCTGGAGGATAGAGTATGAATGCGTCCAGTGCTGAGGATGACACATTTGGTGGAAATTAAATGAATCCCACAAATCTTTAGTGATAAACTGTTTAATAATGTATTGATTTCTAAACTGAGAGACAAAATATAAGTAAAAATATGTACTTTGGGGCACATAACTTCATTTTCAAGCATCCTGTTATTTTCCTTGAACACATAAATCTACATTACTGGGATGAAACTCATACATGGGGTGATAGTGGCCGCTGATCCAGAATTTGCTAGAGCGACTTAGTCACGTAACTTCCACCAGCACATACAAGAAAAAATAAAAAGATGGAATGACCTTTTAAAAGTAGACACAGGTAGACAATATTTTTGTGAGCCATGTGAAGAATAACAAATACCACTAAGGTCTAAACCCATTCTCACTTTGTTTGTTTACACGAACATTGAGATCTCCGTATAAATATAAACCTAAAGCTTACCATCAGAAAGCTTAATAATCATGATGAAAATTAGCAAATGGCAAAACACTGCCTTGATTAGTAACTGTGGCGTGAAGCTTCTGCCCTTGAAATGATGGCCAAAGAAAGGCTTAAAGAGGCAAAAGTCAGGCCCAAGAAGCATGCTGCTCTGAGCAGCATGGGCAGTTCTGAGGTAGCCTGGTGGCACAGTCTCTCAAATGGTGTGGGCAGATGTACAGGATGCATGATGCTTCTCAAACTCACCTTCTGCTACAAGAAGCATCTCAAAACCGGTCGCAGAAAACAACACTGCCTCAGATGCACATTTGGCAGCATGGAGAGCTTTGTTTTCACACAACCATAGAATGTTTTCAGTTGGAAGAGACCTTTAATATCAACTAATTCCAACTGCTGCTATAGGCAGGGACACCTCCCTCTGGACCAGGTTGCTCTCAGCCCCATCCACAACTGTCGTGGTTTTATGATTTTTGTTGTATTGTTGATATTCCACATAATAACATCATGTGGTGTATTGGGAGTTAGAGAGCTGATGCTACAGCTCTGTGGATCATCAATAGTTACGGATATGCCTGTCTCAGAAGAGAGGGAGAACTCCATTCCCCAGAGGACTTTGTGATGCTTTGTATTTTTACGTGTTTTCTGCTCAGAAGGAAAAAGATAAAAACTGTCTGCAGTCACGGGACACTCTCTTTCCTTTGGGATCACTCGGCAGTGGGTGCTCGCTGCCGTTCGCCTTCAGCGTTAGCATAAGGCCTTCGGTTTATCGGACACTCTCTCTTGCTCATTTTATTTGATTCATTAGCCTCCATTCCAATTATATTGTATTTTACTGTGTTATTTTACTTTCTGATATCTTATTTAGTAAATTAGCTTTCCTCCTCAGATCGTTGCCGCTGTTTTGTTTCGGGGCCCATCTCCCTTTTTCCCTTTTCCCTTTTTCCCTTCCCCTTGTCGGGGGTGTGGGCCCGTGGGTCCCCTGCCTCAATTGTCACAGAACTGAGCCGAACCAGCCCACAAACCGCTGACAACAACCTCACTGGGCAACCTGCTCCAGTGTCTCACCAACCTCACAGTAAAGAATTTCTTCCCAATACCTAGTCTAAACCTACTCTTGTCATTTAAACCCATTTTCCCTTGTCCTGTCACTACCTGCCCTTCTAAAAAGTTTGTCCCCATCATTCCTCTAGTCCCCTTCAGGTCCTGGCAGGCCTCTATATGGTCTCCCTGGAGCCTTCTCTTCTCCAGGCTGAAAAGCCCCAGCTCCCTCAGTCTGCCCTTGTAAGGGAGGTGTTCCAGCCCTCCAAACACCCTCGTGGCTCCTCTGGATCTGCTCCAACAGCTCCATGTCCTTCGTGTGTTGGGGGTATGAGGTATTCAGTAGGTATTGAGCCTGTGGGTAAGTGAAGAACAGTTGCAATCCAGAAGAGGGGTGCCAGCTGGCCAGTAGGTATTCCAGGATCCTAACAGTGAGTTTATGGGGCTCCCTAATGCACAAGGACACAAAGGCTTAGGTTACCAAAAATTCCTATTTATTGCTATTCACTACAAATCACCACTAGCAAGAGCATTATGAATAATAATGCAAGTATATATCTCCATGATTCTATCTGCCTATCTATGGATAAAAAGCTGTTACAGACATTACCAGGTAGCAAGTATATCTAAGGATATAATAACAGTAATAGAAAGGTCATTTGAGGTAGGAAAACCAGTAATATAGCAGCAGGTAGGGTTTGGGGATAATTATAGCTCAGCAAACTTATAGATAATACCGACAGTGAATAGCCTTGTTATGACTAATGAATAGTACTATAACAGCAAATGTACTTATCACAGATACTCTTGTTAAGATTATACTTATCACAACTCTATCAAGAAAAAGAATATACTTATCACAACTACACATATTAACACTATACTTACATATTCATCTATGTATACCTATATCCATAAAATCACCAGTACTGAACAAATCAAACCAATTCTGGAAAAGAGTATCAGATTCATACCAACCTCATGGAAAGACAGAGGGGAGGGAAAGGGAGGGACGGGGAGGAGAGGAGAGGAAAGGGAAAGAACCATGTGTAGCAAAGGTAGTTTTCTCAGAGAGAATGGCCCATGTTGGGTAAAAATCAGAACTTTAACCTATCCTTGAGACATAAGAGGGCATCGGGCACCACCTCTTAAGGAATCAATGCGTGCTATGCATTTCAGACTTCCTCCTGAAACAGAAGACATGATATTCCTTGTTTTGCCTTATTTTCTTTAAACAATGATTTAATATCTCATTTTGATTCCCAGTTTTTCAGGTGATAAGTTGTCCCTCAGTTTCTTAGTTCATTTTCAGCAATGCTATTTTCAGGATGCCTCTGCTATGAGTTTTTCAGCCACACATCAAGGATGTCCTTCATTCCCATACTGAGCTGTGAGGCCGAAGGCCATATTCGGGCTGCCTTTCCTATTGGCAGACATTTTATTCTGCGTTTATTACTCTGTGTTCATCAGTCATTTTTGGTCACAGCTTGTCTCATTACAGCCAGGTTACCTCCGTAAGTGCTCCCATCAGGTACTTAGCTGATTTGCTAAGGAGCTGGGAAATGCCTAGGGAGGCTCTCAGTCATCCTCATGATGCTCAGAATAGCACAGGGTGAGGCTAAGCAGAGTGGTATATCTGATCCTGGGCACTCTCCACCTAATCTCAGGTGTGTACTCATGTAGTTAATTGCATGCATTCATCTTGTTTTGATGACACATTCCCAATACATGACATCTTCTCAGAGTCACCGTGTGCCCCTCGGCACAGATTGGTTTGTTCTGAAGAGTAAGGAGCTAATAGCACTCTTCACACTATCACCTTTTACGACCCGCACTTTTAATGTCCATAAATGAAAGTAATGAGAACTGTTTTGAAATACTAAGGCCCTGGGCTATTTTAAAGGAAGGTTTTGTATCAGTCAGGGACAGAGAACCATTTTCTTGTCAACTCACAATTTTGCTATGAGAAAACTTAGGCTTCCTGCTGTTAGAAAACTCACTTTGGAAATCTTCCCAGCTTTCTCTATTGCGGGAAGAGAAACTGTGGATTGTAATGCAATGAGGGAAGAGGAAACTGAACTGCTTTAATGAGAGCAGTACCCAGATCAACTTGGGGTCAATCCCATCCATGAGAGAGAATACTGAAGCATGCTGCACTGAGGCAACTTTATCGAAGTCACCTTAGGACAGACACGAGAGCTTGTAAATGAGACTCATCTCTCCTGTCTCAGCAATGCCATGTGAATTTTGAGCATCGTCAGCCACTAGTTGAACACAGCAATTTTTGAACAAAGCCAAATAATGAATGCGTCTCTAGAAACTCTTCTTTTTTTTTTTTTTCCCCTTAATTTCTGAGGAAAAAAAAGAAAACAAATTGAGCAACTGTGCTATTTGTCATGAAATGTGAACTCAGCCCAGGTGCTGCTCCTGCTCCCAGTAGACAAGTACATATTGGAGAGCCCGCATCATGTCTTATGTTAGTCTGTCTTTTTTTTCTTTTTCTTTTTTTTTTGTGTGTTTGTTTTTGTTTTCTGTAGAAAGGGCAAAATACCAAGTGGGTCTGGAGACTGAGCTGCCCTTTCTCTTACTTGGTAGCAAGAAGTTGGGCTTTAGGGCTTTATACAAAGTACAGAGTTCTTCTACTCGTCTATCCTCAAAGCCAGAAAATGTGACTCCTGTTATTACTGGGGCAGGGTGTGGAAGGAAAAGAATATGCAGCTGAAGAGAAAAATCTGTAGATCATCTCAGGGGAAAATTTAAGTTGATGCTCTTTAGCTCAGAGATGGTGCCATGTAGATAAAGCAGTAGAAAAAAGCTGCACAGTCTTTGCATCACAGTTCTTTTTCATAATTTGTGTCTTCGTTTCCCTTTCTGCAGAGGGGAATAATGATGTTATTCCTTAAGGTAAAATACTCAAAACCCTGAACGAAAAAATGCTAACAAAGAACAGGGTGGTGTAGAGACACCTGAAGAACTCATCGAAAAATGTCAGAGCCAGAAGTAGTTTAGAGGATCTCTGTTAGTGCAGCTGTGTTACTCCATGGCCATGCTCACTGCAGGGGAATGGGACAGACAAGTTATGTGCTGGACTCCTACGAATTCTTTCTGAGGCACATGCAACCTAAAGGTTTTCAGTTATTTAAACAGTGGGTGCTTTTTAAAGAAATGGTACCATTGCGTATGTGACACTAAATTAACGTTCCTTAAAAAGCAAAAGGAGGAAAAACTTCCCTAACAAAAAGTTCTAAGATATAAAGTATGACCATACAGGCACACCAATACAAACAGAATGTCAGGCTGATGCGCACCATCCCTGCTTCACCCTGGGAGAAAAACAATGTGTTTTTTTAATTCTACATTTCCTTTGTGGATATCAATTCTTTCTTCTTCCCCATTTCAATTGAAAACCATGCCACCTTTTTTTAAGTTTTCAGCACAAGGTTTGCCAGAAGCCTGATTTCCATTTAAAGCAGGAATACTGGAGGGCTGAGTGACCAGGAATCGCTGTTTGATTTTACACTCTGGACTGATGTTACTATGAGCCATATCAAATATTGATGGCAATAAATTAGAATGGTTTCTATTCGCTCTTGAAAGCCACAGGTTCCCCAAAGAAGGATATTTTTTTAACTTGTGAACCCGATTATAACTCAATTAGAAATAGGTGCTATGAATCTGTAAACGTGATGCATTTCTACTGGATTTTATTCAAAATTGGGGTATTCAAATTATGAATTTTCTTGATGTCCATAATAATGATTTCTTTATGAAAAGGCAAACCATAGATCAGAGCCAATGCCAGGGAGATACATTACATACTAGAAACAACATCTCAGAAACATTCCTTATGAAAAAATGAATTATTCAAGAGTCATTTTCTTGAGTTCAGGCTGTATTGGGCTGTATTCTCTCAATTCAGATCTGAAAATTCTGAATTGTAATGCAGTGTTGCAAGTCAGTGTCTCATCCCCTGTACATAACTTAGATTTGCTGTGAGGAGATGACAACCTAACAGGTTTGTGAGCTATTATGGGCATTTCTCAGAGTGTCAGGAGGCAGTAAAGATATTTACTAAATGACAAGAAAGAAATACTAAAATTAGGAACCTTTCTTATGGGTGTGATGACATAACAGCCATCACAGACTTCTTCTATGTATAATGACAAACCTTTGATGTGAAAATCAGATTGTCATCTCCATGGGTGGTAGGAAGAATACAAAGTGATTGGGGAAACAAAGCCTTGAATTTGGTGATCTAAAGCCATGTGGGATGAATCTAGGTCCTACTGAATTTGCTAAAGTTATGTGGGTAGTAAGTGAGACAGAACAAGGCTTTGGACCATTTTAGTTATTCCACGGACCCTGTAAGAACTGGAAAGTTGGGTCTTGCATAGGAGTCCCTTTGGTTAGCACTGCACTGGCAAAGCAGAAATCCATGTGATTCAGGTGATAATTTTAAGTCTATTCCAACAATTTCTTTCCTTACTGATTAAATTCACAGCAGGTCTCTGTTCACAAAGTGTATTTTTTTTTTACATTGCAATGAATCAAGGCCATGAGGGACTTGTGTTTTCTTTCCTTCTCGGGGTGCTTTTGTACTGCCAATGATTACCAAAGTTACGCAGCAGGTCAGATAACACCAGGTGCACATTACTAGTGAGTTAGTGATATCTTTATCATATACACTAATGTATCTGTTTGTTTTTATTATAATGAGCCAAAACAATTCAAACTAAAGGGAGTGATAATGGCTATCATTCAGAATTCCTGTGTCTTTGCTCCTTTTCAGAAGGTGGATGCCACGACAAAATTATTAGCTAACTTGACCACATAAAACTCAAAAATTCCAGGGCATAAATCATATCAACGAATGGCGAGAAAGGTAAGAGGTTATCTAAACCAGACAAATATTTGATAACCAAAGTATTATTTAATTACAGCCTACGACCAACTGAATGCCATTATGAATATAATGAAGCTAAACTCTTTCTGATGGATACCCATCCATCTTTTCTTGAGAGAGGCAGGTGTTGTAATGTGACACAGTGCTACAGGCAGTGGCCTGGGAGTTCAAATTGCACACTAAGAAAAAGGTTTTCTCTGAGAAGATGGAGTCACACTTGGTCTGATGGCTCAGAAAGGCGTTGACATCCCCATCCCTGAAGGTCATTAAGAACTGTCCAGAGAAAGCCGAATCTGATCAGACTAGACATGAAAATGAAGAGGCTTTTCTGACCCTGAGAACAAGGCCTAAGTAGACATCATGTGCTATCATTTAAATTAAGGAGTACTTTCAAATAAAAATGACCTAGCATGCTGCCTCCTATCTTGACTCTCAGATTTGTTTTCTATCAAAAATTGGGATTATAGCCAACATTTTCAAATTATGTGTATTTTTGCAGTTCTCTGTACTTAAGAAGAAAATGCTCATTTTCATCAGTAAAAGAAAATAATAATATTGCCTGGAATTTTATGGTATTTAATGTGCCATAAATCCAGAGAATACATTACCTTATCACTTCTATCAACGCACTTTGCATGTTTTGCCAGGGCAGTGTTGGACATGATGATTTAAGAGGCTTCACAACAGAAGAAACATTTTGCTTGCTGCCTTGACTCACATCATGTCTGGTAATAGGTGCCTGAAACTTGTTTGGAAATCCTCACTTTTGAGATATAATTTCCACTGTCAACGTATCAGGACAGAGTGGTTCGTATCACAACCATGGACAGATTAATCAGCCAGGATTTAAGCAACCATGGGTTAATTGGGATTTTTTTGCTCAGTATGAAACTGTGTCACTGCTGAAGAAGCCTTGAGGAAGCTCTGGCCAACCCAGAGGGATGCTTCTTCCCTGCTGAGAGAAAATGCAAATTCTGCTGGAGTAAATCAGACTTCCTACACATAGACAGCTGCCTTTGGCTGAAGTAGGGCTATGGATAGATCTCTTTTCCTATCCACTTATCACACAGGTGCTTAGGGGACAGAGCAGTTATGCACACATTTTTCTGTTTGGCTCACATTATTCCTGGCTACACTTCTAAGAGCCTAAACTGAGGCATTTCATTCTTAGTGAATATATAGGACAAAGTCATATATCTGTTAAAAGCAAGAGTTGCATTCAAGTATAATAATCAATTCTGTCCTTAAGAACATCATACAAAGAAAGCTTTTCATGCTTGCTCTTCAGATCTCTTAATAAAAATGTTGGTAATGGCTCAAATACTTTTCTGTGAGAATACACATTCAGAAGCATCTTTTCAGTACGTCTCTGGTTCCTGCAGCTCTGCCCAAAGCACCTCATGTGGGTCAGTGTTGGGTTTGGGTTCCAGAGGTTACAATACGTTCTACTGTACTGCAGCATAGCTTGTGTGAATAATGATTTTTGTAGGTTTCAAACCACATAACGTAAGTGAGGACCCTCTTAGTAAAGAAGTTCCTTCCAGTTCTGGGTTTGCCCTACTGCAAACTCCTTCAAAAGCAACGCTCATTTTTAATCCTAATTAAAAGTTATAATTTAACAACCATCAGTCATTCTTACAGACAGATCTGTGCTGTGCTCAACATGCTCTCTATATTTGCATTAACAAAATCATATTCCTACTTTATTCATGGTTAAAAACAGGGAGTTTTTAGTAATATAAAAATCCTGTTTGCGTTTATTCAGCTGAGGCTCCACTTTCAGGGTTTAATTCCTCTTGGTGATCAGACTGTGCACTTCAAATGTAACTGAAGTTTCAACTTCAGGTTGCCTTTTACTTAGGTGGGAAAAACTTAACCTCTGGAAGCATTATTCGCATTCTCTCTTACAAGTAAAAGGTTTGGATTTGTTAAAATTTTGGCTACTCGAGAAGAAAAACTCCAGAAATGAAATGTCTGGAATTGTGGAAGGGAGGGAGGGAGGGGCGAGGTTTCCACCAGCCCTGGTGGGTTAACTTCTGCATCTGCTGGGAAAGCAGGAGGGAAGGAAAGTGTCACGACTGGTTTTGCTTCACAAAGCCACCCAGAGTGCACCTGTGGAACCTGAGGAGGAAGGAAAGAACTAATATTTCACATGTGATGTTCAAAATTGCTGAATTGACAAAGATTTCCATTTGCACATGCTGGAGCAGGGGCCACGTCCCCTCATCTGGTGCTGACCTGCTCTTGCTTCTCCTGAACCAGCCCCGTCTGCTCACACTGCTGCTCTCATAAGGTTCCTTCTTTCTTTTGTCCCAGAAGCAGCAATTAATCCATAGAATGTATGGATTAAATAACCCACATACTTCAGCACACACAGCCACGTGCTCAGCTCCACGGAGATATTTTTCATCTCATGGAGATATTTTTCATCTGTCAGTTTAATCTTTATTTGCAAACATCCAGCAAATTGAAAAGGTAATTTTCACTTTCTACGAGTTTTTTGTTGCTTAACAATCCTTGTGGATGCGGCAAAACATGCACATTGTTCTGCTGACTGCACAGGGATCCGTGATTTATTAATACTTGGTGAGAGGGTGTGCTTAGCAGGAATGTATTCAACAACCATAGCTGCTGTAAACAAGGGTAACCTGCTGCCCGTTGAGCCCCACTGCTGCTGCTTCAGCAGCTCGTGGCTTCAGCAGCAGATTTATCGACTTGCCCCTGAGCCTGCAAGAAATCCATTTCCAGCACAACCACGAGAGAAAAAGAGCTTCTCATTTGCTGGGAAGTGTGCGCTGAGCACTGTGCTCCACACTGCCAAGCTGTTCAGCTGTTACAAAACAAAGTGGCAGTTTCATAATTAATTTCAAATGGGCAGAAGCATATTTCCACCTGACAGCTTTGTTGCACTCAATTTTTTAGCAGTCCGCTCTCCTCTGTTTTTAAGTATTTCTGATCAATATGATCTCATGATTTTATTTTAGAGTTCCCAGTTCTGATGGTTTCCAGTGTCTGACTTGGATGATCAGTCAGAGCTAAACATTGAAATGATAAAGCTCCAGGAGAAATGAGATCAGTCCCTTCAGAACTAAGGCAGATGACAGAAAACCTAGAAAGAAAAGAAGAGTTGAAAACACACCGTAGCAGCACTCGAAATCAAAGCAGAAGCAACTCTTGCAAATATTTCTAAACATTCAGAATTAAACCTGAGCCAAAATCAGCACGGTCCATTGCTGAGCTGAGGGTAAAGATCTGCTGGGTTGGAGGCAACAGCTGGCTCCTGGATCTTCATGCCTTCTCACTCCATAGAAACTGCTGGCTGGTGTGGTACCCAGATACACTGACTGTAGTTGGTGTAGGAGGGGAGTTTGCATCTTTGTGTTCAGGCTGGTAGAGCTGGTCAGAGTAGCATGTGCCAGGAGAGCATCCTGAGCAGGAGCATGATGCAACACTGGTTGGGCTGTCAGACACATCTCCATCCAGAGCAGGTGAGCATGAGGTGTGGAAGATGCTTGCAGAGGTTGCATAAACTGGTGGAGAAAGTGATGGGAATGAAAGAGGAGCTTTAGGAGGTCTGAGGTACTGCAAATGATATTTCAGTGCAATTACTGCCTCTCATTTATGGAAATGAAGAAACTTCCAGGGAGGAGCTCCTGTCTGGTGACCTGCAAACGGGAGAATACTGACCTGTATGATCAAACACAGGGTTGATAGAAAGACCCTATTACAAACCCTCAGTTCCCATGGAACGTCTGGATGTTTCTCTGAAATGGATTTTCTAAGTCATCTATTCTGAGGAAATTGTGTTTCCTTCTGGAGCTTCATTCTCAACCTTTCCTCCAGTGTGCTGCAGAAGTAATGTAGGGTCTCTTTCACTGGGTCACTTAAGACGTGATGCTGTAGGTAGAAAAATTGCACAAATTTAATAATTATCCAGAGAACTAATGGAAAAGAATTCTGCTGTAACACCTGAAATGAAATAAGTAAACTTTGGCTTAGGAATGAGCCTGAGTTGAAAATGGTTGGGTGCTGGGAGGGTATATCAGGACTCCCCTTGCACTCCCCTTGGGCAACCTCATCTGCATGAGTTGCAGTGCTGGAATTTGTTAAAAGCAAAAGATTATATTTCTTTTCTTTTAAAAAGTGCCGCAAGGAGATTGCAACTGTACCTAGACCTCACTGCCCTTCATGGTACAGAAGTGATAGGGCTGAGGTTGAGCAAGCATAAAGAGCTTTTCTCACTGAAGCTGTGAGATGTGAGCAGAATTCTCCGAGCTTTTTTGCTATTTAGTGACCTCGACCTAATGCTAAATGCACCTCTCTTATCAGGGTCACCGTTCAGGGGTTTCATTAAATTCTGGGACATGAAAGAGAATAGTGGATAGGTTCACAGAATAATTCAGGCTGGAAGGGACCTCCGACCTCCTCCTGCTCAGACTATTCTGACTTCAAAGTTAGATCGAATTGCCCAAGGATTTGCTTGCTTTCAGGTTTTGAATGTCTCCGAGGACTGAGATTTCACAGCCTCTCTGGACATTTATCCCACTGCTTCTGCACCTGAAATCTGTTTTCCTCTCATGAAGTCAGAAATTTCACTTCTTACTCTTGCACTGTCCATTTGTGAGAATAGCCAGGTTTTCATCTTCTCTATTTGCACCCTTTCTATAGTGGAAGAAAGCACCAAGAGCACTTCTTTAGGCTAAAATGTGCCCACTCCAGTCCCTCACAGGTGAGGTGTTGGTAGGAATGGGACCCAATCCTGCTCACAGGCCTCAAACAACATGAGCACAGCACCTAGAGGCATAAGGTACAGCACAGGGGAAACATGCTGTAATATTAAACTGCAAATGCAAACAGGAATGCTATGATCTAGATATCTGTGGTCACATCTGGCAATATCCTTCAGCTGTGAACAAAGAAGAATGAATGTGGATGAAGAGTGGAAGCTGCTCTGGCTGGATACTACAGGTTGTTTGAGGGGGGTCGTGCCTTCTCACCACTGAGATGTGTCAGCTGTAAGGTGAATATGAATATTTTCTGTCTTCATTCTGCTAAACTCTGTAAAAGCGGGAACATCACTGTATTGCTCAGTGTGAGCCAGCAGTGTGCCTTGCAGCCTGGAAGGCCATGGGTATCCTGGGCTGCATCCACAGAGGGCTGGCATTGGGTGTGGGGGGGGACTGTCCCCCTGTGCTCTGCCCCGTGTAAGGCTGCCAGTGCTGTGTTCAGGCCTGGGGCCCCCAGCACAGCAGGGATGTGGGGCTGTGGGACTGGGGCCTTAGGAGGGCCAGGAGGATGCTCAGGGGGCTGGAGCACCTCTCTATGGAGAAAGGCTGAGGGAGCTGGGGGCATTCACCTTGGAGAAGGGTGGGGAGACCTCACTGCGGCCTTGCAGTAATGAGGGAGCTCATAAGCAGGAGGGGCAGCCAGTTTTTACTGTCTGATACTGATAGAATAAATGGGAAAGGTTTTAAATTAAAAGAGGCACAATTCAGATGGTTAGGCAGAAATCCTTCACTGAGAGGGCAGTGAGGTGCTGGCACTGCCCAGAGCTGTGGTGCCCGAGGCCATGGGTGGGCCCTGTGCAGCCTGAGCTGGGGGCACCCAGCCATGGTGGGGGTTTGGGACTGGATATCCTTCAAGATCCCTTCCAAAGCAAGACATTCCACTAGTCTATGATAACAATATTTTTTTTCCATAACATCAAGCCCTTAGTTATTGAGAAATGTTCACAAATTGGCACCTATAATGAAATTTAGTTAGTGCTCATCTTGGCAAAATTCTCAATATATGGAAACGTTCCTTATTAAATTCATTTTCTTATACAAAGTCATAAGAAACATACAATCCACACAGCTGTATTTTCACTCTCATATCAGCATTCAAAAGATTTCAGCTCCAAGAATGACACAAAGCACTGAAGTGCATTGGGTTTATGTTTCTCTATACTTCTTGTTACTCCAAACATGAACTTCATAGAGAATCATGATTACATCTGTAGGTCTCTCATTTCTGAAATCTGTTTTCCTTTTTAGTGCGATAAAATGGCCAGCTCTATGAGTTCAAAGAAGCAGAACAGAAAACGGTGTCTGATATTTACATATCTTGATTTGGTGGTCTGGAAGTGACATCTTAATGGGCTGAGCTGAACTGGGAAGCAGGAAGGGACCTCAATTAGATGAAATCTTGCATTATGGAAACCCTTTGTGGGTAATTTTCCAGTGCAGCTCCTGTTCATACGTATCACATTGCTTTTAAAAATGACCTTTCCACCAGAAAATACATATTTCATATTGCTCATTAAATGTGGGACAGTAGGATGTACCCTGCAGTATTTTGAATCAGAACTCACGAACTGCTGTGTGCATGTTCCTGTTCATTTTCACTCCTGTTTCCCCTGAAACTGGGTCACGTATTAAAATTCAGCTGCTGCTAATTAATTTTTCTGTTAGTCTGCTGTGGTGTCTAACTTATCACAAAGTGGACCTTCACTGTCAGTGCACACGCTGCTTCTTTCTCTGCTGTGGGACATGGCAACTTTGTCCCCAAGGTCGCTCACAGCTTTTCTTTACTGTACGTACAGTAAGCTGGCTCATCAGCTCTGATGCTATCAGATAAAATCTGACTGCAACGCCTGCCTCAAAGGTGACCCGGCATAAGAAGTGATGCATCACCTGACCATGCAGGCGTCCATTTTGCTAGAGTAGTTCAGTAAAAAAAAAAAGAAAAAAAGAAAACACCTCCACACCAATGGGCTTTGCTGGAGTTTGTGGGGGGATAATTGTGTAGAATCTGTGTTTTTTGCTGTCTGTCTGTCAGTGCTGGCAGATACAGATATACAGCTTTATTGGTGATGTCTTACATTCCCTTACATGTAGTTTCTACCTGCCTCACTGTGGGTAAAATCTAGCAGTATGCTGAGGGACCCAGCACGAAGAAGAACATTTCTAGCCATTTTTAGCTTTCACATTGCACCCACTGTGATCACACGTGCGTACCTTTGTTGCTCTTAGCCTGGTACTGGGCTGCAGTGTGAGTGCCTCATTCTGAATACAGGCAGTGAAAGAGCAGCTCTCAGCAGTACCGTCCCTCACTCTCCTACCCATGGCACTCACGGGGCAGAGAAAGATCTCACCTGATCTCTGGATAGGCTCTGTGTGACGTTCTGTAAGATGCTTTAACAATTCCACTCTATCTCATGGTGCTAAATGAAGATAGGAATACACTTTGCTGTGAATCTTTACAGGAGCTCAGAGTCCAGCACAGCTTTTGATTTGTTGTTCCTGTTGTGCTGGTGAAGTGGTGGTAATTGCAGCGGACTCATTTTAAGAGAACATGTAGCGCAGAAATTACACTTCATTTGCTATTCAATTGAATAACAAAGGCTCTGGGAAAGATATTAGATCACTTATTGAGATATTTTCCAGCTTATTTTTCTAAGCTTCCGTGACTGTATTGGGATGGGAAAGGCTAAGGACAAGGATTTGTCTTCTCAGAGCTTCCAGTAATTGCAAAGCAATCTCTGAATGTGATCCTTATAGATTCATTTCACAGCACTGGAACAGTGGACTGCTCCATTCAACATTTTTTCTTTCAGTTGGTGCTGCTACTTTCCCCTGATAGAGTACTCTCTTAGTAGTGCACGTTATCATTTTTTCATGAGCAACAATCGGAGAAGTATTAAGTGTAATAGAAAAGGCCCAATCTCTTTCTCAGAGGTGCAGGTGAACTTTATGGTTGACTTATGTATGAGCAGAGTATGACTCCAGGGACAAGCTGCCTCTGAGCAGAGACCAGCAAGCTCTTGTTCTGCCGTGCATCACTGCATGGCATTGTGCATACTGATCCTCTCCATGAGATCAGACACCGAACCAGCACAGCACTGAGAGGAGGACTGTGCTGAACCTCCCTGACAATCTGCACATGCTATCTTCTTGTCTTGGACCTGTCTGCTTCTTCCTTCATTTCTTTGTTCTCAGCTCACTAGTTAGAGCAGAGTCTGCAAGGTGCAGCCTCTCATGGAATCATAGAGTGGTTTGGGTTGGAAGGGGTCCCAAGGACCACCAGGTTCCAACCCCTTGCCACAGGCAGGGCCAGCATCCTCCAGGTCTGGTACTAGAGCAGGCTGCCCAGGGCCCCATCCTACCTGGTCCTGAACACCTCCAGGGATGGAGCATCCACAGCCTCACTGGGCAGCCCGTGCCCTTCCCTCCTTTGTTTTTCCATGAAACCATCCTCTTTTTTTATGGATAACAGGTATTATGTTGTTTTTTTATATGGAGTTTCTCATTTGATCTGTGAAGATCACATCTAAAAATTGGCCAGAAAATACCTCCAGAAAACTGAGACAGTCACATTGAAACTAAGTTTTAGGCTAATAGTGAAACAGTTCTTACACACCCAAGGTTTTGCAGGAGTTAACTTTGAAAACTTCTAAGGGAAGATCCCACTGGACATTGTTTAACACCTCTGTTTGGGAGAGTGCAACCACTTGCTGGAGATCCTTCAGAAAGCCTGGCTTGCTGGGCACTAGGAGGCAATTCATCTTGTAAGTATGTATTTTAGAATAGGAAATATCACCCAATAATTATTTATTTTCATTAACCAAAACAGGATTTGATCTTCCATCTAGACAGCTAGCCTGTAGAGACCAAACTGAGCTCAGAGAAATCCATGCTTCCAAACTCCGTACTCGTCTGCTGAGGCAAATTTGAGGCAAACCTTTACTGACATATAAGTTCATAAGCATGCTGTACTGGCAGACAGTTTTAATACGTTATTTCCTTTTCTGTCCTGATGCAGTGCTGAGAGCCTGGTAAGTCGTCCACCAATGAAGGAAACTCACATAGAAGTGCAGAAATGTCCTTCCAGAGATCTTCAGAACATTCTGAACTATCCCAGCTCACATAAAACTGAATGATCAGGAAGGGATGGCCAATATCACAGATTTTTTCCTCTGTGAGACATTTTCTTACAGTTTCTTTTGTGCATATTGATGTTTTCTGCAGTGTCAGGTGTACTTGGAAAAAATACTGACTCTAGAAGAATTGCATCTGTCATCTCTACTTACTCAGATTTGAGAAAGTAAAGGCCCAATGTCTCATGATGGTAGGGACTAATTAAGTAATCTTCCATGTAGTACTAAAACTTGAATTTAAACATATTTTTCTCCCTGTTCTCATCTCTCTGTCTCTCTTTCACATGCAAAGCCACTTGAATATTGAATAGCTATTTGCAGTGCAGTTTGTAAGCTGTACCTTTGCTTTTTATTTCAAAGCAAAAATCCAGCAACCTGTAGTGCGGATTTTTTGAACCTTTGCCTTTTTTTCCCATTAAAGCTGAATAGTTGTTTTATTCTGAAGAAAAAATTATCGCTCTTTAACAACCAGAAAATTAATTCTGTGCAAGAATGTTTTGGAACAGATTGTCATGTACTGAGTGCTGTGATCTAAAAATGAAAGAACTGATTAAATTCTTTTGCAAGTCGCATGTTGCTGTGATGCTTGAGGCTGCCTGAACAATAGCTGTGCTTCCCTGTATCTTCCTTTTGACTTTCACTCTTTGCAAATCTTCTGGAGACCACTACTGCAGAGATAAAAAAGTGAGTTGGAAGTTCACTGCCATTTACCTTTAAAAATAGCGTGTGTGATGAAATAAGAAGACCATATTGTTTTTCAGCTTAATCTTTTATTCGCCATAGTCATCAACTTTTGTATTTGGAGGAAGAGAAAGCAGATGTAAACCAGATGGGCAGATGGAACAAAATGTCACTGAATTGTGCATCTATGGAAACAGAAAAACCTAGGACAAATGGCATTGTGGATGGAAGGTGACGCAGCCAGTCAGTTGTAGTCAAATTCCTATTGAAAGCTAAGAAATGTTTGAGGATACAGGGCATGATGCTGAATGTTTGTTAATCCTTATTGTGTGTGTGTGTGTTGGAAAAAAGAGGATATACTCTGAGAAGGTCTAAAACCACTGGCTTATTATACAAAAAACACGACGGATGTCTTCCTTGGCAGAAGATGGCATTTATTTACTTCAGTGACCCACCTGGGGTTAACTCGGGTATCATGTACAGTCAGTTAAGACCTCTGGGGAATATCCTTCACTTCAGAAAAGCTCTAACTGGGACTGTTGGGCATACCTCTATTCTCCCCTCAATTCTAACTTTTTGGAGCCAGTTTTTCCACTTTTCCCCCACTTTGCCTTCAGAAGCCCAAATCCATATGCTCTTTCCCAGTTTCTTATTCTCTGATCTGGACATTAATCAGTTGATCTTTTGCCAATACCAAATCCACTGCCTAGCTCACATCATGCATGCAAAAATTTATACTAAGACCCTTTCTAATAATTTTATTGTATGTTATTTTGTATTTTATAAATAATATTGTATTTTATAAAAAGACCCTTTTCTATCACTGCATAAGGACTACAGATAACAGCTGTACTGAGATTCCCATTTGGACTAGACAGCAGTGTGGAACAGGACATTCTGGCACTCAGAGTTCGCCACAAAGACCTTACAATTGGCTGTTGTTCATTATAATTCTGAATACATCTTTTACATATATAATTCTGGAAAAATCACATAGTCTATAGAAGTAACCTCTATTTTTTTTCATGCCAGACACAAAAAATAATAATAATAATTTAAAAAAGATAGTTTTGCCTCACATTTAAAACTACAAGAAAAATGAAAACAGTGATGACTTGACATTGGCGTGAAAAAGAACAAAATAAAATGTGTTTCTTTTGGTCTGTTTGTAAAATGACCAGCTGCCCAATACGGCATGATAGAAACAATCACACACTAACGAGCACTCTGAATGTCCTCAATTTTCAATGTAAACACATGGATGCAGTGCTGTGGCAGTGCAGAAGACCATCCTAATCCCACGTGCATCTGGACTGTATTGAACTAGAAATAAAGAGAGAGCTGTCTTATAGCTTGAAATGCACAGCAAAAAGAACAGAAAATACAACCTACTACTTCAGCACACATGCATATGTTTGATCTTCAATTAATCTGGTTCATTTATATGCATGCGATTTATATTCATACCTTTTCTGTTCTTACTTGAATTTCTTGATGCAAATTGTTTTTTATTTTAGCCAAAAAAGGTGTTTCTCCTGTATCTATGAAGAACATTTACAATGAAAAGATTTATAAGAGGCAAAAAAAAAAAAATGTTGATTAAGGTGTGTAGCTTTTTATACAAGCTGTTCCTTCTTCTAAAGAACATGCAAAAGATATTCAACAGTAGTAAATACTCTAGATATTTTTACCCACTTAATTCCATTTAATAATGCTTAACTCTTCTTCTGTGATCTTTATGATGTCAGAAAGGAAAACACTGTTACCTTGTAGTCATTTACCTATAAAATGAGTCGATCATATTTTTGTGAGAGTTTCTGAGGGCTGAAACATCTTATGATGAAACTCTGGAGTATCTATTCCTATTCTTCTTCCTAGACATTTCCATTCCCTCAGTGGTGTTCACTGTCACATGGAACTCTATGTGAGACTGGAGTATGAAGTCAGAAACAGCTTTGGTGGAAGCTGAGCAGGAAAGTGCTCATGTGGGACTTGAATCTCTCCAGAGGAGGAGACTCCACAGATTGACAATGACTATTTCAGACACTGAACCCATACCATTTCTGTAGGCAATGGAACTGACTGCAGGAGAATTTAGGCTGTAGATGTTGATTTTATCGAAACAGAAAATAAACTGTCATGGTTTTATGCATAAAACCATGACAATAAACATCTTCCTTTCTGATTTTCTGAAGTAGGCTCAGCTTTCACTTCGCATCTTACCTTCTGTCAAAAGAGGAAGAAAAACAACAGATAATGCAACAACAGTAAGCTCAGGTTATTCCTCAAGCGAGGAAGTGTCAGGAAATGCTTGGTTTGAGAAGTTCATATCGTAGAAGTCTGCTTCATGGTAAAATATTTTCTTAATTTTTTTTCTGAAGGAGTTGGTCTTGAACACATATCAAGTGAATGAGCAGAGTCATGATGGCCATCAGTGCCAACTTACAGATCCACACTGAGATTAGGTTGAGATTGAAAACAAAATAGGATTTTTATCTTTCCCACGAAGTGCAATTGACTTTCTTTTTAAGTGAAAAAGCAATTATCATTTTCCACTTTCCACCTGCTTTTAGCAGGGGGGTTGGACTCAGTGACCCCCATAGTTCCCTTCCAACCCCTATGATTCTATGATTCTATGATTCTATGATTCTGTGATTCTATGATTCTGTGATTCTATGATTCTGTGATTCTGTGTTTCTGTGATTCAGTGGCTGTGTAGCTATTAACAGAGACTATCCTCTACCTTCTAAGATAGCCAAGTTCCTTTGGGAAAAATAATCTATATAGAATACTTCCATGCTTTACTTTAGACTAACTCAGACAAAGAGCTCGTTTGACATCAGCTCATCTAGTTTCAGTAGGGTTGTTCAACAGAACTAATGTTAAAATTAAAAATACATCCATGTAAATATGTAAGCAAAGCAGAGCCACCTGGGATGAAGAACCAGCAGAGGGTTACAGTAAACTTTTTAAGTCTCTTGACATTTGTATGCTTTTCTTCAAATTTCCCAGCCCTTGCAGCACTAATCTAATAGACCTCAACAAATTAACTAACTTTGAGATGTCTGTCATACTCCCCTCAGAGTATCCTATGAGACCTGGATAGCTCAGAGCAGGCACTACAGGTTGAAGAATGTCCAGAGGAGCAGAGGTGCCTTGGTGCGGGGGGTCTGAGTGCACCCATGTTTCCCAGTACAAGGGCTGTACCACTGTTTGTAAGAAAAGAGGTGAAAACAGCAGTCTGTCCCTACACAAAGCAGAGAGAACAAGAAATGTAGTTAGATCTTAGATCAGAGGTCTAGAATTTAATAACAAGCACCTCAATAAAGTGCCTTTTTCTCCACAGCCTGCTTGATTTGTGCATAACCGAGTAACGATGAGGGCAGGTATAGAAGACGTTTGTATCCTTACACATGCAAAGGCCTACAGGCGAAAAAGCCTTCACAGACTGTTACTGCTTCCTTGGATTCATGATTTGTTCTTTTTTCAGAACTGAAGGAGGGAAGAAATCTTTCTGAGTTTTTTTACTTCTCAGAAATCAGTATGAAATCATAACAATTAAATTAGTATGATACTGCTGCATGTTTGCATACAGATGGAGCCAAACTGTGGCCTCTCTTTGTGTCTTGACTCTTAGAAATACTGAAAATAAAATACAAAGAAAAGCTCGTAGTGCTAGGGTTCACAGTGCTAGCCAAGCACTGCAACCCTTTATGTTGGATCACCTACCTACTATCTCAAGGTAGGAACATAGAGTTTGAAGCACTTGGCTCCCCCTGCAGTTCCAAGGCAGCAGAATGAGAACACTCAAAGCCTTTTCTCACCGTTGTTGTATACATTTGTCATCCATATGTTATTTCATGGAAGAAAAATGCTGCTTGTGCTTTATTAACATTTCAATGTTATTCATGATTGATGTCAAATGGAAACATAGGTGCTTTGATTTCTTTATGACTTCTATTTGTACTGTTTTCTTTCCACAAAAACAAAACCAAGACCAAAAAATTCAAATGCTAGGAGAGCGTATTGCTGAACTACTGATTACTTTCTGTGATGAGATGTCAAGAAAAGAGCAGCGGTTGTTGTTTTGCTTCAGTTTAGTAAGGATTTTGGCACAACCTCTCCTGGTAAACTTACAGGGAAATGTAGGAGATAAGGACTGCATGAGTGTATGATAAACCTTGTGAAAATTTTCCTGGACCATTGGGCAGTGGTTGATGCTCAGTTGTATAAAACCCTACTGCCAGTTAGCTATCTGACGACATGCTTGAGATTTGATACTGGGAAAGATGTTGTTTAATGTCCTTATTAAAAATTTGTTTGAAAGGGCCATGCATTTTAAGGAGATTTATATTTGTAGGGTACTTGATACACAGACTGTATGGCTGCTATATGACCTTGGTAGGCTAGAAAAAAGGAGCTGACAGTAAATTTGGCACAGAGAGAGAGAGAAAGAGAAAGAAGTAGTACGAGGAAGAAAAGACATTACCTTTATAATCTGGTAACTGAGATCCATACATGTCACATCGTGGTGTGGAACAAAAGCCATCTTTAAAACACCGGATTTAGAGGGAAAATGCTCATAGAATGGGTATCATGAAGAAAAATCATGGCTGTTCTGACTGATTCTGTAAGATAGGAGAGAGAATTTCATTGGTCCCAGCACAGAATAGGTATCTCCAGGCATAGAGAAGATCTCTTCATTTGTATCATAGTACTGCTTGGTTTCTCTGCTAGCAAGTGCTTCACTTTTTGATTTAGCAATGAAGCCACTGGCCAGAGGGTAATACTGCTTTCATGAAGAAAAATGCCATTGTCAGTTTGTTGTCCTTGGTCAGCTTGTTGTCCTTAACAGTTTCCTGACATGTCCAAAGAAAATAATCAGTTACTTTTGGAGACACTGATTATTTCTGGAATATCATTTTCACATGAATGGTTAAGTTTCCAGAGCAATAATTACATTTTGATAATCTCCTTGCTCAAGAGGCAAAATCTATTTAAATCAATGGATATTCTTCACTGACTCCATTAGAATTTAAATCAGGCTACTCTTCAGAACACTGAATGAGGGGGTATATATAAATGTTTGATCCTGTGCTTATGATCACTGATTGAAATGAATACTTTGCAAGTCATACAGCTGTTACTAAAAATTCATTGCAATGTTAGATGAAGAATGAGGGCTTCCTGTAAATGGTTCATTAATTAGAAAGGGGCCTAAAATCAATAAGGTTAACAGGTAGCCCGGCTGAATTTGGTCATTCTTTACTACTGTATTTCTTATCTACTGTGAAAAATAGAACACTGGATTAACTGAACCCAGGCTCACAGAACCACAAAACTGTAGGGGTTAGAAGGGACCTCTAGAGATCATTGAGTCCAACACCCCCCACAATTCTGTGGTCTTTGCCAGAGTGAGAGGAAAAGTACTCAATATGATCACATCATCCTTTGAGTACAAAGTGCATCTCCACTAAGTTTAGAGTTTGGACAACTACTAGTAAAAGTAGTAAATGCGTTATCTACTTAGTAGATGGTAACATATGAACATAGGAATAAAAAATGAAGTCTGTATGTCTAAGGTTCCTATGTAATCATTCAGCAAAACAGGTACAGTAGGTAGAGAGTCACTCAACATCTTTCAAGATGCTTGAATCTCATCCGGAGATGCCAATTTCTTTCTTGTAAGCACAAAATAATTGAAATGCATAGGAGTGTCATGCTCTGAATTACTCGTGAAAGGGTTGTCTTGTTCTTCCCATTGACTGTAGAAGGAGTCAAACCTTTTTGTCTTAACACTTCCCTTCTCTGAAGGAAGACTAACAAGGACTCAATCTATACACTAATGGATCTTGGCCTATTTGTCACTCAACAACCTAAATATATGCAGTACTGGGCAGACAGCTTGGGATGTAAAGTTTTGCACTTCGGACCACTGCTGTCTCTAATTCTTTTTTGTCCTTGTATAGTTAATGGTGTGTGTCCCCTTGCCAAGGGAAGAAAGATCATTGTGACTTTTCTTTGTGCAGTGTATCTTTTCATGGTAGGCATTCTTCTCCCTCATCTTCTTGTGCCTCCACAGAAGAAAACGTCCTCTACTGTCTGCTCTAGTGGAGGGAGGATGAATAATAACCGCTTTCCCATTAGGTGTCTTAGTGCCTTCATGATGTTCTTGATCCTGCTTTGTTCTGAAATGCCCTACTTTCTGTAGAATTAGTAACTGCTGATGCAACATCTGCTGAAGCATGTACTTGTGGGAAGGTGAACTTTGCAGTTCTTTACTTAAATTCAGGCAGTGAAAGACCAGAAATCTGTAGATGTGCATGATTATCACTGCTCATAGCTGGAGTGACCTCTTCTGCTGAGTCTAAAATGCACATAAGAAAACAGTGTGGCAATTATGCCAAATTAAATCTTTATTAAACTCCGTATCCAGAAAGACTTTGGATTTGAACAGGCTCCAGAGTGTTTTGATTGGGCTGATAATTATCCATTTAATGATAAGTATCATTGCTTGGCAACATTTCAGCATCAAGATGTAGACTACAAAACATGCACCACCCTATAACAACAAACAATCTGAAGAACTGCATGATTATATGGAAGAAAAATCCATAGACAACTATACAAATAAACTGAGATCAGTCTCAGGAACTACCTGAGCTGTAAATCACAAAAAGGGGATATGTTCAGCTCATTTTGATTTTTCATGAGGTAGGAAATGTGGCCCAGCTGGTTGCTAAGAAGGACAACATAAAACAGCAATTAGTAATAGGTAAACCATCACCTGAATTTCAGTTTCTTTCAGAGTAATGCAATTAAATACGATACCAAGGCACATTCAGGTCTTCCTTCTGCTGTGCTAGGACAGGAGTGGTTGGATGAGAATTCAGATCACTAACCAGGGCTTCACCCTTTCTGCAGTAAAAATAAAATGACTGCTGCTGTGCCTCATGCCAGCCTGTATGTGAGAGGAAAATAAGAGAATGGCTTTTGAACTTTTTATGAAGGAAACTCATTGCATACAAATGAACACAATAAATATTTGTACTCAGCCTCCATCAGGGTGATGCGTATCTTCACCCCAATGTTACCCACCAAATACTATGCAAAATAAACAAAGCACAAGGGATCTTTTTTTTTTGCCATATCTGTTTGTAAAATTGCTGTGTTAAAAGGTGTGAACAGGAAGCTTGCAAGTTTCTGCTTGCTGCAGTTAAGCTTAGCACTGGATTTAATTTGATCAAAGATACTACTATTGAAGAAGATGAAAATGTAATAGGTATAATAGAATGGCTTGTCTTACTATTGAACATTCATTTATATGCACGTATTTTCTCCAGATCAAACTGGTAGGTAACCTTGTGCTGAGACACATTAGTAAATAAGCTACAAGTTTTAAACAGAATTGTTGCAGTACCATTATTAGCAGAGGAGTGGTTGGGAAGTTGCTATTACACTGCAGTGCTATTAAATTGCAATTTATGTTGCCTATGAACAAAAGGTCAGTGGAAATGAGGGGCTGAACTGCCATTAAATATGACGAGATATTTTACAGGTGTCATGAAAAAGTAACACCACTGGTTTTCAGAAGGATTAGGTTCACATGCTTTAAACCAAAATCGTATTCAAATTAATAAATTCCTAATGACATGTAATTAACTGGAAATTGTTTAACTGCAGTTTAAATATCAATATCAAGACATACCTCAGTGATAGAGTTGTGGCAATACTAGGGATGTAGATCCCCTACCAGCACCCCCATCTCAGGGTAAGTGAGAGTGGTTCAGATAAACACATATTTGTGCCGCACACTGCAGAGTGAAGCACCCTCTAAGGTCACACACTGCACCCTGGGGTGCCCACTCCCTGCTCCCAGCTCTCCCACGCTGCCTCCCCGTGGCATCACAGGGGACGATGTTTGGTCCAGCCTGGGTAGGGTGATGCTGCCGTGGGGTGACTTCCTGGCAGCACCAAATCACATTCTGTCTGCTGCTCTTCCCACTCAAAGTTCTTTCTTCCGCCATCACACAGTGAGGATGATAAATTTGATTGTATTGATCTGAACAAGTTAAATAGCACGTTTTCCCTTCTCAGAAAATCTACCTTGAGACTGGGAATTAAAACCTGCAATTGTTTCCAACACAAATGACCATAGAATCATTGAATCACAGAATATCCAGAGATGGAAGGGACCCACGTGGACCACTGAGTCCAACCCACGGCTCTACACAGCTCCCCCAAGCCCCAGCTCTATGTTGGAGCAGTGTCCCAGCACTGCATTTGACAGCTCAGGGCTGTGCCCACCGCCCTCTGAGGCACGGCCCTTCCCTCACCCCCCAGCCCTCCCCTGCCACTGCTCCTCATCCTGTGGCTCCTGAAATGGCTCCCAGTGCTCGAGGTGAAGCTGCGCAGAGCACAGTGGGACAGTCCCTCCCTTCTCCCACAGGCAGTGCTGGGCCTGGGGCACCCCACGGTGATGTTGGCCCTCACGGCTCCACGACACACTGCTGGCTCACGTTCAACCTGCCTTAGCCGGATCCCCCTGATCCCTGAGCAGGGGAAACTGTCCAGCCCCTCCTTCCCCAGTATGGGTAGCCAGGGTTGCCTCTTCTCAATTTGTGGCAGAACCTGGCCCTTCCTCTTGTGAACTTTGCGTGGTTGTTGATTGCCTGGCTCTCTAATTTGTCTAGGTCTCTCTGATGAAACCTCATCTACTCTAACCAGTATCACAAAGGACACCATCCCAAAATCATGGAAGAGTCCCGAATTAGGAGACTTCCATAGAGGAGCAAGGTGTCTTAAGGACACTTGAAGGAATATAAAATATGTGTTTGCTACCAAAAAAAAAAATCTTCTCCCAGGCACAAGGGAAACATAAAATAACAAAGGTTGTTTGGTATTTCCACGCTTGAGTTTTAAAAGAAATGTCAAATACAGTAAGAGTTTTAAGAAGATTGTCAAAGTAGGTAACACAGCTTGTGACTCAAAGGCAGTGATGACTATCTTTTCCCCTAGACAATAAGCCTACACAAGCCCCATAGGGAATCCTGTGCTTTGCTAGGTGAGGAACTCTTTTTCTGTGGAGTGATAAGAAACATTGCAGTTCTTAGGCCATTGTGTTTCCTGGGAGTTCTAGTACTACAAGATTGAGAAACATCATTAAGCACAGGCATAGTGACTTCTATTCTTCTTGAAGAAGGATGACACTTTTCTGTAAAATCAAGTTGTTCCTGCTTCAGAGAGGTGGACTGGTGCATTGCAGGTACTTGCAGCAATGCAGCAACACAGTATTTTCCCTTTTTTTTTTTTTTTCTTTTTTTCGGACTTGCATTGGAGCAATTGATTTGGGAAATCTGCAACAAACCCAGGTTTCCTTGATATCAACAAGCTCCCAGATTTCTTGTATGTTTTGACTACTTGCTACTGACAAAACACACCGAGTTGTGAGCCCTCTTTGTAGGTTATTTCTGATTTTACTGTTCACTCACTGCTAAATGGAAGTCAGAGGAACTATCAGAACAGAATTTGGTCCTTTTTGGTTATTTAGTTTTATTTTTGTTGTGATGGATAATTTATCCTTATTTTTCTTTCTTTTTCCTTATAGACTAATCATAGAAAAGAATAGTTTCATTTATCAAAGTCGTCCACATGTTTCACTTCGTCTTACAGAAGCTGCTGCACTGTCATCTTTGAACTTGAGTTCCAAAAAAAAAATCAAAGAAAGGAAGGTTCAAAATAGTCCTGTCACAGTATGAATGTACCACTTATCTCATTTTTTAAGTGTCTTCCTTTCAGACAGGTTTTCAATGGTGCTATTTAAGTAGAAGCCTTCTCTAAACTTTCAGGTTTCTGTTCTTGTAACTAGGAATGCACTGAGAAATGAAGCCTGGGAGATGGCCTGTTTGTGTCTGTGCTGCCTTTCAGATGCTCATGAGGAGCGAGAGAGGAAGAGGAGAGCAAAAGAGAGCTGTGAAAGTAAAAAGAGGACAGCTTCTTTTCTCTCCATCCAAGCCTCTAAGAAGCCATACTTGATATCTGATAGGAGAGGTGACCCCTAAAGTCCTTCCAGTTCAGCTATTTGCACATGGCACCAAAGGATAGCAATGTTTGTGATGGTCTTGGAGTCACAGCCAGCCCAAAGACAGAGGTTGAGAGGAAACAGATGACTCGCCAGGAGCAGGGGACACTTGAGGACAGCAGGGAAAATGGTAAACACATAAATAACCTTTCCTACCACTCATGACATGTCTGTACCCTGCCTCAGGTGGTTAAGGAGATAGGCAGAGAGCAGTAAATCACTCTGCCCTTGCTCCTCCCAGAGGAGAAATACGTGAACGTCTCCAGTGATGTGCTTGTCGGGAACATTTTCTTTACCTTTACAACATGAGTGATTCTGCCAGGAGTGTGCGAGCCAACACTTGTGAGGAAATCATCCCCAGTGTTACTGAAGACTGTCAGCATCGTTCTCAGACACAGCTGGAACCTTCACCGAACCTCACAGCACCACTGCCCAATCTATTTTAAAACACAGTCACTGGCACAGCACATCTGCAGCCTCGGCACAGGACACCCAGCCACTCCTCGTGGAGCAGGCAGGACCCCGAGGGATGCATGTGGTCAGTGACAGCACTATCTGAAAATTTAATGTATTCTATTCATGTGTAAAACATAAAACCCCATAGGGTTTTATCAGTGAATCAGCAAGGGACCTCTTAACTGCAGCAATGAAGGCTCTTGACTAAGGAAAACCACAGATCTAGACTTGGCTGGTCTGGCTGAATTAAAATCAGCCAACAGTGCTCTGAGAAGGTGATAACAATAATAATATAAGGGGACAACAATAATAATAAGGGGACGTCTCACTAATCACACAGTTGTCCCAGGTGAATCCCATGAAGTTCAACACATCCAAGTACAACGTCTTGCAGCTGGGTTAGGGCAGCCCCCACTCTCAATACAAGCTGCAGGATGTAAGGGGAATGCAGCCCTACCCAAAAGGACCCGAGGGTACTGGTGGATGGGAAGCAGGACACAGGCCTGCACCCCAGAAAGCCAACTGTATCCTGAGCTGCTCCAGAAGTGTGATCAGCAAAGCAAAGGAAGGATCCTGCCCCTCTGCTCTGCTCTGGAGTTCTTTGCCCAGATTACAGAAAAGATATGGACATGTTGGGGTGCATCCAGAGGAGGGGCACAACAATGAGCCAAGGGGTGGAGCATATCCCGTGTGAGGACAAAGAGAGCTGGGGCTGTTCAGCACTGAACTCACTATCCATAATATTACTTAAAAGCACTGCTTATGGTAAACAGATGATAGAAACCTTCCAGACTGCATGGGTTCAGTCTTAGGAAACATGACAAATAAATCAATTTAAGTAGCAGAAATAAAGTTACATGCAGTCTCAAACAAACAAAAACAGTTTCTCAGGAATGTTAAAACAACTCTGCTGAAATGCTGAGAGAGGTTGTGAGATAACTAGCTGGATGGCACAAGCTAGTATGTACTAAGTTCAGAAGGAAACCTCTGTTTGCTGGTTATGATTTACATCTCTAACAATGGCTTTAGCTTTATATGTAGAAGAATCCATTATGATCGATTGCCAGGAGGGCAGTCCTCTGGTTACAGCAGCCTGCCTTGTTTTCTACTAGCACAGGATATCCCTAAGGCACAGAGGAGGACTTTGGTTTATATTTGAACTTGAGGATACGTGTAGTGATGAGTGAATGCACTGTAGCAGTAAACTGGGTCTCTGCCCACTGTCTTTAACAGATGATAATTTTATCAAATGAATTCACCAGTAAAAGCTAATGACCAAAACTATCTGACAGATTTCTAAATGATGGTGGCTGTAAAATCAGGGCTTTACTTCAGTAAGTGTTAGTGAACCCCAGGTGCAAAGAGGCAAGCTGCTCCAGCGTTTCTGGAAACACATTCTTCTTGACGCTGGGGTGCTAATTTGTCAGAAATGGTTACTATTCAATTTTTGAGTTATTTCCACAATCTAAATGCAACCTGCAGTCAGCCCTGCTGTCAAGGCAGAAATATCCTTTCAAAGTCCTAAATATCTTCACATTCCTGGGCTGTGTTGGAGGGGCTTTTTCTGCAGTTGAGGCAGAACAGCTAAATTACATGGTTGTGCAATTCCTGGCTGACAAGATTAAGGGAACTCCAGTGACACCAGTGCTGGCAGAAGAGCCCCTCAGTGTGCACTAAGGAGGATGTGGGGTTTTCTATTAACACTACAGTAAAGCTGTATGGATCACTGTGTAGAATACAGGACTCTTTTTCCTCCTTAGTGATTCAACACTTGATTGTACATGTTTATGATCCTCAAGGCAGTGAGAGTGAAACCATTTGGAGTCACCTATACTGCTGGCTAATTCAGGGGTAAAACTGAAGTACTGGTGCTGACCCATGCTTCAAAGCTACTTCAGGAGGCTAAGAAGACTGTTAAAGCACAAAATGTTTTCAGCTTCTCTAACAAAACTCAGATGAAATGCTGAGTATTGCTGGACACCCAATATAAACCTAAGACTGTTCTGACAATGTAAGAACAGTCAGTAAGCTCAGTAAGTCTGTCTAAATGTGATGACTATTTCTTTTCATTCAAAACCTTTTTCCTTATAGTGTTTTTTTTTTTTTTTTTTTTGTTAGGACGCAATATCAGTGCTTCAATGGCCTGAAAGTAGAGGCCAAAAGATGCTCTGCTGTGTATCCCTATTCTGTAGAACTCTACTTCTCCAGCATCCGCTGCTTTCCCCTGTGTCTTTTCATGAGACAGTAACAACTGAGGATTTAATAGACCTGCTTGGTTTGCTGGAAGGCACCTTGAGACAAGAACTTCATAATCTACTTTAACTGGAATTGAATTTGATTTGAGCCTAGTTTGTAATAAAAACCTGGTTTGGTGAGGGAATTTTCCCTTTCTTTTCCATTGCCCCATTTACTTCTTGTTCTCTTCTTTCTTTTTAATGTTGTGCATGGTTCTTGACCTCTTTCCCTTGAAAAATCACAAGATTAGTGATAACAAAATATAGAAACCATCAAGTACACTTCCTCTTCAAGGAGACATAAAGACCATGAAATTACCATCATCGAGGAAGACTTTCATTTGCCAACAATTTGGAAAGAGTTTTGAAGGATGAAAACACCATCACCTCCTGATACCTTTTCAGAATGATGTATTTCCTTTATCCTTTAACATCTAACAGTGATCATGATTCAAACTGAAAAAAACATCCATCATCATTCATTTGTCATTGGGTGTTAAAGGACAAAGAAAATATATATAGTAGGAAAGAAAAAGAAGAGTCCTCATTGGCTTTTGAGTTGTTGTGTGTTCATCTGGTACTGGAAAAGAAAATGGGTCATGTACTTCAGCAAGGTGGGAATGTTGGCTTAAACTTAGGAAGTCTGCCTTCCATTTCATCTGGAAGTCAGTGCATGAACTGTATTAAGGGCTTATTTCAGATCTATCTCTGTAGAAATAAACTATGCTCCTGCCTACACCTGATGTAGATGATGTATGAAGAAGGGATGAGTCTACTGAACCCGAGTTCAGAGGCTATTACAGACAAGCCAGAATGAAGACTATCGTATTTTGGGATTGGTATATGCCAGCAGTAGTGACTTTCTGGAGGAAATATTCATACTTTGAGAAAGTACTATTTTTTATGCAACAGTCAGTCTTGAAGCTAAATTGGGCTATTTGCTCCACTGCATGAGAAAAACAAACCTTTGTTGTTTTGCATTTCGTGAGAAGCTTTTTCTTCATCACAGAGCTGTTAGTCACAATATCCTTTAGATTTTACCACTTCACCAAACTGTTACTTTAATGAACCTGGTATTTTCCCAAGAAATTACATAATCTTTACTCACTTACAATGCCCAGTATCTTAACTCACAGAGCAGTGACAGTGACATGAAGCAAAGGCTTGACAAAGGAGTTATACACTCTGTGGATTCAGCTCCTCCTATCTATCTTCCCTGCCATCGTGCATGAAGTGTCTAATATCTCTCTGCTGCAGTTTGCCAATCTTGCCCAAATAGACTCTGATGCATTCATACAGAAATGGCAATACTCCCTGTAGAGAATGCTTCCATTTCTGAAGAGGCTGTACTGTGTATTTGCATTGCTTGCTCTTGCAATCACGTGCTTAGGCATCCTCTGCTGCGGTCCATCTGGCAGCTGCACATGGCAGCAAAGCCCACATGTCAAGCCCTGTATCCTCATTAGCAAGGGAAATGTTGTGCTCTAACATATCTGACACAGAGGTAAAAATGGGAAACATTGTTTGACAATCTGGCATATGCTAAAATGAAGTAATGACTCACTGCATAGAAGCATAGGAACAGAAAGAACACTAGGACATTAAAATCTGTTTGTTTCATAATCACAGGCAAGCTGGTTATGAGCAGCGAATTCAAAGGATCCGTGCTATGTAACATGAGGTGCAAGCTTTCAGAAGATGGCTAGCAAACAGACCAATGATAAAAAAAAATAAATAAAACTAAAGGAGCATTGATATCTTTCCTGTATACTGAGTTTAAGAGACAAAGCTCACAGTCCCACTGGCAGATGCTGGAAAATTCAGTGTCCCCTATGGAAAAGGGCATTGTATGAAAATGGTATTGTATGCTATGGCAATAGCAGAGGATTTATCAACTGAAAATTTCCCTGTGAGGAGGAAAATGAAGATGTGCTCTGCTGCAAAGGAGGAAAAACTACCTTCAATTTTCTAACGTCTCCCTTGCTGAAGAGGCTGCACTGCAGGGACAGACATCTGCCAGCAGATAAGACAGCTTTACTGTGCACTTAATTGCATCAATGAACATATTTCCACAATTTATATATAATTTCTGGTCTTGCTGTGTGTGGAAAAAAAAATTCCCTTGTATCTCATTTTTCAAAGTTGCCTGTGCTGAATCTATACTGCAGGTAAGTTTCTGTCCCTCCCTACAGTGTTCTCTACCAAATGAGTTTTCTGATTTAAGCAGTAATGGTTTATGTGTGTTAAACTCAAATTCAAGGTTTCAATTCTTTCTACTAATGGCTCAGCCAAGCATGCTGTGTGATGTGAGTGCTGCTGGAGGCCCCTTCTGGGAATAATTGTAGGACGAGTGGGAAGGATGGGCCCAACCCAGCAACTGGCAGTGCCAGACTTCAGCAGTTTGTATATTCGTGCTAGTGTACAGCAGCATAAAATGCTGTCAGTTCAGTGAAAGGAAAATATCAAACTGAAACTCATGTCAGGAAACTTGTGCTTTAAATAAATTTATGGATTTCTATTTTATGTTCATTTCAAGTTTACTTTAATCACTCTTTCAGCTTATCCTTTGTACAGCCCAGTCTGATCCTTTATTACTCAATGATTGCAATTAGCAATCATATTTTGCGCCTCTTCTCTTGATTGCCTAGTTCTACTTACTCTCCTAATAACTTCACTCCAGTAAATTTAGGATTCCCCAGCACAGACTTTATGCACATCCCAGAGCTGCTTCATTGGCTAAACGGTTCTCTTCATACGTACAATTCATCTGAAAAGTAAGATATTACTTTATTTCTCTTGGAATTGATTTTAAAATACCATGCAAACCTTTTAAAATGAAAGATATTAACAAGGAAATGGAGCATAAAATTTGTTTCTTACTCTTTTTTTTTTTTACAAGGACAGTTTATATCCTGGTGATTGTTTTCAAAGGCATTTTCACAAAGCCATTGGATTTTAATAAGAAAACAAATTGAGTAGTTAGGCATTGGGGAAATGAAGGGCAAACTTTTAAGTATTGTTTGGTCAGTACTTGGCAGCATATTCATTAGCTACTATTTTTATTAGTACTTTCAAATCCACCTTCTAGATGTATGCTAAATAAAATTAAAGATCTTTAATAATTTCCTCCCTTCCCTTCCCTTCCCTTCCCTTCCCTTCCCTTCCCTTCCCTTCCCTTCCCTTCCCTTCCCTTCCCTTCCCTTCCCTTCCCTTCCCTTCCCTTCCCTTCCCTTCCCTTCCCTTCCCTTCCCTTCCCTTCCCTTCCCTTCCCTTCCCTTCCCTTCCCTTCCCTTCCCTTCCCTTCCCTTCCCTTCCCTTCCCTTCCCTTCCCTTCCCTTCCCTTCCCTTCCCTTCCCTTCCCTTCCCTTCCCTTCTCTTCCCCATTACAGTCACATACTACACAGTTGTAGTCATTATTACATCTAATCTGTTCTAACAGAGGAATTAGTCACTCAGGAGAGATCACATTGTGTGAAACTGACTACATAAGTGGAAAGACTCATTTGGGAAGTGTTCAAGGTGAAAGAAGTTAGGAGAAGGGGAAAGGAAAGGGCTATGGTGTCTCCACATGAGCTGGACTTGGACAGAAAACATGGTGGAGGCATCATTTTTGGGCACTTAATTATTGTTTGTTTGTTTGTTTTTTTGTGACCAGAAGCTGAGACACAGTTCACTACATGAAAATATTCTTGGGCTTAGGTAAGAGAATTAAAGAGCAGGATGATATGGGTGACACTGCTTCAAGAGTGTACTATGGGCTGCCTGATCAGGAGGAGGAAGATGACGAGCCCTTCTGCCTTCTGCAGCACATAGAAGTGTTCACAGGCACAGGTTCTCAGGGAGAATTCAACCACCCGATATCAGCTGGAAAAGCATCGCTTCCAGGCACACACAGCCCACTGCTGGTATAAAAACTTATACTGTTATTTGGGGACACTTTCTGAAGTAAACTGAATAGCTGGGGAAGAAGCACATTCCACTAGGAAACTGCTCATCTGCTTCTCGTATTGTGACACACCTTGGCTCAAATTCCGCCCTCTGGAGGACATACATGGCTTTGTAAGGCAGGGAAACACCGAATAGAGACGAAGGAGTGGCAGCCTGGTGACTGCAGAATGATGGAGGGGAATGCTTTGCTGGAAAGCACAGCCTTCAACTTTTCAGGTGGAGGAAGTGCTGATGCATTTTTTAACTTAGTATTCAGTATCCATGCCCTTCGTAGAGCTTGTTCTCAGTGGGAGATGCATTCACTTCCGAGGAAGTTCTTTCTCTGTGCAGATGGCAGGGGGTTTCAGAATTCACGGGGCGGGCACGGGAGCAGACTATCAATCTCCTGTGTCTCTGCCAAGGCCAAAGGGTTCTGTTCTAGCAAGCTCTGCAGTGGGGAGAGCATTAGAGAGCTCCCTGCAGCAGCTGCTCACAAATGCCAGGAAGGAAAGTCCAGAAGCAAAACGATCTGTTTCAGAGCACTAAGTTAAACGGATCTTGTGTGACTCTTTGAAAGATGATAATGCTACAGCTTGCCAAGGGCAAGAGAGGTAATGCATTTTCTGTTGTCATCTGAGAATAAAATCTCAGCTTCTCTGCAACGAAAGAGTGAAAGTTGCTTTTGACTTTGGTGAGATCAGGTTGACACTCAAAGTGTTGGGGCGGTGGCTGTGACTGTGGGCTGGACGTGATGAGAGGAAAGCAGGTTTGTGCCACACCATGGTCTGTTCCACACTGTCACAGCAGTAGTGGTGATGATGAGAGCGGTGTTGAGCAGACCTCAAGATGCCAAATGGCCTTCCAACTGGCCATGGACAGACAGGTATTTCATTTTTCTCTCCCCTCCTAAACTAAAGCTTAGAAGAGTCCTGAAAAAGTGTTTCCAGGCAGAATGTCCCATGTCTATGTGAGATGAAGGGTGTGAAGATAGGAAATGGATGTTTTGTCCCTTCCATGCATTGTGGCAGCTGCAGTTTGCCGTGCCTTGCGCACTCCAGTTCATGGTTCAGGCTGCAGATGTGGATTTAGGTGTTTTACATGGGGCAGCCAGGTGGAATTCTGGGCTCCACTGCAGCATACACTGTCTGCATGGCCTGTGACTATGAGGAGATGAGAGGCAGTCCTCCTTGATTCAAACTGCTATCTCCTGTTAGCTGCCATGGATCTGTTCCATGGAGACAGAAAGATTTCCTAACAATCACTTGGCATCTTTTTTTTTCTTACATTTTCTCTAACTGCTCCTAATTGTTTCCTTAGGGAAGAGATACCAATTCTCTTGGATTATAGATAGTGATATCGCCATTTTTATCTAGAGGAGCTGCATTCATGGGATGAATGGAACAAAGGAAAATCTTGAAGGGTTTAGGTGATTTTTGAAATTTATTCTCCCTTTCAGCATTTCATTAAAGTTCTGGGCTGTAAGAAGAGTTGTTCCAGTCCAGTCAAAATAGGTCACTTTCTATTTTTATTACAGGATAATACATTTCAAAACTACAAAATGAAACATCATTTTTGTGAGGTAACACTGTAAGCTTTTGTAAAGATGACGAAAATGGACATTTAAATATTACAAGAGCTGTTCTGCTGAATCCTTCTTCCCCCTGACTCTTTGCTCTGATGTGATTTCATGAAGTATCTGCCTCAGTGCTGAGCAGGGCTCCCTGCTCACACGCTCCTCTGGGCAGTTTTTCCTGTCATGTTACAGGTGCACAGACATAGGAAAGCATTCAGAGATTTTTCTAACCTGCTCAGCCTCATCTCATCTCAACTGTTCTGGCCAACACTGAATTTTTCCTCAGTAGGACCAGAGTTTGATCAGTGCTCATTTCTTGGACCCCCACAAGCAGGCTACCATAGGAATGTCTGTTCAGAAGTAATCAAGCTTTATCAGACTCTTTTGTCTTCTTTCCCGCTGACTTCCACCAGGGATGGACCATAGGATCTCACCATCTGTGTTAGTACATGGGCTTGTTTGGCTTATTAGCTCCACCAACAGCTGAATGGCTGGATTTCCTAGAGCCTTTACATCTCAGCAGCCAAATTAGCAGCCGCAGGAGGTGGGAAAGTGGCAATTCTGATGGAAGATGCTGCACTGCTTTTCCCTTTGGGAATGGAGCAGAATGTCATGCATTTATATGTCTGCAAATGAGCAGAAGCACACATCCTTCATGAGCAAATAATCCTTTGTGGTAACCAGAGGGCAGATGGATTGCAATTAATGGATTAATCTCATACCAATCATTGTTAGGCTAAATAGCACAATCTAGAACAAGAAAAGTAAAGAAGAATTGTCAAAAAAACAAAATAACAGACTTTTTTTTTAATTATTATTTTATTTTCAATCCTGCTCACGGCAGTGAGTTGGAACTAGATGATTTTAAAGGTCCCTTTTAACCCAAGCTACTCTGTGATTCTATGAAATAGTCATTGAATATGTCTTGATAACTGAAAAAAGGTGTGGGGTGGTGGGAAGAAAAACCTCAGACTCTGAATATCTCCACTGATATCGGCAGCTTGGTTTGTACTTTTTACTTCTCACCTTCTGGTTGCCTCTATGTGTAAAACACTTTGAATTACTCCACCAGAAATAATTTCATAATACTGACTTCCTCAAGTGTCCTTTCCGTGCATTAGGGACAACTATTAGGAATGGACTCATATGCACAAACTTGGTATCTCCTCTAGTGCATTCAAAGAGGTAAAGAGAGGAAAACTGGGAGAAGATCCTCACTCTTCATCTGTCTTGCTTCACTGGATACATGTGAAAATGATCTGGGCAAACAGATGTGAAAAAGATTATTTTTATTTTCAAAGTTCCTAAATAAATAAGCCCAGAAAGATCCCAGATATTTTAATGTAAGCAAGAATCCCTCAGCCAGGCCATTAAAGAAAGGTTAATCTACTGCAGGTGGAAAGTCCAGTTATGTATTTAACTACCCTGGACTGTGAGAGGTTTGCAGCCAAGCCCAGTTTCGCTAGGCCATGGCTGTGGACTATTTGCTTCATATCTCCATGTCTCAGACTTCCTCCTTTGCTCCTGTCAGTTGGTTTATACACCTAGAAGGACATCTGAAGCATTTGTAGGTAATATTTGTATAATAACCAGAGACACAAAATTAAAAGATATCACTTCGCTTGGCTTGGCTCTCTCTTCACCAGCTAATTAAATAGCTAGAGAATAATCTTGGGTACCTAAAGCCAACTGGCTCTGAATGACCTGCATCTATGCCATTAAGCAGCCTTAGCCTTCAAAACAGGGTGACAGAATCCAAAGTGCTTATTAGGAATAATTCCTGGCTTATGTTAACTTCTGAACTGTATCCAGGAGTTGTCTGGGGTAACTGCATTTGGCCAGGGATCAGTCTGACAATTTAACAGCACTGAGACAACTGGCTTTTAGCATCAAAATGTGTTCACCAGGACTTCTTAATTTTCTGGTGTAAGGTGCCAATGACCTTCTAAAATGCACTTGCTACTTTTGCAAATGCAAATTTGCTCTGACAAATGAAGATTTGGAGCATGCACCCCTGGGTAGTGTTAACCAAATTCTTCATCTACACAATTCATTGAATCAGTGACTGTGTCCCCAGTAGTTAGGGTGCTTTCTATAACTTCTCACTCAGACCTTTAAAGGTCTCTGCTGTGTTAGAACATTAAGTTCAAATGCTGATCTCTACCTGATCTCTTAGAGAGCTGTGGAGAGAGGTGTCAGAATTCTCAGCAGAGCAGTCCTAATCAACAGCTGCTTAGTTTGTGACTCTCCAATTCTATCTGAATTCCATCTCTTTATGATGAGTGCTCATTATGTGGTGCGAAAGTGTGAGTGTGATTGCATGTAGAAATACATGTGCCTGCAAGCACTTACCTGAAGAGAATTTGGGTGTAGGGGTAAAAACTATATTTGTCAGAATCAAAACTGCAATTTGGAAAGACAGAGACAGTGCGTGATACAGGTGATGGAATGCAAAAAAGATCTGAGGACTGCGATAAAGGCAAGTCAGGAGATTATTTGTAAGAAATCAGACTCGAGACAGTAGTAACTTTCAACAGGATCAAACAAATGTGGCAAACAGAGTAGAAGCTGAAAAGGCAAACTTTAAAGGATAAGCTAACTAGCATTCTCCTCTATGATCAGGACATCCAGCCCGAGTGACGTGTTGAATATCTACTCATTATTTAATCACAGTGTTGGGAAAATATTTGAAGATCTATTATATGTGAAGAACGAACACTCTACAGCCTTATCAGTGCATGGAGTAGGACTGTTTTATTAACTGGGGTCATAGTTCAGATCTCAGGCTAGGAAACAGTATTTAGTTGTTAACTTAATTTAGTTTCTGGACACAAGGTTTATAAAACTTGCACTTCTGCTCCCACAGCAGGAGGGGAGGCTGGTCCCCAGTTTTTCAATTAAAATATTGGATGTGAGATCATAGAATCATCTGATCTGCCTCTGATCCTGCCTCCCTTCTCTGGCCAGTGTACCTATAGAATCTGTTCTTGTTGATTTTAACATCCCTTGCCAAATTCAGTTCCATCTATGCCTTGACTTTCCTAATCCCCTCTCTGCAAGTCCAGACAGCACCCCGTATTCCCCCCAGGTAACACACCCTTGTTTCCACAGCCAGTACAATCCCTTTATTTTCCCTTAGATAAATTCAGAAACAATCTCAAGTCTTCCAGCTCTGCTCTTGCACCTGTTTATCCTGTTGCAACCCGGTAAATTTTCTGTCCCTCTGTTGTCTTCCTCAGTTCCTTCCTTCAGTGGGTGCATTCTGAGCAGCATCTCTGCGTGGACTCCGTGACATTACAAACTGACATTGCCCCAGGAAGCACTAAACCAACATTTTCATTTGCTGAAGCTGCAGGCATGTTCTGGACCCTGACCCGAAGTGTATCTCAGAGACTGAAAGACCATTCCTTCCCTCCTTCCCTTTTAACCAGTAAATTAATAGGAAAACCTATCAAGTAACTACAAGCAGAGCAAGGCAATTTGCTTTTCACCTTGGTTACAGGAATCTGTAACATTTTTCCTTTTCAGCTGCTCATGCCATGGATTATTGATGTCCTGGGTAACAAAAGGTCTGTTCCATTCTCATGGAACCAGCAAATGTTCCCTGTACTTTGTCTTCATGCCCTTAATCATTGCAGATAGATGGTGCTGGGGCAAAAGACAGATGGAACATTGCTTACCAAATAGCTTTCTGCTGTTCCAGGTCTGGATTCCGTGTGGGTTGGATGTGAATTGTTGTTCAGCCTCCTTCTTGCTTTCAATTAGTTTTATTCACCTCCAATTGACCCATGGGTATAAATTAACTGTGGGCTTCTTATGGCGTGGCTGTATCTCCTGCACCTTTTCTTATGCACTGTAAAACATAAGGCCACAAGTTGTGCCGGGGAAGATTTAGATTAGACTTGAGGAAAAATTTTTTCTCTGAGAGAGTGGTCCGGCACTGGAATGGCCTGCCTAGGGAGGGGGTTGAGGCACCGTCCCTAGCGCTGTTCAAGAAGCACTTAGATGAGGTGCTGAGGGATTTGATTTAGTAGCTTGGTGGGTAGGGATGGTGGTGTGAGGATGGTTGGACTAGATGATCTTGTAGGTCCTTTCCAACCTAATGTATCTATGAATCTATGAATCTATGAACTCAATCAGTTAATCTGAAATACACCATGTTCTGAAATTATAAATCCTGAATTAGGAGTGAAGAAATCTAGGCTCTAACTAAGCAAGTCTAGCTAGCTCTACCTCTGCTGCCATTTTTTCTTGTGCCCCTTCCTCTTTCTCAGAGCTAACTGTGATTGTACTTCCCCAGCACAGTGAGAGCGTGGACAGACACTGGGTTTCCTGGAGATCTCTGTGGGCTGTAGAAGAGCAATTAAGGATTTTGTAGCTTGCTGCACATTCCTTCCCTCCTGCCCTTGGTGATGGCAGCTTGGGAAGTCCTCTCCCAGCAGCACCTCTGGGGTGGCATAAGGATGCTGCGCAGTCCCTCCCTGCAGAGATAGTGACCATAATGGAAACAGAATGTTTGTAGCTCTGGGACAGAGAGTCTCAAGATTTATTTTTTTCTGAGGAAAGTAAGGAGACAAGTTCAGTGTGTGTGTATTGAATTTGCTTGAAAAAGGGTTGCAGGGGAAATGTAACATTATTCGTGAAAGTGTATGGAGCAGTTTTGCCAAGAAGTGGGAGAAATGGCATGTCAAATGTCTTGACTGAAATGAAAGCATGGGTTTGTTTTAGAAACAGCAGCTCACACGAAAATTGACTCAGTTAAAAAATCAAAGGTCACTAATAACATGAAATGAAAGGAAGAGTGTTTTAATATAAGGCAAAACAAATTATTCCAGGGGGGTTTTGTGTTGCTTTGTTTATTTGAAATGAACAATTTTCTTTGAGCTAAACTGGATCTCTCTTTCTCCTCTTGCTTTTGTGCATTAACTGCTGGAATGAAATGTCATTCCCCAGGCTTTCCAAAGGGATCGTGAGGATGTCCCTGCTCCAGAAATGCAGCAAACGACTTCTGTGCTATTAATATTGTTCCTGCTGCACCTCGGAATGGAGCAGGGCCTGCCTGATGACGGCTGTGATAGATTGGCAGTGACCTGTACTTTGTCACCAGTAAAGATCAGCCATTGACCCCATGTCCCTTTCCTGAGCAGGACTCCCTAATTCAAGCAGTTTCCCACTGCATGTCACATCTGCCCCATGTACTCACTTGCTGGGTGAGCTCAGGTGAAGGAAGGGAGAAAAAATGTATGTACTTATCAGACTGCTTATTAGTCTGCAATCTTTTTGATTGAAAGCTGTCTGTGATGAGTCCAGGAACTGTCAGACACAAGTAAAAAGATCGTGGCTCCCTAGCAATTTATTCCAAGTGATGCCTGGGAGCCTTTGACCAGCCATTAGAGATGGAGGTATTACATTTTTCAGTGCTGTTATCCAAATCACCATCGTGAGGGAAGTGGTAGGCCGTTTGATGACCAGAGAGCTATCAGACTAATTATACTGTGATGAATTCCTTTCAATTCTGTAGAGCATTTAATGCATTCTTAAATGAAGTCATCCATAATTAGAATCCTTCCAAAACACACACAGGCACTGAAGTCCGAGAGAAGCTGATTAATTGCTAATGAGGTTCCTGCTCTTACCAGGCTGATTGGAAGAGGCAAGGAAGCGAAACTAGGGACAGAAGCTGGCATCACCCTGAAGATTCAGTGAATCTTTGCTAATTGCCAGAGCAAAATTTTGCAATGTAGCTTATTGTCCAAGCCCTGCAACACAGCCACTTTTAGCCATTAGGGAAGGGATTTCCAGAGTTCCCATAATCCATTAATGGATGAAATATGCATTGTCCCAACTGGACTGATGTTTTTAGATGGTGGGATCTCTCTGAAAACTGAAGAACAGGGATTTGGTCACCACACTGTTAAAATCATCCTCAGCTGGGCAGAAAACAGTGCTTTGTAAAATGTACATGTACTCATTATCCACACGCATTGTTAACTGTGACGTTTCCAGCAAATATCTTACCATGTACATACACAGACCTGATGATGCACATCGAAACAGACAATGCTGCTTCTCTGGGAGGGGAGTGAGAACTTCTGGTGGGTACACATGGGGAAAGCACTCAATGGAGAATGTGTTGTTTCAGATTAAGCAGCTGGAGGCAACCCCAAGGAGACTTGTTTTACTGCACCACTTTTATTTCTGCATGCTTTGCTTCCCTTCCAACTACGTCTTCTTTTATTGTTCTCAAAAGATGTAAACTCTAAAACTCTCCACTCATTGTGATTGTCTGAAAGTCAAACTAGTACTTGCTGTTCTCATTTTGTACATATTTTTGCATTCTCATGGTACAGAATTATGTATGGAGCAGAATTCACAGGAAATGATGCTTAGAGCTTGGAAATTTAAACTTGCCTACTAAAATATATAGTTTGTCTTTCTGAAGGTATTAAGAGTTTCATGTCTGGTGGTTGAGCATTTCCCAAAGCATGAAGGAAACACTGTGGGCCCTGTTACTTTTCCTGAAATGTTCTTTCACTGCTGTGAATAGATACTTGGAGAACACCATTTGAGGACATTTGAGGAGAGCTCCTGAAATAAGACTTACAGTCTTGAGTGTGATCAGCAAAAAACTACAGGGTGTGGGGGAAAATTGACTGTAAAAGCATGTACCTGATGTCTTTTAGTTCTGAGACGTATGGATGAAAAAATTCAGACACATCCAGAGCCCAGTATAAATCCAGTAATGCTGTATATATATAACTGCATTCTAACTACTCCTTTAAATGAATGGCAATTTTACTTTGGAATAATTCGTCAAGGAAAACAAACAAAGGGAGGTATTTATTATTCCCAAATCTTCCAATGCATTGCAGCAAACTGAAGCTGTGTCTGTTCAAACGGCACACACAGTGCTGAGCAAAGCTGTTCCAGAGCAGGGAGATGCCTCCTGCAATTTCAGATTGAGGAGCTGGAGCTGGAACTGAGTGAAGGCAGTGGCCTTTGGAACGGCAGAGTGAAAGGTCGGCCAAAGCCTGTGTATGTGACCCTACTGAGTGCACAACAAGCTTGGCAGTTTCTGTAACCGAAGACATACTAGGGAAAAATTCACAGCTTGTCAAATTCAACTCCTTAGCACAAAAGGCTGGAGAGAGAAATGTGCAATGGGACTGCCCAGCCTGCAGCTTCCAAGCAGCTCAGTCAGCCCGTGGTTCTGGTGACCACCCCAATGTCCTGTAGTCCCAGGGGGCTGCTTCTCCAGGTTATAGAAGCTGGGAGCTGAAAACCTCTTCAGGGTGGGATGGATGGTCAGTGTGGTTTTCCTACTTCCTCGTCAAGCACTGCACCTCTCTGAGAAGGTAACTATCTTCTGAGTATTTAAGCTCATCTCACTGAAGGTCTTTCAAGCACCTGGCACATGGATGTCCATTTGCCAACCTGCAGCATCCTGGGGTGTGCTGTGCAGAGCCAGGTGTTGGACACACTGATCCTTATGGGTCCCTTCCAACTTGGGATATTCTATAACTCTATGTGGGGAAAAGGGGCAACTGAAAGCAAAGTGTAGTGGATTTCCCACCATTCTGACAAGATGCATAGATGTGCTGGTGTCTAATTTGAACAAATTGATGCAGCATTTAAATATTGTCCTCAAGAAAGAAAAGGAGTTATAGGGTTACTGAGGAACGTGGTAAAACCTAAGGATACTTGCAAAAGAGCCGTTAGCATAAATTGGCTTAGAAAGAAGTAAATAAAAACTAGAGCACTGTTTTATTTTCCCCCAAAGAGAAATCCAGGGAAACTGTATTCGGTGTAAGCATGACATGTGGATCTACCTTGCTCAAATACGTATTATTTTTATTCAGGTAAGGGTGAAGATCTATCGCTAATTGGAACATGACCTGCTAGTAATTGTGCCAAACCTACTTGTCCTGTCATTTTTCACTTCTCTTCAGCTCTCCGTGCACTCATTTTTATGCGCACTATATGGAAGCTATTTTTAAAATCTAACAATATGTTGTTAAAACAACGTCTACTAAAAGTTTTTACATTTAAAAGACCTAAGAACTCTCACACTGAAGAGGCCTGCCAGCTTTGACAGCTCCTACGAGACTTGGCCCAGCAGATTTAACTCCGTGTTTGAGGCTCAGGATGCTGCTGTAATGAACGTACTCACAGTATTTTGTCTTACAAGTATTAAGACAGGACTGAAGTATTCGTACTTACAGTATCACCTTGAGTTGTTACAGAAGCAGTGTAACAGACCACCTGTGATAAAATACTTAGACCTATTTCATCCTTGTCTAAAATATCCATAAAAGAAATACTATAGATGAGAATTCACTATGAAAAGAGAAAAAAAACCCAGCTCAAGAGCTCACACATACACTCATAGCCAGCCACATCCTACTGACACTGTAGCTGCTCACTAGCTGGCTCTGTGCTGTACATTATATTGCACCAATTATGCTTTGAGAGGTTCCTGATCATTTTACAGCATTAGTGAGATCAAATCTTGTAGAATGAAAAAGCCAATTACATAAACACAAGGCCTTGTAGACACACTCCAGCAAAGCTAAAGCTGCAATCTGTCTTTAGCAGTGGTGGTTTTATAGCACACGCTCACACACTTAGCCCTGCTCACATCGATCTGAAGGGCTCTATCACTGCACAGCTATGCCAGCAGCTCCGTTAAGTGCAGGATTTAATATCAAATAAACCTTATGAATTAGAACTTATTTAAAATCATTCCGATTTAACTTCCAAATTTCTTTCTTGGGTGGGAGAGCTGCTTGTTAGCTTTCCCAGGAGCAGGAAAAAATTCTGCAAATAGTTTTTTGTTCATTGACAAAAATGTCTTTGGTACGATGGGGCAGTGTGCTGCTTTAGGACGTGTAACTTTAAGCTGTGCATTGAGTAGGTACTCCTAAAAGTAAAATACTTGCTGCAGTCATAAGGAATGTCAGAGTAAGTACTCCAACCATTGAAAAAATGCACCCTGAGCATTTGGGTTTTCAAGCATGCAAAAAATATGAAGATGGTATATTTTTTTTTGCCTCAGAAACTCAACTATTAGAAAAAAATGTATAGAAATAATCCCTGGGGTAACTTCCCCCTGCCCCCCTACTACTCAACCAGGCATAAATGTACTGCAGTGCTTTTGCTTCTAACTGTTAACGGATACTTTAAAAAAGAAGGGAGGCTTCCACAATCAGAGTGCTCCGCAGCTATTATTTCTGAGGTATCCTGGGTACGTAGGTTCTACTACGTCAGAAGCAAGAAAGTTAACATATGTCATCTGGATGAAGCTGTAACTTCACAGAGCCTGAGGCAAGGTAGGTCATCGAGCACCAAAAGACATCAGTTTAATTGTTGCTAATGCCGCAGGAGTTGTTTTCTATGTTTTTCCAAAGCCTCACAGTTTTTGTTTTATTTTTTTTTTCAGTAAGAAATGTGTAAGATGTAAAGCTAAAAAATGAATAATGTCAAATGGCACTGATAGCTGATATATTTTATAGATGGTGCAATTAGAAAGATTATCAGGATGGAAAAGAGGCAACCAATATAAAGAGAAATGCTCACCCATCTCCAAGGATGGTCAGCCTTAAATGGGGTCTGGGAGAGGTGGAGCCAGACTACACCCCTTCTGCTCACACAGTGCACTGCCTCCGCCTGTGCTCCCATGGCTGACTCAGTGCTCACCTCAGTGGTTCAGGCCATGATTCAACAGATCCCATACAGAAATGCATTCTTTACCTTACTTCCAAGGACAGCAGCTTATTAGTAGTTTTTATCTTAGTTAAATAGCAGCATCTTCCAAAGCACGGGTGGTTGTGTACGGCCCTTTCAATAGCAACTGGAGCTCTATTCCACTGCTCGAACACCTACTTCTGCCCCTCAAAAAATACAGAATAACTGAGATGGATGAAAAGAAAAACAGCATTTGGGACTTTGGGAAAAGGAGGACTTAAGGGTGGAATATTTGCAGCCAGAGGAGGAAGAAGGAAGCATGTGCACTGGCAGGAGTTTGGGAACCGAGTTGGATGACAAAGCATCTTTGGGAAAAAAAAAGTTTGGGAACCCTTGGAAAATGAGGAATGTCAATTTAAGTTAGGGAGATATTAATTGAATGAGTGTGTGAGGAAGAGAGAGAGATCAAGATGTACGTGAGTACCTGAAGCACAGCCCAGATCGATTACTTGCTGCTGTCAGCATCATCCGTGCAGCATAAGAAAGATTGAATGTGTGCTATAAAATGCACCATTTAACAAAGTCCAAGCTATTAAGTAATTAGAATGTAATATGTGAACATGCTGAATATGCTTATTTAAATGTAAACAGCTATTCGCTGTTTATTTTTAGTATGGGAAAATTATTCAGCTTGATTCTTTGTCCTTGCTGCTTCAGATATTAGTGATCTGCTGCATGTCCCCAAGCCACCAGTGAGAGGTAGCTGCTCTCTGACCAGTGGCAGCCACGGATTCTTCTGGAAAGGGACAAAGTGAATGAACTGCAGAGGAAACAAATGCAAGGTAATAAATATTCTTTGCTCCAATGGAATGAGGGAATACTGACATTACAATTCTGCTCATGCGGCGATCAGTAGTGCATTCAGGACAAAACCTGAATCCCTAGTCAACTAATATTACCCACTCAATTGGAAAGGTTAGCCTCAGGAGTAAAAGTGTTTACTTATGGGGAAATAGTTCATTCAGGTGAGAAGAACAGAAGTGATGCTGGTTGTGTGCTGGCGTACAGCTCTCCGGGCTCTGTCTGTGGCAAACTGGATGACTTAAGGCAGATTGCTTTGCTTTCCTTTTGAAAGTTATGCCAAAGCTCTTTTCAGCCAGATATCAAAGCAATAACCACTGCCATTTCCCAAATGAAGACTACAGTTTTGTTCCCAATTATGTCCTCCAAAAGTGAAGCATAGTGTGTCTGCACGGTCTCTCTGGTGCTAGCACATGCTGGTCCAGTAGCTGGCAGCATTAGGCAGAGCTTTGCTCATGATGTGGTTAGTCCTCTTGCTAGTATTAGGGAAAAGAAATGCTCATCTGCCATAAAAAGGATGCAGGTGCATCTCTTTTCCAGTAATACAGACAAGTAAACCTGTGTGCAGATGTTCTGGTGTGTCATGCTTAAAACCATGAAGGTGAGGAGCCAAATTCAGATCTAAGACCTTTATTTAGAGATCTCTGGTGTTGTCAGCCTTTTGTGACAGCAAGTCATTCACTATGTTCTAGATTCTGAAAAATACATGAGTACCTCTCATCAGCACCTCCTGAACCATGTGAACTTTTAGCTCTTTTAACCTCTATTTTGATTGAAATTAACATCAGAATGGACGAGCTGAATGTGAATATACTCTTCCAACAAGAAGCATAAGAAAACAAAGAGCCATGTCAGGCTTTATCTAAGCTGGGCACTCTAACAATCTTAAAAAACATCTGATTTTACCCCGGCCATGGCTGGGTGCCCCCAGCTCAGGCTGCCCAGGGCCCACCCATGGCCACAGGCACCTTCAGGGATGGGGCAGCGCAGCTCTGGACAAAGAGATCCCTTCCAACCTGAGCTGTTCTACAATCCTACGATTCTATCATCACTTCTGATGGATCATCTGAGTCTAGGTTGGAGGTACTGATGGTGCCTCATGGGATTTTGTGCTTGGTGTCTCAGGTGCTTTGGCCATTGCTGTATGTTTGATAGGTTTTGAGCAGAAATATCTGATTATATGGAGTGCATTGAAGAGAAGATAGCTGTGCAGGAAACAAATCCTGCTGCACTGGGAGAAAAGTTCCAGGAAAAATCAGGTGGAAAAAAGGCAGATAAAAATGATGTTTGCTGCTCTTCTGTAAACAGCATTTCTTAATAAAAGGTGACATTTTGGAGTGGATCTGTAAAACAAATTCTTTGATGATGGAGGATAGCAAGAGACTGATTCAATGCTCTGCACCACTAAAAAGAGATCTTTTTCTCTGCTCTTAAAAATAAAGGCATTTTGTTTTGTTTTGTTTCTGTTTTTATAAATATATATTTAACATATTAGAAATGCAATATGTGAAACATACAGGATGCACTTTATAAAAATAGTGTAAAAAACCCTAGGAATTTTCTAGGGACCATGATTTCCACCTGAGGTATTTTGTGGCCCATTTGCAGACTGTCATTTTACATTTTACATTTTACATTGCCTGAGGTGCAAAGAAGCTCTTTAGCTGTGAGAGTCCACAGACTGGCAGCCTGCAGGTCTTCCTCTTTGGTCTTGCCTTGTTGACATGTCCTCAGCCTCTTCAGGACTAAAAGACCAGGACACCATTACCTTGTACTGTGTGACTTTATTCTCATCCCTGGGAAGTGGATGTGGAACGCAGCTGTGTCAGTGCTTCTGGCTGCCCAGCCCTGAGTGAAGGGGGTGAGGTCGAGTCCAGTTGGAAAAGAGGCTGAAGGGAGCTAAGAGCACCCGAGCTTATTCTGAGCTGTGTGAGGGGAAGGAGCTTTATCACAGTGTCTTTGCAAAAGGAATTACAAAAGCACAACTTGAAAAAAAAAAAAAAAAAAAAGACACAAATGTCAGCAGATCATTGTAATTCTACCTTATCTTCTCGGGAAGGAAAATCCGGAGTTTGGCTTGTAATCACTGTCAGTCACAATGAAAACTTAAAGCTGGGAGATTTTCCTGAGAGATCAAGTTTGGAGATTTTGAAGGGTGAGATCAATGCAAGTTGCACTAAGCTCATTCAAAAATGTTGCTTCCTAACCTCTAAACAACAGAAGGGCTGGGACATCATCTGTTGCAGATCAGAGAAACTTCAGGAGCAGATCGAAACCCCGTTCGTGCAGCACCCCAAAACAAATAATCCCCAGGACATAGGGACTGAGAAGGTACAGACAAATATTAATGAGTATTACGAGGCAACAGAAATTATCATATATACAGAAAAATATAAAGAAAAGGAAATAAAGGAAATAAAGGAAATAAAGGAAACGGAAAAGGGAATGAAAAAGAGAGCAAGTCACACGTACACAGAAAGCAAACATACCAAATGATAACTAATGTCTGGGGAGAGGAGAAGTACTGTGATGTTGACGATCAAGATTTCTTCCTCTTCTCAGTGTCTTTTCTGGAAGTTTCATCAAATCTTTTGTGAGCATAACTGATCTCCCATTAAATGTGTGATTTGAATAAATGTTAATGGTAATTTGCTGCTGAAATACTCCATGCAGTGCTGGGAGGGGGTGGGGGAACCATAAGTGCTGCTCCTGGCAGGGCAGGGCAGGGCAGATTCTCTGCTGCATGGAAGTAGCTCAGAAGAGCAAACACAGGTGTCTATAATTCTCATCTGCTTGAGATCATTTGTCATGGGTGCAAGTGAGGAGGTACCAGAACAAGGCACAGAGAAATCTTTCAGGCAGAAGGGAGATGTGGAGATAATGAAGAAAAACGATCTTTTATCATATAGTAAAACGAATAATTCGTGTCCCTTAAATATATCAGACCAAGAAAAGATGTAATAAGTCACACAAGTGTCTTTGTTAGGAACCCTCATCTCTGCAAGACCACAGGGTGCCTGTGTGCCTGGAAGGGTGTGATGGTCTCCAGCCATTTCCAGGTTTGTCTCTGCTAGATAGTTTGAAGTGCAGCATACAAGACCTGCAGGCAGGCATGGTGGCTCTCCATGTTGTGTTCATCACCATGAGCATCTGTAAGCTGCTGGTTTTGCAGTATATTTACACTGATTGCTCCTTAAATTAAATTAAAAGAATGTAGGTTTAAATAAACGAATGCAAAACAAAATGTAAATGTTATTACTGAACATCTCTGCTTCTTCTATTTTCTTCTTACAGCACCTGGAAGTTGTATGAAAAGCATTCAGTTTTAGGGGGACACCTGCTGTGCTATGATTTCCTCAGAAATACTTTCTACCTTATTTGAGCCCCCAGAATTTTTCTACTTCTTTATTAAATTCTCTAAACCTTCATAATATACGCAGAAATTTCCCAGCTCTTATTCCACAACTCATTTTGATCCAGAACTACTGCTCAGAAGAACAGATGTGAGCGTTGGACTCACGGGATATAAACTTTCAGCCATATACTGGTAGGAAAGGAAGATAAAATGTATTTGTGAAGGCAATGGAAGATGAGAAGTAGCTCTCAAAATCTGGCAGTGAATGCAGCAGATTTTGTTTTCTGGTCTTTTCATGGAGAAAATATAGAAAAAATGGCAAAATTGTAAAATGAAAACCAAAATATTTTCTTCTGCCTCATAGATAAATAAATGTAAATGGGAGATTGCCAAAAGATGCAAAGAATATGAACAGATTTTACTTTTTGTTCACTATGCGACATGGCAAAAACCAGTACTTCAGTGAAGCATCAGAGTAAGTGTTTTATGTTTTAATATTCTGATGCCAATAATCTGCTTGATGTTGGATGGCAGTTCTGCTGATGATCAGTTTGATGGATAAATTATTAAATAGGAGTGATGGATAATCTTTCAGGAGCAATTACTTTAACAGCAATAAAAAGGAGTATATAAGGTACACATGGTAACACCTTTGTAATGGCAACGGTTGCTTTTGGAAGCTCTCTCAGCAGCTATGTCGTGCTGTAACAGCACAATTGCTAAAATAATTGTACCCTAACAACCATGGGGGACGATGGATGAAATGAAATATGGAATCATCAAGGCTGGAAAAGACCTCTAAAATCATCCAGCCCAACTGTCAACCTGTCACCCCCATATTACTGAAGAACGCTCCTGAGTGCCATGTCTGCATGTTTCTCAGGGCTTCACTACTTTCCCAATTCCTTTCCATGCATTTTATGTCCTATTTTTCTGTGCACTTCCCTGAGCAGTCCCTCTCTCTCTCTCTCTTTTTAGTGATTGATTTCTTGCCATTTTTTCTAATGAAAAGACCTGGAAATTCTAACCCCGTTCCCAATAGTGTCTGCAGCCATTCCCAGGTGAGTGTCACCAGCTAATTCAAATGATCTGCCTAGAACTTTGATGGAGGGGGCTAAAAGTATGAGGAAATCTAACCTGAATGCCTTTCAAGTTTGTGTAACAGTCTATTCACCATAATATCATAAGGAAGGCTGTATTGCCTTCCACAATAGGAGAATGCCAAAATCCTTTCCTAACAGTAATAATAATAATGGCTTCTTTCCTATCTGCTAAGACAGATGAATTTGGATGTTCTTTTCTATTTCCATATAGAAAGTGCCTCCTTCAGAAAAATGCTGTCACTCCTGGCAATCTTGTCATTATACTCAAAATTGGATACCAAGAATGGGACTGGAGGTTGAGTCTGGAAAATACTAAACCATGAATACCAGGCCAGAGAGCTGTTGCAGATTAGGAAAAAAGTAACTGTCATTCTGCTCTGCTTACAGTTCCGTGGATATGAACAGCTAGGCCCATGTTTCCATCCAGAAACTCTTCTGTGTATACATATTTCTAGGAAGCACTCATCACTATTAAAGGAACATGTTACAGGATTATCTAAAAGTGTGTGTTCCAGCCATTTCTTTCATAAGAAGAGCTCTGTGCCCTTTTTAGGTTTCTTGGAGGTTCTTCATGCCATCAGTTCTCTTCCAGTGTAGACGCTTTGATCTGTATCTCATTTGTTCCTCACCTGTGACTTCATCATTTTATTTTCTGAAGACGCAATTTTTGGGAGATGTAATTTTTGCATGACTGAGAACTTTAGGATGGATTATAGAGAGTCTGGGAGATGGTTGACAGCAAGCATCAAATCAGGCTGGTTGACCCAGGAGACTCTTTGGAGTCTGGTTGCTATAAAAACGGTGAACTTTTATGCTGATATGTTTTGAGATTGTCACTTAGCACTTGCAATGAGTCTTGGGATAGCTGAGCCTCCTTTGCTCTTATACCACAGAGTTGTGCACTGCTCTTCCTTCCACAGTTGACTTCTATTTGTACCAAAAGAATGGGACCCATCAACTTCAGTTACCATCTAAAGCTTCCTGGTCACGTCAGGCAACATGTTTTCTTTCAGTTAGCAGAGTGAAGGTGGCCATTTTACCTTGACGAAGCTGACAAGCATTAAATCGTTAAAACTGCAGAAACTCTATTTCTGTCACTCATATGTCAGAAATGATAGATTTACTGGGCACAGACCTCTAGGTGCTTTGAAGTTGAGGGCTTGGCTAAGTCCAAATACTGTATCACGTTAGTTCTCCTTGCTAGTGTGAATATATTTGCTGTTTAATGTGCATCTTTACCAAAGTGTTCCTCACAGGTGCTCATGAATACCGCCTTATTAGCACATGATTGTGTTTTAATCACATAGTTTAATAAGGCATTGAAAAAGCCTATACTGGCATTAGGAAAAAATAAACAAATTAAGAAGTTGAAGACATAGGGTTATCACCTTAGTCAACACGAAAACCTAAAAATAATAGTCTTTTTTTTTTTAATTATTATATTTCTGGGGAGGAGAAGTTACCTGTGTAGCGCAAAAGCTCTTCAGATAACCTCAAAAGATTTGTCTGTTCTTTGTTTTAGGAACTTCTGGGTTGTTTTTTTGTTAGCTCTATGAGTTAGTTTATAAACACCTCCGCTTCTGTCTTTAGACTGGATCGTGTTTAACACACAGGAAACTGCTGCTGTGGAACCTGATGGAACTGTGTTGTATTTTCTTCCCTGGGCTTTAGAAGAACTCTAACCTGCATATTATTGATTTATCTTTTACATTATGTGGTCCAAGAGTGGGAGGTGTTGAGAGGAAGAGGAGATTGGACATCCTCTCAAACGTCCCCTGGGGAATCTTGCAAGATTCTCTATCTTGCAAGAAAAAGGGAAACAATACTTGTTAGATTGTGGTTTTCATCACAGATGGCCCTCATGATTGGAAGAGGGAGACTTCAGGGATTGGTTTATGTAAACTTTACAGCCAAGGGCACCTCTATTGCTGAACACCTTCTGCAAAGTGATGAGGGAGTCCTGATTCCTTCCAAAAAAAACCCCAAAACCAATGCTTACGCTGCTAGATGAATCTGAAAGAGCATCCAGAAGAGGCAAACCTGCAGTGGGAAGGAAATAGTGCCCCGTTCTCTTTGTTTTGCCTCCAATCTGCTGCCTACTAGAGCAAGATGTTCATTTCAGATAATGGCATTTATTTTTGAACTCTGCCCTTAGTTTTATTACTGAAGGACTTGGGAACAAATGCCCTTACCCAAGCCATGTTTGGCAATTTTGTAACCTCAGCCATGCATATTATTGCACAGCTAATTTTTGCATCAACACACTGCCAAACCAACTGTCCCATTTTTCCTCTGTATTTATGCACTGAGGGTAATTTTGCACAGTTCTGGCTCAGTGAGCCCGTAGAGTAATCAGTCACCAGGCTCATGGATTTTCATTGCACTCGTGCTTCTGGGAAGTGCCCAAAGAATTCTGTGCTGTCCCATGCTATGCTCCCATCCCTGTTTTCTTCCACAGCCATGAGCGAACAGCTGCTTCCAGGTCTGTGTGGCTTATGGAGCACAACCACACCATTTGTACAGGATGACAGTTTCGGTGAAGAAACCTATTTGATGGGTCAGCAGGGGGAAGGCTAAATTTGAAGAAAAACATAACTGATTATCTGCAGGAACTACTAGAAGTTCTGGAAGTGCTTCAACCCAGGAAAAAGAAGAACTGAATTGAAGAATTTGAATTTTGAATTTGTCTCCTGATGATTGCTTGCAAAGTGAATGCACATCCAATAACTAAGCAACCATTGAGTGTGAAATGTGGTGTACAAGAGTGGGGTGCTGATATCCTTTGTTTGGCTCCACTATAATTGTGTAAATCAATTACAGAAATGATGTTAAGCTGAGTGGAACCTACCTCAGTTTTCAGATGTCAGCTCAGTGTTAGCAACAGCAGTAGATGATGAGCAGATATGAGCGCAGCTTTCACCGTGAAGAATCATTGATAATTTGTATATTTTACTTTTCAGTTTTGGGTAGGAGAAGAAGGATTTTTGTCTTGGAGCTGATCCATGCGTAGAATTGAGTTGGGTCTACAGACTGTTGAGGCACTGGCACAGGTTGAGGTGGTGGATGCCCCTGGAGACATTCAAGGTCAGGCTGACAGGCCCCTGAGCACCTGATCCAGCTGTAGGTGTCCCTGTTCATTGCAGGGGAGTTGGACGAGATGGCCTTTCAGTGTCCCTTCCAACTCAAATGATTCCATGATTATATGGTTATTTGGATTGGTTTACAGTTGTTGTCTGTGGGCAGCATTAAATCCTGAAAAACAACCTCCCTCCTTCCAGCAGCCAAGTGTGCAATAATCTGCATCTATATCCAACAAACACAGTAAGACCTTTCCAAAATGCTTGGCATTACTCAGGAATGATTTAAGATGATCCCACTGTAAAAATTTCCAGGTCATTTTGATCTCTGCTGAATTCTTACCTTCAGAAACCAGTGTGAAATTTATGGATAATGATGTTGCAATTACTTCTAACAATGTAGGCAGGGATACATGAGACCATGTTACAGAAACACCTAAAATGACATTTCATAACTACAATGTGAACAAGTTTGACTGTATCACAGGAACCACAGCTCATCAACTCACCCGGTTTAATAACAGTGTTGTATTATTGTTCTGCCTTTATCACTTCCCAGTTAACAGCAGCTACTGGGGCTACAAAACACATTACTCTGACCATTAAGAACTGCATATTCTCTGAAGCTGCATTCATTTGCCCAGAGAGGTGGTGGATCTCCTTCTCTGAAGACACCCAGGACCCACCTAGACACCGAGCTGTGCAGCCTGGGCTGGGAGCTGCTGTGCAGGGGATTGGACTGATGATCTCTGGAGGTCCCTTCCCACCCCTGCAGTTCTGTGATTCTCTGATTTGTTTTTTCTAATGGACTGAACTCAAAACCGAGTTTTACAGGTCATGAAAGGGAATTTATCAGTAACATTATTGCTTACAAATTTGAATATAGAAATTGTTTCTGATATCTCTCCACGTGTTGTGCTTGCTACTCCCATAGAAAAGCCTAACAGTGTTTTTACTGAACCATGTTTTCTCACAGATCAGACAGGAACCCTCCTGATTCAAAGCTGGTTTTTATCTAGCATGATCAGTGACACTGAAGTAAGTGCAGTGATAAATATTTCCTTGAATTTAGAATGGTCACACTACTGGCAAGACCTAAACCAGCTTGGAAGATACTTAATCAATTCCATGTATAAGGAATTAGGTCTTTTACATGATTAACCTATACAATTTTACAACAAACTTTTAGGTCAGTACCTCCTACTCATCTAATTCAATAGATCTCAGGACTGGCAGAGCTGCACTCTGTCCTGCGTATCCCTGTGGGAGCTCAACAAATTGAATTATGCTGGATGCTGTAGTCTGAGCCTTCTGCAGCAGAAATATCTGCACTGAAAAATTCTCTGCTAATGCTCAGCAGATTGGTTCCATCCAGGCTGAAATCTTGGGTATGGGCAAAGGAATGTAGCTGCAAGCAGTTGCATTGCTGCATCTTAATTAGTAAATGCTCCCCACATGAACCATGGCAAATGGGAAAATGCTCTCTGCTGCTCCTCTCCATTCCAGCATAAAATGCATTGGCATTGGTTACCAAAATGCCAAGAATTTTTGCTTCATAACTACAGCAGGCTGAAAGCAGAGGTGCTTAAAAACATTAACTCAATTGCTTTCAACCTGTATTCCTCCTGTCTCAGTGGTTAAATCTGAAAACCTGAAATAAAACCTGACAAAAGATTTTTTTCTGGTAAAGAGTTTGTGGTTTTTTTTTTTTTTTTTTGTAAACAAGACTTTGCAGTGTTTTTTTTACTGTTCTGTAAATATAAAAGTAAAAACTACAAAGAAGTTGTGTCCCTGCCTTTCTGACCTCTGCTACAATTGAACTGAGTATATTTTCCAAAGTATTTACTAACTTTCCTTCAGATGATTTCCAAGAAAACTTAGGATAGCCCAGAAATAGCAGGAGTGTGAAAAAGTTGCCTTTTGAAAAGGGTAACCTTACAAATGGAGAAAAAAACTGCCTTTGATTCCCATCCATCTGTGCTTTACAGTGCTGTAAAACTTGGGTTGCGACTGATGTGAAGTTAATTGTTCTATTATTTGAACTCTGCTACACAGCACTGAGCCTGGATAATTAAAAGTGAGAATGATGAGAAGATGAGACTGAGTGCTATTCCTTGGCTTTCCCACCCAAAACCAGTTTGATTGCATTAGATCTCATGGAATGACGTAAGGCAGAAGGGTTGGTTCGCTCATGATTTATCACATGTGGGCTGAACTTCTTCCTGAAGGCAAAAAATTGGATTAACACATAGCAAGTACTCCTATTTAGTAAGCATTTCCCTTCATGTCCTTTTGGAGTAGTCTGAGAAAGATACAGAGGCTCATCCCAAACAGGGATGCTGCAATCGGAGTTCTTTACTCCCCACAACAGAAAGTTTGTTTTTCAGTACTATTTACTGAACTTGAGCCATTTCTGAACTTGAAGGAAAAATTACGAGCTGGGGCAAATTATTAATTTTATACTTAAATCATTAATTTACCTCATCCAGAGGCGTTAAGCAACTATTCACTTCTGAGGCTGTATTGGATGTATATAACTCTTTTCCAAGGACCAGATGTTTAAGGCCAAATATTACCTGCTTTGATTTACACACTGAAAAGAGGGAAAGAACTGTTCTGGGTGTCTTTTCTTGAAGTTCGATGGGATGCAGCCTTTGCTTCACTCCTTACAGTTCTGCTCGTGCAGTGATGCGCAGCAACAGTGGGGAGCTGCAAAGGGAAAAGTTATTCATCTAGCCCTGATTACAGGTTGAACAGGTAAGAAAATCAAGAAAGGAAATATAATAATAATAATAATAATAATAATAATAATAATAATAATAAAACAGCAAAACCCCCCAAAGCCTTAATTCTAAGGAGTTTTGAAGTAAAACACTTCTTAAATCATCTTGCACTTTAATTTCAGGAATTTGACCTCCAACCAGAGCGTAAGAAAGACACTTTTGCTGTGTCAGGATGCTTGACGATGTGAAATCTCAGAAGAGGAGCTTACTTGGATCAAAATGATTTGGGCCTCGTAAATGAGCGAGGAGCCATCCCAGGGGGCCAGCGCTGGACAGGGGCTGCTCTGGGCCCTGGCTGTACCAGTGCCCCCTGTAACTGCAGGCCCTGTGAAGCTGAATCCCAATGACATGCCTGATGATCCTCTGCCTCCTCCTTCCCCTCCTTTTCCCCACATCTCTCTGTATTTCCTGCCCCATCCCTAGATCATGCCCCGTTTGTCTATTTTTCTGTCAAATCAGAGAGAAACTGTTGGGACCCAGGTGCTGCTCTCTGACCTATGGCTGTCTGCTGAGAAGGGCTGAGCCTTCACTTTGGCCTGGCCCTCCTGCCAGAAAAAGTATCTGCTTCTCCAGGGATGTTTAAAAATTCATGTGTACAGACAGAAACTGAGGGCAGTTTTTAAGAAAGTGTCAAAGCAGTCCTTGATGGTGTGCTTTCTCAGGAAGAAATGCCAACAAGTCTTGGACAAGGGTTGAAATCTGACATTAAAGAAGGCTTGGCTGGATCTCTGAAACTATGCTGCTGAACACATCAGAAACCCAAATGATGGGTGAGTTGAAGAAAGACGAGGGTGAGGTAATGCATCTCTCTCAGAAAGCTATCCGTAGTGCTCTTGTAGCATTCGAGATACTAGCACTCTCCACAGTAATTTCTTTCATGCCTTAATTGAATTTGCTTTATTTGTTTAAAATAATAATAATAAAAAAACTGAGTTCCTAGTCTGAGTTATCTAACTTCATAGAATCGCAGCACAGCTGAGGTGGAGGGGACCTCTGGATCCATCTGCTCCCACCCTGCCCCAGCAGTGCCACACAGAGCAGGCTGCCCAGCACTGTGGCCAGAGCCTTTGGGAGACCCCAAGGAAGAGACCCCACAGCCTCTCTGGATACCTGTACCAGCTCTCCATCACCTGCACAGCACAGAAATGCTTCCTGATGCTCAGAGTGCTTCTTCTCCTGGCACTGGACACCACTGCACAGAGCGTGGCTCTGACCCCTCTGCACCCTCCCTGCAGGTATTTATTCACACTGAAAAATTTCCCCCTGAGCTTCCTCTTCCCCATGCTGAAGGCTGTCAGCTCTGTCCGTCTCTCTTCATAGGAGGGGGGTTCCAGTTCCTTGGTCATATTGGTGAGCCCTGGTTGGACTCTGCAGTGTGTCCATGTCTCTTTTGTAGTAGGGAACTCAGGAGTGGCCTCACCAGTGCTGAACAGGTAACTTCTGCTGAAACTTATGTGTATATATATATATATATATATATATATATATATATAATATGCCTCTAAGGTCTGCTTACTAAAAGAAATACCTTCTCTCTCTAATCATCTACAGCAATGAAAGCTTCTGCTCTTAACTTGGTTCATCTGGTGAAGCTTGGTCAGTGCTTCAAGTTGGGTAAATAACTGTAAGACTCTGCAGGTTAAAGATGTACATTGGCTCAAAAAATAATCACAGGAATTCATGGCAAAACGACAGTGAATGTATTCAGCTCTGAACGTCCCTAAAGTGCAACTTGCTAGAAACTGCAAGTCTATTCCAGGGGAAAGACTGCTCTGTACTCTCTTGCATTCTCGTCCCCTCTTGTGATGTTAAAAGCCTTGATAAAAAATATTGCTAAATTTAGAAGGAGTTGTTTTGACATGGTACAGCCATGCATGGGAATCTTTGCCTGTACTTTACAGTTGATGTGATGCTACATCCACATGTCAGTGTGATTCCTAGGCCTAAGGCTAATTGCAGTGTCCACCTTGAACAGAGACTGTGTAAGTATTTGAAGTGAGGGTGTCACAGTAAGGCAGTGACACAAGAAATGGAAGCAGAGAAGAAAATTAAAAATAACCATGACTGTTTTAAGGATGTGTAGACCATGTAGGATGTCATTGTGATGGGCAAATAAAACTACTGGAAATGGGACAGTGTGTTTTTCTCTTCTTAAGGACAGAATGAGTTGTAACTGAAGGTTAATTGCAGAATGCTGTTATTAGGTATTAAAGAGGAATTTGTTTTGCAGAAACACCAGGTGCTTATTAAGTTTCAGAGGAGGGAATGTACAAAAGATGGGAAGAAAATCACCAGCAGTGGCAATAAGGAACATTATGTAGAATATAAAAATGGAAATAAAAAATCTTTTTACACTGCACAAAGTGTATAACAAATACAGAATCCATCTATCTCTGATCAACAGTTAGCAAAGGATAGAATGACAGAATCATAGAATCCTTGGAGTTGGAAGGGCCCTCTGAGGGCCATCTCATCCACCTCCCTGCAATGCACAGGGACAGCACAGCTGGGTCAGGTTGCCCAGGGCCTGATCCAGCCTTAACTTGGAAGTCTCCAGGGATGAGACATCTCCCACACCACTGGGCGACCTGTGCCAGTGCCTCTCCACTCTCACTGTTGAAGACTTTTTCCTTATATCCATCCCAAATCTACTCTCCCTGTGCTTGAACCCCCTACTTTTCAAAGAAAACATTGCCATGTAGCAATAAGGAATGTAGAGTGGTACCTCTGTTTGAAGTGAGATACATTCTTGCTGGGCTGTTGGCAGTGATGGTGTTCCTGACACTGAGAAATGCTGAAGGCAAGAAGGCCTTTGGCTGAATGTGCTGCTTCTTTTGTAATAATGCCTGAACTGCAGCTGAAGGCTGTGCCTGTTCCAATTTGCCCTTGTCTGATTGCCTTATTTGTGCGTGTTAATGCATGCATTATTTTGTTCACCTTGGTAAAAACACAAGTAATGCCCGAACTGCAAACTTCCACTGACTGAAAATGAAAGAGGACATTCAGGTATCTTTGAGCAGCACTGCATTAACACTGTGGTATCCAGCAATTATGCAAACATGCTTAGTGTTTGCTTCAGCTGAACTCCTGTGAGCCACAGCTCTCCTGATGTGGGTGATATCATAGAATCATAGAATGACAGAACAGTCTGGGTTGAAAAGGACCTCAAAGATCATCACCCCACTGCCATGGGCAGGGTCGCAACAACCAGAGCAGGCTGTCCAGAGCCACACCCAGCCTTGCCTTGAGTGCCTCCAGGGTTGGGCATCCACAGCCTCCCTGGGCAACCTGTTCCAGTGTGTCACCTCCCTCTGAGTGAAAAACTTCTTCCTAACATCTAACCTAAATCTCCCCTGTCTTGGTTTGAAACCATTCCCCCTCATCCTATCACTATCAACCCATGCTGATCCTATGACCAACGTGGCACACAGGGTTCTGGAGAACCCACTCACACTGCAGACACATTCAAGCACTTGCTAACTTCAGCTCTGCTTTGAAGTCATCTGGACAGGTAACTGAAAGAACCATAAACAGCTGCTGCATGTATTGCTGGGTGACGATCTGAAGGTGCAGGAATAGCTCTCCTGCTGTCTTTCTCTCCTGTCCTTAGTCAATTGCTTGCTCTGAGCTTCTACTTCCCTTTGTCAAGCTCCTAAAAGCGTTTCTGAGCCTTTGAAGTATTTTGAAGTCCTTGAATTCTGTTACAGCAAGTGCTACAGAAATGCAAAGCATTGCTAGCATATGGTATTTTTGATCGTTGAGGGATGCAGAGCAGAGAAAAAAGAGCTGGGAGGGGAGGAGTTACAGTGGGGATTAATAGCAGCCTCCTGAAAATGAATTCTGATTACCTATATCCATGGGTATATCCATTACATATCCACGCACTCTCACTGATTGTGTCAGCTCTTAAGGTTTTATACCTCACTTTCAAATGCAGCGCTTGCAGGAAGGAACCCCTCAGTCTCAGCCCCTGGCAGAGCAGCTCGCTCCTCCCTCTGCATGGCAGCTTCTGGGGCCCTCGTGCAATGCAAGGAGCTGTGATGTCTAACAGCTTCTAAAATCAGGGCAGCTGTATAGAAGGAACTAAAAAGCAACAACCCAAACCAAACAGCAACTCAAAAAGAAAATATTTTTTCAGTCCAAAATATTTAACCAAATATGCCCATGGCTGTGCTGTGCTGAAAGAGGTTTACAGACACAACTGGACAGTTAAATAGCAAAAGCTGTTGCCAGTAGTTTCTATTTCAGCTTTTTCTTCTCTTTCTCTCTTCCTTCCTGAGGTGGGTAAGAGCCCACAGAGCTCCTGCTCTGCTCTGTGCAGTGTCCTGGACTCCTCGTGGGCTCTGGCAGTGCTGCTCTATGTCCACGTTACTGCAGGAGGGCTGTAAGTGAGGACAGAGTGCATCAAATGTCTTCTAGCTGCACACAACACTGTGTGCCTAATGCTTGCTTTGCCTTGTCCTTCCTCTGTGAGTAGGCATGTGTGTCTGTGTGGTATTTAGCTCTGGAGATTCATGGCACTGCAATTCTTGCACTGTCTCTAAGGAACCTTTCTTGTGCAGAAGAGCTTTCCCCATCTATTACGTTTTGTCCCTGCCCTTGAGAAGTGGAATCGTCTGCTGCTCCGAGCAAGTGGGTTCTGTTGCATGCTGAGCTCAGGGCAACTGAACAGACCGATGAGAAAAGGAAGACTTTCAGCACAGGCAGCTCTCCATGGCACAGGGGGTCCATGTGTTTTCAGTTCTCTCCAGGAAAGTCCCCAAAGACCCCGGACCTCCCCAGCTGCGATCACACGGGCAAACGATGCTTTCCATTGTGGTCCGCAGACAAAGCAGCGTCAATTTGCCCGCTCAATGAGCTGTCTTTGTTTGGAGCACACTTCTGCAGGAGTCTTGTGTTTTCTGTTGCCTAAGGATACAGTACTGATGCTCGGGTGTTCACATGGATCCGGAGGAAAAGAAGGAAAAGAAGCCGTGTGAAAACCGCCATCAACACAAAATCCCTGACTTTCACATTAAAAACAACAACAACAGCAACAACAACAAACAACAGAGCTAATGGAGGTAGCTTGTCAATTATGCAGAATCCTCTGTAATGCTGAACAGATTCCTGGATGTATCCTGTTGACATAATACTGATCGCTAACCAAATCCGACACCTCTTCAGGATGGGTGAAGATTGTGCACCGTTTTTAACAACTTCAGCTGTTTTGAGAAAGTCTATCGCTGCCCTGCCCGGACGGGCAGCAGCTGTGGAGGTGCAGCTGTGCCACTGCATGGCCTGAGAAGGGACTGCAGCCCTCAAAAATACATTTTTGGCTGCCTCTCAGGACGAGCATTGAATGAAATGATAATATTTCCCAGTAGTCTTGCCAGTGGCAGAATGAAGTTGGAAAAGAGTTTGCAGCCATCCACACTCCGGGCATCCGCTCTGATGTGAGCACAGAGAAGAGCTGCTCCTTCGTGGTGACAGTGGCAGATTCAGAACTCCTGTCCTTAGTGCACAAACATTTTATTTCTCCTTTGTATTTCCCCCCTGATTCAAAGCAGCAAACTCTTTCTCCTCCACCTGGCTTCAAAAGGTGATCACAAACTGAAAACAAGATGCATTTCCGTGGGAAAGGTGTGCCATATGGGACTCGGTCAGGATTTACGGCTCACATCACATCGGAACACTTCATTAAAATAGACAGATTTCTCCTTGCAGAGGACCAACATGCTAGAAGTCTCATTTTTATGAAGATTGGAGATACCACAACTGCTGGTAATTTTTTCCTCTGGCAGGGATGTGGGTAACACACGCACAGGGACCAGAGTTGCACTGGGCCCTGCAACTCAGATGTGATGAACTACAAACATGGAGGAAAGCAGTGATGAGCTCTGGTGCCTGGCTGAACCAAATCTCTGTTTTATTCCCAGCTCATGGCTATTACTGCCGTAAGTCTTGTTTATCACACCTGGCAGGTGGATCTATCTTGCTAAGAATCATTGCTATCTCCAGAGCAAGAATGCATCCTTCCTGCAGTGCTAACACAACAGAGTTGCACAGTGCTATAAGAGAACATTGTGAAGAAAGACTGATGGAAAATAAGGGTTGTATGGGATCCAGTAGATCTTGGTCAATGAGGTTCCTCTGACTATAGCACCTTTAGTGGCATGCAGTTATTATCAAGTTCATGCAGTCTGGAGACAATTATGCTTTCTGTTTATTAAAGATAAGTGAAATAAGGATTGTCCAACCTGTAAGATGTACAGTGAGTTACTGTAGGTTTCCAGGAACATGAGTTATATGATGGATGGGGGCCTGGGCAGACTGAGCTGGAGGAGGGCACCCAGCCCACAGCAGGGTGTTGGGACTGGATGGTGTTCGAGGTCCCTTCCAACCCAAGCTATTCTAAGACTACATTTCCATGATTCTTCAGTCCGCTGCCTGCTGACATCTCTTTGTGACTATAGCTTTCACCCTGCTCCTTCAGCAAAGATCTACTGCTACCTCTGCATCCCTGCTGGCAAAGTCCTGGGAAATAAAAATCTTCCTCTTTGCAACACGCTGATGGTTCACGCACCCTGAGATCAGTGCAGTTCTTAACAAAGAATCAGACAATCCAGTAATAAGGGAAAGCAAATTTATAGACAAAGTGTAATTAGAACTGGTAAAGCTGCTCTTTGCTATTCAGGAATGTACTTGACTCTGTTCTCCTCTTGTTTACTTATAGTCATTACTCGTCTGGAAAAATAAATCTGAAAAAAGAAGAGAGAAAACATTTTATTCAGCAGAAAGAGACCCACACTGACATGTAGGAACAAAAAGAGCACAAATCGTATTTGAACACTTATCTGGAGATCTGGAGTGGAGCAAGATAAAGTAACCTCTAGTCTTCATTATTACTTCACTGGTAGAGAGCCACATAATGGAGTCCCAGGTACACCCAACCTCTGTGTTGATGCCCTGGTGTTAGCTGGGCGTGGGGGAAGCTTGTTCCCCAGCTTGTGACACCCTGCAGTCTGTGTGCCCCCAGGAGCTGTGCCTTATAGATGAGTACTGCAAGGCTGGAGTGTGCTGTAGCTGCACAGCCATGAATGCACTCCTTAGGCAGCCTGTGAGCTGACCACAGCAGCACTGCTAGCCCTAGGGACTCCTTGAGAGCTTGGGCACAGCCTGTGGATCCTGAAGTTGTTTGAGTCTGGGGAAAGTAGCTGCATGGGAAGAAAAGAGGAAACTATAATGCAGAATGCTAAATCCTGCTCATGTCCACTACAAACTATGCAAAGTCTGCTCTGATGAATTGAGATCCACGTTTTCCTTTGCACCACAGCTTGATATCTCTTCTTTTTTTTTTTTCCTGTCTCACCCTTGATGGTCATTTTTCTCCGCTGTAGTTCAATAACAATAGAGAAACTCCCAGTTCCCTGTTGATCCATTTGCCTCTTCTCCTGCAGCTTCTTGGCTGCATTGCTGTGTCATGTGCAACTTTAGATTTTCTGCCTTGTGAAGGGCATTACTTTACCTCAGCTATTTTATTTTTCAGGCCTTTAGTTCATCAGGTTTTCTTAACTAATGAATACTCTGTTTTTTCCTTCTTTCCTTCCTCCTCCCCTCTGTAACTCCCTCCTGTAATCCCCACCTTCCTGAGTGGAAGGCTACCTCAGTCTGAACACCGGCTGAAATCCCTTCCTTTCACCTACCACCAGCAGATGCATCTGCTATCTTACATTCTATTTCTGTCTTTTCTTCAGACTCTATTGGTTTCTAAAACTGGGAACACTTTTCATTTGCAAATGCCTTCAGTTCTCATGGTTTTTCTTTGATTCACCAGCTTGCTTTCTATAATTTACCATAACATTCTGGCAGAGATGTGGCTACAGAGCACTTCCTCTGACTCACCATGATGAAGCCTCTGAATTTTAAGCTCTTTGAGGCGAATAGGGTGACTGTGTCCTAGTTCTGCAGAGTGCCATATTGTAGTGAAAGGACAAGTTGGAGAAAAACACTCCTGGGAGATGAGGGAGGAGGCATTTGAGAGGAAATAATACAGTGGATGTTTAAGACCACCTGGGAAATCAGTGACCACTTAGCTTGACTTCAGTAGGCTTGTATGAGAAGTGAGGAACTGTGAGAAAAAGTATTAGGAGGAAATGAAGCTGCCGAGCAATGAGCAGCATGTGTTTGAGACATTCATCTTGTTTGACAAAACCAGGGGCCTCTGCTTCACAGGGTAGTGGGCAAAATGCACGTGGTGGATGTGACCCATCTGTTCTGGGTAAATCGTTTCACACTTTGCAATCTGAAACTCGGGGTACTATGGAAAGGTGATGGAGTGATCAACATTGGCCAACAGTTCCCATGGGCCATCAGAGCAACGTGGCGGTGGAACTAAGGGCAGAGGTGTTGGATATTGGCACAGTGCCTTTCAGAAAAATTACAGGAGGGAGCAACGTGTGGATCATGGCCAGAAGAGTGCTCAGAGGAAATGTGGGATCAGGATTTTTCAGCTTATGCTCAGAATTCAGCACTGATTCACAGTGCAGGTTGCACTGAGGTGGGAAGTGTTATGAGCAAAGAAAATCAGAAAGAAAATCAGAATAGCTGCTAAGTACCCAAGGGAGAGCAGAAAGGAGAAACTCTTAAGCGATGCGAAATTCTGATAGAGAAACAAGCAGTGTGACATACACGAGTGTTCAGGAAAGATGACAACTAAGCTTCATTCCAAGAAATCTATAGAAAATATTTAATTACAGAAATTATTTGAAATGGTGTTATGTTAACAAAGCTAAGTGCTCTGCAATCAAAAGGAGATTGCTGCAGAGCAGGAAGCGACCCAGTTATATTTTGTTTCTGAAAGTCAGAGATCCTTCAGCTGATAAATATTTCAGTATTAACGCTCAGTGTTACAGCATTAAATGCTGTTGTGTGACTGAGGCTGTTTGCAGAGCTCTTTCGTCTGCAAGTACACTTGGGAAAAAACTCAGCACGAGAAAATGTAAAAAATGAGTTGTTAGTAATTCATCTTAATTGTTTTACTCTTGGATTAAACAACTTCTGAGGCTGATTTGGGATTCCTTGTAACGCGAGGCTGTGAATTCGATCACTGCAATCTGAACGATCTCACTGCAGTCTGTGGGGAGGAACAGATACCATTCACAGCCGCTGTGAATAGCTCCATTTGTCCTAATTAGGTGTGAAACGACTCATTCGTAGGAGCTGCCCCACTCACCTGGTTTTCTCTGCTGATGGTAAAGCTAGTCCGAGACACTAAACATAGGTATGGAGAACCATTTTACCTCTGCAGATTGAATCCACTAGGTCTGTGCTTTCCAGGCTTTTCACAATGGCTTTTTTTTTTTTTTTTTTTTTAACTTAAATTCATGTCTCAATTTCTCCCTTTCACTGGGGCATTCCCCTCCCTACACACAGCATGATCTCCTAACCTCCTTGCTGTAACTGGGCTCTGCAGGGCAGGGGAGCAGGCTGACATGTGTTTTGCACACATGTAAGTCTTGACATGCTGAGGAAAAGCCAATAATGTTACTTCTGCTTTTGTGTGCAAGGAACTTGCCCCTGCCTGGGACAGTGTTTGCACAGCCTGTGTCTCCTTTGGTTCGCAGTAAACGGGATTGTTGTCATGTGTCTCTATGATGCATGAGCTGCCCAGGTTGACCGTCAGAATGGAAAAAGGAAGACAGGGAATAAAAAAGGCTTGAATGAATGATCATACTTTGCCATCTTAGTTAGTCCTGACCAATTGTTTGAGAAGTGCTGCCCTGTGGGCATCAGAAAGCAGTCCTCATCCAAAGCAAATTAATGTATCTACGATCCTATGAATATTTGTTTGTCTGTCCTGGTCAGCTAGAATCTGCCACAATTACCAGCAGCTAAGTGTTGCTGGAGTCTCTGATACAGTGCAGCCTCTTTCTCTCCTCCTGACTCCACGTTTTTATGCTTTGCACAGTCAACACAGTGCTCTCTGATGCGAAAGAAGACTTCTACATCTGCCATTTCAGCTTTTACGGTCCCATTTGGGATCACATCTTCTGAGCTGCCATCCTCTTCATTACTGATGCTGAGCTCTGAGCAATCTGGTGCTCACTCAAGTTTCATGAACTCAGAGCACGGCTCATAGGAAAGGTGGATCAATTGCATCATTTTAGATGAGAAGATAGCTCAATCTTTGTGATATTGAGTGAAGTACGTGGAAGAACAAACGAAACAATTTAGGAGATACTGCAAACTTGATTTCCAAGATTTGTTCTGGCTGAAAACATTCCTCATCAGTTTTCTCAAGACACTTTGGCCCTTGATTAAAGAAAATTTGGATCTCGTGTCTGCTGATCTTCATTAGGATGATGAAAACAGGCTGCTTGATGTCAGTTCTGTGGGGTGAAAGGCTGCCTTTTTGTGCTGGTTCATTAAAACCTTTAATGAACATTAAAGTACTCTTTAAACAGGTACTCTGCAGGACAGTGTCTTCTTTGAGGTAACAGAAACATTAGTTCAACTTCATAGCTACTTTTGTGACTAGATAAATGTAACCGGTAACCTTGCACATTTTGCAGAAGCCAAGTCTAGTCTTCAATGTTTTGAGTCAAGACCTGCTCCTTGCATGCTTTATGAGATGCTTTGGGCTGCTGGCACATCCATGACTTGAGCTCTGGAAGTGGCCTTCTAAAGACAAGCACTCTGATTTGTGCACTTCCATCTAGGTTTCTTTAGGTGTGCACAGTTGTACAGCCTCCCACCACTGTCAGTAGAAACGACATGCCTGAGGAGACAAATCTGCTTTTGCACCTCTCACAGCATTGCATTGCTTTCAGGAGCAGCTGGATCAGGAAGCTGTGACTGACCTGTGAAACCACCAGTTTACTTTGGAAAGGTGGTGTCCAAGGGCTGCTAGTTTAACAGCTGGACTTGAGGAGGGAGCTCAACTGTAAGTGTTGAGGAGCAGATCCTTCCCATACGTTAGCAGGGCACATTTATGGGGATTTAATCATCCCAAAGAACTGTACAAATGCATTCACGGGAAATGGAAATTTCCTTCCATGCTTCTCTTCCTCCTGGTGTATAACAAAGAAACCGATGTACAAACAGCTGCTCGGAAACATCTACTTACTGAAAGTGAAAGATGTACTTCTGCTTAGTGAAAAATAGGAAGTGCTTCATGTTCTGGTCTGGAAGGTGTATAAAACCTTCCAAGGAAAAGGTTTAAATGGGCTAGAATTAAATAAAACTGAAAAGCAGAGAGAGGGAGATCATAACCAAGAGAAAAATACGTTTTTCTACAGCATGCAATTAGGACCAAAAATACAATGAATTAAAAAATGAGCTGATGCTACGTAGATGCCAGTAATGCTTCTCAAATTGTTTTGAACATCCAGAAAGTGATACCAAACCTCACATTGCAGGAGCAGTGACATCTAACAGTCACTGCCTCAGAACCCTCAACTGAAGGGTAAAATGTCTCTTCTCAGCCTGTTGTTGTCCTGTTGTCCTTTTCATACCGTGGCAATGTCTGCTGTCAGCGATGGCATTTGGGATAAGGTGTGCCTTATCTCGATGCAGAATAACAGTTTGTGTTTTCCCAGGTCAGGTTGGAACCAAGGTCGTTTTCACATCCTTCTCAAATGCTGTTTAGATACAGCAAATAATTCCTGCATGGTGAGAATGTTTTGACTGCAGATGAGGTGTGCAAGGGAAATGGTAGATGCTCTGTCAAACAGGCAGTAGATGAGAACTGAATAATACACGGTGGAAGGTGAAGAGAAACTGAGTTCTGTATTGATGAGGAAGTGATTGCTTGGTCAAGCAGATATTTTCATTTCTATTGTATGAGAAATGAAATGAGATCTTTTGTACATTCCTCTCACCCTCTTTTGATCCTTCGCAGTAAGAGAAATACCATTTTCTCAGCTTTCTATGCGGCCACCAGTCTTTAGCCCCCAGAAGGCAGACTGGCTTATCCCTCCGAGGTGACTTTCTAAGTTGTGTGAGATACAGTTTCATCCATTCTCACTGTGTCTGTTCCGGATCCCTACTCCACAGAGCTTTAGCATTTTCTTTGCATTGATGTTGTTCACTGCGTGTTGAGTGGTACTAAATTAATCCCTCCCTGGCTTGTACATACACAATCATGAAAGATAAATTTCTGTGCAATTGCAGTGCATCAGATTTGTGTCAGAAGGACAGCACAGTCACTGCTTTTCCTTCTGCTGACCCTGGCATGGGTGGGAGCTGTGACAGTGGTGGTACTGGTGGCATCAGTGGTGATGTGGCAACCACAATTCAAACTGTCATGACATTCCTGTATCAGTCATGACTAGAACTGCATGTCATACAGAAAATGGCCAACTTTTGTACACTGGAGCCAAAGGAGCATCTCCTGCCGTTAACAGCATGTGTCCCAGGGAGCAGCTTCACAGGACCTCACGGAGTTTTGGTATATTTTGTTGTATAAATATACATTTTGTAAGGTGCTCTGTGTTTATCTGTCTCTGGCACTACTGAGATGGACTTCTCTGTATTTTGTGTCTTTGAGTTTAGTGAAAAAGGCTTGCTGCTCTATTTTCCCAAAATTAACTGTTTTGCCACAGGAGTAGGGAAGAACATTTCAGGACTGAGAAAGAGAAAAACTGTAGGCTGCAGCAATCTGAAGGACTCAATTGCTACCAAAAACTCTCTTCTTACTATATTTAAATTTGTAAGATGTTTTACAAAAGATAAAAATGAGGAATAAGCAGTTGTTCTTCCAGTACTGTAATCCTGTGGGGAAAACGCTGTGCTCCCACGACCTGCAAGTCACAGAGCTGGGTAGACTCAGTAAGGAAAAAAAGTGTGTTTTCTCTTTCTGGTGCTGTTATGCAGCACAAGAAAATAACATAAATATTTGTGTTTCTTTGACAGGTTTAGTCAAAAGCCCAAGGGACAGTTCTTCAGCTGGCACAGTGTTACAGAAGATAAAAACAGACATTTTTCTACAGAACACAAACTCCTCTGTAGACACCAATTAGAGACCCAGCCTCCTTATGAGTATTTCCCCCAGATCTGTTCAGTGCAGTATCATGTGAAGAAGTTATAGGGATCTCGTAAAGGAGAGATGGAATGTGGAAATAACGTTCCTCTGGACACATTTCTGGCTTGATGGTATCTCTATGGGAACTTTTTGAACACCATAATGAAAGAGGGAATAAACAGGATGCGAACTGGATGACAGAGCACGACATTTGGTGCTCCGTGGAGAAGGGGACCACTGGAACTACAATTCAGAGACTATGGCATTAAATACCCACTGCCCTCAGAAGCTAGGAAATGGTGGATTTTCAGAGAAACATCTCAGACAACCAGCTCAGGAAAGGCAAACGTGACATTAAGGAGCACTGAAAGTGGCGTGTGCCCGGTTGTTTGATTTTGCCTTAGGAGGAACTGGCACTGCTCACAGCATCCCCAGTAGCGGGCAGGCATCTCTCTGCTCTCCATTACTCTGTTATGGCAGCAGCCTGTGGGCTCAGCACTCTGGATGGTTCCAGGGTAAAGGCAGACAGGAAAGAATGGGCTGAAGGTGGAAAAAAAAAGCACTTCTTTGGTTTTGATTGTAATTGATGACAAGCAGTCACACCACAAGTTATATCTATCTAAAACACTTGTAGGGTTGAGTCCTTTCTCAACTGGGAGATGCTCAAAGAAAATAGATCTTGTAATGAAATGAGTAATGAAATGAAACCATACAAATGGGCTTAGCACTTGAGCAGATGTGCCCTGGAGGAGTGGGAATCAGGAGTTTGGTCCTTCTGCTCAGCAAACACATTCTTAGGCCACCTGTGTGACCTGGTGTAGGGAACCTGCTTTGGCAGGGGGGTTGGACTTGATGATCTCTTGAGGTCCCTTCCAACCTCTTTGATTCTATGATTCGATGATTAGTCAGTTCTGCTCTGGCCAGTCTTTGTGTCCTTAGGATTTGATGTAGTTTTGCTATATGAATTTGTCATCTGTAAAGCATTAACAAGCCTCTTATCTACGTATACTGTAACTTCTTCGAGACAAGCATTGTCTCTTGCTATATGAATATACAACAGTTTGCATAATGGAGCTTAATCTGAATTCCTTTAAGGTCCCTCTGTTGAATAATAATGATTAATAAAATTGAGTAAATAGTATTTAGAAAAGATAATATGAATGCACCGATTTACTTTTTCTTCATAGGAAATGAAGTGTAGAAATAATTGGAACTGAATGGAAGTACTTATTTAAAAGTTATGAAAGAAACTTTTTACAACTGACAATAATAAATGTCAGATTTTCTTATCAAAAGCTCTTCTTAGGGTTTGTATTTCAACTAAATAAAAGAAATCATTCCCAATGTAAATTCTTCTTCTTTCCTTTTTTTCTTTTTTCTTTTTTTTTCCTCTTAAATGCATGCCAGTATTCTGAATGCCCACCCTGGAAATGAATTCTTACCACAAAGACCTACAGAGGATTACTCATAAATATGTGCAGCACAACCCTTTTATCTATCTTCTCACAATCTGTTCTCTCGTTGAGAGAAAGCTGGACAGTGTATTAATGAGACAACTAAGACAAGGTGAGCAAGCCAGACTCTACAGATGTGTGTACACAACAATACAGTGTCTGTGGGGTAGGGCTCATCTCTGGTCTAAGCAGTCACCTGGGCATTGCCAGTACCCCATGGCACCATGTTAAGTTTCCATTTCTTTTGGGCAACTCACCAGTTCTAGGGTGTTGTTGTTTCCAATGCAAAAGACTGTAGTAGTTCAAGTAGATGAAAAGCATTTTTTCAAAGCTGGCACTAGGAATTTTCTGTCTTCATGTGACACAGACACGAGATTAAAGACTCCACCAAATATTTTGTGTATCTCCAGATATGTTTGTCATCTGTTGATTCAGCTTGCTGGCTATTCTTGCTGTTCATGTGTGAATGGTAAAGCAGTAATCCCATTATCTTGCTCTGATAAGACTGCTTTGAAACTATCACGTGCCTATGTAAGATGTGGTCACACAGCTTTCCGAGGCGTGGTCGTATCCTTCGTGCCGTGGGTTTATGAGGAAACAGTGATTCCCAGGTTGTCTGTCCCAACGTGATTTTCAAAAGCAACACTGCCACGTGCATACTCTCTGCCTCATCTATGAATTTTGCCTTTATATTCCCTTACGTAGCTAGGAAGAAAGAGAAGTACAGGAGAAAATACAGCAATTCATTTGCAGGCTTGTGACGCTGCAGTTGGACACAGCCTCTAAAAATGGCAGAAGGTGTGCTGAACCATTCAGGCACCTGCTGTCCTGACTGCTAGAAATGGCCCTGAAGAGCCAAAGACTGTTATGGTTTTTGAGTAGGAAAAATGCTCCTGGCTTGGCCTCCTGCCACCCAGCCCCATCTGTTCTCTTCCAAATGCTGAAAGCAAGAGAAATGTACAGGGGGATTGGAGTCCATTGGGTGTGATGGTGAAAAATTAGTGAAACGATTCCTGCACCTTCCCCCTATTGGTTAGATTACAAAATTAGTAAATGTAGGGATTGTTTCTAATTAGAATTGTACACTGTTTAGGAAGATGGAGTCTTGTGCAAGGCTGAACTTAGCTCATGAAGATTAGGGTTGGCAACTATTGGGTTTCTGCTGCTGAACTTGGTATTGGATCACATGTACAGATCTCAAATAGTGATGACAAGTGAAAAGTTCTTTGAGGGGAGGAAAAACCATAAGGAGCTTCATCACAGGTAACGGGTAAGGATGAGCAGCAAAGAGGAGCATTCCTTGTTCAGGAGGGCTGGGGGAGCCAGGGGCAGTACCCAGAGCACACCCAGAGTTTAATTTTGACTGAAAATTGATAACATCTATTCAACTCTCATCGCTCTTGTCTCAGACATTTAGCAAGACCAGAAAAGGACAAGATCGGGGCTATAAGATAGATTTAAAGGTTAATCTTGTCTAGATCTTTTTCATCTTATAATTGGTGTTTCATGGAACTGCAAAGCCCGTGAATATTTAGATGACATGAATCAACTGAAGTGCCATTTCCATCATCTGCCTTACACATTTTGCTTAGCAATGAGGTATACGTATTCATAAAGACACCCTAGCCATGCAACTTCGTCTAGGGAGCCTGCTTTGTTGGGGTGGGGGCTGGACTAGGTGATCTCTAGAGGTCCCTTCCAGCCCCTACAATTCTGTGATTCTGTGAAACGTCAGGCAGATGAGTACACCAGTCATCATGGCCATGCAGAGGAGGGCCGGATAGGAAAGCAAGGCATGTAGCTGTTTCTTGTTGCTCATCTTATGCCTAGAGCTGCAAATCCAGACTTGGATGGAAGCTGAACACCTAGGAGGTCTGACATGAGCAGCAGTAAACAGCTGTCCACTCTCTAAAGGACAGAGAAATCACCTACAAATTGAGAACCACCTTGTCCCTTCTGGACTCTGAAATCTCCCTAAGGTCCCGTTGACCATACCATACCCTTTTTGCCTGTCTTACTGAGGCTTGACCCTACAAAAGCACTGGCAGCATCCCTGCTCTTAATCAAGGAGTTGACAACATGAAGCCACAGATGGCTACAGTGCTGGGTTTGATGCTGAGCATCCTGGTGAGCAGGGGAGAGCAGGAATGGGAAGCTGAGCAGATGGCTGCTCCTTGCTTCTTTCTGGACCTTGAAGGAGGACACAGATGGAATCAAGAACTGCGGAGATGTGGCACTGAGGGAAGTGGGCAGTGGACAGGATGGGGATGGGCTGGGGTTGGACTGATGATCTTAGCAGTCTTTTCCTTAATGATTCTGTGATTCTCCTGTGCTTTGCAGCTGGATATCCAGGCAATTCTGATGCCGCTGATGAAAGAGTTATTTTGGAAGGAAAAAACGGTCTGCTGAAATATATATTGTATGTCTCCAAAATTAATGTGCATTTTCAGCGTTTTCTTAGAACTGCTGAAGTTAGAACTACCCACTTCTTCAGTGATTTTAATCAGTGTGCTGATGACTGTGCTGGTGGAGCACTTGCAGACAGGAACACACAACTCAGGTCAGGTGGAAATAACGGGAAATGAAGCTGGAAATAATGGGAAAGAAAACCTGTTCAGGCTGAGCTCCAAATCAAGCTCCTGAAGGGAGGAGGATGATCCATTCACTCTGCTCTTCTGGCACCTGCTGAAGCTTACAGGCTACTTGTTTTAGAAAGGTTTGTGACTATCACCACAGTTTTTAGCCCTCTACAATCTGTCCACTGTAGCATCAGGTGTTTGCTTTCATTGGTATATGCACATGACTTTCACCCCTGACTCTGTTAATCACACCTATACTGTGAATTTCACATTCTGGGCTTCACTGAGGAGGTGGGGATCATAACTTCTTTTTTTTTTCCTCCTGTTCCATTTGTGATCTTTGGTTCAACTGCTGTATTTTGCTTTAGCTTTTGGCTCGTGGCCTGTAACCATATTGTGTTTCAGGACAGCCCTTCTCTGAGAAGAGGGAATGGCCTTGGCTCTGTGCAACACTGCTTAACAACAGCTACAAGCATTGATGTGTTAGCAACATTTTTTTTTCCCTAGAACCAAAACATAGTCTCATACCAGACACTCTGAAGAAAACAATTCCATCCCTCTAATTTCAGGGTCTGTGTCTCTCCATTGCATGCTATCCATGAAACTGCAGAGAAAACATCAACCTTCTTTACCTCTTCATGTGGATCACTTTTTTCCCTTCCCTACTATGTCACAAAACAAAACATTGGCTATTACAGAAAGGGGTGAAATGCAGAGGTATCTGTGTTAGATTGCTTTAGGTCCCAAGCTCTCTGATGGGATGAGTAGAGGAATCTTGAGGTATTTATGCCACTTTTGCTGTAAGAGAAGCAGGTGTTATGGATGAAACCCTGAACCACTGCAGTTATGGCCTGGCTTTTCAATGAGGTTTATTATGCCAAAATGTAAAAATCTTCAGCTTGTGGCCTGGAAAAGCTGTATCAGTTATAGGTTTCAGCCTTCACAGAATTATTTCTCAGTGTTGTAGACTTAGACTTCAGGTGTTTCACTGACTGCTGCCTGTCTTTCTGAATTAAATCACTAGCTCCTGGATGTATCAGTTTAAGTCATGTCATACTTTTTAAAGTAGCAAGCTATTACACAAGATAATCATCTGTGGAGTGCCATAGTGTTTCTCAAGGGGGCCAACCTTCTAGCATTATTCCTAATGAACTCTGTGTACCTAAAGAATACTAGTCGACAAAAATGGAGGATGACCTTGACACTGTCAGGCACCTGGAATTACTGTGGGGAAAAGTGATGTGCTCTGTCATGAACAGAAATTTGCTCAGCTCTGTTTTAGCAGCAAGTCAGGATTTATTAATACTTTTACAATAAATCACAAGATTAGACACTATGATTCTTAGTAGCACTCCGTCAGCAATGAATCGTTAGCTAATTTAACACAATTCAATGGAATTTACTCCAGTCAAATATAGTGACTTAGTTAAAGACTCAAGAATGGCAAGGTTCACATGCGACTTATTGCCAGGAATTGGATGGGATGTCTCTTAACTCAGCTGCATGCTCCAAGATTTGATCATGCTCTCTGAGCTACTCACCTTCCCCTGTTCTCAGCTCTCAGTGGATGTCTGGGGTCTGTTCATTTAACATCATCCTGAATTCCATAGGCCTTAAACTTTCATCTTTGACCTGTGGGGAGTAGGGTGTCAGACTAAATGGATTAGGCTTTGCCTATGTGGTATTTCTTAGGTTGTTCAAAGACAGCTAGAATCCCTTAATTACAGTTATCTGCACTGGATTTTGTCAGTTCTTTTGCCCCTTTTCCTGCAGAGAGGTTAATGGCTTCATTTTACTGGAGCTTTTTCATCTTTTTTTTCCATTTTTGCTGTACCTACCCTAACTGACTAAAACCAAACTTGTGTACTCTTTGGAAAGGGACTGGGTTCTTAACTGTTCTAGTGGTGTCAACACTGTCTTTCCTCATTATCATGCTTCCAGGAATTCAGTGTGAACAATGGCCAGAAAGCAACTACAATACCCAGGAGATAAACTGCAGATTTTTTTTTTTTTTCCTTTAAAGTCCAAGCTAAGTTTACTTATGTATTCATTCAACAGATGGTTCACTATCCATGAAAATTCAAATACACGGAATTTTCAAATACTTGAAAAAAACTGAATGGTATCATGTATATTCGATACATTTCAGAGTGATTTTTCTGGCAAATAATTCTGAAATTATATATATATATATACACATCTAGTTTATATATGTTTATCTGCTAACCTCTGTTAATCAGGAACTGTTGCCACAAGTTTTTCTGTAAGATTTACATAGTCTGATAAAGCAAACAGTTACCATTATTTATGGGTTAAATATTTTAGAACTTTGAGAAGTTCTTGTGATTTGAGTTTTGATGGTGAAAAAAGAAACATTTATGACCTGTTGAAGAAAATGAGACCTCGGATTTTCTTGGTGAACTGTGATGGAAAATGACCACTCTTTCTGACATTCTAGAACTTCTGTTTACTATTTCAATGATTACTGCCGTTAAATTCTCTTGTGGCAGAACATCCTTGCACAGCTACTGGAAGGCATAGAGGAATCACAGAACTGCAGGGGTATGAAGGGACCTCCAGAGATCATCAGTCCAACCCCCTGCACAGCAGCTCCCAGCCCAGGTTGCACAGCTCGGTGTCCAGGTGGGTCCTGAACGTCTCCTGAGAAGGAGATCCACCACCTCTGTGTGCAGCTCCAGTGCTCCATCACTGCACTGGGAAGAAGTTCCCACACACATTGGTGCAGAACTTCCTATGCTTCAGTTTGTGGCCATTTCCCCTCATCCTATCACCACACACTGCTGAGAAGAGTCCAGCCTTGTCCCTTTGCCTCCCGCTCCTTAGATGTTGATAGACGTGGATCAGATCCCCTCTGAGTCTTCTTTTCTCAAGGCTGAACAGCCCCAGCTCTCTCAGCCTTTCCTCACAAGGGAGGTGCTCCATGAGGTGCTCCACACCCTTTATCAGCTTTGTAGCCCTCTGCTGGACTCTTTACAGGAGATTCCTGTCTGTTTTGTACCAGGGAGCCCAGAACTGGGCACAGTACTCCAGGTGAGGCCTCACCAGGGCAGAGCAGAGGGATCACCTCCTTTGACCTGCTGGCCATGCTTTTTGTAATGCAACTCAGGATTCCATTGTCCTTCTTGGCCACGAGGGCACACTGCTCATGGCCAACCTGTCATTCACCAGGACAGCCAGGTCCCTCTGCTCAGAGCTCCTCTCCAGCAGCTCATCCCCAACCTGTACTGGTGCGCGCAGTTATTCCTCCCTGCATTCAAGACTCTACACTTACTCTTGCTAAACCTCATCTGGTCCCTTCTGCCCAACTCTCCGGCCTGTTCAGGTCTCGCTGAATGTCAGCACAGCTTTACAGAACATCAGCCATTCCTCCCAGCTTTGTATCATCAGCAAACTTGCTGAGGGTGAACTCTATCCCCTCATCGAGGTCACTGATGAAGAAGTTGAACAGCTGTCACTGGGAATCTGCCCTCTTTCTCAGAATGCAGAGTTGCAGAGGAGGCTACAAATGAGGTGGGTGTTCAATTGCTCCACTTTGTAGAAGATTGTTTGAAAGCTGAAATTCATGAGACACCACAGTCCCAAATTATTTTCTATGCTTTCATTGCTTGAGATTTATCAGGAACCTGACTGACTTTCAACTGTTGATAGGGACAGTTAGAAGCGACAGATTCTGCGATAAGAGAAGCAGCATGGCTCCTTCTAAGAGCGGTGGCTGGAGAGCAGCCAGTCCTATTTTTCACATAGCTGTACCAACAGCAAAGTGATTTTTTTTTCATCTCTCTGTTGAGCACGTTTTTTTAATCTGCTATTGTTCGTATTCAGGTCTTTAAACTATGATTTTTTTTTTCCATAGACTTTGCACCGAGGAAGGATAGATTTCTTTACCATGACCTTGGATGTTATTTGTTTTAATTGTTTAACACAGAAAAAAAGATTGCTTTAGAAAATGGTTCATGATTCAAAAATATTGGCAACGTTAATGGGTTTTCACGAGGAAGCAGTGGGCATGGCAATGTGGCAGGGTCACCTTGAGCTCTTCTCTGTCTCTTATCAGGATGTGTTATCAAACAGCAGTTGCATCGCTTCTCTGTAGTATACGGCATAAATTAATCAAGGGGAACTCCCACTTTTGTCAGCTAGCAAGCACTCTGATGACTGCAGACTCATTTTCTCCAGGGACACTGGCAGGGGGATGGCTATTCCTCCTTGCCTGTTTTCCTGGTCCTCTTGATTAACCTGCAGCTCATCTCCCAGAGGCCCTATCAAAGATGGGAGCCTTGCCATTAAAATTAACATCTGCATACATGTATGTGTGAACACATACTGTCTCACTGCGTTTACAATCTAAATACCGAAGGCAGGAAAAATAGAAGGAAAAAAGTTAAAAAAAAATCAGAGCATTTTCTCGTGGGAAGAGATGTAACCCCTGACCTGCTCACAGCCTTTGGGAAGATGCTGCTGGCCGAGCCCCCCGAGAGCTTCAAGTGCAGGTGAGTACTGAGGAGGAAGAGGAACTGCTTTAGAGAAAGGAAAACTTGGTGCTTAAGTATTAAACAAGATGAAGCTGGAATTTAGTAAAGGAATACATATAAGGAATAAAGTGGAGCACAGAAAATGGAGTGGAATTATTTTCTTGGGGAAATTCCCCAGTAGCTCAATAGGAAAGTACTATCTAGTTGAATTCTATGGGCTGCTACCACCTAATTCCATTGCTGTTGCAAAGTACATGTACAAAAATGCAGCAAGTCACTTTGAAGACATTGTTCCAAAATCTGTAGACAATAGAAAACAAATAAAGAAGAAAATCTCCTGATCTTTTTTTTTTTTTTTTTACATTTTGTCAAAGTTGTAGGGAGAAAAAGATTGGTTTGGCTTGGGCTCAAAGAAAAGCTCCTGCTAAGAATGGCCACAAGTAGTACCACCCCTGTGTCCACAGCCAGGCTCTTCAGGCTGTTCCTGTTTGTAGTGAGCACAGGAGATGGACCAGAACCACATGTGCACTGTACTGAGCAGCGATGCCCAAGCTGGGGTGTTGCACTCTCCTGAGTGATGTCTCCTCGTGTTCAGATTGGTCTCTGGGAGCCCCTTGGTGTGCTGCTGGTGCCCCTGGGTTAGGGCAGGACTCCTTCTGTGGCAGCCTTGGCTCTGCTTCCCATAGAACAACTCAGTTACTTTTGGAAATAGAAGTTCTCTTTAAATTAGATGGAGTGCTCGAAGTGAAATGTATGAAATGATGCTTTAATTGCTCAAATACCTCTGGCTTCATCTGATTACCTTTTACATTATAGAAATAACTTGAGGTGCTTCGAGGCCCAGGTCCCTTACATGCCCTCCCATCTTGCAGTTAATTGGGCTCTGTCATAATCGCTCTTGAATTAGAACACCTTTAAAAAAAACTTTTCTACTCCTGTTCCAATATGGTTGCACACCAACAGCAGTAAGTGTAGCAATGTAATTATTTTCTAATTGTTTTTTTTTACAGTAATAGAATCAAATGACTTCAGGCATATGCTTAATTTCATTCTCTTTTCTGCCTAATTTTAAGTGAGGATTCTGTTTGGTAAACACAAGCTGGCGGTGCTCTTAGCACCGAATGTATGCAGCTGGCAGTTTGAATCTTCCTCATGCTTCTTTACTCATCTCTTTGCTGTAATAGACTGCTCTTCTGCATTATGGACATGGAATACGATTTTAGAAGTATACAAGAAAACCAATAACAGCACTGTGGCCATCACTCCAAAAGTAATGCCTCCTATTTATTTTGATGGAAACAGCAAAGGATACAAAGAGCATGAAAACAGCACTTGGTAGAGCAAATTCCCAGCTACAGAACAGCCTTTTCTGAGGTAGTTACCACGATTAGCTGTGCATTTTCACTGATTTGCATCAGCAATGAACAAGAGCCTGCTTGCTGCACTTGTGAAAATCTGTGTGGCTATCTGGGATGTGGTTCGTCTTTCATGTCAGTGTCACACTGCTGAAATGCAGCCCCCTCCCCTGTCTGTGCTCACAGCCCCTGGAAGGTCTCCACGAACATACACAGTGTCCATGAATGTCAGAGAGTGCCATTTTTTTCTGCATGGAGGAATTCAATTCCACCCCTTTGCTCCATCCACACTGCCATGTCTGATGCCATTCTGACACTCTGCTGCCATCCATCACACAGCAACAACATGGAAGGGGACACAGAGGGGAAGGTTCAGCCCCTGCTGCCATCCCACCAATATCTGCCTCTGATGTCATGGGCTGACATCATAAAGTAGGAGGCTTTACCTCTGGAGCAGCCCTTGCATTTTCAGCTACTATAGAAGACACGTCATGCCTCCTCTTCAGAGTGATATTAAGAATGGAAATACAGCACTATTCCTTAATAATAATAATTATGTCTTGGAAGGGCACAGTTGCAGAAGGATTTTTACATTGCAAGAAATTCAAAGGAGAAATAAGTTAATGCATATTCTTGGCACTGCCTTCTTAAGGAGCAGTGGGGAGGTGGGGATTTCACTTGTTTCCACCTGTGTGTAGATCACGTGGCTAAAAAGAGAGGAAAAGTACAGTGCAATTTATTTCTGAAGAAAAGGAATGGTGCAAGCTTAAAGGAGGAAGAAGTGCTGGAGTGAACGGACAGGTGTTTGTGTGGTGAACCCACCCCAAGGTCTGCTGTCCTTTGCACATCTCCTGCTGTGCTGAGCAGGTGGGTGCCAGCCCACATGCAGACTGGCTGTGGAAAATCAGTGTGGATGCAGTCTGAGAGGAGATCTGCATGCCACAAGTTGGCTCCAAGCACGGAGTGTGCTTCCCAGGTGGCTGCTCCCTGCCTCCCCATCTGCAGAGCTTGGGGTAGGGATACATGGTAGGACAACAGCCATCTCCCCCCTCACTGAGCCTACAGGAGTGTGGAAAAATGAAGTATTACAGATGCCTGGGTTGTCTGCTGGAAAGGGGCTGCTGCCCCTTTGTAATCCAAAGCAAACAAATAAAAAAAGCAAAAGGTACAAGTAAATACAATACATTAAATAGCAAGCATAGTGCAGAATAATTTTATTCTGCTTTATGACAGATAGTCGAGTTGACATTCAGAAGCTTTACATTAGGAAAAAAAGAAGGCAAAACACTTCTGGATAACACATCTCTGTTGGGATTTCTTCAGCAGTTGTCACTACTTTATGTGTTTATTAGTAAACATTTCATTGCAATATCATGAGAAGGAGAAACAAATATTAGCGTCATTGGCATCTTCTTCTGAGAGACGTTCATATTTAAGAAGGTGCTCCCATAATATCACATCTCCCCAGGTCAGATTGCTCTCACACCACCCTTCAGACTATAGCTCACTGCTGAATTTCCATCGCTCAGAAAAAGCAAAAATCTTACACTGTCCGAGAGCAAAGTGCCCTGCACCCAGGGAACAGGACACTTGTGATGGGGTCATTACCTTTAAAGAGAAATAATGCTTTTTGAGTGAGAAACAGGGAGAGCCTACCAGGGAACGATGACTGTACTATACTTTACATGGGATGTTTTGAATTAGTATGTGTAAATATGCTGCCACGCTGTGGGTTTTGGTCTTTGGGGCAAGACTGAGAGGACATCTTTCCTGGTGCTTGGTGAGAAACGTTCTTTTTCCCAGCTATTATTTATCAGCTCTCAGAGTGAGCTCATTCTGGAGGAAGGTATTCCCTTTGCTTCATCTATGTGTCTTCCACAAGAGCATTTGATGCACTTTGGGGGTGCAGGATTGATGGGTTTTCTGATGTGCTGCACTCTGCTGCAGAACCTTTGGAGATGGCTGACCAGTGTTATGTTTATTATGCACGTGTACTCAACTTGTTCAATAGAGAATTGGTCTATGGGCAGCTTATTTTTCTTTGCCTACTACACCAGCAATACAGGTGCCCAACAAGACAAACACCTGGAGCAGTTCAGTTCCACACCTCTGTAGAGGCAGCTGCCTGCTGGACCAGTGCAGACACAGCATCTAGTGCTAGGGAAGCTGGGGATTTATGTGCCATCCATCTGAAAAGGATTAAACTCACATCTAAAGAAGTCAATCATCAGGATTCCTAAGGGTGTCCTCCATAAGTACCTCTTTCTTTCTTCCCTTGAGATGATACCTCCTGTCTGCCCAGCAGCAGGGCTGGAGCAGCAGCCAGGACGTGCCTGGCTCTCCTGGGGTTGGGAGGGCATCTCACAAATCTGCTTCCAACATAGGTTTTGTGTTTGATCCAGTGATGCTCTGATGCATACACAGCAAGCAAGATGAGGCTCCTAGAGCTCTGTCTCTTCTGCAGAGGATCAGTCCAACACCAGCTTGGTCTTTGACTGATCTCATCATGCTTCAGCTCCTGTCTCAGCACCAAACTGTATTGTAGAATACATTTGTACTGATCACAGAACTTCTGTAGTCAATTCTACCTCCAGACAAGGCCTCCATAGCTGGGTGTGAGTGCAGCTAGGGATGGGTGGATATGCATAGAATTACAGGTTGCTAGCACAGCTGGTGAGAATAATGCTTCTAGCAGTATTTAACACCTAGGGCTTCTCTGGGGAACTTGGGCAGGGTCCTGCTGCTGGGGTATATAGCATGAGTGTTTGCAGACCTCTAGAAGAAAGATAGAACCCATCATAAAACAAACACACTGAAGGACCTGCGAGCTCAGCTGTATGTGCTCTGAGACGTTATATTTCTGCATCCTGGCTTACGTGGGATTTAGGAAGGGTGAATTCCATGCACTTTTTCTGGCAGGTGTGTGTGTGTGCAAGTAGATGTGTCATGGGGGCTCTCATGGATTCTGCTGGAGAGAACAGCAATGCTGCTGAGCAATACAAACTCTCAGAAGGGATAATGTCTGGTTCTGATAAACCACAGCAGTTGTTAGTTCTGGTGTGAATGAATATCCAGTGATGAAAACTGTTAGCAGTGTAAGCTTTTCCAATCTGCATTTATGTTTTAAATGGCTGTAGAGTGTTTGCATCAGTTAACTAGCAATATTTCATAGGTGTGACTTTTAAATAACACTTTTCTGCTCTGGAAAACCCGTGTTTCCTACCATCAATTTACCACAACCAAAACACAGACTTTAATGAACAGATTCATAGCTTTAGCAATTCTGGGAGGAAGGAAGGGGAAAAAAAAGTCTCTCCATTGCCCTACTGATATTTTACCACCCAGAAACCACAAATACAGATTCCATGTCTGCTGCACAGACACTGTCAGCACTGTGCTTTTGAACTTGCCTGCTCGCTCGTCCCATTTTAATTAATGAGGTCACGAGATGAAACAGGTGTTGGTGACAGAATAGGCAGCAGCCGACAAACAATTTTTAGATCTGCGATTAACTCATTTACTCTATTGTTCCAGAACACAGAGTCCATATGATTTTACAGAGTACATTATTACAGGATTGAGCTACGGAGGCACATTCATCTTTCTGTACTCTTTTTTTCTGTTGTTGTTTTTAAAATATCTATTTATTTATTTGTTGGCATTTTCCCAGGCGTGGTTCTCATGGTAAAACTGATTGAAAAGTTTAGGCTATTCTTTCTCCAGAAATAGGCAATTTATATTACTAAAACAATCTAATCAAGGAACTAAATGGCCTTTGAATAGAGAATGCTGAATCCACTTCATTATCATCCGTGTTTCTCAAGTGAAAGTGACATAAATTGCCTTGGAATTAGAGCTCAGCAAAATCCTCCTCCAAATCTGTATAAATTGCCTCAAAATGAAAGTTGCACAAGTTCAGCAAAACCTACAGTACATTAAGAATCTAGTCAAACTTCTGATTGAAGGATCCAAGGCTCCTTAAAAAGTGCAACTGACTTTCCATGCCCCTGCTGTTATCTGTTCTGATATCAAATAAAGCTTTCTTTTTCCTTTTTGGTAAATATCTTCTTTTAGAATGTATACTTTGGGCAACACGTGGAGCACCTGCCATTCCTCATGGCTTATAGCCAGCTGTCTAAAATTAGCCATCAGAGGTTCCATCAGTCCATGAGACCATGAAGGGGAGCAGCATAGTGCTACTTTGCTGTCTGTACATCATATATCACAGCAAAATCCATGAAGCAACCAAAGAGAAACCATCTGAAAGAGCGCAAATTTCATGTCTGCCTAGGATGAAGTTAACTGTCTTCAAAGCACTCCATGTAGTGCTGTGGGTCTGTGACTACAATAGGTTGTGTTATACATTTGAGCTATGGCTGAGCACAACATTATGGCTTTCTCTTTTTCTTATGCTAAGGAGAGCAGGCAGGGAATAGGCAAAAAGTTGGCCAAATTCAATACCAGCTACCATCATGCTAAGTGTTGACAGCCAATTTGGGATGGGATGTCTTTCCCAGGGCCATTGCTCAGAGACAGCTGGGCTTTGGTCTCCTCACAGGCGCTGTAAGTGATTGCTTTGGCATCACCTGATTTTTTTTCCCTTCCTCTTCCCCTTCCCCTATCTTGATCTTAATCTACAACTGTCTCTCCTTTTACCCTTCCTGCTCACTCCCCCAGCCTATGGGATTCAACATTTGAGTTAAAATGCACACTCTGAGGCTACTGAACCGAAAAAGCTTCTTGGCTTGTGTATAATCTTGAGTGCTTGAGTTACGCATAAAAACACTATCAGCATAACTCCTGCCCTTGCGACAGTCAAGGCATCAACTCCTTCAATGCCCACAAGATCATCGCCAGCTGTTCCTAGTAAATATGTGGAAGTGGGTTAGCTTCCTCATCCTTAGGAACTCTAGAGAGGAAAACATACTCTGGGGTCCTTTGGGCTAGTCAGAAAAGAAAGATATTTTGGCATTGATATTGCTGATAGCCAGAAGACAGCCATGGAAATGAAAAATCTGCAGCCCTGGACAGGACCCTACTGTTGTGTGGGGATCAAGTTTCTTAGAAATTATTACCACTGGTCATCTGAACTTAGGCACTTTGTTTGAGGGGAAAGGGAATTTAAGTATGTGGATATCAGGCAAACCACGTCATTTGGCCTCAGAGAAATATCCTTAATAACCTTGCTTAGTGGTAAAGGCATAGTTTGGAGGATCACTGGAAAGCAAAAGCATCACATGAAATGGAAGGTTAGGTCTGTGAATTACCGGACAAATACCATAGTACAAGGTAGCACAGTTTCTAAGCATGAAGAATTTATGCGCTGAATGACCCAAGAGGCCAAATGAATATTAGCTGCTGTAAGGAATATTATTCTGTGCACAAAATATGCCCGGAAAAATGAATAAAGTAATGTTACCATAATAAATTTACATTTCCAATTATAATTTTAATATATGCACGTATATTTGAAATTATGACAGCAGCTGAAAAATCAGTGTATCTCTTCATTAAAAACACGTAAATCATACAGTTCAAAGAAGAGTCAAGGACAAGATCTGTCAAGCAGTTTTCCAGTGTGCTTCCGAAAGCTCTGCAGTCACTGTCAGCAACTTTGGATTCCAGTAAGCTTGAGAAATCAGCCCCTAAAATGAAAGTAACATTTTTCTCTTGAGTGCTTACAAACGAAGAGGGATATACACGATAATGGATTGGGAGGAGTCAGTGTGCAGGTAACTGAACCCGGGGCTCTATCCCCCCAGCTCATGGGGTGCCAAACGTGCTTATACACGGAGACTTGAATGCACACATGGGGCCACCAAGTTTGTCTAGAGTGACTCTCATCCCTTCAGTTTACTTCAAACAGCTCATAAATTCAGATGTTTGAAGACTGTAAGGCACAAAACCTGGTGTAACACCGACATCTATTTCATTTGTCCTTGGAAGAGAGCAATGATGTTTCCATCCCTTCCAACACTGCTGGAATAACTGTATTGCAGACTCTCAAGAGCAGTTACCTTTCAGAATATCAAACATTAAAACATTTTCAAATCAAGTTGTCTGCACTTAGTCACATTACCAAGGAAAGATTTTAATGATCCACCTGTGTTACATCTTAGACCTCTTATTAATGAAAGAGACTCCAAATGCCAAAAGATTTAGAATGTTATAATATTCACAGGAAATTCTGATCTTAGAACTTGATACCATTTAAATATATATATATATAAGTTGTTAAGAGTTCACTTGAAATCCTAACAAAAATAATGAGATGTTAAAATGTAAGTGATGTTACTCAACTGGCATGGGAGAACATCTTCATCTGTTCATTCAGCTACTAGGACTCTTGCTATGGGTGATTGAAAAAAGGATGAAAGTATTTCCTCCACATAATAAAGTTCTAGATTTAGTATTGTTTTGATGGAAAAAGTTTTAATTGATCAGATATTAAATGAACTAAAAAGGAGCTCAATGGTAACCCTCAAACAGGTGCTATTTACTATGACCCGTATAGTTGCTTAGGTAATTATTAAACTGCATGTGATACGTGTTATGGCAAGGCTTACTGAAAGCTGACAGAACAGCAAATGTTGAGAGTAAGTATTGGTATGGGATGATTTGGATGGCTTGGCTTCAAGCCTGGGGAATTCAGCTTTCCTCACAGTAAATCTACGTTTCGCCAATGGAATAACTTGCTAGATTTGAACAACTGAACAGACTGAACCCCCGCTGCCTACAGAGGAAACTCTAATGTTTAACAAAAGCAATATGAAGAGGAAGACAAGCTAAGCTCATCATGGCATGTGGGTGAGGACTCGTATGAGATTTTGGTGTCCACTGAGTTCAGTGTGCAACAAGCAAGGTGTTAGCATGGGAAAGTCATCTTTCCTGTGGATAAAGATTTGTTAAGATTTTTATAAGCTATTTCTAGTTAAGGGACATCTACATTAAGAAAGACATGGAAATAATATTAAAGAGAGATTAGGGGAGGATCCAAGGGTTGGAAATCACCCTCACAGTGTAAGCTCCATGGAGCATATCTAATCCACTTCATTGAAAAGGAAGGTTGGGAGGTGAATTAATCTCCACGTGCAGCTATTTCTATATAGAGATGTGTGACAGCAGCGGGTTTTGAGACTTAGGGACAGGAACTAAACTGTAACTATAGACTGAGAATCAAAGTTAAAAAAAATCGATTTTGGATAATCCACTCCTGTACTCTGTGTAATGAGGATGGATAACACAGTGGCAGCTTACTGGGGGATGCAGCTGAAGGTACCAGTGTTGGAAGGGCTCTAAATAAGACCAGGATCTTTTGAGGGAAATTAGTCCCTGAACACAGTGGTCAGATGAGAAGTTTGTGCTGGTTTGTTCTAACAGCAGATTTTATCCCTGTCTGTCTGGGAGGCAAACTCTTCTAATACTTGATGTACTTGAGATAACGTGCAGTTATTTAGCATGCATCTGGTCACGGGAAGCAAAGCTGAATAATGCTTGAAAACATGCGCAGCTCAGTGATGCTGCAATGGACTCTGAAGTATCTTAAGGTAGCCGTTAATTTGTGAAGTGGTGTAAATCAAACATCATGTAAATTCACATTTTTAAAGTTTGAATTTGAAACATATTCCTTGGAAGTCAGGAGCAGTTTTGTTCTGAAATTATGTCTTGATGTGTTATTATTTAGTCTTTCTTAGAGCTGAAAAGAGGAAGAAAATTATGCTGGCAAATAAACTGTCACTTGCTGTTGGTATGTGATTTTTAAAGCACAGACATATTTCTGGCAAATGTTTATGAGAAAGCTATTTTAAATGCCAGTAGTGGAAGAATAAAATATTGCTTTTCAGTGTGGAAACTCGGTGGTTCAGGATATGCCAACCTTCTTTGATGTAAAACATCCTGTGAAATGAAAAGAATATCCAGAAACTCTGGTGCACCTCTGGTGTAGGTGCAACTGCAACTGCAGTGATAGCTGTTACTTAATGTGCTTATCCCTACAGCAAAAAAGGAATCCTGTTTTGACCCCATTGCATGCGTTGCTTTCCTTGAGTTGATATTGCTTGTTATTACACAGTTTTGATGTGAAGTGACGGTTGAAGCTCAGTAGTGTTGAAGTCCCATTCCATCACTAATTTGGCTGGCGCACATTTATGCTCACTTTATCCAGGCTGCACTGTTCCAACAAACCCACTTTGTCAAGCAGTTCTACAGCTTTGCCAGCAGTGTGAAGCAGAGCTGCCTTCTGCTGGCGACCATGGGGATGCCTTGCTTTGCATAACATGGCAATGCAACAGAAAAAGGCAGACTTCTTCACTTCTGCTTGCTGAGTTCCAACGTTATGTCACATGGTTGCAGCTCTCTTGTAGAGGATTCTCCCCCTGGATCCCACATACCCTTGTGGCACTATGAGAGTTGTTCTGGACAAAGCACTTCAAAACAGATTCCTGAGTGAAATCTGCAGTGCCTAGGAGCCCTAATATGTCTCTTGAATCTCTCTCAAAGCTCTCTTTTTTTTTTCTTTTCTTTTTTTTCCTGTGATTCGTTCCTAATAACATGAAACATGAAATAATAATAAAATGAAATGTTTCCAAGAGTGCTTTCATCCAAACATTTGGGAAAACTGCAAGAAATCAGCATGGGGTGAGAGCCACAGCTGGATGCGCCCACTTACCTGTCTATGCTCTCCCCAGCTTGGGCGTACTGAGCTGCTGTTTCCTGCAAGAAATTAGACTGTGGAGGTGAACAAATTCTCAGCATAGGCCTGAAAAGGCTTGGTTGTTATCAGTAACCAAACGATAAGAGGATTTGCTAGACCGTGTATTCTTTGTTTGTCCTGTTGTTACAAATGTTAATTCCCCATTAAAAAGCTGTGGTAACTAGAGGTAACCACGGAATTGTAGGGGTTGGAAGAGACCTCTAGAGGTCATCGACTCCAACTCCCAAATGAAATTCCACTACACTGGAAGCTTCAGTCAATGAGATAAGGGCAGCACAGTGAGTAGTGGGTTAGGAGTGCTTTGTTCCCCACAAAGACATGGATAAGCTGACTCTCTTTCATTCCTTTTTATTTCTGCTTCTCTGCTGTTCTACTCCAACAGTCTCTTACATACTACCAGCTTTTCTGCTTCTGGACTGTGCCATTTCAGTTTCCAAGTGCTCAAGGCTCCTCCATAACTCTGACAGCACGAAAAAGAAATCTGCCAGAGATGCTCTGCCAGCCAGGTGGGGTCTGCTTTCAATGGCCAGTGTGAGCGAACTCACTCCAGGCTGCTCTCTGGAACACGGATGGGTCGTTAATGGGAGATTCTTATGTCTCATGTGCTGTATGGGTATGATGTGGAACTGTTTCTCCCCCCTACAATGTAAGTCAGAGCAACTGAAAGCTACAAGCACCTAATTCACTGAGAGAGGAGACAGCTTGAGAAGGTTTCAATACACGGACCTTTACCACTAGTAAAGAGCTGTTTGATGCAACCTATGGTGTTCCACGCACCAGGAGAGACCACGACCCATCCTCTGGCCATGACCTTGCAGTCATGATATGATGTGTCCATGTTATTAAAATCTAAGAGCACTCAAGACACAATGGTGACTGTTGACAAAGGGGCTAAGTCAGTTCCACATTCCTTCTTCCATTTGGTTTCTTTTTTTTTCTTTATCCTTTTTGCTCTCTCCAGAATAAATCTGACCCTGACTAAATTTGAGCAAATGAAATTAATACTCAGAGGGTTTTGCCTATTTTTGTTCCTGACATATATCTTCACAATTAAATTTCCTTCCGCAAAAGCAAAGGTGAGCCCATTCCTATGTACAGATCTAACCCACATCCCATTACCTTCCCATGGTCCCTGTGAGAGCTCTGATTCAGAGCTGAGGAGGAAATGGTTCCATCCAAAAAGCACAGCTCTCATCTAGGAAGTTCTAAGGAGACCTGAAAGCATTGCCAAGTGTATGTGCTCTGGTGGAGCTACAGTATTTTAGGCACAGACATCTACCATGTGAGTAGTGTAGATAGGGGCTGAAATGTTTACTTCGTTACCCGCTCACAAGAGTTTAATTAAGCTGACTGGAGATTTAAACGAAGAAAGATAAAAGGGCACCAGTTATGTTTGTTACAGCATGGAATGGGGCTCTGAAACTCAGACTTGAACTTCTGTCAGAAGGAGCTGTTCAGGAGAGCTCATGTGCAGTGGTGACTGCAACCCAGCATTCTTCATGCTCTGGGGTCAGGCAGCTTCTTGCAGCAGCAGCAGCCTTTCATTTGGGTAATTGTGGACTGCTTGTGCTGCGTGATCATCGGTGTGGTATCATCATGTGTGGTATGATCTGACAACAGTGACTCGTAGTGAATGACAGCCAAGATGTCATTCAGATCCAGTAATCAAGCCTAGGAGCACTGAATTCATAGTCAGGTGTGGAGAAGAGATACTAGCTTTCTTCCAAAAGACCATATACATTTTAAGTTATGAAAGTATGGAGCCATTTCTTCGTAAAAATACTCAGCACTAGTGTGAAGAGACCAGAAATACTTCGGAAGGAAACTTGGTAATACCTGAGATGTCATTGATTCCAGGCAGCCTTATTACTCTCACATCACCTCTGTCACGTCAAGGCAGATGAATCCTGTAGGAGAAGGCTTACGGGGTGTGAGCAACCTGCTCCAGAGGGAGCTGTCCTGCCTATAGAAGGGCGTTGGAACAACATGATATAAAGGTCCCTTTCAACCCAAACCATTTTATATTCTGTGGTTTGGTTTTGAACAACAGCACAGCCAACCAAATTTATATGTTCAAGCTCGGGAAGCTGCTTACTGTTATTAAATGAAAAATATTCATAGTGCAATGTTATTTTTAAACATTCATTTCCTGAAAGGGTTCGGAATTTGTATTTCTTAACCCCATTTGGGTTTAAAATAATTTGAAAATACAGCAGTCTTCTGTTTCTCTCATGGGGATTTCCATTAGATGTTAAATATTCTTCTCAGTATTAACAGTATGTCAGATCCTACTGTGCTGTATCACAGTAAAATTATGGCCAATAACATTCATTCTCATTGTGAATAATATTGAGTGTAGAATAATGTAAAAATAATAACTTAAATGTTTTAATTAGTACGTATGTAATAGAAATTAATAACATTAATATGTAGGTTGCTCCAAAAGTAATGCTTCCAATTTATTTCCACAACAGATCCAAGGACCACTATAACACTGTTTGATGGATCAAATTCTCAGCTACAAAACTTCATCAGCACAGTCACAACCATCAGTTGTGCATTTTCACCAAGAGTGAATGATAGCCTGCACTCTGTGCTCAGAACAACCTGCAGCAGCAGAGGTGACCTGCTGTTGTCACAGCTGAAATGCACTCCCTGCCCCTCACTGTGCTCACACCCCCTGCTTGTTCTCCATACACATTCACAAGCATCAGTGAATGTCAGTGGGTGCCAATCTTTCCTTATGCAGGGAGTAAACCCCTTTGCTCCATCCACACTCCCATGTCTGATGGCATCCTGTCAGCCTGCCCACGGCTGCCATCTGTCACACGGCAGCAACATGGAAAGGGACAATGGTGGGAAGGTTCAGCCCTTGCTGACATCCCACCAACATCTTCGTCTGATGTCATGGGCTGACACCACAAAATAGAAGGCATTACTTTCAGAGCAGCCCCCACACAAATGAAAAGTGATTTTTCAGATATTCTGGAGCATTAGGTGGACTTTTTAGACATAATTCAGATGAGCCATAACCTGATGATATTGCCCAGGTGCTATAGTTTAGATTATCCCATTGCTCTCCTGAATAACACTGTACTGCAGACACTGACAGCGATGTGCATCAGTTGATGCAGTCACTTTCCAGTAAGACTCCAATCCTGGATCCTTCCTCCTTTAAGGATAGTTTGGAGTACAGATGGACTTGAAGAAACCTTGGGAGAACTAAATGGCAGCAAGAAAAATCAGAATCATGAAATCCATCTGATTTCTTTTGGATTTAGTTATTAATAAAAGCACAGCAGTATCAGATCATCGTACCCTGGGCTGGCATTTTCAGAATGACAAAATGTTTATTGCTTTTTTTTTTTCTAGAATGACTAATTCACATTACATAAAAGTCAAACTCCAATGAAATATTTCAGACACTTTGTAAGGCTCTTCTATTTCCCCTCCCCGGTTGTTTCTGTGCATACTCATCCTTTACAGTGGTTTGAAATGAACTTACTGTTTTCTGTGCGTGGACAGAAATCCCTAAGAGGATGGGATGAACCGTTTTGTCGGCCCAGCTTTGTTTTGTGGGACTGGGGCTCCTGCAGGCTGAAGACCAGCTGATGGCACCACGGATGGGAGTTCTCTTCTGTGTGTGTCATGAACATTCAGGTGGTGAGCAGCAGTTTGGCCCAATGACTCCCACAAGTGCCTGGAGCTGGTCAGTCCTGAGGCTCTTCCTGAATATCTGCAGATATGGCCTACACAGTTTGTGTTCTCACACCCACATTATTAGAATACATCAACCGTGCAGGTTGACTACCTGAATTTCAATCTCAATCAAGCTTTCAAACATATATCAGTGTTAGGAGAACTGGGTAACAAGCCAGCTCATGCACTTTTCATGGGAGTGGAGGGCTTTTGTTCAAATGGTGATGTGAAACGTAAGGTGAAAGCATACTGTAAACCTTTCCAAAAGTTGGGCAGAAAGGAACCAGATGAGGTTTAACAAGAGCAAGTGTAGAGTCTTGTACACAGGGGGGAATAATAATCATCATCTGATGTCTGCCTAAAAAAGATCTAAAAGATTTTATGAAAAAGAAAAAAAAAACACCTTAAAAGGAAGAAAAGATGATCCTCCTCAGAAGTTTACATTTTTTGAAGAAATAAAGCTATACAAGAACTGAAATCTCTGGCTTGTTTCTGCTCTCCCCCATCTCAACATGGTGGGCCCTTTTGGCTGCTCATTTCTCACAGTAATTTTGTAATAGTTTGGGCATGATCAAAAACTCTGAAAATTCAAAACACTTAAGTAATGAAAGACCAAACTCTCAGTACCTATGACACTTCATAACCACCTGAGGAGTGTATTTCACCTCAAAAAAGCAGAGATGTGAATTCCTATTGAAAGTGGGGCAGTGGGTGGTACAATACTTTTAGCCCTTCCACACAGAAATGGGATTTCAGCCAGCAAACTTCACTGTATTCTAATGCTGCATAGAAAAACAAATGCTGCTGAGCACCACCAGCATTCACAACCACAGCAAGATTTCAGAGTAAGACCTTGAAGTTTTATTGACCTTGCCCTGGAAACAATGTCAGTATCATTCTAATGATTTGAAGAATCAGAGATGAACAATTCTAGAACAAGACTTGTGAGAAATTGATTCTGTTTTTAGAGAGGTGGAAGGAATAAGGCACAATATCCAGACTTGCTGGTGGCATCAAGCAACATTCATGTGAATGACAGCATAACACCAAAATGCAGCACATTTTTATTCCTTCAGCTTTATTCCTTATCCTAAGAGATGCTATTCAATATGTAGGAATGATGACAAAGCAGAGAGAGTGCACTTGAATAGTAATTATGTACTAGTGTGCTCATTACAGGCAGATCTAGTGCTAAGTAAAGAGCCGTGCAGTGTAATAGAGAGGAACTACAGGAGCTGACACTACCTACCAAGTTACCCACCAGAGATGAACAGCAGGCAGCAACGGATTTGTTTTTATGGGAACACTGCACACAGGTTTTTGCTGTTATCTCTTCCAAAGCACCCAACGTGACTGCATTCGTTCATTGATATTTTCCGGAAACTTTGGTAAGTACCGCCAATTTTTTCCACAAAGCCACATTGATTTTCTTGAAATTGTGCCGCAGAAATAAAGTGGGAAGAATATCTTCTGAACTTCAAAAGATAAGTTTTTGTATGCTTTGAAAATTAAACATTTTCAGTTTGTTTTCAGAAAGACCTTTTGATTAAAAACTGATGTGTTTTTTTTTTAACATCAATACAGATGAAGGAGGAGGAGGTTCAAACAGAATGATCAGAAGTGTTTCTGAAAATTGGAGAGTCTGTGGGTTGTATTTTCCCCAAAATACAGCTTGTTTATTTAGTCTGTATGTATCATTTTCCACTGACATCACATGTTAGAAAAACACACACAGAAATGTACAGACATACATCGTCAACTCTATAAAGAAATCAGTTCAAGGTTAAATATTAATTAAAACATTGCTTATTTTAGGAACAGGAGGAGATGATAAAGCACCAGTTACAGCTGAGGAGGAAGAAGAGAAAGAAGTCAGGTTCCCAGGTGCTATCAGCTTATACCTGTTTATAGAATCATAAAATCACAAGGTTGGAAAGGACCTACTACATCATCTTGTCCGACTGTCCACCCATTCCCATTGCTCCCACAAACTGCTAAACCATATCTCGTAGCTCCTCATCCAGACACCTCTTGAACACTGCCAGGGACAGCAGCCCCCCACCTCCCTGTGCAGGCCATCCCAGTGCCTGACTGCTCTCTGAGGGAAAAAAGTTGTTCCTTATGTCCAATGTAAACCTCTTCTGCTACAACTTGTGACCATTTCCTCAGGTCCTGTTTGTTGCCTGGGAGTAGAGGCCAAACCTCTGCCCATCACAACCTCCCTTCAGGAAGTTGTAGAGTGCAATGAGGTCTCCCCTGAGCCTCCTCTTCTCCACACTGAGCAATCCCAGCTCCCTCAGCCACTCCTCATAGCTCTGTGCTCCAGATTCCTCACCAGTTTTGCACCAGTCCCTCTCTGCACTTGTGTCTCCTGCAGTGAGTGGTTATTCTCTCCTGGTGCTAGGCTCCCTGTTGTGGCTGCATATAGTCACCCTGATCCACGCTGGGACTCTGCAGCAGCTCATCACCAAATGTGCCAGGACAGTGCTATGCCAGAAGGCTGATCTTTGAAAATTGTGAAGGGCCATCCATCTCTTGCTATAAGGTGCCTGGTAGGACATCCACAATGCGCTCTGTTGCATAGAAGGATGTGTATCACAAGACCGAGTTGCCTGTTCTGTGTTACATGGTGCAAGAAAAGGACTAGTGTGATGAAGTTCCTCTAGTTTGAGAGACCTTGTTTATCCCAGTGTACCCAGAGTCAGTGGTGGAGTAATGGAGGCAAAGACTGAGGGATGGGAAGAGTATAGAGAAGTAGAGTGAAGAAACAGCCTGATCACTGGGCAAATTGCACATTTATTTCAGGTAGAAACATCTGTATTCCTGTCTGCATAGCCTATGCTGAACAGAAGTGCTGCTGGAGAGTCATTGCTGATCATCACTGATCCACGTGGGGAAATTATTAATCAATTTTCTTTTGCTCTTATCCACTATTAATTGGCTTACTGTGATTTCTGGTGACAGGACACTGCTGAAAATGAACCTTTCATCTTGCCTGGAATTGGTGTTGTAGTGTTCAGATGTCTGTGCTTTGCAAATTTTTACAGCAAGATCACCTGTCTATGAGTTTCTGAAGACTTACTGGGGCCTTCTTCACCTTCAGTGTTCCTAAGTCATCTCTGAGATGGAACACTGCAAATTCAAATCTTTCCAGGGAAAAAGCTATGCAGGAAATCTGTCTGGTGAACAAGCTATTTGGTAATACATTTTGTCTGCTTTTCAACTGCTCTCGGCCTTCAAAGCCAAAAATGCTTCCGAAATAATAGAAATGTGTTTACAATCCTAGGCTATGCAATTAATAGCTGATGACATTCAGGGAATAGCAGTATGTCTAGTTTCCAAAGATAAATATTTATAATGTAAACATTTAATAGTTTAAGTATCTTCTTTAACTGCTCTTCCCTTCTGTTGCCTTGTCTAAACATTGCAGGAAATGCTGCTGGCACTAATTTCTGAAGTAATAAATTCATAACTGTGTTTTGTAGCATGTTAGCTAGATACTTCAGCTGATGTGACGATCCCCAGTGATTAATAGTAAAATGTTCTGCAGTGGTGTGATGGTAAAGAAGTGGATGAACTCATTTGTTTGGTGGACCAGTGCAGGCTGTGAACACCAGATGCAAAAATGTGCTTTCAGTGCCCAGAATAGTGGTGGGAGAACCCTGTTAACTGGTTAACTACAAACACATCCTCCACAGAGGTAGACACGATCTTTCTGAAATTCACACGTGGGTGATGACAGTCTTTAGAATTTGAGTGCTGACATTTATCTACCCAAAAGAGACTTGATTTCTGCAAGGGGGGGAATATATGCTTTTACTGTCTTCAGGTTAATTTGACAACTAAATACATACAGAAGATAGTCTCAAATGTTATACCATGAAGGCATAATGTGTTTATACATTTTCAGGCTCTGGTATTGCATTGCCCACCGTGACTTGACTCCTTCTGTTACAAGTGCACCTCTCAAACATCTCAGCAATGGTGCTGATGTGCATGATGCCAAGTTGTCATCCTACTCCTGTTCACAGATCTCCATGGGAGAACACCAAATTTTTTCATAGCAATGAGGAATTTACAGTCACTGGACTTAGCCTGAAAGGCAGATCCTGAAAACAATCAAGCCATCAAACGTGTTGGTATTAAATAAAAATGCTTAAATATGAAAAAATTGGTTGCCTTTGATGCACAAGATCAGTTGTAAGAAAGGAAGGGTTAAGGTACACTTATCTGTGCATTTTTCATAATGGTGTTCCTGGAGACAGAACTCCAAAGCCCCTAGAAATTAACTGTGAAGTGCAGAGACAGGCTGCTTGCCCTCCTGGCCTCGCTCTGAATTCACATTCTTCACTGCACTTCTGTACAGCCCATGTGGGTGACCTTCTTTGCCCACCACATTCCAGTAGCCACCGTAGTCCGACTCATGGCTCAGCTCACACACATCCCTCCCTTATTGGCCAGTTACTTATCAAGTGGATCAAGGTGCTTTATCAGCCAACATTTGCAAGCAAAGCATCTATTTGAGAAAAACATACGCAAGTCCTATGGTTTGATTTTTGGGATGGCAGATTGCTAACCCTTCCGTGTACAGGCAACACTTCATGTATTTATTCTGCCTGTGTGCATCTACATACTACACATAGGCATATATTGCAAATGCTGTGTAATGACACAATCTGAGAAACTGGTATCAACTTTAGAGATCCTTTGTCTTCATTTTCCAGCAAATATGCACATTAAAAGGCCAGAAGAAAAGATCATTAAGGATCATTAAGGATGGGAGTGTGCTTGAGGAAGGCTTTTGATCAAAAGGAATATAGACACTTAGACCAAACAATTCAAGGAAGGAATTGCTTAAGTATTAAAGATGAATTTAAATTATTAGTATAGGAAGTAACAGCTGTATTCTTCTACCTGGATGGAAAATGCTCCTGGAAGAAATATGGGAAATTCGTCAATAAATAGAAGTGACAGAAATATCTCTGGGAGAGGAGAGTAAGGAAGAGGCAAGACAGCAGTACCCTCAGGGACCTTTAATGGTTCACCTAAAAGGAGTGCATGCAGGCAGCAGATGTGGCTGACATTACCTCAATCTTCCTTTAGAAATACCCGGATTGCACGTTCCATTCCAAATAGCATCCTCTAATGTCTTAATTCAGTGACAAAGAATTTCAGAAAGGAGATAAAGGACAACAGAAATTTGGCTGAAATCAAACCCTTAGCTCATATTTGCCAACTACCTGGTTGCAGTTTTCAGGTTTCTGGCATCGCCCCAGTCGTTAGGAGGACAGACCAGACAGGGATGATGTGGCATCAGGTGTGATCAAGAGGTGGTGGTTAACGAGGGACTGCCGGTGGGTGCTGCCAAGGGCACTGCCAGTCGGTGCTCTGAACTGCTTCCAGTGAAGCACAGCAGGCTTGTTTGCACTAGAGTTTCATAATGAGTTAAGAACTAGGTCTTAGTTTAGATCACCAAACTTTTAAGGTGGTGGAGATCATTACATACACTCCTCTGTAGATAACTAACAGCTGTGGATCACCAGTATTCTCCCTGATGTTATATTTAGGAATGTACCTGAAAGCATTTTGATGTCAGCCCGCTTCTGTCCAGACAGGGAGAGATTATTTTGTAATGGTCATACAATAACTCGGTGGGGTAGTTTTCTTTTATCTGAGGTTGCCTTTACACCACTGTAATAGAGATAATAACAGGGAAAAAAAAAAACCACCAAAAATGCAATGTTCTGTTCTGGTTCAATATATGGAAATGTTAAGAGACAGCAATACCCTGTATTTGCAGAACTGCTCAGAGATTCTGATCCTGAGTGCAACTATATCCAACTCATTTTCTAACTGAAGGCAAACTTCAAAGGATTTTGAGCACAACATTGAAACATCCTAGCAGATTTTTTAGCTTAATTCAGTTAGCTCAGTTTAGCCCTAGCAGGCTAGAAATAGATATTAAATAAGACATATTGATCTCAAAAAAATTGTCTTCACAAAAGGAACCTAGTTTGTAAGTAATCCAAGGCTGAGCAAAGAGCAAAAAGCACTGGAAAGAGAATCTGACAAAAACACGAATATTGATTTCCTTCTTCTGTTCAGATTTTGTCATTAATTATTCCGGTCATATTTTTGATCATTTTATTCACTACATGCACCTATCACATAATTTACTCTTTTTTTTTTCTTTTTTTTTTTTATAAGCTAACTAGAAACTCAAAAAATGTTCAACAAGTGATCAGAAGTGCAAAGTACAGAAGGTGGCTGGCTACCAGTGACATCCCTTTGGGGTCAGTGCTTAGACAAATAGTTACTGTTCATCATCTTTACTAATGAACTGGACAATGCACCAGAGCTCTCAGCAAGTTTGCAGTTGATATCAGACTGAGGGGAGCTGTTAACATGCTGGAAGCCAAGGCTCCTGCGCAAAGAGACCTCATCTCAATGGGCTGACAAAACTTACTGACGTTCAGCAAAGGCAAAAGCAAAGTCCTGCCCTGTGGCAAAGTCACCCAGTGAAACTGTGCCAGCTGAGAGATGTGGACCTTCAGGAAAGCAGCTCTAGAGAGGAACATTTGGGAGCCCTGATGGGAAGCAAGTTGACCATGAGCCAGCAACGTGCCCCTGTGCCAAAGAACAACTGCCCGCTGGGGTGAATTGGCAAGAGTTTAGCCAGCAGGTTGACGTAAGTGATCTTTCCCCTTCAGTCAGCACTTGTGTTCCTTACCTGGGGAACACTGTCCTGGTCTGGGGTTGTCCAGTACAAGAATGATGTAGATGTACTGGAGTGAGTCCAGAGGAGACAAACTCACTGGATAGGTGAAGCAGAAGAAACTGAATTTATTCAGACTGGAAAAAAAAACCAACCAACCAACCAAAAAAAAAAAAAAGCCATTAAACTCACATATACATCCCAAACCCAAGGACAAAACAAAACTTTGGGGGATGTTATTGCTGCCTAAACTGAGCCTTCACTGCTTTTAATCATGAGACTGATCTCTGAAATCATTAATTATTATTATTATTTATTTTGTGTACAACTAGCAGTTTTCCAAACCATTTCTGGGCACAATTTGAAACTCAGCATGGGTTTCAATTATAACTTTATTTATTTATTTATTTATGTGAGGTTTAAAGTATTTAATAGTTGGGACACAACACGCATTCACCTCAGTGCCAGGAAACAAACTCTGGCATTCCCTGTTCGGATTACTTGTAGAAATGTAGCCAGGATCTTCTAAACTCTGTTCTTCAGCTCCTTATCAGTCAAATGGAACAATAAAGAACATTTTCTCTATTTCTCACCTATCAGACTGCTCTGGCCTTGGTAAGGGATCATCTCTTTTATCGGGAGTAAACAGCACCCAGCAATCTTGTCATCTTTTTGGAGTTCTAGACAAGACAGAAATATAAAAATAACAGAGATAGTAATTACAAGAGGCCATCTGTCCTTTTGCAAATGCTTTATGAGCTATGGGTTGTTAAGACTGCAATACATTCATCAGCTTTAATGGGCATCTGGAGCATAATCATCCAAAAACCACTAGTATAAAAGTTTCCATATGAAATAATTGCCAGCGAAAGATGGCAAACAAAAAACTGTCTTGGAAAACATAGAAAGAGAAATCAGATTCTTCAAGCTCCAAGAACTAAAAAGGAGAGAACAGAATTTGCTGCTGTGTAGTATTTGGTGTCTCTTTTTCAGACAACTTGATTGGTCTGCAGGTAAACCCTACTGGCACAAGCAATGACTTCAAATGGTGGGATACCTGGTCGTGATCTGCCCGGTCTACTTTCTTTGTTCTGCCTTCTCTCTTTTAAGTAGTTTGCAACTTTAAGAACATGAATTATATCAGAATGTCTTCTGATTTGTTACTGAGCAGAACCAATGGTGCTGACTCCATTCTTTCCTCCCAGTACTGCTTATTGTTGTGGGGTTTGCAAATAGCTCGTGGGACTCGGTCGTATCCAAGGGAATAAAGGCTGTGTCAAAAAGATGAAGGACTCCTGAATTGCAATGAGATAGCAGAACTGCTTTTAGAACAACAGTGTTGTTAACTACTGAGCAAAATTTGCCTACCTTCTGTCTGGAAGCAGAAAATACAGCAATGCTGAGACCTTGCTTCAGCATAACAGTGTTGCCAGGAATGTTGATATAGCATTGGTCATTCTGTGATATATATTTAAGCATTGGCACAAAAGGGCAGATTAGAAGCTACTGAAGCCAGTATTTAATATCCATATATATTTCAAAGTTTTGGCTTGGGATCTTAAAACTGCGAAAGTAAAGAAAACGAACTCCCGTGCCTTTACCATGCAGAAGTCTCTGTGTTATTTCCTCCTACCTCCAAGCAATGAATAATGAGTAATTTGCATGTGCAGTACTATCCAACCTGTGATTAACAGAGGCAGTTAAGTAGAAAATTCCATGTTATAAATAGCATGAAAATACAGCCCCTCCTCTGGTGCCAGATGTACTGCTGTAGGAATGACTTGATCACCCCAGTGCTGAGTCTCTGTAACAGCTCATCAGAACAAAACAGAGACCTGTCCGTCTTCTCCTGTGAAGCACTCCACCAGGAAACTCCACCATGCTCATTCCCAAGCTCTCCATTCTAGAGCAGAAATTAACAGTCCTATGTTCTTTTTTTATCTTTCTGTTACTTTCCTTCTTTCTTTCTCTCTTTTGCCAAACATAGACTCAGTATAGACCCAGCAACGCAGACCTTGTGTTAAACGCAAGACTTCTTTTTTCCTTTTCAGAACCATTTTCACAGATTTACTGTTGAGTGTTAATTTAGTCTTTAACCCCAATTATTTAAAATCCAATTATTTCAGATAGTCCCTACTGAACTGTGCACTGCTCGGTCACATAGAATGGGCTGTTTGGGATGGTAAAATGAGCAAAAAAATGAAGAAAACAAAATGTAATCTCCTGGATTATACGTCAAAGATAACCTCCTTCTGAGATTGTTTGATCAATTGTAAAGATGAACGGCATTTTCCATTTTAGGAAGTTTTTTTGTCCGTCATTAAGCATTGAATGATGCAGCATCTCTTTTCAGTGTGAAAACTCTTAAAATAATTTGTATTCAGTAGAGACAAAGCCCTCAGAGTGTGGAAGGGGAACTGGTAGGTCTGCCAGCTGTGTAATTGTTTGCATTAGAGTTTTAAATCTGGCTTTGGCCAGCTCTTTGTTGGGCTGACATAAATGCATGAAGTCCTCACATACTTGTTCCGTGCTGATATGTAAGTAAATAACAGATGTTTTTGAAGATGGCTCTTAATTAACAAATGAAAGGGAGATGGGAGGGTCTAGATTATCTAGTTACAGGCTCACACCTCTGAGCACATTAACAGGTTTTGTTGGTTTTTTTTTGTTTTCACTGAATAACTTGTCCCTTTCCACTTCTGAGAGTTGGTTACTTTAAAAAAACCTTCAGGAGGCCCATGTATTAGTTTAGATGACTTCTGTCAAGAGTAGCAGTGTATTGAATACACAAGGTGGCCTCCTACAATCAAGAGCAAAAAGCAGTGCAGAATGGCCCCTGACCTAGTCCTACTGATGTCTGTGACATACTAGTCATAAGATTCATTCACAGCTCTGCAGAGAATAAGCACAGGATGAAAATAGCTGCATCTCCCAGAATAGCAAGGTGACTGACAGAAAGAGGTTTTGCTTTCCTTTGTTATAAGCCAATGATGAGGTGAAAGTCCTTTATACGGAGAGAAAGAAAACAACAGTGTCCTGGACTCTCTGAGAGAAGCTGATGTCAATCCATGTATAATCTGCAGAGTGATGGGACCTGAGAACCTGATGAATAGGTAAATCTGCACAGAGTACTGTTAATGACTTATTAACATCATAGGGATGTGGGCTTTGTCTCAAGAGCTGCTAACTCAGAGCTAGCTCATCCAGGACTCTCATACTCTTTTAACCATGCACATCTCTCTACTGGTGGTACTGAGCTCTTGGTGTGTCTTGACTCTGATTCAGGCTTGAATTTCTTCTGATCTCTTTCTGTTTCTCTCCCTGCCTTGGCCATCAAGCCAGGAGAGCAGGATGAGGGAACTGGAAAATGAACTTCAGATCACAGAAATTCAGCTCTGACTTTCAGCTTCAGAAGATGTATGAAGAGACGTGTGTGTTTCCTTGTGTGTTTTTGGAAAGATGCAGACATCCTACATTTTTCTTCCCCTCCTTAGCATTTCTCTTCCCCCCTTCTTTATGTTTATTTTCAATAACCACTGAATAAAGCAGAGAAAAAACATGGTCTTAAATGTCATAAGTAGATTCACTGCAGAAAGATAAGAAATGTCATGTCTTTACTCCTGGTCACTTTTTCCCTAGAATAGAAATGTTAGAAGAGTTTAAAGAAGATGTTAAAATAATGGGGATTTAAAAGGCTGTGCACACATGCATAATCCTCTTTACAATCAAGGTGAGAGTTTGGCTGCACCCTGCCAAGCTTAGGGGCATTTAGAATGTCCAGAAATATCAATAACGTTTAGAAACAAGAGGAGGATTCAACAGGACATATTGGTGGGTAAAAAATAAGTAAATCAGATTACTGATAGAGTGCTATCCAAAACTAAATGATTAAACGTTTAAAGGAAATCTCCTAATGATTTTCTCTTTCAGAACTCAGTGAGCCAACCTGGATTTCATTTTTTGGAGCTAGACAAAGTGCTGATTCCTTAAAAATGCCCTCCTGCTTTCAGCAGGCACTGTGCCTGCCTGTGGATAGAGCTGAGAGGTATGACAGATCCCCAGCCCATCCTGCTCTTCTCCTTGAAGACCTCTTTAAGTACTACTTTGCCAACAGCATCCTGGCAACTTCAACACGCACTGCCCAGGTGCTTGGTGTACAGCATGTTTTCACTTTGAGGCCCCACAGTGAGGCCTCGTGCAAGGTCTACCAGAGATAACCTCCCAGTGAAATAAAGGAGCTCATGCACAGTGGGTATAAATCATTTGTCTTTGCCTTATCCTGGTGCTCTCCATAAATGGGAACAATGCCATTCAGAGGGAATCAGTGAGACCTGTAAAATGGGGGGATATCTAAGAGGCAGTCTCTTCTAAGCGTGAATTGCTGGTAAACATTTTCACTGTTGCTAAAGCCATCAATGAGACAGCAGCACTTTTCCCACAGTACATCAGGGCAAAGTGTGCTCTTCAGAGCCCAACAAAGCAAGTATTTTTTAGTGTTTTTTTGTAGAATATTGGTACAAAATGTTTTTGAAGTGTCAGTAACACCGCTGCAACCCCAGAGACGATGGGATAGGTGAGATAGACATTTATCCGTTACAAACGCATCCCTAAAACCATCTGAACTGAGTTTTCAGATATGCACTTACATGGTACACAGAGGAGAGCATCTACTTCTGCCTCTATCACAGTTGCTGAACCAGAGATCTGAGAAATAAAAGGTAGAAGATATTAATTTATTATGTTGATATTGTTTTTGTCTTGTCCTTCCTGGGTTAGTACAAAATGGATTCTGCGACACGTATTCATCAGAGCATTCTATGCACAATTATGAACCTGAATGTAAGGAAAACAGAATTCAACAACTTCTTGTGGAAAAACACACATAATGAAGACAGTTTCCATTAATTTATGAAAAAATAATATATACATGTTTGAGGTAAGGCTTTACTATTCAAACATCTATCACAACGAGATTATCTGCAGCCTGACTGATGGGGAATGTGAGTAGAATCACCGAATCACCAACACTGGAAATAACCTCCGAGATCTTCCAGTCCAACTGTGCACCTACCATCAATATTTCCCACTAAACTGTCCATCATATGTGTCCCGTAAATGAAGCTGAAGTTTTTAGGTGTACCTTTATTCATTTTTTTCCCTGTCCCCTAAAGCAACACCAACAAAATAACTAGGAAATTTTCACTTTAACAACCTTCATTTATTTTTTATTTTTTTAAGAATTATCTTATTTTTCAAATTTCTTTGGACTTAGCAAGAAAAAATAATGCCTGAAATTGAAATAATTGTAGAATCTAAAATATTTTTTTTGTTTCTGGCTTTTACCATTCAGTTCAACAAAAGCTATGTGAATGGTTTTGTTTC